>CM031917.1:59385718-59985718 GCA_018703695.1 Prunus fruticosa | reverse complement strand
ACCGACAAAGAGATCAATAATGCACGGATTCGTAACTTTATTGTTGTTTTTGTAATTTTTTTACAAGATAACAAGTAAATCCAGCCCCCAGCCCTCAAAGATTGAATGTGTTATCGTTCCTACAAAAAAACTTATTGGTAGAAGTAACACACTAACACCATTTGTATTATATAAGAGAAAAAAATTCACAGAGAAACAAAGGAAAACAGTAAAGCGGTGCAGAGGGTCTTGGGAAAGGGAGATGGACACATAATAAGTCCTCATCGGAGATGATTACAGAGTGGCCGTTTGTGAGGTCACATGGCTTTCCTCTGAACGAAGCTGGTGTGTCTTGTTTTCTTCTCTCTTTTTTCTCTCTCTCACTTTCTCTCTCTGTTTATAGATCTTCATCAGAATCTCTGAGACATCCACCAGCTTTTCGTCTTCTTTCTCTTTTTCTATGTCCAAGTGTCCCGACCATATTATTGCCAAATGAAACTATGGTCACCTCCCCAAATCAGAAAATTATGAAAGAGAGTAAACAAGTGATCTGTTGAAAAGACCAAATTGGCCCTTCCATTGGCATACCAAAATAGTGGGTTGAACAGCGAGATGACCGTCCTCACAGTTAAAATGGTACTGTTCATGACATTGGGATATGCTCTTGGGCCCACACCAAGGAAATGTCTCCTCCGAAGGGTCCCACTATTGGATTATCTACCTACAATTTTAATTAATTAATAGTCGGCCGATTAGAGGTGTTTAAGAGTTAATTTGTTGAATAAAACTATTTCTCCATGTGTTACACAATGGTTATCTTTTATGCAAGTGAGAGTAGTGTTACTGTTAATTTGTTGATGTATGTGAAGTTCACGATGCATTAATAATCACAAATTATCGATACTTGTGTAGAAGATTGACTATAGGAGTGTTCTTACAAGCGAATCGCATTATTATAAAAAAGATGTTATCAATAATACGATCAGTAAATACAGTGAAAATAACATTACTGTCATTTGCTTAGTCGACTAGTATATTATTGCTATCTTTGGGAGAACCAAAAGAGAATCTCTCTATAATCTTTGATCTAGTGACTGGTCTACATGAAATCTCACGTGCGACACAATGTAGCTTTTTGTTTGTTATGCTAAAGGCTCTTTAAAAGGAACCAGGCTTTCTTATTTGGGGACGATAAAAGGGTGAGTTTGTTACTTGGTCTTTTGGGTGTAGTGCTTTGGACTTGAAGCCTAATACAATTTCTCTGATTTCGGTTCTCTTTTAGAGCAAAAAAGTTTCTCACCCTTTAAACCCTCCCTTCCTTTCAGAGCCACACAATAGCTCCTCACACACTACCTGGAAGAGCACTGAAAATTCAATCTACCAATTAAAACAGAGCTGCTGTGAGAAAAAGTGATTTTGCAGGGTAGCATGGCATTAGAAGCTGTGGTCTATTCAAAAGAGTATCCACTTGGCTTTGGTTGCAAAGATTTCTACTCTTTCAATGGAGGAGGAGCTTCTTGGGGATGTGACTTTATCTCACAAGAGGGTCAAAACAACCACATAGAGCAACATTTTCTCAATGAAAATTGGGACTATTGCTCCTCATCTCCTTCACTTTTGCAAAATGTGAAAGAATGGGATCCCAATTCCTCACCTGAGGCCTGCACAGCTGACCAATCTGTCCATCCAGGACACTTCTCTGCCATGGAAACACTACCACCACCACCACCGCCGCCACCAACAACAACAACAACGACAAACCGGCGCAAACGACGTCGTACCAGAAGTAGCAAGAACAAGGAGGAAATTGAGAACCAGAGGATGACTCACATTGTTGTGGAGCGCAACAGGCGCAAGCAAATGAATGAGTACCTTGCTGTCCTCAGATCATTGATGCCACAGTCTTATGCTCAAAGGGTCAGTTTGATTATTTTTTTATCACAAAAATCAAATTCATAATTGGGTTTCTAACTACATGTCACTTTTGAATTGAATGTTTTTTTGGACTGACCAAAATTCATGCGGTAAAAAAATGTTACAGGGTGACCAAGCATCAATTATTGGGGGTGCCATTAATTTTGTGAAGGAGCTAGAGCAGCTTTTGCAGTCCATGGACAGCAACAAAAGGAGCAAGCAACAACCTTTGGCTGAGTTCTTCACCTTCCCACAATTCTCAACTCGTGCAACTCAGAGCAACAACAACTCAGCTGGGGTCCAAGCAATCGAGCCAAACATGGCTCAGAGCAACAGCAACCAGTGGGCAGCAGCAGACATAGAAGTGACCATGGTGGATAGCCATGCCAACCTTAAGATACTCTCCAAGAAAAGGCCTAGGCAGCTGTTGAAGATGGTGGCTGGGTTTCAAAGTCTCAGGCTCAGTGTTCTTCACCTGAATGTGACCACAGTTGATGAAATGGTCCTCTACTCTGTTAGTGTCAAGGTAGGTTTTACAGTCGTTTTACAGTAAAAGTCTTTTCAAATGATTGCTTTGCCTTTTCACAATTAATTCCCACTTTCCTCAGTCTAATTATTGTTAAGCAATCCCACACTTGCCAAACTCTGTTTTTATTCTTTTAATGTGTTTGCTGCTTTTAGGAATTTGAAAAAGAAAAAGGTGAACTTAATTAGAATTTAAAATTTTATTAAAGAACAATGAAAGGAGTAAATAGGGACATATAAGACTTTTAATCAACTTTACCAACTAATATCCAGTTTATACCCTCTTACTATTATATTATTTGCCGCACCATTTTTTTTTTTTTTCATTTGGCTTTGTACTGTTTTGCTATATCCGACCAATCACGACATGTCATGCTAATTTTATGGTTGATATAGAATAACAAAATAATATTATCTCCCTTTTATACAAGGTTTTTTGGCATAAAGTTGGTGTGATGTGAAAGATGCAATTCATGTACTACAACGAAAAATTCTCTGAAAAGTGAAAATATACTAGCAATTATTCTCCTACCAAATTCACTATGGTTTTTAGTTACCGAAAAACCAACTAAAATTTTTGTTTCTTTTTGTTGTTGTGAATTGGGACAGATTGAAGAAGGGTGCTTGCTTAATACAGTGGATGAAATAGCAGCAGCTGTTAATCAAATGCTGAGCAGAATTCAAGAAGGTGGTTTTAGCTGAAAGCTGAATTCTTTTCTCTCAGTGGATCAATTTTTCTTCGCTCTCTTTCCTTTTTATTTTGTGTTTTTCTTCTTCTCTCTTTTTCTTTTCTAAGGTGTATGTTTGCGTATTGAGAAAGAACTAATCTAAGTCTCTACAGAGAAGCCACAATGATTGAAATAATCCCTCCCACACAGCATCTTTCCATTAACCCTAAAACCAGCAAAATAGACAGAAAATATATATTAAGTACCTTCTTTCTCTATCATTACTTATTTTGCGTGATATATACAGAAGTGTTAAGAAAATTGCAATTATATAGTCAGATAAATTTGATATAATTTAACATAAATCTGGGGGAATATTCGTTCCATTGAGAGTCCAACAGTTTGAGCTATGGAAGGACCGAAAGTGGCCAATTCGTACAATTGAGGGTAGGGCCCTCATTTGTACAATCGAATATTTACTCATAGTCCTTTGAATAATGCATGAATCTAATCGTAAATTTCTCTTAGTTGAGATTAACTTGCACATGGATTAATTCCTTTTTCACGACATGCATTTGAGTTTCACGTGTGTTTCATGTACAATATGTTGTGAGAGAGATTATATATGACGATTATATGCCAAGAGGAAGATGAAGTCTGATGCCAACCCTGCAAAAAATATATCTGATGCTAATTCATCGAAGTAGAAAACCAGTTTACTCAACTTAAAATTTTAAGGTTTTCTTAATTTTAAGGTTGTTGTTACAAGTTACACAGGGCAATACCTAGAGAATAAGGTTGGTGTCTCAATTGACATGAAGTCCCGAAATGGGATGTTCATTCCTCATTTTTGAGGTTTAGGTGAGAGTAGCAAACCTTTTTACAGAATCCTCATGGGTTATTGGGCCAGATCTTAGCTTGTGCATGTGCAATTGAATTGGAGTTGATCATGTGGCCGACTTCAATATTGACTAATTTTTATTTTACACGCGTTCCCACTTTTAACTGAATTGTAGTGTCACATAGCAAAAACAAGTATGCCACATATAACCATAATCGCTTGGGTAATTATACATACAATTTTTCTTCTAACATTCCCACATGCACCAAATGCACATGAGATTTTTTTTGGTCAATTTAATTTTCATTCAAATAGAATGTACATGAGATTATAACTATCTTATTTGCTCTTTATTTTTTAATTAACTACCAGAGCACTTTAGATAATGCGTTTTGGTAGGAAGTTGCCTTGTGAGCAAGAAGTTTCGGGAATAAAGAAGTTGCGAAAGAAAGTAAAAGCTATTGGATTAGTCATGAAGAGTTTTTTTTTTATAAACATGTTAAGTCCAAGTTGTGAGCAAAAACGAAGAAGTTTCATTTACCAAAAGAAAAAAGAGCGAAGAAGTTTCGTGACTGAAATTATGGCAATTCAAATTAAAGTTGTTCTGTTTTTGGCACGTTATAATGAGTGTGTAAAGAGAAATTACTGGGGCCAATGAAAAGATAAAAAGTTAGCTTTACACACTGTTGCCAATGGCTACCTCTGCGTGTAGAACTTAGCCGACAAAACAAGACAAATGTCCTTTCTTTCTTTGGTTATTCTTTAGTATCAAGAAACAAATTTCCTACTTTTTATCCGTTGAATTTTTACAATGAATTTTTTTAATAAAATTAATTCTGACGATCTGTTTATAGAAGTAAATAGGCTGCAGCTGGGCTTTGTGAAATTATGATGCTGCTCGGAACCTTGGATATGCAGATGTTCTGGTAGCAGAAACTATTCAGACTAATAGGCATTTGAGATTGTTTGCTTGAGGCACACCCAACAGAACATCAGAACATTATCATTTAAGAAGATTCAAACAATTACATTTACTTTTATATTGAATTTAAGATTTGAAGGAGATCCTCGAGACATCGGGTTATGGCGATTTCAGACTTATATGTGGCTCGTCTCTGATTTCGAACTCGAGCATTCCTTGCATTATATGTATCATGAAGCCAATTCATTTAGTTGCTAATCCGGTGGTAAATTTGTTACATTAATTGTCTAGTGCTACTTTGTGTCAACAACAGTATTCCATTCCCTCCGTCTTTTTCTTTGACCTAACATAGGAGGTTTCTACATCAGAGAAGAGAAAAAGATCGTGGACTGACTCTGGTCAAGTGGAGCTAACTTGCCCAAGCTGCATTCTCCCAGAAACTCGTTTTCTTGCAAAGATGGTCTTTATCCAGCGATTATTCTCCAATCCACACCAAACCAGACTGACCAATATTTCAAGTGTTAGGTGACTTCTTAAGCGTAATTTAGATTGTTGTCTTCTAACAAACCCTATCCTTACAATACCGTATTGAACAATCGAAGGGTTAGAAAATTTGGACAAGCCAAAGGGCTAAAGGATTCCTGGGAAATCAAATCCCATGGCAATTGGTTCATCAAAAACTTTATCTGCATAACCAAAATAAGAGTAACAATGGCATGATGACATCATTAACATGGTAACTAAATACATATCAATAAAGTTATGCAAGAGGCTCGAAGTTCAAGACTTAAGAGCATTTATCTGCATCGAAGCCATGTGTTCGATTCTAGTATTCTTCAATATCGCTTGTATCGACACCAAGAAAGCCTCAATGAAACTACTTCTATCGTCTTTACTAATCATTTTATGGAGAGCATCTTCAATATTATATGGAAAAGTGAACATGCCAACATGCCTGTTATGGATTAGTGTACAATATGTTTAGTATGTATATGTAGCATTGTTATGCAGACATCAATTGAATGCTGCATTTGACACCATATGCAGTAATAAAAGACTTAAATCTCTTTTCCTCACAACTCATAATTTCAAATCATGTGTCACTTTGCATGCCACAGAAACAGAACTTAAGCACCCTCAGCTTATTGAGAGCACATGAGAAATCTCTATTTTATAGTACAAACATCTCACCTTGAACACTCAAACAAACGTCACAAACCTTTACTGGGGAAGAACAGAAATCATGCTCCACTTACGTCTCAAAGACCTCTTCATCAAAACAGGGCTTAAATGTAGAGATTGACCAATTGAAGAATGTCGCTTTCGAGCAACATCCGAATGCAATTTCTCAGCATTCTTCAATTTGATGACTAACTTGTTTGCAGCCAAGGAAGAATCAAAAGACCAGGACCTCCTCATAAGTTCAAGAATGCAATTCCCATTAGAGTTTGTTGCCTCCTTTGATGTATTTTCAGTACCAACTTGGTGTTCTTCTTCACCTTCATCCTCTGTTTCAGCTCTGCTTTCACAAACCTCATCATATCCCTGTTGATTATCCACACCCAATTCAATTTCACTCTCAGAATTTTCCACTTGGGTCTCTTCATTTGTGTCCATAGAAGCCAAATTAGGAGGCCTCAGAATATTAGCTCGGCACAGCGGGCAATTCGTGTGAGACCTCAACCAAGTATCAATACAAGAGACATGAAAAGCATGGCTGCACTTGGGCAACAGCCTGAGAGTCTCATCTTCCTGAAACTCATTCAAACAAACCGAACACTCGGCTCCTTCAATCAAGCCCTCATCTTTCTTGTACTTACAAACTGTGATTGAATTTATGATCGACTGTTGCAATCCAACGGTGGAGATGAGCCACACTGGATGGTCTACTTGGTTCTCTGCAAGAAACTCCTCATCTGTGCTGCCAGAGTGGGAGAGAGAAGATCCATTGCTTCTGTAACTGCACAAACTTGTGTAAGACTTTACCACAATAACATAGTAGCCAATAAGGAGCAAAAGACTGGCTAGCAAAGACACTAAGAGCACCACATATGGTGAGATATGGTGGTTTTGGTCATTTTGATCAATTGCAGAAAATGGTGGGGGTGGTGGGGGTGGTGGGATGTAGAAACCTGCATAAGGGTAGCAGCCATATGCACAATCTGGGCCACAAAATTCTGGACAGTCAGTTTGGTTTGTGGAAACTGGTGCAGCTGGGAAGAGTTTTCTGTGCTTGATCACTGCCATTAAAGAAGTCTGTGTTGAGGAAATCATGAAGCAGAGAGAATTGAAAAAGAAGATGAGAGACAAAGAGGGAGTGAGGTAAGCTGTCACTTTGTTTTTTTTTTCTTTTGTGTGAATTGCAAGAGAAGAAATGAAGTAAATAAGGTAAAGAATCAAAACACATCTCTTTCAAGGTTCAGTAGGAGAGTGTGTTTGGTATTTTTTTTGGTGCAAAGTCAGGGAAAGTCCATGCCTCAATGGCGCTGCATGGGCTTACAAATTCTTTTGCTACAACTAGTAATTTTTTGACTGCATTTTTCGTATGCGTCTTCTTCTTAGGCATATTGGGATTCAAATTCTCATTTTTGACCTACAATGCTTTGAGTAACTCTTATGAATGTACTTATAGAAAATCTAACGTCATTGAATTTGAATTGACTTATATGCAATGAATAATTTGAAATCAATGTATTTTTAATAGCATGTTAAACCTTAAAAAAAATCCCTAGAACAAAAATGAGGCTAAAAAAACTCAGACAAAAATTAATGACGCGGTGTAAAAGTCATGAAATTCATATAATTTGTGGACCATATAACATAATTTTGGGACTAATTATATTCTGAGGTCACGTTGTTGAAATTTTGTTGACCATGAGCCTAACTCAGATTGTATAAGGGTAAAGTGAAAGGTATGTTTAGGTTTTGAATCCTCTTAGAAGCAAAAGGAAAAGAAGTAATAAGTCTCATCAAATGAAATGGACAGAATATCTGCTGCCTTATAATTTAGAAGGTTTACCTTCTGTTCTTGTGTTCTGACTCAGCTTGTAATTGCTAAACCTTTATGTCTACATATAATCAGCCCCCTTTGGAAAGACTAGTGTGCACATTAATTTTCAATAGCACAATGGTCTCAGGTTTGAACCCTAATGATATATCCCCTTGGTCCTTGCAAACTTTGAAAAAAACACAATGTTTGACCTGACCTAGACTTGGGTTAGACGGGCTTGAGCTTTTCTGATGGGCCACTGGCTTGGGCTTGGTGGTTGGGCTTTGGGCTCAGTCAACGATTGGGCCAATAAAAAATGACACCAACACGGCAAGTGGACAATAATTGTAATTAAAGGAATTCAAAGTTTGAATGTCACATTTACATATCATGCTAAAGTTCATTAGTTTAGCATGGTTAGGTGGTAATTCAACATTAGAAAGGACTCCTATAGATTAAGGGGTAAAACGTAATTTACTCAATAATAAACAAATAACACATAATGCAGGGTTAGGTGGTAATTTAACATTAGAAGGGTTGGCTGGCATTGTAGGAATATGAGAAAAACTCTCATGCAACGAGAATAATCCTTTTTATTTTTTCGGTCAATAACACAATAATACGTGAGATAACTTTTTCACGTGTCATTGTGTTATTGGCCCAAAAATAGCAAAATAGTATTATCCTAGTTACAATAATTTTTTTTTTACGTTGGAGGTATGGTAGGAGATCTGACGCTGGGGTTCGTCATGCCAAGTTTGATTAGTCCAAGCAAAAATTAAATTTTAGAATTTTTCTCAAACCACCCTAAACCAAAATATGAAGCATTCAATCACTTTTTCTTCTGTTTGAAAATGATAATATGCATTTTATAGAAGATTTCCACATTTTTCTTTCAATGCACATGAAAAATGTAAAAGGACTGTTTTGATATGCAAATCACAAACTTTCTTTTTGGTAGAAGATGCTCTCTCTCTCTCTCTGTGGAGAATTTTATCAATTATGCCCCTGTATTATTGATGGGGGAACATGCCGTGTGGCACACTTTTGTATTTGTATTTTGTCAAGGCAAGTTGTGATTGTGAAATATAAATATTAAAATGAAGTCATAATTAATAATTTTGTTTGTACAAAATTATGGCACAAGAATAGTCAAGTTGTCAACACAACACGCATTTGACCATGGAGGGCTATTCGCACTTAATAAGTATTATATGAAACAACATCGCAAACGAGCTTTTATTTATTTATTTTTTATATAAACATATGGAAGAATATGAAATTTAACACATGATCTTCGTGTGTATGGATACTTTTTTTAACCACTTATTACGCTATAAAAGCCCCCTTGATGATATAGGCTTTCTCCAAAAGTGTAGGGTTCCTGAGTCAGAAAATCCAGTATGCACGTGTTTTGAGCTATTTGTCCACAGCAGAATCTCAGATTGGAACAAAATTAGGACCAAATTTTTGCATAATTAATCTAAACTGAATATTATAAATATTATAGCAGTTTTTATGAGATTGATAAATATTAGAGGGTAAAGCCAACACAGTTTTGATTGAATGTTTCAAATCAAGCTTTCAAAAGGGCAAAAACAAGAGAAAAAGGTTTCTGCTTTTCTAGGTGTTGTATATTTTCTCTACAACATCGTTCATGGAACGTGTCAATTAACATCCTTTAAAAAACATGGTGAATTAAATTTATGACTCCAAAGTGGTCCAGCTGAAGGCTACGTAACGTACTGCCCAACTCCTTCTCTCTTTTTTTTTGTCGTGGAATGAATAGATATCTACCCACCTTCATGCCTAGTTGCCCACTTGCATTATGACCAATAGGACTTCAATTCATGGGTCAACACCAATAATATTCTTAGAAGTTGCATTGCATGCTCCTAACTTCAAATAGTATAGTAGTACATATCTTCTTTTAACATTGGAAGAGTTCTCATGTTCGCATTTTCCATTTTATTCTAATTATAACCAATTCGGAAATGTTTTAAAAATCTAACCAAAGTTGTTGTATACACATGCAAGGAATGGTAGTAATTTGAAATAATTGCTCTCCCATCAAAATTATGGGTTCGAATCCTAATTAGCATATTGTGTGTGTGAGTTTAATATATTATCGCTCATTTCAATAGGAAAAATTTCTAAAAAAAGTTGTTGTATACACGTATTACATATATATTAAGTCATGATACATTAATACTAACTAGCAAATAGTTTAGCAATAGATATCTTCTTAACCTAGAAAGAGTTCTTAAGTTCGTATTTCCTGCTCCATTAATGTAATCATTTTGTTGTAACTATAACCAAGTAGGAAATGTTTTAAAAACCTAACCTAAGTTGGTGTATACACATATTACGTATATTTAGTCATGATACATACATATTTAACGACTGCAATTGATCGCTAATGACCATTAATTTAGTATAATCTCATTTTCCATTCATCTTGTTGCAGGAGAACCTGAATTCAATACTTTATGAAGAAAAAAAAATACAAAGATTGGAATATATATCAACAAGTAGGCATCAATTCGAGGTGGGCCCATGGTTAGTGGTAATAGTATGCTGTTTGATTTTTCACAAGTTTTTTTCTTCAATGCAACCGAAATGGACTATTATTTTATCCACACGACCGGCACCTCATGAAAATTACACAGGAAAGTTCCACCAAATGTGAAACTACAATACAGAGCGTATCAGAAAACGTGAAGCGAATGAAAAGAAGGAGAGCGGCAATGATCATTGACTTTGAGTAACTTATATATAATATTAGCTTTACTCCAAATTCACAAAAAATAACGTGTCAAGCAAAACATTAGTTTGAAAATCTCTAAGCCAGTTCGTCCAATCCCTGCAACCCTACAAGCCATTTTCTTCTCTCCGGGCATATTGCTTTTTACAAGCAGGTTCTAGACAACTTGATATTTACCTTTCTAACCTCGATTTCTTAGTCTTCAGCAAAAACCCATCTCAATACAAACTTGGATTGTTACGCAGAGGCCATGGCCATGTTGATTAGAAACACAATAAGCATAACAACAGCAGTTGCTCCTTGCAGCAGCTCTAGGCATCTGCAGGCTTCAAGTTTTGGTCCTAGTTGTCTCAGTGCAAATTGCAGGGACAGATGCCATTTTCTTGGAAACAGAAGCTTCTTGCAGTCCATTTTGAAGGTCCAAAATGGCACCAAAATAAAGATGTAAGTAAATTCTTGCTATCTTCAATTCCATGAATTTCAGATTAAATTTGACAACCCTTTTGCAGCTCTGATGAGATGAACAACTTTTTTTTTTTTTTTTTTTTGAGATGAACTTAATGTGATGATATATGCAGGGATGTGGTTGTCAATGGTGTTGAACCAGGAACTCCTATGCCTTCTGATCCTTCTTCTGGGACTTCTTGGTACGTCCGATTGATGATCATCCACTTGATCTGTTTGAATATTTTTGTATAATTAATTTCGTATATATGCTTTTTAATTTACTTTGTTGTACACTGTATATGCAGGAAATTATGGCTTGTGGGGATACTTTTCTCAGTAGCTATACCCTTTTGGAAGAACAAATGGTGGCCATTGCTAAAGTTCAGAGGTAAGGAATCAAAAGTTATTAATATCATTATCGTCATCACAGTTGTCGTCATTTTTTTTCCTTTTGATCTCGGAAGGAGGGATTCAAAAAGTTGAGACTTTTTCTCGTATATTAGAAAGACATACCATTAAACTAAGAACTAGTTGATGCATCATTAAATATTTATAATTTAATTGGGTTATGTACAGAGCAAGTCGAAACGACGCTGGATTCAGTAGAAAATGTGGCAGAAATGGTGGAGAAGGTGGCCGGGAAAGTGGAGAAGGTAGCCGACGACATTGCTGATCATCTTCCTAAGGGAGATCTTCAAAAGGCAGCAAGGTTTGTTGAGAATGTGGCAAGAGAAGCAGGCAAGGGTGCGTCGCTAGCTGACGATCTCATTGAGAAGGTCTTTAATCTTTACCTAATTCCCTTGTTTTAATTCTTAAATTCTATGTTTGAAAGCGACCCACCATATTATAATAACATCATCTCGTTAGTAGTTAGTACTAATTAAATATTTGATTTCATAATTAACGGGCGAGGGTCACATGTATTAAGCTCCATGTTTAGTGGTTGTCAACATCTGGCATATTGATGAAGAAATTAAAACAGAGAAGGGAAGCAAAACAGAGGACTAGTTTTATAAACTTATGCAGCAAGGAAGAGTCTAGTAAATTTTCTGGTTTGATCTGAACTCACAAAAGATACATCTAAGTCTCTCGGGTTTTAACAGAAAATAGATAGGACTGCTGTTGGTTGATAAGTCTGACACGAAACTTAATTAGAACAAAATTGCGTCCATGTGATTGATGCTGAGGTTAACTGTTTGATAACTGGTTTTAGTTAAACAAATCTTTCTGTCTCTGTCTTGTGGTTATGTAAGAATATCGAGGAAATGAAGCTAATCTCGTCATTTCTAATGAGCTCAAGCTTTCTGCTTCCCACATGTCCCTATCACATTCACTTAATAGCTTCAGACACATATATGTATATATACACCCCCTAACTAGGAACTTTTAATGGTACTAACCAATTCGTATTTAGTACGAATGCGGTTGCGGTTGTAACTGTTAGATCGACAAGTTCACCCTAAGACAAATTACTCTGTCTTTGTATGCAAGTAACTTTGTCTTCGTATGCACGTTATTAAGACATAGCTTCTATTTTCGATGTGAAATAGAAGAGCAAAATTTCCTTTAATTTTTATAGTTTTGTAAATCGAAAAGAAGAAAATTGTGATAAGTTATTGTCAAGCAGAAGGAAGTTTTCTATAGAAAGAATTTAGGTCATGTACATGTGATTGATGATTGCCATTACAAAATTGCAGGTTGAGGATGTAGACAAGGAGTTGGATTCTATCATTGATCAGGCCAATGAGAAAATCAAAGCATCTAACGATACTGAAAAGGAGACAACAAAAATCAAAGACGCCACTGATATCAAAAGTAAGATAACAGAGATCAAAAAAGCAAATGATATAAAAAAGGAGACAATTAAACCCTGAGGCAGCTTGTGGCTCAATGTAACAACAATTCATGTATTTTATTTATTTTTATTATGTTATTAAATTAATCGTGTTATGAGGAATTAAGGTTTAAGAATTATTGTACCTATATATGTAAGATTATATGTTGATGAAATATAAGTTCTAGTTAGTTTTGTAAATTACATGAACTTTTTTTAGTGTACTTCTCTTAACGATAATACATAAGACGAAATTGAGCTCGACAGGGAAATAAGCCCAACTGGATTTATACGGGAATGAGTTTGGATTTCCTCAAATGGGTTGGGTTAACTTTGAAACTTCCCAACACCTTGCATTATTGTGAGAAATTTGCTCAATGTGTTCTTAACATTGCCACGTGATATCACCTATATTATTACAGTCTGATGTAGAAACCTAACGATCACCCATATAATAACATATATTGAGGTTATATTCAAAGAGAAGGGGTTTACGAGCTACAGTGAGCTGCACTAGATCTCTGTGAGCCGAGTAAGAGCTACAGTGGCGTCCTCGCCACCGTTCCGTTTCTCTCCTGACCGGCTACCCGAAAGCGAGAGACAAACAAAGAAGTTCTCGGAAATGCTTCGAAACGGTATCGATCTACACTGTGATGGAAAATGATGATATTGATGTCCTCCGTGTGGAACCTATTGTGGGTGACCCACCCCCCAGTTTTAAGGCTATGCTAATTGGATCTTCCATCTTTGAGTCTTCCCCACGCAACCAGCTGATTTGGTTGATGAGAAATTTGAGATTGATGTTGGCGATTATGAGATTTTGGAAACCGCTAATGGCCCTTCGGTAAGATTTTCTGACAAAATCAAGGAAAAACTGTATCGGCCTCGTAGAGAACGCACTTATTATCAAATTGGTGGGGAAATCTCATACCTACAACTTTGTCCAAACCCGGCTTAAGCAGAGATGGAACCCCAAGGGCCCTATGCAACTTGTGGATCTTGACAATGACTTTTTCATTGTCACATTTGTTTTGGAACAAGATCTGCAAAAGGTTATTACTGGTGGACCATGGGTGGTGGCTGGTCAATATGTAGCGATGCAGCGCTGGAGGCCAGGTTTTTGTGCTACAACGGAAAATATTGATCGCCTAACGGTTTGGGTGAGATTGACAGGTATGTATGTGGAATTTTTGAAAGCTGAAACTTGTGAAGATTATTGGTGATTTGCTGGGCACAACCTATAAGGTGGATGCTCATACAATTGGGCAATCCAGGGGAAAATATGCCCGTGTGTGTGTGGAAATAGATACTAGTAAGCCTTTACTTCCATCTGTGGAAATTGAAGGTAAGATTGTGCGGTTGGAATATGAAAATTTACCTGCAATATGCTTTAAATGTGGCAGAATTGGTCACGGACAAGAAAATTGTGTGGATAGTTCTAAGGCTGGTCAAGGTGTTACTAGTATGGGACAAGCTAAGACTTGTACTCCCACTCGGGGGGATAAGGGTCCAGATTTAGGTCCGGATTGTTGGCAAGGAACCTACTACTACTGGAAACTTTGAGGAACCCCCTTCGGGGTTTGGGCCTTGGAATCTGGTCACCAATAAGAGATTTGGTAAGAAAAAGGCTATGAATATAGAGGACAATTCTGGGTCAAAAAATATGCATGAGCGGCAATATGGCTCCCGTTTTCAGGTTTTTCAAGGAGAAGAAGTCACTGGTGATCAGGGGTTTTTGTGAAGCAGACGGAAAATAATAAAAACAAGAAGATTTTTTCAAATGTCAAAAAAGTGGAGCTGCCACTTAAAGGGAATTCTCAGCCAATGACCAACGGTGTGGTTAAGAAGAAAGTTGGAAGACCAAGGAAAATTATAACTGATATCGCTAATAATGTTTTTGGTGGAAAAAACTATCAGGGAACCAATGACAAGCCTAGTACCTCCACTAATGTGGGCATTGCTAAGCTTGGCCATCTCGACCCTGTTTCTATGGCGCATTCTCAATTGGAGGTGCATAAGGATATTGTGAAGGCAGCTTTTGATGATATTGACAGAGTCTCTCTTGAAGATGCGTTCATCCGATTGAAGGACCGTGGTGGATTTGTGCCGGGACACCAACCTCCAAATATCTTGCAGTCCATGGAGGGCAGTGGGGTGCAGACCGATGACGGGAGGATCCCCTAGCTTCTATGGTCCCTCAAAGCCCACTGGAATCCATGGATGAAGGTGATGCATGTTTGACTATGGCCCAAAAGGCGCTGAACTGTGACGAAGCATCTCCCTCCATTTCTGTGGAGGAAATGCAAGTGTCTTAGAAGCTTTTACTTTAGGTATCTTTTCTCATCATTTCTTAATTTTTATGATGATAAAACTAATGGTTTGGAATGTTAGAGGGGCTGGTGGTAAGGGTTTCTCCGGTACCATCACTCATCTAAAAAAAATGCATAATTTTGATGTCTTGGCGATTATGGAACCAAGGATTAGTGGCAGGAGAGCAGCTAATGTCATTAAAAGGTTGCCCTTCAATCAAAGTCTGGTTGTGGAGGCTAATGGTTTTTCTGGTGGCATTTGGCTTTTGTGGAATGACGACAAGCTACATGTGCAGCTCATGGTGTCTATGAGCCAAGCTTGTACCTGTTTTAGTTTCTAGGTATGGTGTTCATAATTGGCTTATGACTGTTGTTTATGGGAGTCCTTGTCCTAGGAAAAGAGAGGTTCTCTGGAACCACCTGGCTGACATTGGGGATAACAACTCTCTACCTTGGCTCATTAGTGGGGATTTCAATGAAACTACTTCGTTGGAAGAATGCAAAGGCGGGAGATCCCAATTTAAACCTGGGGGTCTTGCTAATTGGATTCATAATTTTGATCTTGTGGATTTAGGGTTCCTTGGTAGCCCCTTTACTTGGACTAATAAAAGGGAGAGTGGTAAAACCATATGGAAGAGACTTGATAGGAGCCTTTGCACTATGAACTGGAGAGTTTTGTTTCCTGAGGCTTTTATCAAGCACCTTCCGCCAGGGGCGGACGCACAGAGGGACAAATGGGGTCAGGCGACCCCATGAAGCTGGGAAACGTAGTGGAGAAGGACTGGTGCGACCCCATGGTTGCTGGTGTGCGACCTCATGTTGCACTCCAAGTGCTCGACGAAATACCCAGGAGAGGAAGGAGAAGAAGCTGGCGCAGGGCGCGCCTTCCTTGCGCGCGCGAGTTCTTTTTTTTTAAAACCGCCTGGCCAAAACGACGCCGTTTTGGTCCAGGCGTGTTAATTTTTTTTTTAACCTGGCTCAAAACGACGTCGTTTTGAAGCCAGGTTAAAAAAAAAAAAACCCTTCAGGAGCCCCTCTCTACCCGATTCTAATTCCCAGGAGCAGCATTTCAGTTCATCCAAAACCTAATTTTTTTTTTTTCAAAATCCCCTCTCCTCTAAAAACCTAACTAATCCCCCCAACCTCCACCACCAACTACTACACGCCGCCACCGTCGCCAACCACCTCTTGCCGCCGCCCCCTGCCATCGTTTCTCATCAAATCAAGTGAGTTATAATTTTACATATATTATTTTGGGCTTTGGAAAATTTGAAGGAAATTGATATATCTTTCATGAATTATAATTTATTGGTGTGGTATGTTATGATATTGATTGATTTTCTTATTTGGATTAGAATTTATATTAATTGATGGATTTTCTTTGTGAATTAGAATTTATTTGATATTTTGATATTGATTGATTTTATTATTTGGATATTTTAGTAGAGTTTATATTGATTGATATTATTATTTGGATTAGGTTAGTCTTTATAATTGATGGATTTAATTAATTTATGTGTAGAAAAAATTATCATGAACGATACTTTAAGAGAAAAGTGCGTATGGATAGTGAGTTTAATCCGGGTAGTTCAAGTGCAAGAGCAAGACCTATTGAATTAGATGAGATATTGGCTAATCTTCAGGGCAGACCCTGGACTAAGGACACCGATGACAGATTATAGTCCTAATCATCGAGATGAGATTCGAAGAGCATATCTTCAAAAGGGGCCTTGTCAACCTAAATGTCATAGATTCCCACAAACTAATCAGTCAGGAATTAATAGACGTTTCATTGCTCAATGGTTTGAAGAGTTTGATTGGTTGGAGTATAGCATAGCTAAAGATGCTGCATTTTGCCTCCATTGCTATCTCTTTAAAACTAATTTTGATCAAGTGGGTGGTGACGCCTTCTCTGGGGTAGGCTTCAATAATTGGAAGAAGGGGAGAGAAAGGTTTAGCATTCATGTTGGACCGGTTGGCAGTGTTCACAACCAAGCTAGAGAAGCTGCTTACAATCTGATGCATCAACAAGGTCACATTGAAACAATTGTGATCAAGCAAACAGATGATGCTCGTATGGCTTATCGTACTTGCTTGAATGCATCACTCAAGTGTACAAGGTATTTGTTGCGACAAGGCCTTTCTTTTCGTGGTCATGATGAAAGTGCCACTTCAAGTAATAAAGGGAATTATTTGGAGCTCTTGCAATTTCTTGCGGATCATGATGAAAAAGTTAAGGCAGTTGTGTTGGAAAATGCTCCTGGGCAATCTCAAGTTAATAGCTCCGTCAATTCAAAAAGATCTTGTCAATGCATGTGCCAAAGAATGCATTAGTCTTATCATGAGTGATCTTAAAGATAGGTATTTTTCAATAATGGTGGATGAAGCACGTGATATTTCAATAAAGGAGCAAATGGCGATAGTGGTTCGTTATGTGAACAACAATGGACAAATAATAGAAAGGTTTGTGGGGGTCCAACATGTTACCGACACCACTTCAAGTGCATTGAAGAAAGCCATTGATGAATTCTTTGCTTTTGAAGGATTGAGCTTTTCTATGCTACGAGGACAATGTTATGATGGAGCTAGTAATATGAGAGGTGAATTCAATGGCCTTAAAACAAAGATTTTGAGAGAACAACCTTGTGCATTTTATGTTCATTTCTTTGCTCATCAACTTCAATTAGCTCTTGTTGCCGTGGCAAAGAAAAATATTGATGTTGCTTCTTTTTTCACAACGGCTAATAGCTTGGTTAATGTTGTTGGAGCATCTTGCAAGCGTCGTGATGCACTTAGAGCACAATACCAAGAAGAGCTTGTAAAAGCTTTTGATGAAGGTTGTCTTATAACTGGGCGAGGCTTGAATCAAGATACTACTCTCAAACGTGCAGGTGATACACGATGGAACTCACATTATGCTACATTGATTAGTATCATTTGTATGTTTCCATCTGTGGTGAATGTGCTTCAAATGATTGTTGATGATAATCCCAATGATAGTTCGGGTGAAGCCTTTAAGTTATGGAGGGAAATACAATCTTTTGAGTTTGTGTTCCACTTGTTTTTTATGAAGGCTATATTGGGAATAACAAATACTTTGTCTCAAGCATTGCAAAAGAAAGATCAAGACATTGTGAATGCAATGGGTTTAGTTCAAACATGCAAGGAAAATCTACAATTTATGAGGAATAATGAGTTTGATGAATTGGTTGATCAAGCATCTTCGTTTTGTTACAAACATCATATTATGGTTCCTAACATGGATGAGGAATATGTAATTCCTGGGAGGTCACGGCGTAATGCTCCAATCAAGACAAACAATCATCATTATCGTGTGGAGCTCTTTCTTCATGTCATTGATGGACAACTTGTGGAATTAAATGATCGTTTCAATGAGGTAAATACTGAGTTGCTTACTTGTTTGGCTTGCTTGAGTCCTGACAATTCATTTGTAGCTTTTAACAAACGAAAGCTAGTTCGTCTAGCTCAATTTTATCCTCAAGATTTTTCGGATGAAGCTTTATTGATGCTTGAAGATCAACTTGGGGTTTATGTTCATCATATGCGTTCAAGTAGTGATTTTTCAGAATTGCAAGGGATTGGCATGCTTGCGGAAAAAATGGTGGAGACAGGGATGCATGAAATATTTCCTTATGTGTATTTGCTTATTACATTAGCTTTGGTTTTACCTGTTGCAACTGCTTCAGTGGAAAGAGCATTTTCGGCCATGAATATTATCAAAAATCCACTTCGTAACAGAATGGGAGATCAATGGTTGAACGATAGCTTGGTTGTTTACATTGAAAGAGATATTTTTGCTTGTATTGATAATGAAGCTATAATGCAACGTTTTCAAAACATGAAAACTCGTCGTGGACAATTGTAGCTTGTATTGTTTGTTTTGCCAAAAATTATGAATGAAAGTACTATCTTTATGTTTTTTAGTGTTATTTTCTTATTTAAAAAATTTCGAAACTTAACACTATGACCCCATGACGACGTAATCCTTCGTCCGCCACTGCCTTCCGCGTATTAATTCTGATCATAATCCTATGTTGTTAAGTTTGGACAGCCATCATATTCCCCACCCTGAGCTCAAGCCTTTCAGATTTGAGGCCATGTGGTTGCAACATAATGAGTACAATAAGTTCGTGTCTTCGGCTTGGCCTGCTAGTAATTCTTGTATTCTCCATAAAATCCAGGAGTTTACTCCGTCCATTGTGATGTGGAATAAAGAGACGTTTGGCAGGTTATTCCAGAGGGAAGAGAAGAATTATTGCTAGACTTGATGGCATCCAAAGAGCCTTGATCTCTAAATCTAGTTCTTTTCTATCTTAGACTGGAGAAGGATCTTTCTTCTGAGTATAATGCTATTCTTCTTCAAGAGGAGACTTTTTGGCATCAAAAGTCCAGAAATCTTTGGCTTCGGGAGGGCGACAAAAATACTAAATTTTTTCATCTTTCTACCATCATCCGTAGAAGGAGGAACAAAATTGAAGGCCTTGAAAATGAAAATGGGGATTGGTTTTATGATAAGATTGGTATTCATGAAATTGTGGTTAAGTATTTTGTGGAGCTGTTTTCCTGCTAAGAACTTACAGCACATTGACACCTATCACTTGACTTTTCCCATCATTGACCCTTATAGAATGGTGGCGCTGAATAGAGAGGTGATGGATGTGGAAATTAAGGAAAGTCTCTTTGCCATTGGGAAACTAAAGGCTCCAGGGCCTGATGGCCTTCCCTGTTTTTTTCAGCATTCTTGGGATTTATGTGGAAATGATATCATTCACTTTGTGAAGAAGTGTTTTGAGACCGGTAGAATTCCCGATGGCCTGAACCACACTTTTATTTCTCTCATTCCGAAAGTGGAGAAACCTTTGAGTATGAAACAGTTAAGGCCTATTAGCCTTTGCAACACCTTGTATAAAGTAGTCTCTAAGATTCTTGTGGCGAGGCTTCATCCGTTGATGCCCAATTTGGTTGGGCCTACCCAAGTTAGCTTTGTTCCTGGAAGGCAAATAACGGACAATATTATTATCGCCCAGGAAATTTTTCACAAATTCAGGAAAAGCAAAGGTAAAAAGGGCTTCATGGCTTGGAAAATTGACTTGGCAAAAGCCTATGATAGGCTTCAATGGAGCTTTATCAAGGGGGTGCTAATGGAGATTGGTATTCATGGTAAATTCCTGGAATTAATTATGTCATGCGTTTGTTCTGTGACCTTCCAGGCTCTCATTAATGGGGAAAAGACTGTTGGTTTTACCCCCCAAAGTGGCATTAGGCAAGGTGACCCGTTGTCCCCTTATTTGTTTGTCCTCTGTATGGAGAAGCTTTCTCATATGATTACCCAAAATATTGAGGGCCGTACGTGGAAGCCGGTGCCTATATCCAGCAGGGCCCTTTTATCTCCCACCTTTTCTTTGCTGATGACTTGATCCTATTTGCTTAGGCTTCTCCTGGGCAGGCAAGACTCATGAGAGAGTGCTTAGATGGGTTCTGCAGGATGTCTGGTCATATGGTGAGTTATGAGAAGTCTCAAGTCCTATGCTCTCCTAATGTGAAAAGAAGTGATGCTTTGCTTTTGGCTCAGACTTGTGGTTCCCCTTTGACTCAGGACCTTGGGAAATACCTTGGTGTTCCCTTAATTCATAACCGCATCAATAAAGCCACCTATTGGGAGGTTATTGATAAAGTTAAGAATCGGCTCGCAGGTTGGAAAAGCGCTACGCTATCAATGGCTGGTAGGATGACGTTGATTCAGGCAGTTTCTTCTTCTATTCCTACCTACTCTATGCAAACCTCGAAACTTCCTATGACAGTGTGCCATGAGTTGGATCGTTTGAACAGAAACTTCCTCTGGGGTTCTACTGATAGCAAAAAGAAAGTCCACCTTGTGAGTTGGGAGAAGGTTACTCGGCCTAAACACCTTGGTGGGCTGGGGCTTAAGAAAGCCATTATTGTTAATCAATCCCTGCTTGCTAAAGCTGGTTGGAGGATTTTACTACACCATTATGGCCTTTGGATTGATGTTGTGAATGGGAAATATCTGAAAGGTAAAAAGGTGACTGAGGTAAAAAAAAAAGGATTTTATTGATTCTTCCTCTACTTGGAAAGGAATTTTATATGGGACTCAGGCCTTGTCCACGGGTTTGATGTATAGATTGGGTGATGGGTGCTCTGTGTTGTTTTGGACTGACCCTTGGGTTGATACTAAGTCGCTCCAAAGGTATGCTTGCCACCCCCTTACTCTTGATCATTTGCATGAGAAGGTTAGTGATTTCATTACTAATGGTGAATGGAATTTTCCTAAACTTAACATATGGCTCCCTCCTGAGATTGTCACCAAGATATCTTGTATCCATGTGTCAGGCCCTGGTGTGGTTACTGATAAACTTATTTGGGCTGCAAACTCTAATGGTCGTTTCTCTGTGAGCTCTGCTTACTTTTCTCTTATCCAGGATGATTGTGTGGACCATTGGCAATGGGACTTCATCCTGAACCTGACTCTCCCCCCCAAAATTAAAACTTTTCTGTGGACTCTCTGCCATGGCAGAATTCTTACTAATGAAGCTCGAAGGAGTAAATGTCTTTCTCTTGACGCTTGTTGCCATATTTGTAAGTGGCCTTCTTGAATCTATTTCCCATCTTCTCATGCTTTGCCCCAATGCCATGCTGGTCTGGAATTCCATGGGTCTTAGTGAGTCTCTCCGGCAATCCTTTAATTTTAATTTGTGGGATTGGATTTTCTTTAATTTGAATGATGGTAAGAGCTGTTATAACCAATTGCAATGGAATGTTGTGTTTGGTTTTGCTGTGTGGCACATATGGAAAAACTTTGCATTGAGGCTTTTGATGATAATCAGTCCCACACTTCTCTTTCTGGTATCTATGTTTGTCGTGTTGCCAATGAATGGATATGTTCCAATTCGATAACCAATAGGAAGGCTGCAAAGGTTGATGTCCTTATTACTTGGAATTTTCCTCTTGTTGGTTGGTGGAAACTAAACACTGATGGCTGCAGGTGAGGAAGGGATTATTGGTGCTGGTGGTGTAATCAGAAATGCCAATGGGGGACTGGGTTGGTGGATTCTCTGCTAATATTGGGAGGGGATCTGTTTTACAAGCTGAGTTATGGGCCATCCTCTATGGACTGCGGCTTGCTAACCAATCTAACTACTTTCCCCTTATTGTGGAGTCTGATTCCTGCTTGGCGGTGGATCTTGTGAATGCGCCTAGTTGTGACCCTCTTCACCCATTGTTCACTCTTATATCTAGTTGTAAGGCGATCATGACTGGTGGTGTTTGTCGTATTCATCATGTCTTCAGGAGAAAGCAATTATGTTGCTGATATGCTTGCTTCTATTGGGGTCACCAAGCCTTTGGGTCTCCATACTTGGGTTACTGCTCCTATTCCTCTGAATCAGTTAATCTTTAAGGATATGTGTAGGGTGTGCATGCCCAGACTTATTGTTCCTTAGTTTTTTTGTTGGGCTTTGCCCTCCTCTTTACCAAAAAAAAAAAAAAAACATATATTGAGGTTTACGATCACACCATTTTTTTTTCCATCTCACACTTGACACCATTTAAGAGTCCCTCCACCTCAACTTGGCACCAGCAATGGTGCAAGATTATCAAAAAAGTATATATATATTTTTTTCCCTTCGGGTATGATAAATCCCTCCTATCACACCCCAATTCGGCAATATCGGTGCTTCCAAGTTAATCATACAAAATATGATTCCTTGGGTGTGAGTTCGAGTGGGGAAGAATAGAGAGTGAGTTGCAAAGAGGTCGGCACATTACATTATTTTTCTTTTTCTTTGTTTAGTTTATCTATTTTTAAATAATTTAAATTAAATGAAAAAATTGAAAGATTTGAACAACAAATTTTGGAATGGGTGTGTAAAAGAAAATTGAAGGTGGCTTTAGAAATATGGATGGTGATACCAACATGGTGTTGCATCTTTTTTTGGGGTGATTAATATGTAGTTTCCGTTTCGCTTGCCACGTGGATCCATCAGGGGCGCCACTTATTTGGTGCCCTTCCTGTATAAACAAGCTCTAACGGATAGCGCCCTTAAATTTGAAATCTTGCAGACTAAAATTCGAAAAGCAAAAAGAAAGCAGAAAGAAGCGAGAGACAGCCCAGATAAACCCCTCCTCTCCATTTCAGACCAAAATCCCAAATCCCCACGCCTCGCGAATTCGAATCGCTATCAGCATTTCTAGGGTTTCAATTCGAGTCCGGATTGATTACCAGTACCCGCGCTCTGATCCTTCAATCAAACCCTAAAACAAATCTGATTTTTTTTGCATTTCCTAGGGGTTTCGCCAGTCTAGGATTTTCTAAGATCGAGCAACCAAAAAAGAATGGATCTTCCGCAAAAAATCGACGATTATATCAAAGAATCGATCGATTACTCCTTGGGCCTCCCTGTGTCCACGCACACGCTCGAATTGAAGCTTCGATGCTCGGAAGAATCGAAGCAGCGGCTTCAGAACCAGTACTCTGTTCTACTCGCAAAAATGAAGGAGAAAGATCAAGTCCTCGAGCGCGCTAGGGTTCGTGTATTTACATAATCGTATAATTGTATCGATAATTGTTTTCTTTTTGCGTTTTTGTTTTTTTTATGGTTTCGTTATTAGGCTGAAGCGAGTATGAATGCACAAGCTTTGAGGAAGTTCGTTGAGGAGAATCAGAGATTGGCGTCAGAGTGCGCGCATCTAGTGACTCAGTGCAACAAATGGGAGAGAGAGTGTTCGCTCTACGATCACGACCGGGAGGCTTTGATGGATTTTGGGAACGAGGCTGACCAGCGTGCCAAGGAAGCTGAGATTCGTGTTCAAGAGTTGGAGGACGAAGTCAAAGAGTTAAGGGATGAATTGGGGTTCTACAAGCACAAATTAGAGATGCATTCGGTAATTTCTTCAACCGTTTTAGTTTTTGTTATGCTATTTACTTTTGATGAATTGAAAGAAAATAAATTTGGGCCTTTTCTGGTTAATATTTATTATTTTTAGAGTTGTACTATGATGGGTTTGTGAGACTTGCAAGTGCATTTGCGTATTTGTGGGGAATGGGATTTATGGTGTGAATAGCCTTTTACCTTAGTTAGTTTTCCTTTTCTGGTTAGTATTTTTCCAGCTTTATGCATCCAAAAAGTTCAATTATGGCTGATGCCATCATTTAGTTTTGTATCCAAGGAGACAAGGGGTGAAAATGTTACTTTTGCAGCAATTAAGTGAATCTTAATCGCACATACATGTGCACACATTCCACCTACAGAAAGTGTGAACAGAACTTGTGATTTTTGGTTTTATCTTGGTCAGTTCTTTTGAAGCATGTGGAAGAACAATAGTACAGTACATTTATGTAATTATGTTTTGAATGCTGATAAACATTTTGATGTTGAAGGTTGATTCATCTTCTGATGACACAACCATTGGAGAGAAACTACTGGAGTCTGTTTTAGCAACATTGATCAGTAAAGATGAAGCTGTGTCTGCACCTGCATTTCTGGAGGCCAATAGTGGAAATGAGTCATGTCAAATGTTGCTAAAAATGTGGAACTGGTGAGTTTATATACCGAGATGGTGAAGTTGTAGGTTAGAATTAGAATGTATTTTTTAGCAGACTCTAGATTCAGAGTAACTGCCTGTATCTGAATGTTAATCTCTGATTTCTAAATTGAGCCATGACTTAAATATTTCCTCGTCTATGTGGTAGCTTGAGGCCATCGACTCAAAAAGTTCTGTCACTGGTGGCCAAGGTAAAGACACTTGAGAAGGATAAGGAACATCTAACGATGAATCTTTGTACCGCTGAAGAAGAGGTGAGAAAACTTTGTTTTTTTTTCCCCTCTTCTGTCCTTTATCTCTGTCTTCAAGATGCCACAGACCCTATATTGGGTAAATGATATTCCAGCATTTTTTATGTACGTAGGTCAAATTGCTTTTTGAAGAGAACAAAGTGCTAGATGTGGAGAACAAAAGATTACTGAGGCAGTACCACAAGGAAAGAAACCAGTCTGGTTCAGGCGGAAAATATAACAACAGTGCATCAGCAAAGGTGAGACGAAGGATAAAAAATTAGCTTTGATTTGTATGTTAAGTATATACTGTATATATATACAATTCTCTGAGAAGCTCATCATGATTGTTGGATCTAACTAATATTATGGTTTCTTCTTTGCAGTCAAATAAGCGAAAATCGAGCTCAAAGATGAGCAGCCCGATTCAAGCGAAGATTGATTTCAGTGACCAAGAACCAGCAAGACAGCCCCTTTCACCCTTGCGTTGTAACTCCCCTAACTCTAGAAACCATAAGAAGTAAAAGAAATTTTTGCCAGCAGTCTGATTTGTACCTTTTGTGTATTGAGGATAGCATATGACTTGAGATTACAGAATTTGGAATGACTAACAAGTTTTTTTTTTGGGTGAGAATCATTTGCTAAGTCTTTTTAGTGAATGGATGGGCATTGTTCGGTTCTTTTCTTTTCACTTCTTATATTGTTTGTGGTTTTTCATTTTTATAAATTCTTAGAAAGACGACAATGCATAGGAGGCAGTCTTTTGAAGGAACATATTTCACATAAATATTTTTAAGATCATCTGAAATTTGACTTTGAAAGGCATGTATGATATTTGATCACGAATGCAGCAGCGACATGCGCATGATGATAAACAGACAAATAATTTGATTGGTTGGGCAAACAAGTCAAATCTGCAAAGTATTTAGGATTTCAAGCTTTGATAGGATTTTAAGCTCTTCTGGTGAGGGTAATCATGCTGCTGATACTTTGGCGAATCATGCTGTTTTGGGCTCTGGTTTAATTTGGTGGGATACTGCACCTTCTTTTATTTTGCCTTTTTGTCAGCGGGACTGGCTGGGCATGCCTAATTACCGGTTCTCCTAGGTTCTTTTCTTTACTCTTTCAGAGTTTTGGTCTCTTAGGTCAGCATGTTGTTGCGCTTTTCTGTCATTGTCTTTATCTTTTGTAGGGTTTGGTTCGGTCCCCCCTATTGTTCTTTTATGTTTTTGTTTCTTATTAATAAATTATGATCAAGGGGATGATCGGGGGGCTTCCAGAGTGTTGGTCCCCTCTTTGAGGGTGGTGGATGTTTGTGCATCCGATGACCGATCCTGAGGAGCTAATCTTGCATAATCCTTTGGTTTATTAAAAAAAAAAAGCTCTTCCGGTGAAATCTCTCTCTCTAAGCTCCTATTTCACATCTCCAGTGACTATTGTTTCGGCAAAAAACATATTCCAACTACCAATCCCTTCACCCAACATTTGAAATCTCAATTAAAATCCGAATGCCAATAGCCAAACGTGCCCTGAAGGTTATGAACATATTTTTGCTCAACCATTTATAATGTTACTGTTGGTGATGTATTGTCAAAAAAGCAATAACGGCTAACATCATCCTGGATTGTGGTCCTATGACAGAATCCCCAATAAATTGTCATAAACGAGCTAGAAAGTAGGTTTACGTGGCCATGACCATGGAAGCCACATCTACATCTTTCACTTCTCAATGGAAATATGATGTCTTTTTAAGTTTTAGAGGTGATGATACTCGACGAAATATCGTCGGAGAGGTCTATGCCGGCAAAGTTTTGCTGGATTAGACATCTCCCGACAAAGTCACCTCTCCCGACGAAGTTTCGTCCGGAAAAAGGTCTGACCCGGCAATTTTTGCCGCGATAGACATGTGCCGTCGAACTTTTGTCCTAAAAAAATTTGTTTTTTAAAACAAATAAATATAATCTTAGTATGTTTAGGTTAATTAATTTTTTAAAATTTTATTTCCAGTAATTAAATAGTACCTTTGCATTATTTTTAATAATTATTTATTTAGTGGATAATTAGTATTAAATATTTTAATTAATTTCATGAATTATATTACTCAATAAATAGTATTTCAATTTTTCTATTCAAGGACAGTATAGTCCCGTCCGATTTCCGTTTGTCGATAAGAGTAGCTTAAGACACCCAGACTAATTACCTATACAAAGAATTTAGCACTTTCATGTTTAATAGTGTGCATGTATGTATGTATTTTTAATGTTGAATACACGTATTTTTAACAAAAGTTTCAATATGACACACAAAATTAACGTATTATACACATAATTATCACATATTATTGAATACAAATAATATATATTAAAATATTATATAGTGATTTAACTTTTGAATTGTAAAGAGGTCCTCTTTTTGCAGCTATACATAGTTTTTTTTTCCTTTAAAAAAAAAAGGTATAGCCGATCGGCTGTACTCCGGTTTCTCCGCCCCAGGCCCTTTTCTAAACCCTAAACATAACTCGCAACCTCTCTTCTTCTTCAATCCTCGTTTCTCTCTCTCTCTCTCTCTCTCTCTCTCTCTCCTCATAGCACCATCGTCATCTCGATTCTCATCCCAGACCTTGTTGTTCCAAAATGACCTTTTTTTTTCCTCTAGGCCCCAGCGCCCGCCTCAGACCGCCTCGCCCGCCTCAGCGCCTGCCTAGCCCCAGCCTAGCCTCCTCCGCCTCAGCGCCTGCCTAGCCCCAGCCTAGCCTCCGCCTCAGTCCGCCTGAGCCCGCCTAGCCTAGGCCATTTATTCAACTCCATTCAATGCTTTTTATGAAATAGCCTTTCAGGTGACCTTAATTGCTCAAGGGGATGCTCCTCTGTCTATTGTAATGACGGTATGCACAACTCTTGGGGCAGGAGCCCTGACTCCTCTACTAACAAAGATATTGGCAGGGACTTACCCATGCTGCCAAACTGTTAATCGGCACCACAAGGAAAGAAACCAGTCTGGTTCAGGCGGAAAACATAGCGACAATGCATCAGCAAAGGTGAGACGAAGGGAAAAAAATTAGCTTTGATTTGTATGTTAAGTATATACTGTATATATATACAATTCTCTGAGAAGCTCATCTGATTGTTGGATCTAACTAATATTATGGTTTCTTCTTTGCAGTTGAAATCCCCCAACTCAAAGATGAGCAGCCCGATTCAAGCGAAAATCCCCCAACTCAAAGATAAACAGTTCTGGAGAAATAGGTTTCCCTTGTTGAAGTTCAGGGTCATCCTTGAAAGTTATTATTCCATGACTTTCCAATGCAGTGTATAAGTGGTCTGTGAATCGCTTCCGGGTGTCATCACCTCTAAAACTCAGGAAGACATCATATTTCCATTGATGATTGGAAGGGGAGGAAGATGTACAGGAAGCTCTTAGACACTTCCTGGGTGTCATGACCTCTAAAACTCAAAAAGACATCATATTTCCATTGAGTTGAAGGGGGAAAGATGTATGGGAAGCTGTGAAATGCTTTCTGGTATGATCACCTTGAAAACTCCTGGAAGACAACATATTTCCATTGAGGAGTTGAAGTGGGGAAAGATGTACAGGTTCTTCCCGTGCTCATTGCCACAGGACTCTCAAAAGCTTCCATCATCGTTTTAAGACTTGCCGCTTGGATATAAAGTAGACAAGACAAGTTTCCTTTTTCTTTTTTTTGTGTTGTTTTTCTACTGCATAGAAAACAGAAAAAAGGAATGGTTTCCTTTTGTGAAGTGATTGTAGAAAGAGATTTATAACTATACTTGAAGTGGCAAATATCAGTTGTTTTCTAGCTTGTTATGGTTGTTTGTGTCTTGGCTTCATCTTGTTCTGGAATCCAATATATGTTACCATTTTGGTTATTGGCATCCTTCTACACTAGCAAGAGAGAAGCATGTGCCAAACAAAGTGTAGAGATTTGTGTAAAGATTTTCTGGTTTAGAATTCTTTCTTATGTTTCATTACTTACAATCAACACATATATATACAAATTCCTAAGATATTAGTCAAGCCCCCCAAGTTAGGCAACCAAACTAATTAGGCAACCAACCTAGTCAAGCCCCCCAAATATTGTAGGTGCCAAACATAGTAGGTGTCAAACATTAATTGACTACATAATTAACACATTTATTGACTACATAATTAACACATTTATTGACTACATAATTAACACTCCCTCTCAAGTTGGTGCATAGATATCACCAATGCCCAACTTGCCAAGAGAGTTGTGGAAAGCTATAACAAGAGACTTCTTTCATTAATATGTCTGCATCGAGCTTCTTCTTAATAAAATGTCGATTCACTTCAACATGCCCCCTCACGTAGGACCACTATATGGTGGGCCACACGTGGAGCAAAGGTCACATCGAGGTTAATCATTTCGGTCTGTCGGTGGCAACACCAAATCCAAGTGCAGCCGGTTGGTCGGTAGATCACATAAACCATGCGAACAAGGCAAAGGCAAAGCAAAGAACACAGAAACCCTGTGAACACGGTAAGAACACAGAAACCCTGTGAACACGGCAAGGTAAGGTAAAGGACACAGAAAAACCTGTGAACATGGCAAAGGTAAGGTAAAGGACACAGAAACCCTGTGAACACGGCAAGTTAAGGTAAAGGACACAGAAACCCTGTGAACACGGCAATGACACAGAAACCCTGTGAACACGGCAAAGGTAAGGTAAAGGAAACCCAAGAAAAGGCAAGGCAAACCAAACCCAAAATAATAGGATAAGGCAAGGTAAAGCAAATGCAAGGTCAATGGGCATGACCACATCGGAAACACACCGGTAAAGGTAAGAACAGGGTAGAAGCAACAACAACACTGTCCTCAACAAGAGACAACAACACTCGACAGCAGCAAGAGCAATACTGGTACCAGCAAGAGCATATAAGCCACTTGGCACCGGCAAGACAAGGCAGAGCAGACAACTGTGGAGGAGCAACAGCAGAGGGCAACTTCTCTTCACTCCCCATCTCCCCCTGAAGAGAAGGGGTCGATGGAGCCATATGATCAGTGGTCCTGGCACCAGTGAGAGAAATCTAAGACACTTGGCACCAAGCAAGAGCAATATAGTAGGCAGCAACAACAATACTAGCAGCATCACAAATACTTCCATTATTGCAGACACAACTTCTCTTCACTCATCCTCTCCCCCTGAAGAGAATAGGTTGTCAGAACTATAAAAGCAGTGGCACTTGAGAAACGGAAGCTGACTGAAGCTCAGATGTAGAAGAATCAGTCATGGCAGATAGGTAACAGAATTGCAGCGGAATAGATGAGCAGCAATGTCACTCCCCCTCAAATCCGACGACGTATGAGAGTCGAGATTTGGAGAAAGCAACACCGGTAATGACAATAAAGTTGCAGCACCCAAATAAAGTTGCATTTATCTCCCCCTCAAATCTGACACTGGTAGAGGGTCGAGATTTGGAAGAAGAGAAAATGAAATAATAGTAAAGATACTCAAACATGCCAGTCTCGTGGTAGAAACAAATGCAAGGAAAAGTGGAATGGAGATGGGCATCCGACAACTGGAGAAAAGGAATAAAAGATGGAAAAGAGTCTGCAACAACCCAAAAAGAAAGAAGAAATAAAAATGAATGAAGGTGGATGACATGCGTATGCACACATAGAGAGAAAGGGACAAATATTGTATAGATAGGGTAGGTGATGTTGACAAGTGTAAGAGGTGTTGAAACGGAAGAGGCATATGGTGCAAAACAAGTCCAATAAAATAAAGGGAAAAGGAAGCCAAGTTATTGGCGTGAAAAAGAAAAGGTAGCAAAGAAAAGATTTTCATATATATATATATATATATATATATATATATATATATATATATATATTGGGTAGACAGAAAACTTTGATACCCACCAAAACATTAGGCACAAATGTGGTGTGCATGAGAACGAAGAGATGAGGAGAAAACACCTTCACTTGGGTAACACAGAGAAAAGTGTAAGTCAACAAGGGAGAAGAAATATACCAGACAAAAATGGGATGGAAATAGAGTGGAAGAAATAATTTAAGGAAATAAAGGGGAATAAAGTAAGAAGTATGTGATAGGTGGTGAGAAAAGAAACCATAAATAAGAAAACACAAGAGAGCTCGTTAGAGCTTGAGAGATGATGCAAACACCAGAGTGGCTGTGCAAAGGGAACATCGGCAGGTAGAAAAAGCTCGGCAGGGAGAGAGACAAGGCCGAGTAGGAAAAGGCTCAGCGAGCAGTGACGAGGCTCGCGGAGGAAAGGAAATGGCTCGGTGAGCGATGACGAGGCTCACTGAGGAAAGAGATCATGGTGATCAAGAGACGTACTGCCCAAAGGAAACAAATTAGGCCATCATAGCCAAGGGACTTATTGCCCCTAAAAGAGAGGAAATTTAATAGAAATAAGGGAATTTACAGCAACATGAAAAAACGCCAACGACTCTCAATTTGATAGAGGATCTTAAGCTCTGATACCATGCCAAACAAAGTGTAGAGATTTGTGTAAAGATTTTCTGGTTTAGAATTCTTTCTTATGTTTCATTACTTACAATCAACACATATATATACAAATTCCTAAGATATTAGTCAAGCCCCCCAAGTTAGGCAACCAAACTAATTAGGCAACCAACCTAGTCAAGCCCCCCAAATATTGTAGGTGCCAAACATAGTAGGTGTCAAACATTAATTGACTACATAATTAACACATTTATTGACTACATAATTAACAGCATGTAATTCTAAACTAGAAAGAATATATATGCTTTAAGAGCATGACGGGTATTGACGACAGTAAAACATCTATGACTGGCGTTTTGTTAGGCATTAGTGCCTCTTTAACATGTACATCATCAACAATAAAATAAAATAAATTAGAAACGAACAAGCAAAATAGCAAAACATGTATGAAGGAACGTAAGAAGGAAAAACAAAACAAATAACTAGGATTTGGAACAGTAACAAAGACGACAATGGAGGTGTGAGTGTGAAAGGTTTTGAGAGGTTAATTGGAGTGGCTGATGAGGAACAACCAGTGAACTAGTTGTGTTATTGCTTCAAAGAAATGGGTATAACAGTTGGATTCTTTGGGACTTGATGAGAGACTGAAATAGACGTAAAGACAGAGGATCCACAAAGATCCAAGGAAGTCAGAAGAATCATGCCAACTATTGACAAACTGAAGTTGTTTTCAACTTCAGTTTGGTCTCCTAGCTTGAAAATGGCGACGGAGGCTGCTTTGGACGTATTTCCATTCTGTTTGAAGTGCTTGAAAGTTGGTTGGTTTTTTTTATGTGTCGGATCAATCTCCAAGTGGGAATTGTTTGAATTGTGGAGAAAATTCAACAAAGAAGATGGGATTTGACTCAGGAGTCAGGACATTGGTATTCTCGCTTGAAGTAACAGGTTAGGTGTTTTCTACTTTCAAGCAAGATACAAGTGGAGATTAGGCGGCTCTGTAACTTCCACACGTAGCTCAAAATTGCGAGAACAACGTTAAATCCGGTGAGTCCTGTGCGATTGTTTGTTTTCATGTTCTCAATCGCGTTTATATTATATTATTTGCAGTTGGTCTAGGATATCAATCGTCCGATTTCCTAACAAATCAATTCATATTTAAATACTAATTATGCATTAAGTAAGTAATAATTAAAACATAACTACTAATTAAAGTAAGTAGAAATTCAGATTATGCTCTTCAGTGGGTATAGCCGCGCGGCTCTTTTGTTTCAAAAATTCTATTTAAATAGTATAGCCGCGCGGCTATACTGTATATTTACATGGATATTGTGATCTTTTCTTTTATAATTGTTTTTCCTCGATTTTTGTTTATCGATAAGAGTAGTTTAGAGCATTATCCATTACTATTAGGCCATTACTCAAGTCTCTATTGTCCCTTTTTGAGTTTTTAATTTTTCAGAGTTATTACCCATATAAAGAATTTAGCATTTTCATTTTAATACTCGTATTGAACACGTACCTACTTATTTTTTACAACAATTTTCAATAATACACACAAAATTCATGTATTATACATAAAATACTCACATATTATTGAATAAAAATAAGATATATTTAAATATTAAAATTCTAATTATTCATTAAGTAAATAATAATTAAAAAAGAGAAATTCAGATTATGCTATTCAATTGGTATAGCCGCCCGGCTATACTGTTAAAAAAATTTCTATTTAAAGCGTGATAATGTTGAAATATTCTATTTATACTGTATAGCCGGCCGGCTATACTAGGCGGGTCCTTGTTTTATCAATAGTATAGCCGCGCGGCTATACGTCGGATTTTTTTTAAAAAATAAAAAACAGTACAGCGGGCCCCTTTACTGGGTCCTTTTTTATTCTTTTTTATAAATCGTATAGCTGCGCGGCTATACTCCCCATGTTTTTTTAATAAAGAAAAGAGTATTGTCGCGGGGCTTTACCTGGGTAGGTTAATTTTTTTTTTAATAAATAGTAAAGCCGCCTGGCTATTCACTGGATTTTTTACATGAAAAAGTGTATAGCCACACGATTTTATTGGGGTTGTTCTTTTTTATAAATAGCATAGACGCTTGGCTATACTCTTTACATAGACATTGTGATCTTTTTTTTATAATTTTTTCCCGATTTTTGTTTATCGATAAGAGTAGTTTAGAACATTATTAATTACTACTAGATCATTACCCGAGTCTCTATTGTCTCTTTTTGAGTTTTTAATTTTCTAGAGTTATTACCCGTATAAAGAATTTAGCATTTTCATATTTAATACTCTTATTGTACACGTATGTATGTATTTTTCATGTTTAATACACTTATTTTTTACAAAATTTTCAAAAATACACACAATTAATGTATTATTCACAAATACTCACATATTATTGAATAAAATAAAATATATTAAAATATTAAAATACTAATTATTCATTGAGTAAATAATAATGAAAACATAACTATGAATTACAGTAATTAAAAAAGAGAAAATCAAATTATGGGTATAGCCGCGCGGCTATACGCTTTTCACAAAATATTCCTATTTAAAGAGTATAGCCACGCGAGGCCTCAACTCCACTCTCGTTTGCAGTGTTGATTTTCCGTGACATTTTCAATTAAATTTAGGGGCACAAATTGTCATTTCAAGTTTAGCCCCTAGACTTTTTAGAGCAATGATCTCTAACCATACCGATTTACATTTTGATCATTTGGCTCTCATAGTCCTCAACGCGGCGGATCTAGGAATTTTCCTCATAAGGGGAAACATTTAAAAAGTTAAAAACTCAAAAGAAATACCTGAATTATTCAAAAAAGGATTTAGGGTTTATGGTTACAAAAAGATAACCAAATTAGAAAACAAAAAAAAATATCTCTATAAAAAAAAATTAAAATACATATTAAAAAAATATTTTTAAAAAACCAGAAGGAAAAAAAAAAGCGAAAAAAAAAATTCAAACTTGGAGAAGAGGGATGGATCTGGAGGCAAGGCTCAGGAGCACGCAAAGCTTCGTGAAGAATCAAGACTTCAAAGCAAGGCATCCCTTGGTCCATTTTATTCCAACTTGGACTCCAAGGACACCCCTCCTCTCCTCTGTTCTGTGGAAATAAGGCTTCAAGTTTGCTATTAATTTTTTTTTTTTTGGTTGCCTGACCCAAATGACATCGTTTGGCCATGACTTAAAAAACAGAACTCGCACTGCACTCAACGCAGCATCGCAACAAAGAAAAGAAAGGTCGCTGGGTTGCTGAGGCATTTATTCAAACAGGTGGTGGGCAGCTCCAAGATAGAGTTGAGGGGCAAACTCCTGCGACTTCAAAGCTTTTTCCTGCAAGGGAAGGTGCAGCTGCACTTCCTTGCGCCTCTGTGGATCCGCTAGTGGTCCTCAACTTTACTTTCTCTTGCATAGTTGGTCCAATTGTCATAATCTATTTAGCCCCTATGTTGTACTATTGGTCATTTTTGTCAAAATTTCTGTTATATGTAAATAAATAAATAATTTTTTTTAGGGTTAATTACTGGAGACGTCCTTGAACTATGGCCCCAGTTGCAATTAGGTCCATGAACTAATTTTTTGAGGCAATGAAATCCTTTAATTAGACAATCAGTTGCAATTAGGTCCTGTCGTCCAACTCTGTCAAATTATCCGTCAAAATGAGGGGTAAAAGCGTCATTTCGAGTCTGAAGGACATAATGTTGTATATACCCTTCTCCTCTCAACCCTACACCTACCAACAATCACCACCAACCTCAGCCAGCCACCACCTCCCTATAACCCAACCACCATTCGAGCCACCCAAGCCCGCCCTATCCCCAAACAACCAAATCGCTTAAGAACCAAACCAAACTCAACAACTTGACTTCACACCATACCATTGCCGTCAGCAAACAAAACGAAGAGAAAACAAACCCAGACTTCACAGCAAACCAGATTAACCCCTTCCCCAACTTGGATCCAGCCACTTCTCAACAAACCAGATTAACACCTCCCCCACCGCCACCTGACCTCCCCATGACGAAACCACCTGACTTTTAACCCCATTCCAAAGATCTAGTTTTTTTTTTTTTAATTTATGTTATTTTTTAAAATTTTGTTTGTAAGCTGCTCAAACACCAAACAAGATCTCACCCCAGCCTATGATTTTGATGAAAGGGATGTCATAGACCCAAGGACTTTTGGCTCTTCCAACACCAGCAGCCTATGCTTTTGGTTAGAGAAATATGACTGGGCCCAAAAAGTTTGGTTGTTAAGGCCGATTTGGTTGGTTGGGGATGGGGCCGCTTGGGTAGCTGGGGTGATGGTTGGGTTACGACGAAAAGTCGAAGATACCCCGAACAACAAGAGCACGTGACACTCACATGGTCAATCTCGACAGATTCTGTTACGGCATGACCTAATTGCAACTGATTGTCTAATTCAAGGATTTCATTGCCTCAAAAATTAGTTCACGAACCCAATTGCAACTGGGGCCATAGTTCAAGGACGTTTATAGTAATTAACCCTTTCTTTTTAACAATTAAGAAGGTGAAGAGAGTGTTCACACGATGAAAACCCCACCACTAGGCTACATGCCAACATCTCTAGCACTGAATTAAGACCCCCTTGATAGAAAAATTAGTTGACGTGAAGGAAATGATCAATACTGCAAAGGGGATCCTAATTTAAGGACCACATAATATTGAAATTCAATTTGAAAAATGTCAATAGGGTAATACTTGGGAGATCATTGCTACAGTTTAACCGAAAAAAATAAAAAGAAATAACACATCATATGACACTAAAACGACACCGTTCTCAGCCACCCTGCCAGTTTTTTTCCTCACTTGACATCCATAGACTGCGCTTATCCAAAACCCCAGTCACACGCACACTTCCCCCCTACTTCAAAGTTCGGGCTCAACAGCAATGGCTTTGCTTCGTTATCCTTGTTTCCTCACAGAACAACAAGTCCATCTAACGCCTCTACTTTCTCTGCAAAACCCACAACACCTCTCCAAGCACACACCAACCACTCTCTCTCTTTCTGGGTCTCTTTCCTCACTCTCTCTTTCTCTCCCACACACCCACACTCGCTCATCTTCCATAACTCGGACCAAAAGGCTGGGCAACTTCGTTTTCCAATTCTCCTCTACTGCTCAAGAACAAGCTCTTGATGAAAGCCCAGTGCTGGAGGCAGAGCCCGAAGAGTTCTCTGATACAAGATTGCTTGCCCAAAATGTGCCTTGGACTTGTACTCCAGAAGACATTCGTACTCTGTTCGAGAAGTACGGCACCGTCGTTGACGTTGAGGTTTTCATTTTCCATTGTTCTTTACTTTGAAGCCTCTGTTTGTTATTGAGTGTTAATAATTTGTGATTTTATTTGATGGGTTTTGATTATTTTTGTTTGTTCTTTGCTGTGGTGGATAAGCTTGCCATGTATAACAAGACCAGAAATAGGGGTTTGGCATTTGTAACAATGGGTTCACCGGAGGAGGCTCTTGCGGCTCTCAACAATCTCGAATCTTCTGTGAGTATATTGGGTTCTGTTATCTTCTGTGAATGTTTGTATTGTTGTAAGTTGAGTTTTATGCTCGGTTTCGTCCATGAGAAAGACTACTAATTGGTAAAGCAGTTCAAATTTGTGAATTTTATAAATTTATCACTATATAAGACCTGAGTAAATTAAGTACTTCTTCTGAAGTGAGACCTGGTATTCTACTTATCTACATGACTGTTTTGTGTTGCTTTGTTGGTGTTGAAAGTTTATTGCTTTCTAAAACTATAAAGAGAAAAAATTTGTTCTTTTTTTTGTGTATGTTTGTTGCATTTCCCGTGTGTATGAGCTTTGGAGCTGAATTTATTGGAGAAACTCACTAGTATCCTGTGGACTATAACCTGTGTGCCATAGTTGGCCTTTAACTTTCAAGTGCAAGACGTTAAACTATCATCTTATGGGAGTAGAACATGACTACTTATTTAAGGGCATAATTGTTATCCTATTCCTTGAGATTGTGATCTGTTGTTTCTTATCTCCCTTTGTAAAGGATAAAAGTCATTCAATCAGTCACCAAGAGAACATAAATGGCAATGCCTTAGAGGCTTCTAGTGCATCTGGAAACACCCATTTAACTCCATTATCATCATCATGCCAAAACATCTATGTGCCATCATTCTTTCTCATGGCAGCATGCTTTAGCACCATAGCCTCTCATTCACTCACTTTCTTATTTTCCTTCTTCCACCTCTGCCATTGGTTTGTGATCTTCATACTTTTGTTGGACATTCCTTCAATTTTGTTTGACAAGCGGAGCTACTCTAGCTTAAGGGTTGGAGTTGTGGAGGCCTTGATGGAACAAGGGGTTGAGCTGGAACTATGGTATACTGTACTTCTACCATGAAAATTTTAATTTTGTAGTTGTTCAGGAGGCTGTGAAGGTGCCCTGTCAAATGACAATATGAACTTATTGGGGGGCACTAGCAACTGTTTGGGCTTGGAATTGGAAGTGGAAGAAAATTTATATTTGGTCGGGGAAAATTCGTGTAAAATTTTTGTTTGTTATGAGTAATCACCACATAAGACATACATATTGCCGAGTGGTAAAAACCAGAAATGGATATGGACTTAACAACCAGAATCTTTATAAAAGAATGTAATGAATAAATACTGAGAAGCTTGTTGGTTGTCAATTGCATCCTTATAAAAAATAGGTACCCATTGGGTTTGTTCTTCTTTTTGTAAAGAGCCTTTAGTGCTAGGAGGAGAGTGATGAAGAGTGGAACATTGTCAAAAGAGGAGAAAGCAAGAGAGGAGCAAAGAAAGGGAAGGGGAGAGATTTGTATGAGGTTTTAGGGAGATGAAAAGAGGTATGTGTTTGAATGGAGTGATAGCAATGGTGCAGGTGAGAAGAGGTTTAGGGAAAGGGAGAGGGAAGAAGGCAGTGGTGGTAGTGCTGCCACTGTTGGCTCAATCTTAGAGAACAAGATGACCATTATGCTACTGAGTGAGTACTCTCTTCACTACTGTTTAAAAAAATCAAAATTACAGAAGTTACAATAAGGACCAATCATAGTTTAAGGGGTTAAGTGTCTAGCTTTGAAGTTCAAGAACCAACGTAAAACAAAAGTTAATATGTTGGCCTTTTCAATTTTGGAAATGTGCTAGATAAAGAAAACGAAAGTTAATTTTATATTTTTTCCACTATAATTTTAGCAAGAAAATGTATGATTACGTGCGTTGCTTCCTTTCCATAGTGTATTGTAAAGGATCTCCTCATATTTGGAATGCTTCATAGGAAATGGACGGTCGTATTATAAAGATGGCTTATGCCAAGCCGAAAAAGACGAAGATTCCCCCTCCTTCTTTCGCAACCCAAGCCAGTAACTTTCAATTTGTATGTGGAAAATTTGCCATACGAAGCAAGGTCTAAAGATCTCAAGGAGCTTTTTAATTCAGAGGATTGTAGTGTTGCTACCGCGGAAGTTGTATTCCAAGGTAATCCGAGAAGGTCCGCAGGATATGGATTTGTGGGCTTCAAATCCAAGAAAGAGGCTGAGGCAGCCCTTTCTGCTTTCCATGGGAAGGTAATTTTCTCAACTGCGTTCCGTACAGATTTACAGTAGGCTATTTTGAAATGAAGATTTCCCTTAGAAATTTTTTTGTCCTGCAGTTGCTTATGGGAAGACGAATTCGTGTGGCACGTGGTAAACAATTTGTTAAAGTACCAAAAGAAGAGAGTTCACAGTTGGGTGATGAATATACTGAATTGAATTCTACTGTTGAGCAAGTGAACACAGATGTCAATGATACAAAGTGAATGTAGGGCACAGTGAAATTTCTGTGTTTTCTTCACATCATGTTTGTCTAGGTATGCCCTCTCTTAAAATCATGTTTCATGTTTGAAACTAATATAGCTATTTATGTGGTATGTCTGTTTTAATTTTAATTTTTTAACTTTTTAATAAACATTTTGTTAGTCGGACAATTAGGTCTTTGGGTGATCTGGAGCGTTAGTTGTTGGTTCACAAGAATATGCATTGTAATATGTTTCCCAATTTCTGCAGTAACTGCTGCATACTTTAAACTACCACAAATTACACATGTACTGTAAATTGATAGCTCTAACAAACAAATGTTTTCATCCACAAAGTTTAATTGCATAGATTGAAAGTAAAATGGTATACTTGTGAATGACCCAAAGTTGAATGGAGGTCGTCGCATTTAGCCTTTATCAATGCCATTACTTTATTTTCTTGGGCATTTCTCACGTTTTCATAGGTTTTCTGAGGACTTCTTGACTGGTTTAGTTGTTGATCTTCAGTGCTGCACTGGTCCAAGCCATATATTAGCTAGGTCCAAGCCATATATTAGCTAACCTCATCTTACCCTTCCTCTGTGCATCTTAAAGCTTATTACATCAGAATATCTCTCTGCTTTGGATTTCCAAACTGTTAACCACACCAACAGGAAAGCTGTGACATGTTCTGGACCTCTGGTGAGCGATTCAGGAAAAGTGAAGTTAAGAAATAGGATTTCCTTGATCTTCTAAAAGAATTTGCTTGCTAGATAGTGGTAGACAAACTTAAGAAAACAAGGGTGAAGAATGATTTTGTGAACTTCGTAGATTTACCTGGAGAGTGGGGTCGAATTCTTTGGCAGTTAACTTGCAATAATTAGGATCAGTAATGATATATGCTAGTACTTGTTAGCTGCAACATTCATTTTTGTTAAACAGATATCTGTGCTTTGTGATACCATCATAGTATTTAAATATTCTCTCTCTACCTCCCTCTCATTTGCAGGAACATTTGTGTATGCTCACTTCGACTTTCCTTTCCATGCATACTTGGTGAGATTCTCACCATCTTTTGAGGGGCTACATTCCATGACTTTCGTACTTGTACAAGGTTGCTGGGGTTCTAGAGGCTGGTTATGCACGTAGGCTACAAGTTTTTATAAATTGAGCTAAATGTATTACAAATTTATTTCAATGTCTTGACTATGATACAATATGAAAGTGCTTGCATGCAAATGGAAAATTAAAATCACAAAAAAAAAAAAATTCAGGAATGGAATACGGATCGATGAATTTTTCGTGCGTGGAAGTTATATTAGACGGTTTAGACCTTAGTTTTATTCCTTGTCATCTCATCTTTAATGCCAGTGCAACTTGAGTTAGAGTTAATCTTAATGATTTTGATGTAATTATCATTTGTTTCTTGTCACCGAATGGTCTAAAACTTTAGGTTAAGTGCTACTTTTTTCCCTTTTTGGGATCTTATTTCTTATGTAGAGGTTAGAAAAGAAAATGGCATCAGAGTTAATTTCATATGGCTTTTAGGCAGTGGATTATCCATATTCAAAAACTTAGTCGAATGATCACCACATAAAAAAAAAAAAAAAAAAAACCCTCTTGCCTATAAAAGGAATTTTGTAATTTTTGCAGACATTATTACAGTGTGAGTTATCCAATGGGCCTTGTGGTAAAAATGAAAAAGTTAAAAACCAAATGAAGGGCTGAGTGCTATTGACGTTGAGATTTTACCTAAGAATTAGGTATCCATGAATGATGCCATTATTAAGAGAATTTTCTGGATGTGTTTTGGAACTTGTCCACTTTACTCTATTTCTTACGCCATGCTGAAAGTATACTTGCACCGTGATTCTAGGAACAAATAAATAAATAAGTTTGGCTAAGTGCAACTGTTCTCCAGAACTGAGGTCTGAAGATAGTTGCAACGTTTGTAACAAAGAAAAGCAGATGACTCACTCTTTCTTCGAGTCTAAGATTTAAGAGTTTACGGATTTGTTTGGAATTGATATGGATTTTAGAGTTTTAGATTTCGTCTTTTGGCTAAGCTTGAACTGGATTGAGGTTGAGTCCAAACCCGTCTTTATGAGCCTAATTCTCTAAATGAGACTTGTAAGACATAATATGTTGAATTACTATCCAATTTAATAAATTTAATTTCGGCATTTATAAATTCACCAAACATCAGACAAAAACTTGCATAATTTAATTAAAATAGTCTAGTTAGTCCCAACTACTAAAACATGGCAGGCCTTTGATTAGATCCTCTTGAACTTGCGAACCTTTGCCAGTGAGGAATGGAACTTGCCAGATCAATAGTTGTGTGCCTGTCAAGGGCAGTTGTTGGAACCCAACGGACCCCAACAACCCTTACCAAACCCAAAGATATCAATTCAAAACCCACATCCAAACTGATAGACTGCGAAGCCATGCCTCTGGAAAATTATGGGGTGTGGTGAGACGGTCCCACAGGGTTCATTTGGGTCATGAGTCATGAAGAAACAGAAAATCATGCACATGACGACTTCTACTCAGTTGTTAGGTGACCCGCTTTGCTCATAGAACGTGACTTCCCATCTCCACACCCACTTTAAACTATCCAGGGGTCTCATTCTCACTTAAGAATTTATTTGTACTTGCTTGGTTCTAGAAAGATTTTAAAAGACAAAACATAAGTAAAGAACATTAGTAAGGTCTACGTTCTTTTCATGTTAACTAAAACGTGGCACGTATGTATGTACAACTTCTTTTTCCTTTAAAAATGAAATTAATGTTCACTTCTATGAATCAAAAATTCTCTTTCTTTGTCATCAATCGAACCGCTCATCAAGTTTTCGTTCATCAAATATTATTTCTAAACCTTCTCTAACAAAATAAAGGCCAAATGTCACTAAAGTAAATTCGCATTGGTAAAAATTAATGGTCACTTCATTTTTCACTTATAAGGTCATATTACGCTTCATGTCACCACTCAACCAATAATTGCCTGAAAAAAAGCTTTTATAAGCCCGCTTAGTTGTAATTTCACTTGGTACCTTCTTATTTGTAGTTTTCAGTTTGAGAGAAAAATATATCATGAGATGAGAAGAATGAAATCAGGGAGAATGCATGAAATTGAACTCAAAAAAATGTCTTTAATGTTTTTTTTTGTTGAAACTTTTGATGTGATTTTCAGGCTTCTCAAAAATTTCACAATTTAACTTTGGCTTGTGGCATTGTGATTGCATCCTCTCTCTACATGAATACAGATACTCTACTTGAAGATTGAAAAGGGAAAAACAAAAGATTCAAAGATGGGTTAGATTTTCATGTTTACATTTGGTGTCTAATTATGATGGTCATTGGATTCCCTTTGGCATCAATCTAAAGTCTAATTTTCTAACCTAAACAACAAAATGTAAGAGCAACCAACCAAAGATAGTGCTCAGATTATGGGGAAACAAAATCTCTTATAAGTATAATTTGCCTCTTTCTTAATTCACAAGCCAACCCTTTTGATCATGTCTTTAATTTGGTCCACTTTGTGCTTAAACAATGGTTTGAAAAAAGATAGAACACTATCATAACTACCTACACTATAGCCTTATTTATCATATTTCTTACTTTTGAAGCTTAATTTATTAGGAGAGATTAAAAATTCAAAAAGATGGAAAAGAGAAAAAAGGTCACATTATCACAAGCATATTAGGTATGAAGTCTAACCGAAGTCATCCGTATGCAATGAGTTTCTTGACAGAAGTTTTGCATTTCAATGGAATTAAGTGGACCAAACTCTACTTACTCCAACCCCTTCATGCCATTATATAAGGCAATTCCAACTCTATAGTTTTATTATCACAAAAGGATTCTTCTTCTCTCTCTATCTCTCTCATAGTTGCTAGCTCATCAAAATGGCAGGCACAGGGGCTGCAATTGTGGGCATGTTCCTTGTACTTTCCATGGTCATGATGCCAAGCTGCTTAGCCACTGTCTACACTGTTGGAGACTCCTCTGGCTGGACCAGTGGTGTTGATTATAGCACTTGGACTAGTGGCAAGACCTTTGCAGTTGGTGATAGCCTAGGTAATCCTAATTATCTTTTAATTATTTTCTTCCATATATTGTAGATGCATATTTAACAAAAATAAAATAGAATAATTGTCATGTGTACATGCTTCATCAACAACACATATGTTGGTGTTGCCAGACTATGAATCTAGATCACTGATTAAGTGAATTCTTGTTAGACGGTCAATTTAGTCTATTCATTAGGTGAGCTCTTGTTTCAATGTATATGTTGTTAGATTGTCACTTTTGACAATTGATCAAATGAATTCTTGTTTTTATTTGTGCTGTGAGAATTAAAAATGGTCAATGTAACTCTTATTGATTATGTGAATTCTTGTTTCGATCGATGTGTTTTGCGAGAACTACAATCTAGTAACACAACATGTCACATATCTGGAAAAACAGAATTACCTGGCTACTTCGATTTATATTTTGGACTTGCATCTAATTTCCCAAATTCTCTTTACATGGTAGCGTTCAACTATGGAAGTGGGCACACAGTGGATGAAGTGAGTGGAAGTGACTACAAGACATGCACAGTGGGCAATTCAATCACAAGTGATAGCAGTGGAGCCACCACCATCCCTCTCAAGGCTGCTGGGACTCGTTACTTCATTTGTGCTGTGGTTGGGCATTGTGGGATGGGGATGAAGCTTTCTGTGAATGTAGTAGGGTCAGGATCAACAGCAGCACCATCTACCAAGGGTTCACCGTCACCGGCTACTTCCGGCAGTAACTCTACAGTTACCAGCCCTGCAGTTACCACACCCTCATCAACAGGCGTAGACAACAGTCTATCTACCTCTCCGGTTGTGGCTTTGTGGAGCATTTGTGTTACTTGGGTTGCTATTTGTGTGTTGGTTCTTTCATAAGTTTGGCAGGCTGGTGATTGCTCTAAATATTGCCAGGATAGAGGCAGTGCTATTTTCTCCCTGTTTTATTAGCGGTGATTTGAGTTTCTTATGCTATAATTATTTTTTCCAATTTTAAAAAGACCAAAAAACAATTAGGGTTCATAATATATATATGTAGCCTGATTGATGTTAATAATATGCCCTTTGCTTTTGAAATTACTGTGGGTCGATTAAATTAGTTTGTACTTTGCATGAGGGTATAAGAGAAAAAGAAAAGAAAAATAACAAAAGATTGAGTATAGAAAAATAGGCTGAATGGATCGATTCTTCACAAATAAGCCGTTCAAAACTCTATTGCTCCACCACTGGACTCTACTGGGGTTCTTTTTGTCCCTCATGTATTGTTTTGGGCAGTAGTCTTTTTTTTTTTTTTTTTTAATTTGTTTTGTCGTGATTGTTTCAAGTCGCGAATCTTTTTAAGATCACGCTCTGATTCCTGGCTTTCACGTTGAATTTTGGTTGTTTTCATCATCTCCATTGTATACTCTTATGGTGTTATAATAAAGCATCTTTTCCAATAATAAAAAACTCTATTTCTTAGTCTAAACCGTTTTGAAGAATAAAAAAAATCAGTAACTTGCCCCTAAAAACCAACACAACATCCTCAAGCGTTTTTCACTAACATTAACAATCATCATATTAGGTCCCGGCTGTCATATTAGGAAAGCTAACACGGCCCAACTGGGCCGGACCCAATTGTAACTCACCAAACTCGAGCTAAAGCCCAATGGACCCATAGACCCAATTGAGATTTTCTTTTTCTGGTTTGAACCCAATTGGGATTAATTAAGTCTCTTACATCTGAAATCGGTGGAAGACACCTACCTCCATCTTTTCCCCGGACAAGGTTTTCGTTGGTCTGATGGTGTTGCTGCTAGTCCCCCAAACTGAGAGTTTGGGATATGGACGGAAGGTGGATGGAACTGATGTTTCAGTGCCAAAGGAAAAGCCGGATCTTTATCCCTTTCGCTTTTGTAGCTCAATCTTGTATTTTCCTGTCCTCTCCAAATTGTACGTGGTCCAGTTGTCTTGTTATTTCACCCATTGTCTTTTTTTCTTGAGCTGATTTTTCTTTTGTTCTGGTACAACACCTGTTGTCCTTTTTCACCCATCAATGAATCCTGAGGATTTTTTTCTTTTCACCAAAAAAGAAGAAATAAATTCATTGTGCTGTTTTCGGTGAAATAAAACCATTCTGGTTTTTAACCCCACCACCCCCCAAAAAAAAAATTTGATATTTATAAAAATACTCAATCATAGACATGTATTTATAAAAATACCCAAGTACTATTTAAACATAGAAATATACCCAAAATCAACCCCACAATCAACAATTGTATATTTTTTGGGTATGTTTATAAATGGATTTTGAGTGTGTGTAATGATGGGTTTTGGGTATGTTTATAAAGTGTTTTGGGTGTTGGGTATTTTTATAATTTCAGCCCCCATTTTGGGTATTTTAGTGAAACTCCCAAAAAAAAAACCCCATTGTGGTTTGCTTTCCAGAATTTGGTGGAAATTTTTATGGCATGGGTCTAAATTGAAGCAACAAAATTAGGATCAAACCCGCGATTAAGATCCTAAGAATGAGGAAGAACATGTTTTGTCCATGTAATTTGCTAGGGTTACAAATTTTTCCTATAACTAAAAACATGCAACGTATCAAAACCCTAAAAAATATATATATTTAATTTCATAGAATTTGAACAAAGAATGAGGTGCGTGCGAGAGACTTTTTTTCATCATGCGCGTTACGCGCGACTTCCAAAGTTTCGTAAATATTTTTTCGCAATTGTATTTATATAGATGTCCGTTTCAACAGTTTCATATTTTAATCGTGCGCGTGTGATAAATCACCATCTTAAAAGTTTTCCTTTATCGCCCGTATTTTTCTAGAAGTCCATCTTAGCAGTTTCTCTTTTTTTATGGTTGGGGTTTTGAGGTCCTCTCATTATTTGGTTGTTGTAGTTCATTCTAATTACTATTTTTTTCTTTCTTGTTGTTCAAATTTGTAGATTATGTAATTTTACGATTTCTCTTGCTTTTAATTTTTTCCATTTTTCCTATTGTAGGCACATAAATTGCAAGGAAGGTTCACATCACTGCATTGGTTACTGAAAAGGAGTATGTATATCAAGAGTCTTTTGCTTCCAAGCAACAAATGAATATATCATCACATATTAGGATATGATTAGGAGGCTGGCAAAAAGCGACATTCCAACTTTTATTAAAGAAATAAAGGATCCAACAAGATTTGGCACTTTATTTATGTATTAATATTTTAAGGAAAACAAGTTCTTGACCTGGTTTTCTGATATGGCATACAACATCAAAATTTGGAAATTCTTCATCCAGGCAGCTCCTAATATACAATGGAAGCAAATTTAACCTTTTGGTGAACCGTAATTCTAATATATTACACTACCTAACCTCACCATTTAGCTAAACCTATGGGCTTATATTTTTATGAAACAACAATATGACAATTAACATCAAAATATAATAGGTGGCGCAAGCGGTCTTGATCGTTTTATGTCTTCCTCCTATGTGCATATTATGTAAATATTTAGCCTTTTTTAATTACTCTAATTAGCAATTACATTTGAAACAACAAATATAATATTGAAATTAAATATGGCGTTTGATACAACTTCTAAATCAAAAACCTAGCACTAGGGCTTTCATTTCTACCGAATTTTGTGTGTTTAACTATGCGGCTATACAAGAATGATGATATGAATGTTCTCTCCGAATTTACTAGACAAACTCAATAAGACAAAACACTTTATAGACATACCCAAAACCCATCATTACACACACTCAAAACCCATTTATAAACATACCCAAAAAATATACAATTGTTGATTGTGGGGTTGATTTTGGGTATGTTTCTATGTTTAAATAGTATTTGGGTATTTTTATAAATACATGTCTAGGATTGGGTATTTTTATAAATATCTATTAATTTAAATAACAAAGCCCAAGAGCCCCAAGACCTAAGGCTAACCTTTTGATTATTTAAATATATATTACTTAACCATAACACACCTAATTCTCACATATTATTGAATAAAAATAATATATATAGAATATCTACATAGTATAGCCGGACGGCTATACTACGAAAAATAAAATATTTTAAAAGTCCAACCGCCCGGCTATACCCTTTAAGTAGCTCTCTTTTTTAATTACTTCGATTAGTACTTATGTAAAAATTGAATTACTATTTATTAAGTAATACAATTCATGAAGTTAATTAAAACATCCTAAGTTTATATATATATATATATATATATATATTTTAATGATCTCTCCCGACGAAATTTCGTCGGCAAATGTATTTTCGTCAGGAGACGTCTAATCCGACAAGTCTTTCCCGACGAAATTTCATCGGCAAAGGTATTTTCGTCGGGAGAGGTGTTTATTTGTTTTTTTTTTTTAATTTTTTCAATATTAAAAAATATAAAATAACTTCTTTACTTTTGTTTTTTGGCCTACTTCTTTAATTTAGTATATGCAATTAAGTAATATGTTAGCCTTTTTTAATTACTCCAATTAGCAATTACATTTGAAACAGCAAATAGAATATTGAAATTAAATATGTCGTTTGATACAACTTTCTAAATCACAACCCTAGCACTAGGGCTTTCATTTCTACCGAAATTTGTGTGTTTAACTATGCGGATATACAAGACAAAAACATTATGTGATATTTGAATTTTAAAAATAATTAGTTAATTAAATAAGTAATCGGGTTTAATTTAAATCACAGAGCCCAAGAGCCCCAAGGCCCAAGGCTAATCTTTTGATTATTTAAATGTGTATTACTTAACCATAACCCACCTAATTCTCACAAATTATTGAATAAAAATAATATATATAGAATATCTTCATAATATAGCCGCGCGCGATTCTCGAAAAATAAAATATTCTAAAAGTCCAGTCACCCAGCTATACCCTTTAAGTAGCTCTCTTTTTTAATTACTTTGATTAGTACTTATGTTTTACTTAGTGAATATTAAAGGAAAAAAGAAAAAAGAAAAATTGAATTACTATTTATTAAGTAATACAATTCATGAAGCTAATTAAAACATCCTAAGTTTATATATATATATTTAAATCATCTCTCCCGACGAAATTTCGTCGGCAAATGTATTTTCATGAGGAGAAGTCTAATCCAACTTGTCGTGGGCAAAGGTTTTTTCGTCGGGAGAGGTGTTTATTTGTTTTTTGGCCTACTTCTTTAATTTAGTATATGTAATTAAGTAATATGTTAGCCTTTTTTAATTACTCTAATTAGCAATTACATTTGAAACAACAAATAGAATATTGAAATTAAATATGGCGTTTGATACAACTTTTTAAATCAAAAACCTAGCACTAGGGCTTTCATTTCTACCGAAATTTGTGTGTTTAAATATGCGGCTATACAAGACAAAAACATTATATGATATTTGAATTTTAAAAATAATTAGTTAATTAGTTAACTAATCGGGTTTAATTTAAATCACAGAGCCCAAGAGCCCCAAGGCCCAAGGCTAATCTTTTGATTATTTAAATGTGTATTACTTAACCATAACACACATAATTCTCACATATTATTGAATAAAAATAATGTATATAGAATATCTTCATAGTATAGCTGCGCGGCTATACTCCGAAAAATAAAATATTTTAAAAGTCCAGCCGCCCGGCTATACCCTTTAAGTAGCTCTCTTTTTTAATTACTTTGATTAGTACTTATGTTTTACTTAGTGAATATTAAAGGAAAAAAGAAAAAAGAAAAAATGAATTACTATTTATTAAGTAATACAATTCATGAATTTAATTAAAACATCCTAAGTATATATATATATTTTTTTAAATGATCTTTCCCGACGAAATTTCGTCGGCAAAGGTATTTTCGTCAGGAGAAGTCTAATCCGACAAGTCTGTCCCGACGAAATTTCGTCGGCAAAGGTATTTTCGTCAGGAGAAGTCTAATCCGACAAGTCTGTCCCGACGAAATTTCGTCGGAAAGGTTTTTTCGTTGGAAAGGTATTTATTTGTTTTTTTTTCCTAATTTTTTCAGTATTAAAAAATATAAAATAACTTCTTTACTTTTGTTTTTTGCCCTACTTCTTTAATTTAGTATATGTAATTAAGTAATATATTAGCCTTTTTTAATTACTCTAATTAGCAATTACATTTGAAACAACAAATAGAATATTGAAATTAGGAATATGGCGTTTGATACAACTTTCTAAATCAAAAACCTAGCACTAGGGCTTTCATTTCTACCGAAATTTGTGTGTTTAACTATGCGGCTATACAAGACAAAAACATTATTTGATATTTGAATTTTAAAAATAATTAGTTAATTAATTAACTAATCGGGTTTAATTTAAATCACAGAGCCCATGAGCCCTAAGGCCCAAGGCTAATCTTTTGATTATTTAAATGTGTATTACTTATCCATAACCCACCTAATTCTCACATATTATTGAATAAAAATAATGTATATAGAATATCTTCATAGTATAGCTGCGCGGCTATACTCTCTGAAAAATAAAATATTTTAAAAGTCCAGCCGCCCGCTATACCCTTTAAGTAGCTCTCTTTTTTAATTACTTTGATTAGTACTTATGTTTTACTTAGTGAATATTAAAGGAAAAAAGAAAAAAGAAAAAATGAATTACTATTTATTAAGTAATACAATTCATGAAGTTAATTAAAACATCCTAAGTATATATTTTTTTTTTAAATGATCTTTCCCGACGAAATTTCGTCGGCAAAGGTTTTTTCGTCGGCAAAGGTATTTATTTGTTTTTTTTTTCCCTAATTTTTTCAGTATTAAAAAATATAAATTAACTTCTTTACTTTTGTTTTTTGGCCTACTTCTTTAATTTAGTATATGTAATTAAGTAATATGTTAGCCTTTTTTAATTACTCTAATTAGCAATTACATTTGAAACAACAAATAGAATATTGAAATTAGGAATATGGCGTTTGATACAACTTTCTAAATCAAAAACCTAGCACTAGGGCTTTCATTTCTACCGAAATTTTTGTGTTTAACTATGCGGCTATACAAGACAAAAACATTATTTGATATTTGAATTTTAAAAATAATTAGTTAATTAATTAACTAATCGGGTTTAATTTAAATCACAGAGCCCAAGAGCCCCAAGGCCGAAGGCTAATCTTTTGATTATTTAAATGTTTATTATTTAACAATTGACCCAAAGGCCGTACCCACAAGCCACTTAATTGGGCCACTTGAATGGCCAATCCAAACTAGTGTATTGGCAAGTGTATGTCTTATAAAAACTTCCAAGGAACTCTAGTTTTCCAGTGTGGGACTAATTTCAACTCTAACATGTGAGATTGTTGATGAGAGTTCACCATACGAACTTGGTTTCTGTATTTGGGTATTGCGTTGAAGGTGACATTGTGGCACTTGTTTATGAGTAAGTGGCCAGTGGAAATTTGTAACACCATATATTTTTTGCAGGTACAGTACTCTTAGATATTAATATTAATATTAATATTAATATATTTTGGACTTAATTGTTGCAGTGGTCTCTAAACTAGTGCACCCGAGTTGAATTTTCGTCCATGATATCCAAAAACAGCCACAACCATCCTCTAATTAGTCTCGTATTGCATGACTGGTACAGTTGCTCCTTGTTCTCTTTAATTTTAAAGAAATACAAATAATTTTTAATAGTAAGTTTTGGTATAATTGTAAACGTGGTTGGATTACAAAGTGAATTCCTGGATCATGAAAAATTGAGTGTCTAAGAAGTACTTACAATTAAATTTTTGGTTCATAACAATAAAAGTTTGGGTCTCCTTAACTAGTCCTTACAATTAAATTTTCTAGTCATCATTACCATTTGTCTCACATATACTGGACTTCATGTGCCAAATTTTAACAATAGACATGAACAGTCATGTGGTGGGGAAAGTATATGTGTGGTTTATTTTCTCTCGTTTGTTTCCTTTGTAAATTGCATTATTAATGATAATGCACTCTTGGATGTGTGCAGATATAACTAAAAAGGTTTTCACTTGGAAAGAGAGACTTCAAATTGCTAATTAGAGTGTGTGAAGAAGAAAGTAAAGCTTGGCTCCTTAAAACTAAGAGGAGCTACTCCTCTCCACTGATGATTTAAAAAACAGTTTAGATTCAGAATCACGATAAAAAGAACAAAATAACATGGCTACTGATATTTTCATGACTGGATTACCTTCACACTGGTTGCAAGCTGCCGATTGTACACAGAGACCTAGAGACATCCAATATCTTGTTTAACGAAAAAATGCAAGCCAAATATAGCTGATTTCGGTCTCTCTAAGGAACATTTGGTACCATTCATGTATCAACTGACCCCAAAGGAACATTTGGATACCTTGATCCTGAGTAAGAAGAATTAACTATAAATATCCTGTTTTTTTTTTTCACCTTCTTAATCCAATAATGGTATATAATTATTTAAACAGCCAATTAACTATAAATATCAATTTATCCAATAATGGTTTTCTGATTATATTTTGTCCAGATATTACCGCACAAGACGGCTCAACAAAAAGAGTGATGTATACAGCTTTGGGGTAGTGTTGCTAGGGCTAATCACCGGCAGGCCAGCAATAATAAAAGAAGAAGAAGATGAATGCATTAATTTATCTAATTGGGCGAGTAAACTTCACACAGAGAATATTGATATAGAAAGCATAGTTGATTCAAGGATACAGAGGACCTACACCAAGCCTTTTGTGCATGAAAAAGTCATCCAAATGTGTATGCTCACCACTCTTCTCAACACTTGACATATGTCCATAAGCATAACCATAGTTACATAAATCAAAGTAAAAAGTTAACCATGATTATGTCTATGGACACTTATCAAGTATTAAGAAGGGTGATGAGCAAAAATATTTATGTGATATTATACATAAATTTCTGATTATGGCATTAATTATTAGAATGATTATTTCATCTCTTGAGATCTAGTTGTTTTTATATGAGAAAACCCATGCACTTAGGCTTGATTGCTTATCAACTTAGATGCACGAAACTTGCTTCCTCGTTTCACCAAAAGTTCTGTCCTCGTTTTAACAAGACGTGCCCTACGTGTTTTTAAGGTTCTAGTTGACAGCCTTACGTTCTGTTTTATAATGGGGTGTGGAAATTTTGATTTGGTCAAGTCAATAACAAAGGAATCGTTGATGTAGTTAAATATCAAGTTTCCAACGATTATGAGTTTTGAGTGTTTTTAAGGTTGTAGTTGACAACCTTAAGTTCTGTGTTATGTTATGTTAACGAGGAATTGCCTGAAAATCAATTCCTCAATATCAGGATGGGGCTGATATTCAGGCAATTCCTCATTGCACTGCTTGGTGGTTTTCATCTTATAGCGCTCCCAGTTCATGCCAAGACTCAAAAAGGTATGAACATATCTAATCTCTAGTAAGAAAATAATGTTAAATTTTTATAAAGAACTTAGATTATTTTATTTTTTCATTGAAGTTGGATGTTAGATTGAAATTTGATTATGTACATTTCTTTTTGAATGTTGCTAAACGAACCCTAAAATTAACTTAGTACACCATACTACTAAACTATTTATTGAATTACTAATTTACCCAAATATAAATGACAAAAAACAAAATTAATGTGTACTCAGTTAATTTTAAGATTCGTTTAGCTTTTATTTCCTTGATGTCCTCTGCTTAATGGTTTCCTACAAGTTAAAGATATAATTAGAAACAAAGATGATTAGTAGGATTATATCCATCCTCAACCAAACCTCAAATAATTAATTGTGGAAATTTGAAAACGGTTGGTTTTTTTATAAGTCAAAAGTAGATTTTTTGTTGTCTCGTGTGCTTGATCTACATCGTACTGTAAATTCATACATCAATTCGCTACGTGATTCCATCAATGGTGAGGCCCTACTGTCAACAACTAAATACAAAATGGGTTTTGGAGTACAAGTTCCCATCTTGGATGAAAAACAACCCAATATTTTACATTGTTACTGATTTAGCTAAAAGAAATTTGGGTTCTGGGTACTTACTGTTGGCCATTGCAGATTGTCAAAGACAGAGAGAGTGGCATTGTTTTAGTGATATTAATTTACCTTAATATAAAATGAGCAAAAAGTATTAGGAGTAGCAGGGGTATTTTGGTAATTAATTAGAGTGTATTTAGTTAATTTTACATTTTGATTTGAATATTATGGTGTACAATTAGATTATAGGGTTGTAAGGGTTAGTTTAGCAGCATTGGGGTTTTAACTGCAATGGTTTTTGTTTTATACCTGAATTTCATTTAGGTCCTCCATTTCATTTTTTGTGGTTTATGTAGTCCTTATGCTTTTTTTTTTGTAAAAGTCCTTATGCTTTCATTTGTGTGGCGATTTCCTTTTTCCGTCAATTCTGTTTACTTTTGTTAATGTTAGGGGTAAATCAAACATTTTACTTCTGGTATATATGGTAAATCAAATATTTCTCCACTATACATTAGGTTAAAAAAGAAGGGGGAAATTGAATATATAAAAATAAAAAATAAAAAAAAAATACCCATAAATTAATGGCCAAATTGACGAAATGCTACGGAATGACAAAATTAACACCCGTGAGAGATTAGAGGATGGTAGAAACCAAAAAACAAATTGAATGATCAAAATGAAACGCATGTATTAATTGACTTGACCATTGCGGTTAAAAGCCGTCTAACAACATGGTTAAATAAAAAAGAAAACAATCTTATCTAAGGATAAAATTCTAAATACCCTTGGTCAATTTGTTTTTTTTAGCTAGGTAGACAAATCTTCTGTCTACTTACGTATGTTAGCTTTGTCTCAGGCTTCATCAGCATAGACTGCGGCCTACCGGAAACCTCTGCATACGGTGAGCAAGAAAGAGGCATTAACGTTGTTTCAGATGCAACTTTCATAGACACTGGTGAAACTAAGTTCATAGAATCTGATGATTTGCTAACCCTAAACTATCGGTATCTGAGGACCTTACCTCAAGGAATTAGGAACTGCTAAACGTCACATTTGGGACTGAATACTTGATTCGAGCAGGCTTCTATTATGGGAATTATGATGCCAAAAGTAAGTTGCCAGAATTCCAACTTCATCTTGGACCTAATTTGTGGGACACAGTGAATTTCACGTTTTCGTGGGCTGACACAACCAAGGAGATGGTATATGTCCCTGTGAAAAATTATATACAGCTTTGTCCGGTCAACACAAGCAAAGGGGTTCCATTTATATCCACAATAGAACTCAGACCTTTACCTGCCAAATCTTATGTTACACAAACGGGTTCCTTTTTGGGACTTTTCTCGCGGTATAACACCGGCCCGGTTAATTTTACTGCAGATGATATCAGGTGAGTCAGTGGCGGATCCAGGAAATTTCCTTCCGGGGTCAACGTTTAAAGGGTAAAAATAATTTATACAAAATAAACTCATAAAAATGAAACGATAATATTATCATTCATAATTGATAGAAAAAACCACATTACAATTGTCCACGACGAGTTTTCATATTCTGAAAACGTAGCATTATAGTTTCATTATCAATACAAGCAAATACATCTTTCTCAATATAAACAAGTAAGCTATCACTCAACCATTGATCTCCCATTCGGTTGCGAAGTGGACCTTTCACAATATTCATAGCAGAAAATGCTCTCTCCACAGAAGGCGTTGTAACCGGTAATGTTAAGGCTAATGTGAGAAGCAAATAAACATAATTATATGTTCTATGCAACCCTTTCTCCACCAATTTTCTTGCAAGGCTACCAATCCCTTTCAATTGAGAAAAATCGGTCATCGTACCCATATGATTAATATAAATCTCAAGTTGATCTTCAAGTGCCAAAATATCTCGGGAAGTAAAATCTTGAGGATAAAATTCAGCAAACCGAAGTAGCTTTTGTTTGTTAAAAGCTATGAATGAATCATCCGGACTCAAACATGTCAAACAAAGAAGCAACTCAGTATTTACCTCACTGAAGCGATGATTTAATTCCGCAAGTTGCCACTCAATGATTTGAATAAAGATATCCACACGATAATGATGGAGATGCGTTATTAGAGGTGCTCTCCGATGTGATCTCCATTGAGCTACATACGCATCATCCATGTTTGGAACCAAGATATCATGTTTGCCACAAAAGGAAGATACTTGATCAAGCAAGGCTTCAAATGCATTCTCTCTCATGTGTTGTAGTTGGTCCTTGCAAACTTTCACTAAAGTCATTGCATTCCCAATATCTTGGTCTTTCCTTTGTAATGCTTGTGACAAGTCATTTGTGGCTCCCAATATAGATCTCATGAAAAATAGGTGAAATACAAACTCAAATGATTGTATCTCTCTCAATGACCTATTTGCTTCACCTAGATTATCAGTGGAGTCATCCTCAATAATCAATTTGAGCACTTTCACCACAGATTTAAACATGGAGATGATACTAAGTAATGTACCATAATGTGAGTTCCAACGTGTATCACCGGGACGCTTGAGACAAGTTTCTTGATTTAAGCCTCGCCCGGTTGGAAAAGTATCTTTTTCAAGAGCTTCCGTAATATCCTTTTGTAGTTGATCTCTAAGCATGTCACGACGCTTACACGATGCTCCAACAATATTGACCAAGCTATTGCAAGATGTGAAGAAAGTGGCAATATCAGCATTTCCCTTTGCCACGGCCACAAGAGCTAATTGAAGTTGATGTGCAAAACAATGAATATAATAGGCACAAGGATTTTCTCTCAAAATCTGGGTTTTAAGACCATTGAACTCACCCTTCATATTACTAGCTCCATCATATCCTTGTCCTCTTAGCATGGAAATGCTCAACTCCTCTCTTGAAAACAATGTGTCAATAGCCTCCTTGAGTGAGTTTGATGTAGTGTCGCTAACGTGTTGAATGCCCACAAACCTCTCAATTACATCTCCACTTTTGTCCACATAACGAAACACCACCGCCATCTGTTCTTTTACTGACACATCACGTGATTCATCAACTAATAAAGAGAAGAATGCACCATCCATATCCTTAATGATTTTCTTAATAGTTTCAGTGGCACAAGCATTCACAAGATCTTTTTGAATTGTTGGAGCAATTAACTTGAGATTCCCGGGAGCATTTTCTAATACAACGGCTTTAACTTTCTCATCATGATCAGCAAGAAATTGTAAGAGCTCCAAATAATTCCCCTTGTTGCTTGAAGTGTCACTCTCATCATGCCCATGAAAAGGAAGACATTGCCTCAACAAAAATCTCACGCAGTCAAGAGAAGCTGTCAAGCAAATACGATAATCAATACGAGCTTGCTCTGATTGCTTTATCAAAACTGTTCGGATGTGTTGCTTTTGATTCATAAGATCCACACAATATTGTCTAGATTGATTATGAACACTTCCAACATGTCCAACATGTTGCCTAATCTTCTCTTTCTTCTTCCAATTCCTAAAACCCATTTCTGTGAAGGCGTCACTACACCCTTGACCAATTCTGAAATTGGATTTGAAGAGATAACAATAAAGGCAAAATGCAGCATCTTTACTAATACTGTACTCCAACCAGTCAAACTCATCAAACCACTTGACATTAAAGCGTCGATCATACCCTGAAAGATCAATTTGTGGAAATGTATGATCCTTAGGCTGACATGGACCTTTTTGTAGATATGCTCTTCGAACTTCGTCTCTAATGTTAGGATCATAGTCTAACATTTGAGGCCGAAGTCCGGGGTCTCCAATAAGATTAGCCAAGATATCTTGCAACTCACTTTCTTTCGAACTATCCACATCTCTTGAAATTTCCACATCTCTTGAAATATCCACATCCCTCGAACTCGAACTACCCACATTATCCGAACTAGAAGTAGTTGATGCGAACCTTCTCTTAAAATAGTGTTCCATAACTATATTCATAGAAATAACCAATATAATAAAAACTCATACTTATGCAAAGTAACCAAAATAAAATCCCAACAACCAATCAAATTTACCAAATATAATCTAACATAAATCACTAATTTATTCAAACTAACTAACCAAAACCAAAAGCCCTAATTTATTCAAACTGACATAAAAGTATAGCCATAATTTATTCAAACTAACATAAAAAGTATAGCCATAATTTATTCAAACTAACAAACCAAAATCAAATCTCAACAACAAACAACAACAACTAATCAAGAATATAAGAATTTTTACTAATTATTAAAGCATAAAGAAATTAAGATAACATACTTTCAAATTTGAGAGACAAAGTATAGCCATAATTTATTCAAACTAACAAACCAAAATCAAATCTCAACAACAAACAACAACAACTAATCAAGAATATAAGAATCTTTACTAATTATTAAAGCATAAAAAAATTAAGATAACATACTTTCAAATTTGAGAGACAAATCCAATCCAACTTTGAAATCAAATTGAATTTGGGGGACAAGAGCTACTCAATTTTCTGCTGCCCACCACCGCCGCCGCCACTTTGCCTGCCGCCGCCGGATTTTTAGGGGGAGGAAAAGCCACCGTTGAATTGGAGGTTGGTTGTTTTAGTTGAGGTTGGGAATTTAGGGTTGAGAACTTGAGATTGAGAAGTTAGAAATGAATTAAAACTGATTAGGGAGAGGGAATTATCGAACGGCTTTCTCTTTTTTTTTTTTTTTATCCTGCCAAAACGACGTCGCTTTGGCCAGTTTTTTATAAAAAAAAAGTAAGTAGAACGACGTCGTTTGACGTCCAGCGCAAAAAAAAAAAATATAAGTGTAACGACGTCGTTTTGACGTCGAGCGAACAAAAAAAAAAAGGCTGCGTTGCGCTGCGCGAAGGCCAGTTTGCACAGTACTGCCCCATTGGGGCATTTCGTCGAACAGCTTGCGAGGGTCAAGTTGCAGGGCTCTAATGGAGGATTTCAGAGGTTGCAGGGGTCAATTGACCACCCTTGCTCCTCTGTGGATCCGCCCCCTAGTTGAGTCATCTAATATTTTTGCAAGTGAGGACAAATAATACATCTATATATATATTGAGAATTTTCTTAGTGTCATAGGCCCCTGGACTTGCAAATCAGTGGTCTTGAATTCAATTCCCATGACACATTAATAATGTGCATGCGTGTTAAAAACCCCATATTCCTTGTAGTTAATTGCTTGTATTCAAAAAAAAAAAAAAAAAAGAACTAGCCTCTTGACATTCCAATCAATTTATAAAAATGAAAAAAAAGATCGTACACCTAAAGTAGGATGGTTGGATTTTTCTTATATGCCAAGATTATGTGAGCTAATTGTATACATATTAATTTAGGTATCCAAATTATATTCATGATCGCATCTGGAAGGCTGATTACCTTGGTGGTTGGGCAGAACTAAGTGCCTCACCCAATCTGTTTACAGACTCCTATCAAAATTCTCTCGAAACACCACCCCTTGTCATGAGCACTGCTGCCACGCCCAAAAATGCAAGCGAGCCCTTAGATTTTTACTGGTTTTCTAACGATAACAGTACGGAATATTATATTTACATGCACTCTGCAGAAGTTTTGCAGCTCCAACCGAACCAGTCCAGAAAGTTCAACATCACTCGCGATTCAAGAAACTGCTAAGATGGACGTCTTAGAAAGCTCTTTGTCGCAAAGCACTTGGGTCTACAAAGCTTTGCTCTACTTTTGGTTCACCAAACGACAAAACCAAACCCAAATGCCAGAAAAATAATAATTAACGAGTCAACGCCGTTTGACTCCACGTGTCCGTAATCAAATGAACAAAAACAAGAAACATTAATTGAAAAAATTAAAAACTCAGGAACTGTAATTAAATATATATGATTAGAATCAGATCATAACAAAAGAATTTGATCCATAATCATCATCATCAGCAACAATCATGACAATGATAGTAATTAATTAATAATAATGATTAATAAGGCCGATCACATCACGATCAGCCGTTCGATCCACCATCCCATCCAATCAACACCGTCCAATATCACCAATGAAACCATCATCCTCGAACCAAAAACCAAAAATAGTAAAATTAGATAAATTTCTTTTTCTACCCGCTAATATAAACGAAGCTCAAGATCCGCCCGCCGCAACTCTCTCCCGGTTACGTGAAAAAAGGCCTTTCTCCGCCGCAACAGATCTAGACCAAAAACGACGTCGCAATGACGGCAGCGGCCACAGATCCGGCAGCGTAGAATCTGTTCATGACTGCTCCAGAGGGCGATGCCGGGGCCTCAGCCGGAGTGGTAGCCGCGCCGGCCGGGGCGGTGGCGTCGGTGGTGACCGGACTGGAAGCCGATGTCGAGGAAGTGGGTGGTGCCGGGGGAGAGCCTCCGGATGGAGAGTCGGAGGATGGGGCGGAGGTCGAGGTGGTGGGGGCGGATGAGGAGGTGGTCGGGGCGGAGGATGAGGTGGTTGGAGCGGAGGAAGGAGAGGAGGCCTTAGGCGCCTGGGTTGAAGCCGAGGGAGTGGCGGCGGGGGTGGCGGTTGGAGTCTTGGCAGCTGGGGGTGGGGTGGAGGTTGGTGGGGTGGCGGTTGGGGACTTGGCGGTTGGTGACTGGGCATTGGCAGAGGTTGGTGGTTGGGTGGTAGAGGAGGTTGGGGTGGCCGAGGGAGCCTGAGCCTGAGCCTGGTTCTTTGCTGGGGTTGGAGCCTGAGCCTGGTTCTTAGCTGGGGTTGGAGCCTGAGCCTGAGCCAGAGCCGAGCCGGCGACGAGAGCCAGGGTCATGAACAAGACGAAAGCAGAGCGAGCCATGGCCATTGTGAAGCTGGTGAGAAGGAGAAACAGAGAGGGAGAGAGAGAGAGGAGGGTTTGGGATTTGGACAAAGACGGGTTGAAAGGGAAAGAGAGGAGGAGGAGTATATATAGGGAGGGTTTGGGGTTTGTGGTTAGTCGGTTGACGGTGTAAGCGCCACCGTACATGTGTAACGAAAAACGGGCTTCTGCCCAAATTATAGGGGAGCTCAAATCCCAGCCGTCCACATTCAGGAATTTTTAGAAACCCGTTTGTTAAAAATGGCGATGCCAATCCCAAATCTTTATGTAACTATTTTTTCACCTTACTTTTATTAGCTGCAAAATGGCGATACAATTTCCTTTTCTTTTATTTTTTAGGCTTCCTTCAACTTCTTAATTAATTTTTGGAGGAGCATTATTTCCGCTCTTTAAAGTATTCGCCATCCAAGAGAGTTTTTTTGGTTCTTTTTCTTTGTTTTTTTTTTTGGGCAAAAAGAGTTTTATGGTTGAGACTGAGAGATTAAAAAGAAAGAGGAATGCGGTTTAATTTATTTCAATTTGGTTGATTTTCTTTTTTTATTAAAGATTCGTATGATTTTTTTTTTTTAAAAAAATATCAAACCTTCGTAACTTTATATGGACTTTTGACCAAACTATGCATGAGACCTAGCGTAAACACTCAACTCAAAACCCTTATCTAATTAATTACAATCAAATTAAGATCCATTAAAGAATAATAACAACTTAAGTATTTATGTTAATCATGTTTTACCAAATTGTAGGTCTATAAAACGGGACGGGACGGCCGTGCAAACCAAAGCAAAGTCTTGTAAACCCTAGTTAATTTCCTTCTATGGTCATCGTCTCATAAAGTTCACAATTTGTGTAAATATGGTTTCATTTCAACGTATGCCATTATGCATGTTATGATAATGTCGCGAGGCAACTAACAATAATGCAACCAAACTGCTTTGTATGGGTTTTGAGTACGTGGCCACCATCCTCGTACATGTTCCATTAGATTCCCAATTAGAAAGGTTTGATGGTTTCCGGGATCCATGTATCACACTAATTAACAACTAAAGTAACATGGGACATCAGTTCATCAAAAGGAGAAAATGATAAAATATTTAAAATACCAGAAAATGTCATTGGTTAATGCAAACATTAAAAATTGAAATTATTAATCAAATGAGGATCATATAGTAAATTCACACTTTTTCATATTAAAAAAATATATATAATGAATCCTATTTTTATGGAATACAACTATTCATTATCTTTTTTAATTCTAAAATAAATTTTAAATTTTTTTTAAAAAAAACCTCTTGCAAATACGGAAATGCGTGCGAACATGCTAGTGTTAATTAAGCACGATTGCATTTTGATTCCACATAGGGATTACCAAATGTGATCATGCCAAATATTTAAGATTAGTTATGTGTCACAATGTCATTTCAATTTGCAACTGATCCATCAGTTTATATATATAAGATTAATATTCTTTACGATGTAGCATACTAGCATGTCAAATATTTAACCAAAAATAATATATATATGTTATCAATTCTGATATTATAAGAAGGATTTGGTTCCATGATGATACGACCTTAAGAAGATTTATATGCTTTCATTAAACAGACTCATAAGCGTATCAAACATGTCCACTTAGTCTTGACGTGGTAAAAACCAGACATGTGACTGTATATTGCTCATAAGGTAAGAATGATTAACCATTTAAGCTTAGCAAGCAACTAATATTTACATTGGCGCATCAAAAGGTAGTAGTATATATGAAGAATCATTCTTAGCCAAAGAAAAAGAGCCACTCATCGAAAATAAGCTGTCTGGCAACAACATAATTTGGAGCTGTAGCCCATGTCAATCTGTCATATGATGCTTTTAAAACGTAGAAAAAGGCTTTGGTGACCTTTTTTTCTATCAAAAAAAGAAACAAAGAAAAAAAAGTATAGAACCCTAGTCGCTGCTTTAGCTACATGAAAAGAAGTTCATAGAAGTAGGGTTTTGATTTATATTTTTTAATTAATTCTTTTTTTTGGGTATAAGGTTAGTAGGGGACCAAACGAGGCACATCATTGTCAAAAAGCTTAGTTGTCATGTCACAATGTGGACCCAAATTTGTGTACTTTTTTGAGATTTTCGTGAAAGATCAAATCTTTTACTAAGGCAGGAGAGCAGGACTGAAGACTCATCTTTACAAGCCTTACACGTCAATGTAAGTTTACGGACTAATTTGATCAATGGTGCAAATGGGAAACTTACAAACCTTTGGCTTTGCTTCTCTCTCTCTCTCTCTCTCTCTCTCTCTCTCTCTCTCATATTATGTAATACACGTGATGAGAGCTGTAAACACAGTGTATATTCTATATCTCTCTTATGAAAAACAGTGTATATTCTTCATCCAAAAAAAAAAATTACACGTTATAAGAGCGATTAACACATAAAATGCCGAGTGTATGTATCTGTAGACTGTAACAAAGAAGTTTCCGTTATGGAGATATAGTCACTTGGTCATCATAATCTGAGTGTGAGTGAATTCTTGGCTCTGAATATAAGCAGACAATTCTCTCTCTTCAGTGTTCTTGATGAAGATGGCTTGTCTAATTGTCTGGTACTTTATCCACCAATATCACCATGCATATCGATTACAAACATGAAAAAGGAGAAGCAGTAAAATACCTCCACCATTATTTCTTATCTGAAACCAACGTGGAAGACCAAACTTATATCACATATAGAACCCAAAATAATAATAATGATTAACAAAAACAAAAATTTATCATTTTATGTCAGCAACATGCTTTTATTCCAATACTTTGATAGTTAGAGTAATCTATATATACACCAAAATAAATTCGAAAAAGTTTCGGATAATGAGTTACAAGTATTTCATTTTGTTCATATTTAGTTTCACTATGAACCTCATTTATTTCTAGTAAGTCACTATGATCATGTAATCTGTCATATCAGACTACAACTTAAGAAATATTATGATCCCTTTAGCATGTTTGTTAAGCATAGGGGCTCTCTGCAATTATTGAAGTAATTACATGCTTTCATAGTTCCCTGCATATACATGGTTGAGGCTGGCTGTTCTTATTGGTGGGGAATCATGGTGATCTACTCTAAATTCAAAACTACTTTACTAGTCCCATTGACATGAACATGCATTTGTACAGCTCAAGGACTTCAAAAATATAAATATAAATCTTGTTTTAGTTTGAAACCAGCCGGATCCTTCAGTCATCTTCCAGATAATCCAAGCCATCTGAAAAAAGCAGCTTCTGAAGTTATGTCATCATTTTGCTTCGAGAAGAATTGAGGAGTAGGGGGCCATGTTATACGTGCTTTTGATGCCTGGGACGCCGTCAAGCACGAAGTCATTGGGAGACTCAAGATTAGTGTCCACCTGCAATTCAACAAGGCTTGCTGTTAGTGGAGTTGTTTGGAAATGGGTAACAATGATGGAGTTGAAGAAATGAACAGATATGCTCCATTCAATTGAACGGAAATGCCAATCTATAGTGCTTTTTCAAAGCTCTACATTGCAAACTATGCAGGTTATCAGTGAACAAAATCTATCAAACAAGGGATTATGTACTATAGAAGTGGGAAAGAACTAACCACACGAAACCATCTCCTCTTTACTGGTGCTGTGGGTATTGGAACTTTAATAAAATAGTCATGAGCATTGAATGCCATATAGACGTCTCCTCCATTACTGTCATGAAACCTGCAAAACAAATATTTCAGCAGACGTATTTTAGATCCATTTCACACGTTCAAATTCAAAACCTTGCAGTTCAGGTCCATGTTTCTAATAGATCCAACTTTTTTTAGTATCGTGGAGTCAATTTGTATCCTCTTCTCTTACTGCATCTCCAAAGATTTATCATAATATATTTTTTTTCTGCCAGTCAAACTTCTGTGAACAAAATCATACAGATTTTGATCGAATTAAATTAGCATGAAAGTGATCCATCCCAGTGAGATTCTGGATCAACAAGGAAGCCTAAGAATATAAGGACTGACGATCGATAATCTAATATAATAATAGGCTACTCCAATTAAACCATAGCTTCATGTATCTCCTCAGTTCCAATCAAGGTGGTCTTCAACACCATCTTATGGCAGGACACTTGTTGAAACCTGCTCATAACTGTTGTATGGAACTAATCCAGGGAAAAGCAAAAGTAGCATCTCACTGCCTTAAGGACATTATAAAAAGCCTTTATCCAAAGGAAGAAAGAAAAGAAAAATAAAAAGAAATTGTAACAACAAAAGCTAAAAACACAAAATGTTATGCAGCTGTCATGTAAAAACGCCCAACACTGTGTTGTTGGCAGAAAGGGGAAAAGGATCAGATGCTTTTCTATGTGGTAAGTACCCATGCTCAGACAAACATGTATGATCATGAAAAGGAACATCCGTATAAGTCCAAACCATATCAGTAACCAACGGCCATCTAAGTAACGCATGGACTACTTAAAGCAAGCATGATCACTTGCTAAATTACTCACGAATTTGTTTTTGTAATTCAATGAGCAAGATCATGATGTCAAGGCCACTGAACACTAAAAATACTGTCGCAGCCCCCAATTGCAATATCTTGAAAGAAAATTCAGATTTACGGTATCTCAAATATCTATATTATACTAAGAAGATAGGTGTAATTCCTTACGTAAATGCAAGGAATTTGCTTTCATAATTGTGCCAGTTGTCTTCATGCCATGTCACGTCATTCTGCATAAGTGTCCAATGAGTCTTAGAAGAAGTGGATGCTTAAAGTTAAATTTAAAGCATGAAAGAAGCGGAAATAAGACAAAGGCAAAAGGAGATTACTTTCTCAAGAAATGTATCACGACCAAATACACGACGTGTTCGTCGAAATTTTATCACCTCTTTGAAAAACCTGAAGTGATTGCTGTTGCGTGCCTCCAACTGCCATGCCAAAAGATTATTCCATGCTAGCCATCTAGATTAAAGCTGAATGAAAGCCATAACAAAAAAATAATTTACCAGTCCCCACTGGAAATGGTTAATAGCGGTATCATGTCCATAACTGTTGTTATTTCCATTTCGACTATGCCCATATTCATCCCCCATCAGCATCATTGGTGTCCCCTGGTTATATACATTTAAAAAAATTCATCAGCACTAAATGTACACTAGTGTTATATTACAAGTGAAGTCTTTTGGGGATATCAAATGCAGTCAGAATTCCAAAAGTAATGTTCTAGCAAGAGTACTTATCAGACAGAAGGGTCAAAAACTATTTACTGTCAGTCAACACAAAGAAAGAAGACTCATGGATAATCTCAAGTAAAACCTGAACTTTGAAACCATATATCTGAACTCAACGAGTTCAATATAATTTCTTAACTATAATAGCTCACATGAAAAGTATGCATGGATATGATGATATGACACATGAAATTAAATTTTTAATGAGTGTACCTGAGATATCATTAATGCCAAATGAAAATTTTTCATTTGTCGGGAGCGTATAGCTTTAACAGTACAATCATCAGTTTCTCCTGTCGAATAAATGTAGATAAGATCAAATGGCAGATAGAGAGAGAGAGAGAGAGAACATATCGCAGAGACAAAAATATATTTTTCTTTACTTAAGCTGTACCCATTCATATCCTACATGGCAAATTGTGCTAAAGAACTGTCCATGTCCCATCTGCAGGAGTAAGTTTGTCTCCACTTGAACAATAAATGCACAACGCTTGATATTGCACTTGCATCATCTTTTGTTTGCTGTGGTTTTACATAAATATACATAAACATGGAAAGTTCATCACTACTTGATACTATCACTGTAGTTCGTATAATTTTTATTTCATTTCCGAGTTATGACTCTAAAACTTACACTACCTAGGAATTCAGGAAGTTAGCGAAGATGACAAACAACAGCAGATATAGGACTTTGATAGACCAAAGAGATAGCACAGAGACTTTTTGTCAGATGTAGAACCAGCACTAAAGTCTTTGCAGATAGAAATAGAAAGACACTAACAGTTTTGTGCATTTACTTGATTTTCACAACTTGATACACCATATTAGTCAAGATGACAAAGTGGAGAACAGTATGATGTAACAGACTAAAGAGATAACACATAAGTCATTCAGCAAGGATCCTTGATAGCATGTCTGAAAGAACTGTTATCTCATGCAATACAGTGCTTGTAATTTGTACATTAAAGCTAGAATTATTACAAAATATATCAAGGAGCAAGCATCAAAGTTTAGCCCTACCTTCGTAACCACAATTCCAGCTCAAATTTTCATTACTTCCATCATTTCCTCCTTCTCCATTAGCATCATTGTGCTACAAAACCAACAATCAAGGGAAAGACTGCATGACACAGACTTCAATAAATGACAAACTGATGGCTTAAAAATGTTAAAGTACCTTGAAATTGTATGAAACAAGATCATATAGTGTGAACCCATCATGCGCGATAACAAAATTAACACTGTGATAAGGCTTGCGCTTATTCACCTGTGGAGTGAGTGAAAATTATGAGAGCATGAAACTAGAGCTTCCATTGAATGTAGCAGCAGCACAGATTACTAAGAACAACAAATTGCATTTACCAAAAAAGATGTAAAACACTGATACAGACTTTCAGCCAAACATATTGCTAATAATAAAGAATAAGATGGAAGCTAGATGTTTGTTACTGGATAATAGTACATTCAAGAGAAGCCAAAAATATTTCACAGATTTTGATCAGGACCAAGTAAAATAATTCAAGATCCTGATTATGATATTGACAGGTACCATCATAAGACATGAGGGTTTTGGGTTACTGTACAAACAAGAAAGATGCAGGGCTACCTAAACATGAAATATAAGGCATTCGGTCCTTTTGATTGTAATTGGGTTATTCCAGTCAAACTTGAGCAATAAGTTCTCAAACCAAGTAAACCATCTCCAAGTTCAACTTAGTTTATTTTCTAAGCTGGGAGTATTAACCCAGTTGGAAATAAAAATATGTACAATGAGGCCTGCTTAACAAGTTTGCATGGCGGACATCAATAATACCAAATTGATAGTAAAAAAAACACAGAAATGGAATTAAATGGTCAATAGTCACGATACAGCCATATTACTGAAAAAACTAATGCTTACTTTGTAAAGATCAGCAGATCCAGAAACACGAGTTGCAAAACTTCCTTTCATACCAGAGTCGCCCTGTATAAAGAAAATTTAACCAAAGATCTGAAAAACAGGAATACATATTTATATATATTATATAGATGTATATATATGTATATCAGTGTGCATTTATGGAATTTAAAATCTAAATGTGCTTTAGTTCCGCTAAACCACACAATTAGAATCAAGAAAGTGGAACTAAGAAGGTTGAAATAATAACAATAATAAAAAGGTTAAGATCATGCCAGGAAAAAGAGGCACGCTATAAATGCAATGCTCAAAGAAAGTTGATATTAGTCAAGACTCGAGAGAAAGAATCAACTAACAACCTCGTCTTATTGAAATATCAAGACACTGAATAGAATTTTATCTTACCGAAATTCATCCAATTGCATCAGTTTATAACAAAGCTTCAAACAATATCCATTGACCTAATTAACTGAAAACCTATTCACATTTATGCACACCCTTCCTCATCAAATTCAGCCCTTTTTTGGATACAGAGGAGATTCCTGTGAACCATAGTCTATACACAGACTTCAATGTTTGCTTTTACATCGGTTCTTTTACTTTGCATTAAGGTTAACAGTGTGAATAAGTTATAGACCCATCTAAGCAATACAATTATCATCTCATGGAAATACCTTTATAAATCTCCTTAAGTCGTCACGGTATTTCCCATTCCATTCTGCCCACCTGCATTTAAAGGAATCTCATAAGTAATGGAGTTGAACAATCCAAACTTCCACAGGAGCAAGCCTTCCAATGTTACTTGATTTCATGTCATCTTTTAACTACTCCATTACTTGGAATCCTAGTTTATTTATAAAATCAGTCAGATCAAAAACAAGAACTTTATTTATAGAATCATATGCTCCCATCCAGTTTTACAGACTTGTTAAGTGATGCAACAAGTATCTTTATTTTCTTTTAATTAGATTAGATTGTCATATTGTTCAATAAGAATCATCCTTTTGATGGAGATGATGAATTATAACTCTTTCCTGACAAGTCAGATAATTCCCAAAAGAGACAGGAAGACAAAAAGCAAAAAATCAGAGGTTAAGTCTAAAAGAGGCTAGAATAGCGGCATGTGCCCTTTTCTTTTAGAAGGGAAACAACTTTTATGAACGATAAATATCATTCAATAACAGGCTAACAGTCTCTCCCATATCACTACGATGAAATGTAAACTTGTAGCATAGATTACCTGTCCCAATTTGGAAATCTTCCAACGAGATAAAGGCCCCCACAGTCCCAAGGTTCGGAAATAATTTTACATCTTGATAGGATGGAATCTTTTGCAATAGCCTGGTCCAACAAAGAACATTAAGTCAATCCTCACACAACTAAACTTCTAGAATCTTTATGCAATAACTAGAAGGCATGTCTGTATAAACTCCACAGATAGAGAACATAATTCACAACTCACAGGTAATGCGTCATATCAATGACCATTGACCACAAACTTGTAAGTGCATGAGTAACAATGGATATCTTTAGAAATTCATAATAACCAAGATCTTGATTTCGCAATTAGATACATAGAGAGAATATATGCACACTACGCTAGATAAATCAAATTACTGTCAACCATCCAAACAAAAAAACTAATGACCTACCCTAATAACTGGTGGTGCACTAAGCGGACTTCCATCTGTTCCCCGACAAAGAACACTGGCAAGGTCAAATCTAAATCCATCCACATGATATTCAGTGACCCTGAAAATGGTAACAAAAGAGGAAGTATGAAGCTTGATATGAACTATCTATTCATCACATAAATTAACAAATAAAGACAATGTATGAATCATGTCCTTACCAGTGTCTTAAGCTATCAATTATGAGCTCCATGACAACAGGATGGTTACAGTTTAATGTGTTCCCTGAAAACCAGCAGAAAAAACCTTAGACCTTCATATGCTAACAATAATAGTTTTAACCTTCATTTTAGAGAAAAACCAATCCTGTTTTGCTTCCAGAATCCAGCAGTAAAGTCCAAAAAGTTTGTTCTCTCTATTAAGTTTCATTTATAGTAAAATACATATACCTTCCCTTCTTCATTGACATATCCATTTTCATATCATATAAGAAAGAAACATACCAGTACAGCATTATATAACCATCCCATAAACTTTTCCTCACTTCATGCAAAATAAACATACCAGCAATAAAAGACGAAACATACTTCATTTGGTAAGAGATGGATGGAAAGCACCATCAGAATTTTCATCCAAGATAGACAATTGATAGAAGAGAGTAGGAAGTTCACTTAATATATATCTTTAGAAGAAGAGATAAGGGGTAAGAAGACAGTCAGGAAAGACGATTGAATTACCACAGCCAGAGAAGTTCAGTAATTGGCCATTGTTGTTTAGGTCCAGCATGTAATAAACCTGTAGATGCAGGATGCGTCATTTATAAAGAAAAATCTAATATTTATTCATACAAAATTTTATTTTGAAAAATAAAATCCCAGTGTTTTAAAGAAGTTGTAATTAAATAAAAGATTTAAAGCCATACTAAACTCTGCCCTAAAAAGCACAATAATTAAGCATCACCTTATTATCTATGCCACGAAATGAAGTGGTATAAGGGTTGGCGTCATCGGCTTCATTAGTATGATTATAGACAACATCCAAAATGACCTGTACAATAAAGAATATGGTTTCAAAACTGCAATAACAGGAACCTTGCAAAAAGATGTAATTTACCTCTATCCCAGCACCATGCAAGGCTTTAACCATTTGTTTAAATTCCTGGGAAGCTTTAAGGGGTCCTCCACCATCACTTGCATAGCGGCTCATAGGAGCAAAGAAATTTATTGTTGAGTAGCCCCATGTATTTATCTTCAGAGACATTGGTAAATTAGATCACTCGGCTTTTTAAGAGCTCAATCGAAATAATTACTGTTACGTGTTTTATATAAACATTTCAGTTGAAAACAGGAGCAACTGGTTTAGTTACCATGTGATCTCTAGGATTTGGTCGCCTCTGAAACTCAAACTCATCAAATTCAAAGACAGGCAGCAACTCCACTGCATTGATGCCAAGCTCTTGAAGGTGTGGAATCTTAGAATTAAAATGGAGGGAAAAACGTCAGAGAAGTCCATCATATCAAAACAATTAAATAGCTATTCTTCTATTCAAAGAATGTTAAATGATTGTCATTATTCATGATTTGTCTTCAACTTGCCACACATCAGTTCATGTGAGAAAGCACTAGATGCATTCACATCGTAAATCATTTTTTTCAGAACATTAGAATCCAAGCCCCCTTAGACCATTTCATCTGAAGGGATAGAAGTTCACTAGTCTTGTCTCATGGAAACTGTGTCCAGCCAGAACAATTTAGCAAGAAACTAAATTTTTATTGCCTGCACCTATGGGTAATTGGGCATCACTTCAAACAACTATAATATTTAAACCAAATCCTAAGTTTTTGATGCTTAAAGGAACAGTTACCCTAATGATTAAACGAGCAGTTATGAGGTAGTAAATAAAAACCTAAGAAATCCATATATGTGTTTCCACAGGTAGCTCCCTACCATCAACCGGTTCTAGTTTTCTGGTAATTCTGAAGTGTTGCTTGAAAACAAAATAAAAACAATTGAAATTGCTTGAAACACATCCAAAATTGTTATAAAACCAAGATAAAGAAGGATAGAGTTGAAGGGAGTATTCAGATAATTGACCAAAAATATTGGTCTTTTGTATCAGCAGATGCTATATTGTCATTCATCTTGCTAGAATCTACTATTACCTTCTCAATCACACCAAGGTAGCTACCACGAATATCTGGATCCAGACCACTGGATTCAGAGGCCGTAAATGCACGAATGTTCATTTCATATATAACAAGATCCTTCTGAAAAAAGCAGCAGCAAACATACAGGTTAAGATGTAACAAGATGGAGCATCAAATTTTTATTTGGCCCAAAAAAATAAAGGAAAATAATTTTTAAAACGAGAATTAACTCCTATCACCCATGAGTACATGGATGCATATAGTAAAAATAACACAGTTATGAGTTTTCTTATCAACCATAAGATGTGATGTCGAAGAGAGAGAGAGAGAGAGAGAGAGAGAGAGAGAGAGAGAGAATTCCAATCTGATTGAACAAATGTGTCAAGACAACAATTTATCCTATTTACTGCATGACAAACATATATAGAAACTTATTTACCTCAGGTATATTTGGGAGCTTGTAGTTGTCTCCCCAAGCAAAAGGCAAGCTATCGAAATCATAAGTTCCAAGAAACTTAGAAAACTTTTTGCTGCTATCTCCAAAAAACCGGCGGCCATCAACTAGCTTTGCGTACGGATCTATAAGCACAACTCTGCTGTCAAATCGATGCCCCTCATGCCAACCTCGTGGCCCATCCATACGATAACCATAGAGAACATTGCTCCGGGGCAAATCCTGTAAAGATATAATTTCATTATCATGAGTGATGACAACTACATCAGGAGATATATTGCCATTTTCAAAGAAGAGAGAGAGGGAGAGGGAGACGAAGAAAGATTTTGTCCCAGAAAGGAAAATTCAGACATGCCGTCTTTTGATAATTGGTGAATGATAGGCAGCTAGGCTTTTGGCCTCTGAAGGATTTAGTTGTCATCATTCAGTTTCTTTAACTTAATAATCTTGGGTTCTTATTTCTAGTAGTTTTAATTCAAAATTATGATGTGTTTTGAACCATGCAGGTTATTATGAAGGCTTGACAATGTGACAGAGTATGGGAAGTAAAAGTCCATATGCAGGTCTGATTTAGCCTCAGCTCTTGGAGACCATCTCAAAGAAGGATTGAGCAATGATGACACGCACAAAGTTGCTAGCATGTAGAGTAAAAAGAGATCTTTAAACAAAAGACAGCACAAAGAAAGGTAGTGATTTGAGCAACCTAAATTTAAAAAAAAAAAATCAGTTACAACCCAAATCAAATGTTACCTTGATACATATGTGCCAAATGTCACCTGTCTTGTTTACATTACGATCCAAAGAGAACTCCATCATTCCACCATCCACCCTTCCAAGCCTTTCCTTGACAAAAATTATATTCATGAAAAGCATGAGTCTGGGGAAAACTTCAAACAAAAAAAATGAAAAGATCACAAGAACAATAAACTTGAAAACCTTCACATCAATTAATTACTGGTATGAGAATGGACAAGTAGTATTTACAGCTAGTACTGAAGTATAGCTAGTACAACAAATTAAGCATTAGAAAGACAGACTTTCTTTTATATGAAACAAAACTTCATTAAAAAAAAAAAAAAAGAGTGTCTACAAAAAGGGTGGAGATGATGTCCATCTAAAACGAAACTACAGTCTGAACTTAAACAAGAAACTAAATTGCACTCAGGTCAAAGCTCTGATGTAGTACAGCCCGTAGGTATTAGATTAAGCACTCAAACAATAGAACATAGAAGAATATAAGAGATCGAGGAGACGAAAATGTAGATCGAAGGGACGAAAGAAAGGACCGAAATCAGAGAACTGAGAAGGAAGGACAGAAATCACATAGTTTTAAGAGAAGGTTTACTCAATATCCAAATCTGAATTTTAAAGTTCTACATGGGGTTATTTATAGAAAACTAAAACCTAGACATAATAGGATAAAAATTCCTTAATTAAACAGAAATCCTAACCCAAATAAAATAGGAAACTTAAAACTAGAAATCTGGAAAAGTAGAAATCCTACTAGAATTAGGAAAACTAGAGAATCTAGGAAACTAACAAATACATTAGGAAACTAATAAATTTAGGTCATATGTGTCCTGCATCAAGCTCCCTCTAATCAAGACAAATGCCCAGGTGAAGTTTAAAAACACATGTTAGTTCCAAATAAAGGCAAACTTCATCCACCTTATTATCAATTGCACTATTTTTTTTCTTCACCAAACACCCACATTGTGCCTGACTCCAAACTACACCGAACGATGATTGTCCTTTTGTTATCCCCTATATTAAGTAATATTCCACCAACAAATTTCTAGGCCAAAGCCAGACCACTACAAATATGCATGAACCTAATCCAGATTTTCGTTGTGGATGAAGTTGATAGACAATGCACAAAAAAACAGTATACAATATATATATATATAATGAAGAGCACTCTCCTCCTCTACTTTACACAACACAACGTGGAGATACAGAAAGGGTCTTCATTTTTGGAGCAGGTCACAGACTCACAAGTAGCCACCAACCATGCAAGAATTGGCCCTTTGTTGAGTACACCAACCTTTCAAATCATCTTATATGACTCGAAAACTTGAGAAGCAGTATCTTCTACCATATAATGAAAAAAGGATTCACAGAAAATGTCCCAAAAGCATGAACAGACGAATATCTTGTATCAGACTGGCTCAGATTCAAGGAGAATTTGTCGTTTTGTGAAAAATCATCTGAAATTTTTTCAGAATCTCCATCACTCTAGTTCCTTCAAAAAGTTAATTTAAGAAATTTCTCGATGATTTGAACAGGAAGCAAGGGAAGAAATGGCTGCCTTATGAATCAGAGCTAAATCCATATAAATAAGGAGGGCAAAGATTGAAAAGATGATTCTGTACTCTTTTTTTTCGTTTAAGAGAGATGATGATTCACAGTACCAAACACCTCCCAGTCCTATTTTAGCCCCAGTCCAAACCACAAATTTTGGAAACTGAGAGAGAGAAGAAATATCCAAAGATAAGTATTTTCAAGGGCGCCTAAAAAACCTTTCTCTACAATAGCATACCTGATCTATGACAAGAGAATATGCCCTGAATACATTTATACACACACATGCAGCATGTATACACACACACACACACATATATGACTGTAAACAATTGAATATTAACCAATTAACTAAATGGAAATACAGTGTCACCTCTCTGGAAGTGATAAGCAAAGTGTGACAGCAGTTGCATGCTGTGAAAAGATAGCAAAATTAGTCCCACTGTCAACTTCTGATACACCCAGCGGAAAAGCTTGACCTGGAAAAGTTTTCCATGATGGACTGGTCTCTGACATTTGGGGGGCCTCGTCCTATAATCATAAATGGTGAACACATGAAAACGTTGAATGCTCCCATTCCGGTATGGTAAGAAAAAAGGGATTACAAAAGATATCATTGATCATTTTCTTGATCTAACATTTAGATGGAAACCACCACTGAATGGTAGAGGTCTTATGGCGTTTGTGAATGTAATTAATTATGTCTACAGTCTACTAATTTCTTACATAATCTGGAAGTTTCAGTCAGAAAATAAATAAGGTAAAACATATGATCCTACATGATAAGAATTACCTCAAGTACACGTTCTTGAGCACGCTGACCGTAAGCATTAGCTGTTCTATGATTGACACAATCCTGGGTCTAACCTATGCCAAAAGTACAACCATATAATCAATAACAGTGAAAAACTAAAATATGAAGGTTGATTTCATTGCATTATAGAAAGATAAACATGCCTTTCTGGCAATTCCTTGCTGATTGCTACCCGATACTTGTTTACTCAACTTCAATCTAATAAAACATTAACAAACAAATCAACAATAACCCAATTGGTTCTTCACAAATCAAAATAGCACCATAACATCAAACTAGTCATTCCAGCTTAGAAGACAACACTTTCACCATGTCCTATCATTTATTATCACTATACAGTATACTACTAAAATACTGAGAGTTTCACTGCTGCAAATACATTTTGGTAGAATTCCATGATATTATTAAACTTGAAAGTTGAAAGTACTCAATTTTATTAAGTTAAAACAAAAACCCACCAAAGTTTATTCCTTAAGACGGACTCCAAGAACTTAATAAGGAGCAGAAATGGAAATCCAAACCATTAAACTGAAAATTCAATCATGTGCATCATTAAGAAACTGTTAGACTACAATGAGAGGAAACAATACACAAAAAGAATAAAACAGAGATGTAGAGAAAAATTACCCCATGTCAAGGACAGGAGAAGCTACAGTACATGAAGAGCCATTGTGAGATGAGAAGGGTGATGCAAAGAGAGGGAACTTAGCAACATGTGAATGGTACCAATGTGGGGTTCGAAGCATTTTGTGATCTTTATGGACTGATGATGATAAAAGTTCTGAAATTCTGAAAGAATATTGAACCCAAAGGGAATCGAATTCCAGAGAAAGATGGTGGCTTGATAAAGGAAGAACCAAAAAGGGAGGACCTTTAAGCGTTTTTTCAGCTACATGGAATGGAAGCTGGAAGTGGAAGAGTGGAAAGTCTGGAAGCGAGAGTGAGAGTTTGTACTTTTACGCTTTCTGGTTTATGAGGAGTGTATGGGGGATCAAGTACAACTACAAGTGCGGCATAGAAGCGCGATGCCTTTTCACATCTGCCACGTGATCGGATACGAGAGAGTTGGGTCAAGTTTGATGCTGCGCGGGACACGTGTTTCATAATCTTTTATTTAAGATATCACATCCCCCTCGTGGATCTGGTTCGATCGACGGCCCTGCCACTGTGATTTGATGGTCGTTCTTCTTAATATCTTCTTGTTTGTTTGTGCTGATAGTGATGCGATTGAAAATTATTTACCGACACCAAGGAATTTGGATTTGTGACATCTTTTCACGTTAAAAAAGAGAATTATTGAACTGCTTAATGCTAGAAATGCCCAAACAAATCTCTAAAGTACGGATACCGAAAAGATGTCACCTTTCATTTATTCACATTTAGTCTCTCTGTTAACCTCATTTATGTCCAAGTAAGACAGATTTCTTTCGGATTTGCTAATCAACAATTGAAGCCTAACATATAATCAACCTCATCTTCTTTGATGCATGGCATAATGGATCAATGGCAAGGCAATCGGGAGCAAAAGCGAAACATGTAGCTCAAGCTCATTGTCTACAAAACACTGTTTAGCGTGGGATGTCAATCTTTTAGACTTCAAACTATAGAACCTCCATAGAAGACAATTGATCATGTTACGGTAAGAACAGAACACCATGTTCTTGGAAGAGGACTCAGACCCTACTCACTTGACAATACCTTTTCGCAGGAAATTGAAGCCATCTAGAAAAACATAAGAAAATAATAAAAACAAAAATAGATGCTAAATCGTATGAATCTTGAGTTGAACTATTACAAACTATAAATCACCCTAGAAATAACCTTAAGAAACAATTTTTCTGCTTAATTGTCATCTTTCCAAAATAAACAAAACATACAGGCTGGTATTATTTGGTGTTACTTACAAACATAACAACAAAATATATACATTTATTTCTTCCACGAATTCATCCAAATAAATAAACATTTTTCCAACCATAATTAGCTAACATTAATTTTCCATTTTCGAAGAAGAGGTCCATGAGTGAACAACTTCTTCCAAAAATAAAAAAGGAAAAGACATTCTTCATCATTTTTCACCACATAATTTCGTCTACAAGTGTGACTCGTGTGAACTTATCACAGTGAAAAACTCACATAAGAAGTCGAGAGCAATTTTACCACACAATGCCTTTTTCTTTTCTTTCCTCAAGAATACTTTCATGTATTAATGAAAATTGCAGAAATAAATGTGCATCATTTTTTATCCCCACCTCCCTAAAAGAACAAAGAATAAAGGAAAGTAATATGAAACAAAAGTGTGTATTGTTTAATTGGTGGGTATAAATCACCAGGATCTAAGCACCATGTCCAATTAAGTGTATATTTAAGCAAAACCATATATTCTTTTCACTGTAGTTACAAACCCGGGGTGTATCCATAATCTGACAAAGTTTTGTACGAAAACGCCTTCCTGCATTCATATAACAGGTATCAAGCAAGTGAAATTATAATAGAAACAAAAAGACAATAGACCTAGGAAAGGAGGATTTATGAGACGTAATAAAATATGAACCAATATTGGGCAAAGCAAAAGGGGAAAACTTACAGAGGTAGTCAGTTTCGGAAAGGAAAACCTTTCCAGTCAGTACTACTTCATAGACAAAAAATAATGTTTTCAGATGCTCAACTCAAGAGCTTTGCACTTGATGACAGCAAAGAATTTTAATTTAATCTTCTTTTTTTTCAAATGAGGGCCCATGCACTTCAACATAAAGTTGTCTCACAAAGTCTCACAAAGTCTGCAAATAAATTTGAGGGGCGATACAATCAGATGTTCTTACCTCATCACCAAACTACTCAGTTTAGGTCTTTTACTAGGCAGCTAAAAAGAGCCAGAACATGGAATCAGGAAACTAATTTTAAAGCCTGTATCTTTAAAGTAGCACAGGTCAACACCTTTAACTTCTTTTTAAAAGCAAAACAAAAAATGGTCCTTGTCAAAGTAATCCAAGTAGATTGAAGATACATCAGATTTGACTACTGAAGCTGTCATTTTGTCCCAAAAGAAAGAAAAAAGTAATTTAAGGTTTGAAAATAAAATCGTGATTCTACAAGAATACTAACTACACAGGTCATTTGTGACAGTTATGTCAAGCACAATCAGGAATTAAAGAGATACCTGCAGAGATTTTTATTTTATTTTATTTTATTGGAACTCATCTGCAAAGATTACTAGTCATTAAATTAATTACATTAATCAACAAGAAACTTGGTATTTACCTTTGAACAAAGCTGTAGCTGATGCGCATTGGCCAACCTCAAAGATGAGCAGACGAGCCAACTAATCAGAATAAAACAAGCGTGAAGGACATGACAATTCCTAATTGTTACTCACTAGTAACGTGATGAATTCTTCTATATACGCCATCCAAGCAAGATTCTATCATGAAGGCCTACTTTGTTGAATAACTGCAGAGGCAGCTGCTGCCTCTGCTATTAATGAGACTGGTTGACGAGCCTGTAGACAAGCACCTATCTCGAAGGGGTGCAACTCAGAGCCATCAAAAACAAGATTAACACCAGGAAGGACTACTTCTCTGCTGTCAGCTTCTTCTTGCTCAACTTTTGTAGTGCTAACTGGAGGGGCTTCTTCAACAGGCCTCGTGGCAGCCTCATAAACAGGAGATAGAGCATATGATCTAAATATCAGTAAATACAAAGGAGTTAGAGCAAGTTCTGTGAATACCATCATATACAAAGAAGCTAGAGCATATGATCTGAACAGCAGTAATTAAGAATTTAAAGCAAACAAATTGAACACAATCATATACAAAGAAGATAGAGAATATCATCTGAATACTATTAATAAACAAGTAGATAATTTATTATTCCTTATAAGGGTAAATCCATTACTTTTAAGAGACTTGTAAGTGAGAAGCATCTATGTGTCCAAAAAAACACACAAACGTAAAAATGCATTATCCAGTGAAAGTTACATTGTTCATATAGTAAATAGTAAATACTGTAAAAACAAAAATCTGGTTGAAATAGTAAACAAATAAATGTTAGGGAAAGGAAATGGGATGCAAAAGGAGAATAGAGAAGCTTGACATAGACCTTAGAATGCTTCCATCAAAGCTCAAAACTTCAGTTCGGGAACGATGTCGGTTAGCAAGTTTGAGTCTCTGATGCTCACTCGAGGCTCCTGAAATGGGAGAAGAAGAGTCGACAAGTGGATTCCACCTTCCACTTGCATAATTCATGAGATGTCGTGAAAAGTCCTTTGATTGCTCTTTCTGGTAAATAAGTTTAGCAGCAGGACCTGTTGCTTGGTACTCTGCACAAACATCACGCAACCTTTTCCGTAAGCTTTGCATTGCATCGTGATGTTCAGTGAGTAAATCTTTTTGAAGTAATTGCGATGAGACCACTCTTTTACATATATTATTGCATAATTTTGGACTAAACAGTGGCATCCCAAATTCAACACTCAATGGGACCCATTCAAACTTCTCATCATCAGGTGCAAAGTGCTCTGAATCTCTTTCTTTAAAAAGTTTCAACAAGCGAATATAGCCAACTGTCCACAACTCTATCTTGCTTGTCAAATCAACTAACAGAGAATTCAGTTTTGAACTTTCCTTCTCGCACATGTCCAATTCCTTCCCTATGCAAGCAACTGAACCATCAGAGTTCTTTAGGGGTAATGGAATATCCATAGTGATGATTCTTCCAGATTCATCAAGGTCATACTTACTGAGGGGCTGCACTAGTACGGCAGAGTATTTAAGAAGTGAATTTAAACAATGTAAAAGTATGCTTCCCTTTACCAGATTTCCTTCAAACTTGCCTCCCAAACCTCCAATTGTAGAACCATCCCAAGACCACAAAAGGGCTTTCTCACAACCAGCCAGTGGGGCAGGAAGCAAGCGTAAACATTGTCCTTTCATCAGAATAACTGATAGAGGTCCACAGGCCACGGTTGAGTACAATACTAATTTCATCCAAGGTGTCATGCATGAATAAGAGGGAGGACCAAAATTAAAAGGACCTGCTGGTCCAGGAAGTACTGACGAAGGTGGAAGAGGAATCATAGACACAACAATATCATAGTCACGACGAAACAACCGATCTAAAGTTGCTGGTGCAAGAGACGCCAAGCTTTCACAGCGAAGGATATCCACTCGGAATTTATTTTTCCTCTTTAACATTTCTTTTCCAACATCTGACCCTTCATCACACACCTGTTTCTCATTACTCTGCAGATTCAAGTCTGATTTAGGGACTTCAGTTAAGCTGGTGCTATCTTCTGATGAAGTACCAATTATTATTTCATCACTTCTATCACTAACAGGTTCAGCCAAAACAGAACCTTCCTGGGGCATCCCTGATTTCACAGAAACATCATCATCGAACCCAACTTCTTGCCCGGTCAAGTGACCTGATTTTTCAGTCAAAGTTACATCAGCTATGAGTGTGGCCTCATCGTTGTTTGAAGCTATCATATCCATGTTATTACAAACTTCATCTGTTTTCACATCAGTTGCAACTCCTCCTGATTGAAGGCATTCCAGAACACAACGGAGGCTAAATGCATGATTTGCAAATTCCTGTAGTTCTCCTTCAAATTTTGTTCCCTCTAGTGTACTCAGATCCTTACAAAGATCCGTAATGCTAGCATGACCCAACTTTCCCGCTTCATAAAGCGTTACAGCATGAGATTTCAAACCTAGAAGAAAATATGAGAAAACAAAATAAATATAAGACTCATGTAAAAGATTCAAGTTTGAAGCAATTGCAGAATGCTGCTAAAATGTTCAAGCATCGATCTGAACAGTATATAAATACTTTTAGGAAGCTGATCGAGCAAAAATTATAGCTAAGTTCCAGAAAGCCTGTCTGCCCATGCGTAAGCAGGTTCTGGGAGAAGTCTATATCACTTCCTAACTTAAGCATAGTCCATCTAAAGGAGAATAACCTCCACCTCTTTTGCTTGAGAAGCCGACCAGATTATTGGAGCTTGTGAAAGACTATCACCTCTATGGTAATTTTTCAATAAAGTTTAGGACACCAAAAAAAAAAGGATTTTGTGAAAGTTGTAGTGCCACTGCAAGGTAAACCAGTACATAAAAGAGAAATTGTAAGGGGCACTGTAGCAGCTGAGAGCTCCTATGGAACTGGTAGAACATCTGTAAAGAAGAGGTTCTAGATCATATTCTCGTTATTTTATGTATTTGTGGCCTACTGCATCCAATATGCTGGTACTTCTTCTAGACATTGATATCTGTCTTAAGGTAAAGTTTCAATAACAACTGCAGGTACAAGCCTCCTTATCTATTTCATCCAAGCGACTAATATGTCAGCAAGATTCAGGCTGCAGATCAGAAGTTGATGATATGTAACATAATAAACAAATTTGGCCTTCGGAAGAAGAAACAAACCTGGTGAAACAGACCCCATCATAAGATAGGATGTTATGTTAGCATCAACAACAAATGCAACGCGATCATGCAAAGAACTTAGGCCATAGTTTTCTGTCCCTGAAACATCTCCTTGTAGACTAGCATCACCATCAGCAAACATATTTGCTGAGCTTATACTACGACGAGAAGCATCTTCATCACTGAGACTGTTTCTAGGAGATCCAGGTAAACTTGTATCTCGAAGAACAGACGCTGGATCAAATACTTTTACTGCCCATCCCAATTGACATGCAAAAGACGCAGCAGCCTGCAGTTGTGCAAGGTCAGCCTGTAATGTTGTTGCCAGTTCGGCAACAGTTGCATGCTCACTTGAAACAACAAAAACTGCATACAGTAACCTGAATAATAGAATTTAGAGTATTAAGATCCTGGTTTCACAGCCAGTAAACAAAATTTAAATAACAAATTGACAATTAAAAGGCATCTTCGTACTAAACAACTGCCTTACTCCTCTATAGGATCTTCGTAAGATTGCTCCCTGTTGGAAACAAACCCTTCAAGCCTGGAAACTGGACCACAAAAATTGTTAATATTTCATCTAGTACTTGTAAAAATGTTGGTAAAACTTGAATTAGATTTGGTCAAAATTTTGGGCTTCACCAAGTACTTGTAAAGATAAAACGTAAGTATCGGAGAAGTGCGGGATTTATATGAACTTCATACAGACACAACAATTAGCATATATGATTGTAAAGTGACTCAAAAAACGAAGCATATAATGGCAACACAAAATTTAAAAGTTTAAAATAACAAAATATATAATAATAAAAAAGTTGATCCATGACCATAAACCATCGGTGTATGTTTCAGAAGGTAAAAGTGTTTGAAACAGGGGACTCAAAAGCATTTGAAACAAGGCAGTAAACAAAGATATAATCAGAGAGACTAGAATTTGCAAGTCAACTGTTCATCCATACAACTCACCTTTGAAACGATCATCAGGATAAACAGGGACATCAAAGTATATTAATCCTCGTTGGTGAAGACCCTTAACAATATCAGGATCGAACAGGATATATGAATTTGCTTCCTCTTTACATATTTTATCTATTGTTGCCATTTCTTCCTCCGAGAGTTTCTACAAACACAGTGAGTTACTGTAAGGTCGGCCAAAAAGCACATCACTAGTGTTATTTGCCGTTTGGCAATTTTTCAATAGGATGACACTGTTAAGCATTCAGTGTAATTTGGGTTTTCAAATCTCACCTTAAATTCTTCCAGTGTGAAATTCACAAGACAAATTCCCCACCATGGATCAATTGCAAAATCCACAGGTTGTGTAGGTAAAAGTTCTTTTGCAATTGACTTGTTCAGCTTCCACATAATTTTCTGGATAGCTCAAAATAAAGTAAACAACAGGTAAGATAATACAAAGTTACCCTTTATAAAGTAAGCTTAACCATGGCCTTAAAGCAATCTTGAAGGTAAAGGTTTGCATTTCCATCATAAGGTTATAAAACAGAATCCAAGAAGCAGTATGTCTAGCATAAATAGGACTTAAATTACCGGGTGTAGTTGTTATAAAATATGCCAAAGAATTCATAAATTTTGACTTTGTATGGAATCTTTTCCAGATATTTGTTAGAAAACCATGATACCTTCTATGGGTATCTAGGTAGCCATGCAATATTTGTATCCACATACCAGGTATGCGTGCACCTTAATGTGGCCCATAAACAAGTAAATGACCCATAAAGAAACAAGAAAATTTGATTAATACCTTAGATCTGCACTTATTCATTATATCAATAAATTCGTTTCTCCCTATCCCTGTAAGCCGCAAGGCATCTGCAGCGCTAAAATTGGGGATGCTGTCATAAGGTTGTTCTGCAAATAATGTGATATGCATGAGAATGAGGATAAGCTGCTAAAAGTATATGTGAGTGTCTCAATGCATAATTTGTTTACAGAAAAGAAACTCTTAATGTAATTGTTCAGAATCTCTTTTCTTTTTTTTTTTTTTTTTTTCAATTCAATGTAATTGAAGGGTATATTCACAGTGAAATCTGGACTTCTAATAAGAAAATATATTAATGTTTTGTTGCAACTTTTACCCACATACCATGCAATTGGCCCTAAGAACCTTTCATTCTTTCAACGTATCTTAACTCATCCACTGCATTTTTTAGATATCTACTGCAATCATCTCCAGACAACTTTCCCTCATCTGATTCCCTATGAGGCACAGATATTCCCCCAGATACTTTCCGGATTAATATCGGTACTTCAAATCCTAGTTACTAAAGTAATACCATTCCTTTCATATACCTATATAATTACATATACACAGACTTGTAATTTAATACGTATCCGATACTTCAAATCCTAGTTACTAAAGTAATACCATTCCTTACATATACCTATATAATTACATATACACAGACTTGTAATTTAATTAAAACAAGTGAACAAACGATCTTAATACACATTTAAGCAGCACCTTCCAGCCGAATTCACACCCTTACGACAAGTTTCCGCTTTTAATTTTCCAACATAGAAGCTAAAAAATACAACCAGTATGCATTAAAAAAGGACCTATAACTTGTGTTAGGTTTGAACCTCAATTCTCCAATAATTTAAGTTGATGCTACATAAGCAGCACATGCAGGATGTTAAATTTTTGAAAGCCCTATTAGAGAATAATTTGTAGTTCCAATACAAACTTATACGCATCATTCCTCCTGCAGACTGAGTCCGCAAACTATACCTTCAATCAGACAATTATTCTAACTAATAAGAGTGTTGCAAATTGAAAAATAGCTAACATGCCTACTTTCTAAGAGAAACTTTCATACTAATCACAGTAAGAACAGTAAAATAGCAGCAGATTTCAACATATGCAGAAAGGATTTGGTAAATTACCATTTTTCATAACCTCAAAAATCATATCACAGTAATATCTGAAAGGCGATACCCGCATTACACGGCAAACATACTCCGCAAGGTGATAGGGAAATAGCTGCAAGTAATGAAATTAGCATGTATTGCTTAGATGACATAAGAAACCTATATCTGAGGTATAAGATGACATAAGGATGTAAGTCAAAAAAGCTGTATTGCTTAGATGGCTGAATTCACTTCATATGAAAATGAAAGGATGAAGCTAAGCAGCGATGTCACCCTAGTTGTTCAACAAGAACAATCTTACCAATTCACGGTGTTATATCCCAAATACAGTTTTACCAAATTAAATGCAAAACAGTGAGAAGAGAGTATGAATATAAAAAATGTTCAGCTTCTCCAGTTGGCCTCCAAAAAACTAAAGTTAGCGTACTTCTTTTCTTATCAAGAAGAAAAAGGCTTCCCGTAGAATGTTAACTATCAGTGCACTGCAACACAGACTAATTCAAGGAAAGAACTTCTGATGAACTTCCCAAGTAAGAAACGAACCGCTAAATTCTTTCTCAAGTACCGCATCATGTCTTCATAATATTCACTTTCTTTGCATACTTTTCGAGCAAAACAAGTGCTCCATGGGAGTCTTTTCTTTATGCAATGCTCAATTACCCTGCACGGAGTTAGCATATTCAAACCAATATCAGAAACCAAGGATGAAACCCCATTAATCTCACTTTTATTTGTCTTCTAAGACATTATTCAAAACTTTTCAATGAAGCATGAATTTAAGTCCTTCCATTTCCAGTACATAAAATTAAACCATGAAACTGAATATCGATCCATTCACAGACCGAAGTACTTAACCACCCTCTAGACATTTCTTTGAGAAGTAGAACTAAACAAATAAAGAGAGCAGTGGCAAAAACAACAGCTACTCTAACCTTCTATGCCATTCTTCTTTCGAAGACAATGTCACTTGAAGCCGTTTTGGGAGATTCTCCCACGGACATTCTTCTTTGATTGCTTTTAGTATCAACTGTTCCTCGATCGTCGCTGGAGCGTGCTGCATTTCCACTCAATTTCCTAATCAAGTGAAAATTAATCACTAACATATTCAAACAATTCAAATCATCAACACCCTGCCATACCATGCAATAAACCCCAAACTATAATAAACAAACAAATAAAAAATAGATCCAGGAAAATCAAATTCAGCTATTTTTCACAAATTAAGTTGTTTTTTAAGAATTTCTTAACAACATGCTGTTGAAATCAACAATGGCGACAATAAGTAGAACAAGTCGGTATTTGGTAAACATAAAACGAATCACATTTCGGAGCTTCGGATTAGAGAATGGAAATTAGTAATGCCAGTGACGGATTAGTGGATTCTAAAAGTGAATTAACTGAAAGATGAAGATTGTAGGTACCTGATGAAGATGACTATGGTGGATTAGTAAAACTAGGGTTTCAATTTGCTGCGTTCAGCTGCGAAGATCTGAGGAAATTGCGATGTCCAATTTTCTGAAATTTCATTCTCCATTATGACAGGTATGACCTGTTTTCTTTACTGTGGTCGTTACTCACGTTGGGTTACCGACCCGGAACAGTTGACCCGCATTTCATGTCTCGCTACGCTGGAAATGAATGTTGGGCTGATGCGGGTCGGGCCAATATCTGGTTTTCTTTTTCTACAGAAACGCAGCACGGCGTCGTATTGCGCATATGATGTAATCATGCAACTCTAATTTCTATGTAAAAAAGGAAAATTAAACTTTATGTATTCCCTAGCTTTTTAGTTGTCTGAAGCCAATTAGCAACTTGTCATTTTATAATGGTTCTTATAAAATTGTAACACATTAAAAATCAATTAGAAAATAATAAATAACACATTAAGGAATTTGGTATAAAATGTTATATTAGAATGAACCTATTTATGGAAACACAAAAAAAAAATTTAACAAATAGGAAAATGTTAACTATTATTATACTAAACTATTTAAATAATTTATTTAAGATTAAGGTTATTATAGTAAGTACAAGAGTTGGCAATGGGGAGTCCAGTTTTCCTGTGCCCACCTGTTTTCCCTTTATTCTTCTGACATGTGTCCTCTTAATTAACAGAATGTTAACTCTATTAAGTCTCTCAATTTTTATTAAAATTTTATAAAATAATTCTTTCATCTTCATCTTCATCTTCCCTTTTATAAAAATAAAAAATAAAAATTGTTCATCTTCTCTGGAAACCGCGACAGCCCCTCTCCTCGTCACACTGTCCCAAGCCTCCTTTCTCTCTCGTTGAATTTCTGCACCATATCAAGATAGTCTGAAATCAACCCGACTCTTCTCCCACTTCGAATGCATCATCAACCACTGCCAGCTCTCTCGTTTTTCTCTCGGTTTCCATTATTTTCTTTTGGATTATTTTATGTCTTTAAAAATTGTTTCTTTGATCAGTTGATCATCAACGTGACAAAGCCTAAGAACAATCGAGCCTCGAGATCACTAGGGAGAAAATGAAATTTCAAGTTTTTTATTCAAAAAATTTAAAAATAGAAAGAAAAAATAAATTGCTATAGTTTATCTTAGGAACGTAGGCTAATCACTTAATTTGGATATGTGTGATCTTTGGTTCACTAGTCGTGATGGATATGGAAATATGTGGTTGTAACTAACTTATCGGATGCTTATTGACCAAGAATGGATCCTACTGGACTTCCCTTAGTTAGTCTTGTTTGACCTTTTACCTTTCTGGGCTATTCTCTAGTGGGAACATCATTTTACAAACCTCTATATGGGAACACTGTTGGATCAAATCTAACGGATGATAAGAAGCAATTGTAACTCAAGTGTGTCAAACGATTTCACTGGAACGTGGCTTCCTCCCTCCAAAACAGACGCACTGTGCTCTTGAAGACCACATCTCCCTCCAAAAAAAGTTCTGTTTCTCTGCCTTTTCTCTGTGTCTGCCCGTCTGTCGAAGAACATGGTTTTCTTCTTTTTTCTGTTTGCTATTCTGTTTGAGGAAAGAGAGTTGTTCAAATCCCATGGGGAGAGCTTAACCCATCCTCGGCTCGGAGTGGTTGCACACTTTGCCACCATTTTTTCATCAAAAAAGAGGCTGTTCAGTTTTTTGGTTTGGTGATTCAAAACATACAAAGCAAGGTATTATCCCGATGAGCACATGCAATGTAATTCTTTTTGTGTTTTCCTTTTTTTGGTTTGATGATTCTGTTATGTGCACTTGTGAAGCCTTGAGGACCCATCTGGTACCCATCTGTGCTCTTGAAGACCACAATATCTCCCTCCAAAAACATCCCTCCCTCCAAAAACAAATGCTCTCTTGAAGAACACAATTTTTTTTTCTGGTTTGATATTCTCCTCCCTCCCTCCCTCCCTACGATCTACCCCTCTAATTCCTTTTTTTTTTTTTCTGGTTTTGGTCATTCAAAGTCAGACCATACAAAGCAAATTACATCTACCCCTCATTTGTCTAGTTTGGTGATTCTGGTATGAGCATTCATCAAAGTGGCCTTGAGTTCATTACTTGACGATTGGAGACCACAAAGTGAGCACTTGGCTTTGGTTCTATACTGTTGGTTTTAAAATCTTTGAGTTGGAATCCACATTTGTACAAGCTTTGTTGTTGCTTCATTGTCATATTTGAGGAAGTTGGAAATATTTGGGGTTGAAGTTGAGCTCTGTTGCTGCTCCATTGTCATATTTCTACAAATTTGGAAGCTCCGAAAATTCTAAGGTAAGAGATATCCTGTATTTGTGAAATTGAGTATTCGAGGAAAATGTTTGACCAAGTATATGGCCATTAGTTACACAACTTTTCTTTTGGTTGAATAGTTACGCTACTTTGGATGTTGGTTGTTTTATTGTTTCACTAGAGACTCACAAAGGCTTCCTATATGGGGCAGAACGGTGTTTGTACATACTAAGATTGACCAGAAAAAACAGATTACGAAGAAACTATAGTATTGTTGATTAGGACAACCGATTAATAGGAATGCCATACATCAGTAGTTTAGAACTCTTTCACAGATTAAGAATAAACTATGCTAGCAACAAGCTGTGTTAATTGGTTGATTTGTGTTGCATTCCTAAGAGGACACAAATTAATGTGCAAACAACCAATTAAAAATACCCGCAAGTGCACGAGTCTATTGAAGTATAGATTATACAAGTACGGGGTTCGATCCCACGAAGAACTTGTCGGCTCCCTATATGTTTTAATTTGAGTACGTAAAGAACACTTAATTAACACACCACAAATGCAAAATGGAAACTAAAAATGAGTAAAGAAGTGTAAAAGAAACAAACAAAACAAAAGAAGAAAATGTGCTGTGAACAGTACCAGCGACCGGTCGTTGGTTAATGAGCGACCGGTCGTTTTCGACCCGAATCGAAATTTCAGAATTTTATGACGAGCGACCGGTCGTTTGATACTTGCGACCGGTCGTTAAGTGACTAGCGACCGGTCGTTGGATAATGAGCGACCGGTCGTTTTCGAGCAGAATCGAAATGTGAGAATTGTGTGTTGAGCGACCGGTCGTTGAGACACTAGCGACCGGTCGTTTCTTCAGAGAATCGTTTTTCTCTGTTTTTTTCAGTTCCGACCTCTGTTCAGTTTTCGACCTATAACTTTCCAACCGTACGTCCAAAATTCACGTTCTTTATACGGTTGGATTCAGCACAGAAAATGAAAGAACACAATGCCGACCAAAAGTCCAAAACAATTACGGAAACAAATAAAATTCAGTAACAAAGACACATAACGTGTCGAACACGCAACTCACACACACATTTTTGGGGGGGGGGTGTTTGGTTTGATTCAAGTGACCTATTTCTATTGCATGTAAGTAAATGGACTTCGAATTTAAATGAGAATGGCAGAGATGAATTATCAAGATGTGAAATTATAATGTAACAAACACTAGGGTTTCGAATCCACCCTAAACAATTCTACCTATGTTCATGAATACTCAAATGATGAACTCTAAACGTGTTGATGAAGATGTTCGCAATCAAGACCAGTACGAGTGACTCAAGACGCATTGATTCTCTCTAATATACGTAAAGTGCAGTATGAGTGCTACAATACTTGTGCCTTCCCTATAATCGAATCTAGGTGTGCTTAGTACTTTGATTCAATTACAAGAAAAACCCATTAAGTTCAAAGAGAATATGAACATCACAAGAATCCTAATAGCATGGTGTTTACATTAGGTATTCAAGAAACCAATTCACATGGATGATTCTTACTTCATCCATTTATTGCTTAGGATAACATGAAGATACACATAACCCCAACAATCTCAAGAAGCATGCTTTCAAAGATGATCAATCAAAGAAGAACACACATCAAGGATAGATTAATTTGGTGAATTGGAATTCATCAACAATATCCAGAAATTCATACACTCAAGCATCAAAACATTAAGGTAATCATGTTTAGGGCTTCAACCTAAGCCCTAGCTATGGAGTTTAGTTGCTCATACTTATTCCAAATACAAAATCAAAATGAAATTAGGAAGAGTTTACAGATTTTCAGAAAATGATGAAAGCTTCAAGATCATCAATGGTGGAGGTCTTCTTCTCCACTTTCCTTGGCTGCACCTTGGCTTTCTCTTAGCTCCAAATCTCCAAAATCTGCTCTCTAAATGTCTGAATGATGGAATTCTGTCTCACTTACGTTCCAAGCTCTCCCAAATCAGATTGTCATTGACTTTCCTCCCTCTCTCCTCCTTTCCAGCTTTCACCTTTCAATATAAAACTACCACCTTTGATAAAGCCTTAGCCCATTGTCCCCTTGCCATGATGAAGCTTTGTCCTCAATAAGATGCCAATTGCTTCAGAAAATATCTCAAAGCTAAGGTAACTTCTTGTTACCAAGAGTTATGGTAACAAGAAAATCAAGATAACACAAAGGAGGTAAAAGCTGGCCAAATTCGGATTTCAGAGCTGTGGTAACATGCAGGATCGGTTGGATGGGCAATACTTGTCCAATGGAGCTCAAATTTGGATATGTTGTAGTTAACATCCATTGGAACAAGTCTCAAGAAGATCATGACCTCATCCGAGCACCGGAGCATGCTGATCCCAGGCCAAGAAGTTGACCTACGAAAATGAACAAAAACAGAAATTATAACAAATAATGCACTTTTAGCTCATTTTCAATCTAACCAAGGTAAAATCTAAGAAAACACAAAAAGGAAGTGAAAAGCTATAAAATGTCAAGAACTAACTCAAAATAGTGGGTGAATAACATGAAAAATCATGTGTAAAAATGAACCGAACAATTTGCCATACATCACAAGTTCAAAAATGGTTTTCACATATTAAGAATAAACTATGCTAGAAAGAATCTGTGTTCAAGGTTTCATTTTCCATACATCAAAAGTTCATAGTACAAAAAGAGTTAAAGGACAACATGAGAAGGCAACGGGACGACATAAACGTCGATGCACTGAGGGCAGGATAGAAGAAGATGTCCAAGACTTGCAAGCCCGTAAGCAAATATATCATATATATTAGTTGAATATATTTCCTTTTAACGATTTGTCATTATTTATGAATTTTTGTTTCGATGTTGCAATTCATGTCCTGACGCATACATTGGTGCTCCAGTTGCTGAGAATATGCAACCCACTCAGAGGGCGCAGAACAGTGAAGGTACTCAGCCAAGTATGACACATGCATTTATGCGGGAGTTTGATTTAATTCACGGACCCTGCGTTTGAGTATGTAGTGATACCTTTTGGCGTTGTTTTTGAATGTTTGGGAAGCTTTTGTGACATTTATGTAATCGGTTCATGTCTGTTAGGTTTTTTCTTGGTTGAAAATTAGCGATATTGATACTGAAGGTGCCTAAGGGACCCAGAACATTGAACGTATTCAACCAAGTATGACATGGGCATTTATGCATGCATTTGATTTAATTCACGAACCCTGAGTTTGAGTAGCTAGTGATACATATTTATGTTGGTTGTGAATGCTCGGCAAGCGTTTATGACACTTCTGTGATCGGTTCATGTCTGGTAGGTTTTTGCTTCTTTGTAGAAAATTAGTGATAATGATACTGAAGGTGCCAATGCAGAGGACCCATAATAGTGAACGTACTAAGCCAAGTATGACGGGTATTTCTGTTGTACAATTAAACACTCCAAAACCTTGTTTTCAATGGATTTATGAACAAATAATGTAAACAAGGAATAAAAATAGTGCACAAGAGATTTAACGAGGTTCAGCAAACTCTTGTCTACGTCCCGGAGAGATGATTTCTTCACTATAAGAATAACACCAGGACAAGATCCGTTTGAGTTAAATCAACATAACCCAAAACCAGCTACCCTTGTACACCACTCACAGTATTTTTAAGAACCCTTCTCTCTCACCCACAAAGATCACTCTCTGTTCTTCCTCTCACACCCTTGTATCAACCTCTGCATCTCCCCACCTAAAATGGCCGAGCTTCTGCCCTTTTAATAACCAGTAAAAGGAATGGAGCTGGATGCATGTGATATCTCCACTAACCTGCGTGAGAACCAAGGAGGCAAGTTGCCCTCGACCCTCACAATATCCTTTGAACATGCCTACAGCACTTACTAGTCAACAACTGACAAAGAAACATGTTGCACTATCATTTATGGGTTTAATACTATAATATTTTCACCAACTTTTCACAGGGATGGTTACAAGTGCCAAATTTGCAAGTCCCTCTCCTCATATAATACTGTCACCAAAGAATCACAGCACATCCTATCCCGAAAAAAAAAATTCACAGCACAATCAAACAAAGGAAATTCACAAACTTTCAAGGACTATCAAGATCTGCTAATTTTTCTACCATCAATCTGTACAATTACCCTGCTTAGGATGGTTGAAAATTTATCAAAAGTGTGAACTAGATACAATGAACCAACAACAATATACCCCTTTTTTTCAGAACAAGTACAGAAAAATTAATCAGGAAACATATTTAAAGAAAAAACAAATTGGAGTTTAGGAATTGATACAAACCAAGAGCGAGAGAGTTACTAGAACGAAGAGGGAGAGAAGAGACAAACCAACCCAAATTCTGCAAAAATAAAAATAAAACTTGAAACCCAAATACGAAATAAGAGATTGAATTCTTGAAATGCATACTTACAAAGCAATCATACTTCTTCTTGGAGACCATGTAGCCACACACACACACAGAGAGAGAGAGAGAGAGCGAGAGAGTGGTTGTGGGAATTTTAAGGTTTGGGTCTGGAAAAGAGATAAGGAGAAAGGAGGAGGGAAGTGGTTTCGATTTGGGGATGAAAAGAGAGAAGAAGCGTGAATATTTTTAGGATGAGGGAAAGAGAGGGTTAGCGCGAAATTAGAATTTTCCCCATGTAGGGGTCTTTTTGGTTACGACAGCTGAAGGCGGGCTTGGGCCGTCGTAAAGAGCTAATTGTGATGCCCCTTTGCCTGAGTTCAGAACCAGGCCCAAAACACTCCGAGAAAATGTAGATTTCCAGGGAATGCTCTGTTTCTTCCCACCAAGAGAATGATGACTGTGATAAAAGAATTAGAAAGTTATGCTTGGCTTGAAAGGCTTGTGATGCGGGAGCTAAGTTTCCACAAGTTTAGCAGAGAGAGAGAGAGATTGACAGATTGCTGCTTGGGTTGGTATCAAAGATCTTGCTGGAGAAAATGGATGATGGGGTGATATCTGAGGCTTTCGAAGGATATGATCACAGGATGAGGTTAAGTTTGGTATAGATTTCTGGGTTTCTGGGTGTTCTTCGTCGTCTTCGGGTTGTCTCTCTTGTCTTTTTATACACTTGTGAGTTTACTTCCCCACACGCGTGCACTCCGGTATCAAGGTGGTCCGGCTTGCTCTTCGACTTCGAGGAGGTCCGACCTGCTCTCTGGCTTCGAGGTGGTCCGACTTGCTCTCCGGCTTCGAGGTGTTTGTTTCCTTCTTGTTGTTCTGCCTCCCAGCTGAGATGACATAACCTCTTCATTTTATGTAGTTGCCGGTAATGAGTTTTTGGGTTGTTGGTTTTGCTCAGGACCTTTGTTTTTTTTGCTGCAGGCCACCTTTGTTTACCGCAGGCCACCTTTATTCTACCGCAGGCCACCTTTGTTAAACGCGGGCCTTTGTTTTTACCGCAGGCCACCTTTGTTTACTGCAGCCTTTGGTTTCGCTGCTGGGCCTTCGTTTTACCGCGGACCTTTGCTTTTTTTAGTGATCTACGACCGGTCGCCAGGTGCAAGCGACCGGTCTCTTAGGCAGAGTCTTCAGCGACTGGTCGCTAGTGACAGGCGACCGGTCGCTCCAGTGCTGTTTTGGAATCTCGATTCTCTGCAAAAGCGACCGTCGCCCAGAACATGCTGGTGCTGGCTTTTCTTTCTCTCTCTTACCTATTTAATGACTCATGAAAATGGACTTGGCTTTGGTGCCCAGTCCGAAGCGTCCATAGATGAGCCACTAATAGGCCTTGTGTAACTTGTAACCATCCACACCACAAACCAATCAGCAAGCCCCAGGCGTGTAATTAAGTGGCTTGGGCCCACTTAAGCTTGTTGCCTAATTTGACACTAAAAGGGAGTTGCTTGGCATAGCGTGTTACCTGCGTGCTTACACTTGGGCTATGTTGTATTGCAGTGGCTTGGGCTTTGCATTAGATAATGCTTGACAGTGCAATGGGCTTGGTGGGCTTGGGCTTGTGGAACCTTGTAATTCTTACAAGTTTGCATGTGAAAAGTGGTAGACTCGTACCACCACCCCACGTGTCAAATTGCAGCCTTGCCTGGCATGGCATGTATCGGCTTAGGCTATTATTTATAGCATGATAGTGCATTGGGCTTTAAAATATGCATGGGCCTTTCCTATGATTTTTTTTTTTGGGCCTTAACACCCCAAAAAAAAAAAAAGCGCCAGCGAAAAAAAAAATGGGGAGAAGAAATCAATGTCTATGATGCACATGCCATGTCATAGAAATCAATGTCCAAGACTCTACCACGTGTCAATCTATTATATTTCATATTATTTCTCTATAATTTAATTTCTAAAATTCATAATAAATTAATTTAAAATCAGAAAAATACCCAAAAAAATTCCTATGAACATCTTATCTTCTCTTTAAAGCACGAAAATGCTAATTCTAAATTATAAAAATACAAATCAATAATAAAAACTCAACTGTGTTCATAGATAAATCAAAACATTCTATCACATACACTCTTGTTTCTTTGATCAAATGATTCTCATTAATTTAAATATATGAAATCATGTTTAAGAATTGTTTAAGATAAAACACAATAAATTACAAAAACATGACACGTGTTACCATCTTATAAGGCCACACACGAGAACCGCTGATAGGGGTGCTCTTTAGAAGCTACCACATGTCAATCTATTATATTTCATATTATTTCCCTACGATTTGACTTCTAAAATTCATAATTAAAAACCAAAAAAATACACCGAAAATTCATACAAATGCCTTGTTATATTCTCTTCTCCTTAAAGCTCCAAAATTCTAATTATGAATTACAAAAATACAAGCACAATGATAAAAACTCAACTTTGTTCATAGACAAATCAAAACATTCTATCACATACACTCTTGTTTCTTTGATTCAATGATTTCCATTAATTCAAATATGTAGAATCATGATTTTTGGTGTATTTTTCTTATTTGTATTTAATTTCTTATGAATTTGTTAAAGATAAAGACAATGAATAACAAAAACAAAAAAAACATGTGTCGCTATTGATAGGGCACATTTCTAAAATGCTGATGAAGTGTCTTTAAGAAGCTGACACGTGTCAATCTTCGACTATTTCATTTTATTTTTATACGATTTAACTTCTAAAATTCACAATAAATAAATTACCAATTAGAAAAATACACAAGCCATAACATATGGCAAATTTGAGAAATGATACAACTAGCACCTTGTAAACCCTAAACCCTATAAACCCTAAACCCTACAACTAACACCTTGTAAACCCTAAACCCTAACACTTTGTAAATTATTATTGACCCTAAAGGGTAATAAATTTTAAAGTGTAAAAATTAGAATTAGGGGCTCATCCCTAAATGTGAATGATGCAAATGAATATACTAGTAGACTTTGTAAACCCTAAAATGTTGTTTGTTTGATCACATAAATTCCGCATCAAAATTTAAATGGAAATGTGAAATTTGAAGTACGTGATCGTAGGAAATGTAGTACCGATGCCGGCAAATTTTTGTGGGATTTGTTTGAATTATTATTGATTTTGAAATAAATTTTTAAGTGTAAACAAATAAATAATCGAAGGAGATGCGAGGTGGCGGCGTCCCATGCTGAGCCGTGGAGGTGGATAGAAGGATACAGTTTTCATGCACTGACACGTGTCTCATTTGTTATAGTTTAATAATATTTTGTTGTAAAATCGTTAGAAAATGGAAATAAAAGGGAAAAATTCCTACCTATTTGTTACCCGAATACTTCGTATGCCAAGTCCAAAAAGTTGCTTACAATTTTCCATGTGTACAATTAAGGGCTCATCCCTAACTTACAATTTTGATGAGGCCATGCATTTATTCCGATTAAAGCTTGCTATAGACTTGTTGCAGGGATGCTGCAGGATATAGCTGTGTGATTGTGGGTGAAGAAATTGTTTAATTGCCTTAGTTTTAAATTTTCTTGGTAAGAATTGTTCAGGTATAAGGTTTGGAACTCGTGTGGTATTGCCAACCGTGTGAACACACATGCAAAACTGTTTTGAACGCGGTGAACGTGAATATATTAGCCATTGTTTTGAAATTCACTGTGAACACAGAGGTGCGTGATGCTTCAAACTGTTTTTTTTTTTAAAAAAAAAAACTTGAGAAACTGAAGAAAATATTTTGGGTTTATAAACAGTTAAAATAAGCATGACTGGCTTCCCAATGTATCTGAAAGGTGGGTGAAGTAGTGGTTTGGGTTTCTTTACCCCTTTCCCATTGAGCACTTTACAAACAAAATGCTTATAAGCATTGAAAAAAGACAAACACATTCTTCACGGACGACCAAGGTTTACCAAACTTAGGGATTCACCGTTCACCATTGTCACCAGACCCTTATTATGCTTCATGTCGTCCTTTCTCCTATCAACCTGCATATCAGTCAAATCTACTGCAGCATATTTCTAAATAGGGACATACCAGTTATGCATCATAATAGATAGTAAATGAACCAACTGAGCATCCATAATTATTATCGTCCATTGAATCATAACAGATAGCCAATGCTTCATAATAGATAGGTAATAATACATCATAACAGATACCAAAAACAACATAACATACATTAAATGCATCATACCATATACCAAATGCATCATAACAGATAGAACATGCATAAAAACAGATACCAAATGCATCGTAACAGATATCAAAGGTATCATAACAGATAGCAAATGCATCAAAACATATAGCAAACGCATCACAACATACAAGTAAGCTATCACTTCATTGATGGAGAAAAGCTAACCGAAAATTCATATAAAAAAACTAATTGGGCATCTCTGTTGTTTCGTTTTCTTAAGAAATCTAATTCAGCCAAGACAAACCAAATAGCTGGGAATGCCTTAATTTCCCCCAAGCCCCATACTTCAAGATCTTAAATTTATATTTCCATCAATATTTAATCAACCAAATACAAAATGAAGCATCAAATATCAGTCCCACCAAGCAGTTATCTTCACTTTTGTCAAATATCCATACTTCTTCAAAGTTAAAATAAGAAGAATCCGTTTTTTATTTATTTTTCCCTACAGACCAACCAATGGGTACTCATTAAGCTAAACTGAAATCTCAGAATAGTGAGCAAATCACAAATAGCCATCAAACTACATTGAAAAATAATGAAGAATTGACGAAACTGAAAGCAAAAGAACCAAGGCAGTGAAGGTGAAATTTGACATTACATTTTGTGGACTTTATCTCTAAGGCGTCTCTTCTTAGCTGCCCAACGAGCATCAAATTACAAGGTCGATAAGAGCGCTGCTCTTTGGGGACTTCTGTCGGGCAGTTTGCAGGAGTCAATTTTCTTCCCTCTAATGGCAAATTCCAGAGTTGCAGGGGTCACTTGACCACCCTTGCTCCTCTGTGGATCCGTCCCTGCATGTCATACCCATATCCACATTACTCAAACTATTTTCAACACATCAAGATACAGACAACATACCCATATCCATACTATTCAGACTATTATCATTAAGATACATAAATGATACCCATATCCACCATATCCATACTACTCAGACTATTATGAACACATCAAGATACAAACATCATACCCATATCCATCCAACTCAGACTATTACTAACGAAGACACAGACATCATACCCTACTCACACTATTATAAACACACACAGAACCCCTAAAGAAATGAAATCCTCTGCTAAAAGATAATTTCAACCTATGGAATCGGTTTCTTAAGGATTCTCAATTACAATATATAAACTTACATGAATACAATCTTTTTTTCTGGGGATGCTGATGATTCTTTGATATTAGAGGTCGATTACGGGGCTGATGTCGGAGCATTAATTTTGAACAAATCGTTCATGATTCTTGGATATCATAGGCAAACTCTGTTGTCCCTTCATGTGTTGATATCAGAGGCAACGATCATTAGGGAGAACTTGAGAAATGTTGTTAAGAGATTTTGGGTGGTAGCTGGGTTGTAAGATTTTCGGGTTGCTCGCTGAACTTAAAAAATTGATTGAAGAAAGGAAGGAAGAAGAAAGAGGCTCCACTCGATCACGGAGAAGTTGAGAAATGGGTATTTGAGAAGTTGATAAATGGAGTTCAGAGATTTTGGGTCGTGAGATTTTGCACAAATGAAAACATTTTTTCTTTAATCTGGTTTTTGGGTGGAGTTATGACCTTTTGGGTATTTGTGTTGTGAGATTTTGGGGTTTGTAGTTATAATTCATAAAATAATTAAATGGCGCAAGGAATGAACGAAAAAAGGTGCGAGCGGCAAAAGAGAAGCTGCAGCGTACCCGATTCTAGTGTGAGATTGTTTTTTTCCTCCAGCCGTTGAGATCACTTCAATGGTTGAGATCACTTCAATGGCTGAGATGGAACCCCAAATAGAGGTTCGCAAAGAGATGTTCCTACTTGAGCCGCGCGCTTACCTTTCTAGGCTTTTGGACATGTGATGGGCCTAACCCTCACTTTACCCTAGTAGGGGAAGCATCCCTTGCCAGCCCAGAAAAACTTAGTTACAACGGGGATAGTATTGTTTTGCTATCCCAACTAATAATGATATGACAAGTGGAAGTGTTATCACGTTTGTCATATCGTTATTGGCCACATGATTCGATATCATCTGCACCTAATTAATTAGGTGAGGATTTTCTCTCCCGCTCATACCTAAGAGACAATTTTGTTCATTTGGACTGGTTTACGTCCACATATTATTGGGGCTTGAATAACTACTTCACATATTCCATAGGAGAGAAGAGAAGTTGAAATTTTGCTAGTGAAGACCTTTTTTTTTCTGCTTTGAAAATAATCAAATCTTTAACCTATTAGAATCCTCACTCATTTATCCACCTTACTCGAATATTTGACCCAATGTGAATTCAATACGAAATTCAGAATCCAAACTCCAAAAACACTTATCATAGCGTTATTGGCCACATGATTCGACATCATCCGCACCTAATTAATGGTTGATTAGGCGAGGATTTTCTTTCCTGCTCATACTCAATGGACAATTTTGTTCCTTTGGACTGGTTTATGTCCACGTATTATTGGGGCTTGAATAATTGCTTCCATACATTCCATAGGAAATAAGAGAAGTTGAAAATTTGCAAATGAAGACAATTTTTTTATTTTGATTTTGCATTGAAAATAATCGATCTTTAACCTATTAGAATCCTCACTCATTTATCCGCCCTAACAAAATATTTGACCCAATGTGAACCCAATACGAAATCCAAAATCCAAACACCAAAAACGTTCTTAAAATGAGGAAAGCTCTTTAAATATACTCTTCAATGTTTAACTAACCAAATGCATTTGGTAAAATCTACATCAAGGCGCACTCAACTAACTAGGGTTAGGTCTAGTTATATTGTACTAACAGTATATTGAGATCGAAAATGTAATCGAAAAATCCTAGGTCGAGTTATGTGAGTATCCAAACCTAATCGAGTCATAAGTGCCTCATAGTAGTCTTGTGGTTAGGGTTTGAGACTTTGATTTAGCGTTTGGAGGCTCAAATCCATTTTTGGAATACTAAAATAATTTTATAATAATTGAAACTCTTTCTAAAATATTTTAGGAAATTAAAAATAATTTTAAAGTCCACAAAATTATTTAAGACAAGTAAATATAACTAATTAGCATTTACTAAGTAATTTATGAAATTAATTAAAATACTTAAATACCAATTGTTCATTAAATAAAGAATAATTAAAACATAAATAATTATTATTATAATTAAATAAGGCTAAGATATTACTTAATTGGAAATATTAAGCTAAACAAACTAATTTTGTTTATTAACAAAGTAATTTATTCAGTAATTACTAATTATTCAGTCCATAAAAAATTAATTACTATTTATTAAGTAATTTATGAAATTAGTAAATATTTAAATACGAAGTATTCACTAATGAAATAAAAATTTATAGATAATTACTAATTTAAGTAATTGAAAAGGGTTAAGATATAACTTAGGGTTTAGGGTATATTCAAAGAGTATAGACGAGCGGCTATACCTGCTTAAATATTCAAATATATTTAAAGTCTATAGCCGTGCGGCTATACTTTTAAAATATTCAAATCTATTTCATGTGTATCGCCGCGCGCTATACTATTTATTTATTAAAAGGACCTGTGCCTTTTTTTTCACGAGTGTAGCCGCGCGGCTATATTATTTATTTAAAAAACATTTAAAAAAGGTTCCCGGGTATAGCCGAGTGGCGAAGCCATAATATTTATTTTATTTTTAAAAAAGAAAACGACGGCGGTTTAGCCGCCCTATACTATATATACACTGAAAATTTTGTAAACAAGAAAAATACATATGTAAGTGTACAATACATGTATTGTATGTTTAAATTTTAAAAAACATGTATTTTATCGAGTATTTAAGATGTGTAAAATATTTAAAATATTAGTATATATTTAAAGAGTTTAGCTGCCCAACTAAACTATTTATTTTTATAAAAAAAGAGGGTATAATAGTGATTTGCCCCATAAACTTGTGCCTAACTTTCGATTGACCCCTTATCCTTTTTTTAATAGAAAATTAAAGATATGAACTTCTTCTTTTTGCCAATTTGCTCCATGCCGTCTAAATATGCAACATTTCACCCAATTTGCCGTTAAATATGAGGGTAAAATGGTCATTTTATACGTTAAAAATAAATAAATAATGACAAAATAAAGTAAAAACTAGAAAATTCAAATAATACTCTCTCTCTCTCTCAAGTATAGATGAAGAAAACCCAAAGGAGAGAGGGGGTGGCGGACTAGGGGAGGGGTACAAAAGTAGAAGGGAGGAGGTGAAGGCAGGGATCTGTGGGGTGGGAGATTGGTTTGGGAGTAAAGGATGGTTTGGGAATGGGAGGAGGAAGAGAGGAGATGGAAAGGTTTGGCATAAGGTTTACTTTTTTTCTTCAATCTTTTGCAAAAAAAATAATTTTTAACTAAAAATTGGATGAAATGTTGAGAATTTAGACGGTAGGGGAAAAATTTGCAAAACAAAAAAAGTTCACATCCTTAATTTTCTAAAAAAACAAAAGGATAGGGGGTCAATCAAAAGTTAGGTACAAGTTCAGGGAGCAAATCACTAGTATACCCAAAAAATTAAGCAAGGGACCGAAGTATAGCCTCGCGGCTATATTATTTGTGTTTGAAAAAAAGAAAAAGACCCGTCTTGCACTTGGGTGGTGGTTTTTTTGCCAGGAGTATAGCCGCCCGGCTGTACATTTAAAATATTCAAATATATTTATAGGGTATAGTGTTGAAAATCCCTCCATAGTGTGGAGTCAAGGAGTGCAGCCACTCACGTGGGCATGCTGTTAAAGGAAGGAAACAAGGCATGTGAAGCAGCTAGAAAAGGAAATTTGTGGGCTGCTGAAGGTGCATGGCTCGAGGCTTCTTTATGAGCCTTTGTGCATGTGGGCATGTGGCTGGTCCCTTTGTTGGCATGTGGGTGTGGCTGATTTTGGAGAGAAAAAATCAGCCTTACTTTATTGACTATTAAATGGGCACCAAAGGAGAAAAGGTGCGGCTGCTTTCTTGGTGCTTGTCTGGGTGATTGAATAATGCTTTGCATTATTTGGCTATGCTTTTGCTATTTAATAAGGAGGCTTGGCAGAGAGGAGAGTGTGCTTGTGTCGCACCAAAGAGCCGGGCAGAGAGCACGCAGAGAGGAGAAATGAGAGGGAGTGGACTGCTTGTGAGATGCAAGCAAGCAGTCCCACGAACTCCAAGAGATGTATCAGCTGGTATTTAGCTGGGGTCATCAAGGGTTCAAGAGAGGGTATATCTCTTGGGGTGAGAGTGTTTTTCATATGTATGAGAGAGGGTGTACAAGGGGTGTGTCCTATTGGATACGGGACTTCGGGTTTGGGTATAAAACTTGAGTGGTTATTCTTGTACTTGTATCTTTCTCATGTTATAGTGAAGGTGGTGACTCTCCAGGGATGTAGGCAGGTTATCTGTCGAACCTGTAAAATTCTTGGTGTGTTCTCTCATGTATTTACTCATTGTCATCTTGAGCTTGTTGGCTTGTTTGTTTATTTCTTCCATCGGGTTATGCCGTGACGAGGGGAAAACCGGTGTTTTCCCAACATACAGCCACACGGCTATAAAACTTATTTAAAAAATTTAAAAGTGACGCCACTATAGCCGCTCAGCTATATGATTTTTTATTTTTGTAAAAAGAAAAGGACCCGTCTTGCGCCTGGGCACCCCTTTTTTTCCACGACTATAGCAACCCGGTTGTACTGTTAAAATATTCAAATAGGGTTATTCGCAGTAATGGTCTTTCAGCTATACCCCAAGTTACACTTTGGTCACTCAACTCAAATATTAGTTGCAGAGGTGACTTAATTAGGTGTTTTGTTGCACCGTTAGTTCTACTGTCAAGTCTATTACTTTTGCTGTTTAAAATGATGATGTGGCAAGCATCTCTTAGATTATTGATGGGCAAATGTGACTTTTCAATTAAGATTATTTGTAGCAATGATCCCTCAACAACTATACTCGGAGTTACATTTTGGTCACTCAATTAGGTGTTGTGTTGCACCATTCGTCCCTACCGTTAAAGAGACTTGACGATAGGACTAACGGTGCAACAAAGCACCTACTTAAGTGACCTCTGCAACTAATAATTGAATTGAGTGACCAAAGTGTAAATACGTGTATAGTTGAGAGATCATTGCTGCGAATAACCATATTCAAATATATGAAGTGTAGAGCCGCGCAACTATACTATTTATTTTTTAAAAATTTAATGGGTTAATTTTAAAAGATTTTGATCCGGCTATGGTGTTTAATTGCAACTTATTGTCTAATTAAAGGACTAAATTGCCACAAAATTTAGTTTACGAACCCAATGCAATTAGGGCCATAGTTTAAGGACATCTTCAGTAATTAACCCAAATTTAAAAGGAGTCTCAGGTATAGCCGCTCGGCCATACTATTTATTTATCTTTTTTAAAAAGAAAAGGAAAAGTTGAACGAGTGCTTGATTGTTTGCAGGACACCATACCAGTTTCATAAACTTAAGACGTATTAAAAGACTACTTCCACGTTAAATAGGCCAAGACTAAGCAGCAGCCACCGCTTCTGCAGGCTTTGCTTCAGGCTTTGTTGGTGCTTCTGCTTCGTAATAGGCAGTCTTCTTGCCAGTTTTGGAAACGGTTTGAAGGACTGTCTCGGGTAAATTGCTTTTCACCGTTACTTTTCTGTGCATCAAAATCAATGTCATATGATTCTACGCCTGAAGATGATAAGAAATAACATATCCCATCATTATCAAGATAATATGAAATCAACGTAAGTATGGACTCTACTATTCTTATAGTATATTACAAACACTAAAAGAAGCAAAGTCTCAGAGAAGAAGAAGAGCAAGACAATTGAACTGGATAAATGCAGGAGCTCACAACAAACCTTCAAGTTTTCCAAGAACCCTTTTCACAGCACCAACACAGCCTTGGCATGACATACCAACCTTGAGGACTGTAGTTTGCACCAAAAACAGATCCAAGATTGAATTACGAATAATAGAGAAAACAGAAATACAACATATGCCAACTTTACAGTATCAAACTTATTTTAAAATATTGGCATTCTCATGAAAATTACAAACTCTCCAATCACTTTTGGAGATGTCCTCCACCTCAAGACATAATCAATTTCTGTTCTTTTTCTCAATTTATGGAGTTCATTCAAAAAATACATCCCAAAACAGAACAAAACAAATTCATACCAAAATAGATTCTTGAAGGTGCAGAACGCTTTCAAGTGATAAAATTCAATAAAACCAAGAGACCATTGAACCAAATAGCTGTGTTTCTTCAAATGGTTTTGGTCATAATAAAAACCTAACTCAGTGATAAAATTCAATAAGCAAAAGAAAAACTTCAAAATCATTGTAGCCTAGACAAGCTTCAAGCATAATATTCCTCAAGACAAACTGAGAAATATTTGTTGCACAATCCCAAAATTTTGGTTCAAAAAGTTTTTGTATAATCCAACTGAAATAACATTCCCTACATAAGCTGAAAATATTATTTGTAAAGAGAGAGAGTAAAATTTTAAATTAAACCCACAATTATGTTTCAACAAATTAATGTACAATCTCACTCAAATTTGACTAGCACCAAAAATCCCAAACCAGATATGAAATTGAAACAAGCAGAAGAAAACCCAAATAACAGATGGTATGTGTTAATAATCGTTAATATATATTCGGAATAAGGTACTACATACCTTGCGGAAGATTCCAAGTGAAAAACCGCTTGCAATTACTAGCCCACCGTGATGCTTCCACGTCACGAACACGCCAACAAGATTCTACACGTTCTTCGTCTCCAAGGTCGTTGGATTGGCTATGAAAGTTACTCCATTGATTCCACGTACCCAAGACCAAGGCTCTTGGTGAATTGCCTAAAGGAGAGTGTTTAGGGAGATATGAGGTTTCTCTCTTTGATATGCACTCACACTTCTTGTCTCACACACACCAACTTAGAGAGTATGCACTAATGCTTCTCATCATCTCTTCACTTGCACACACTCCATCTATTTATAGGAGTTGTTTTAGCTCATCTCAAGAGAGCATAAAACATGCATTAGTGCTTAGGTTGGTAGTGCCTTAAAACAAGGTTTAGTGCCTCAAAACAAGGATTAGTGTAGTGCCATAAAACAAGGATTAGTGTAGTGCCATAAAACAAGGATTAGTGTAGTGCCATAAAACAAGGCTAAGTGCCTTAATTTGTGTAGTGCCATAAAACAAGGATTAGTGCATAATAATTGTTTTATTACATCTCCCACTCACCCCACATAGAGTGTGATAATAACCTTGTTTTATTACATCTCCCACTCACCCACATAAGGTGTGATAACCTCATAATCATCTTAAACCTCTTGTATACTCTTCTTCTCATACAGGAAATGGGTCGTGCGACCTTGCGAGAAAAAACGTACAGCTACAAGAGCACATTTTATTAAGTCATCACCAAACTAATAAAAGTGCATCATTTGAAATCATCTCGTACATACCCCAGACTTATTCAGACTACACCGGTATCAGCACTCTTAACCCCTCATAAAAGCAGTGCTACACCCCAAATATGTTTTGTACTCATGACATGTCAACAACAAATATGACATAGACGCCGGCCAGCTATGAGTCACAAAAACATGGTGTATTGTCTAACAGTCTTCCTTAAGCGCTCATATCAATCCAACTAGACTTAACTGCTTTCTTAGACATGCCCCTTGAGACCTTATAATTGATCCTAGGAAAACAAGCTAAAGTAGCAACATCAAGCATCCTCTTCATGACATAGGCTAAAGTCAACTAAGGGTACATTTTTTTAGGATCTGAATTAATGATCCAAGTGGCTCACATAGTGATGAAGCAGGGATTCATTCATCACTCCCACTGTCGATCGCATCTAGCACATACAGTATGAAATGTATGCTATAACGTATTCTCATAAAACGAGCATGTCACTTGTCCAAGAATTGGACATACGTCATACGAATCTTAGTCTAGACATTACACAAATGTCTAACTTGAGTTCTAGTCTCAGTCACCCTCTCGGCGCCTGTCTGGATTCTCACATTCGGCTCAATAGAGGCTTCATAGATTTTATGGCAATTTTCTATGATCGACCTCTTTTCTTTTTCAAGGTCTCATCTTAGCTCCAACTAAGGCGACATTTAGAGAAGTGTTTTATCTTGCTGCCTACTTAGGCGCAGATATACATATATGTCATAATATGTTGTCTAAGCATTTTAGAACATAACACAAATGTCTCATCTTGCTCGCTATCTCGCGCCAAGGTGAATCTCCCATGTGAGTGGGCTGACTCAAGCCTGGTGACAAATCTTTGTGCAAAAATCATATCAATCATTCTAAAACAAGTACCATGGAAAAAACGATTAACATTGCATTAATAATAAAGTCAATTACAAAATAGGTATATTAAAACCTTCGTAGTCCCATACTCCTAATATGAGAAAGGAACACATCTCTAGCAATGGGTTTAGTGAGAGGATCAGCAACCATATTGCCACTTGAGATATGCTTTAATATAACCTCTCCTTGTGCTACCCTCTGTCTGATATAGTGATATCTGACATCTATGTGTTTGGATTTTCCATGGTATTTCGATCCTTTACATATGCCAAAGCAGATGTACTATCTAGTAAACAAGTCCTGCCTCACAGGTTTTGGCTGTATAGTTTAGTCGTTGCAAGAATCTTCTTAACCAAACAGCTTCCTGAACTGCTGCTGAGCAAGCAACATATTCCGACTCCATGGTGGATAGGGCTATGCAAGACTGTTTCTTGCTACACCAAGAGATAGCTCCACCTCCAAGTATAAAAGCATAACCAGAGGTGGATTTGCGTTCATCTCTGTCATTGGCCCAATCTGCATCGCTGTAACCTCTAAGTCTCAAATCGCCACCATGGTAGCATAAGACAAGATCAGCGGTACCTTGCAGATATCGAAAAATTCTCTTTACCTGCTTTCCAATGAGCAGGTCCAGGATTACTTTGATAACGGCTCACCATACCAACTGCATGACAGATGTCTGGCCGTGTACACAACATAGCGTACATTAGACTTCCTATCGCAGATGCATAAGGAACTTTGGTCATTTGGTTTCTTTCCTCATCATTTTTAGGACATTGGTCAAGGGTTAGGACACATCCTTTTTCCATTGGTGTGTCTATGGGTTTGGAGTGATGCATACGAAAACGTTCAAGTATCTTCTTAATGTAAGTCTCTTGAGACAAACTGAGAAGTCCTTTTGAACGGTCTCTTATGATTTTCACTCCTAGCACATAATTTGCCTCACCCATGTCCTTCATTTCAAACTTTGCGGACAACCACTTCTTAGTGGCGACAATGGAATCCATGTCATTTCCTGCTATGAGAATGTCATCAACATATAATGAAAGAATCTGAACATTTTCCTTGGATCGTTTTAGATACACACAGTGGTCTTCTTCAACCATCTCAAAACCAAAGGAGATGATTGAGGTATGAAATCTAATGTTCCACTGTCTAGACGCTTGTTTGAGGCCATAAATAGAACGTTTGAGACGGCAAACTTTGCGCTCTTGTCCTTTGACCTCAAAACCCATTGGTTGATCCATATAGATCTCTTCGTCTAGATCTCCATTGAGAAATGCAGTCTTAACATCCATTTGGAAAATGTTCAAATCCTTTTGTGCGACAATAGCTAGGATTAGGCGAATAGATGCAAATCTCACCACTGGGGAGAAAGTATCATCATAGTCTATACCCTCTCGTTGAGTATAGCCTTTCGCCACAAGACGTGCCTTGTACTTGTCAATTGAACCGTCCGCTTTGCGTTTGATTTTCAAGACCCATTTGTTTCCAACGGTCTTGCGCCCAGGCGGAAGGTCAACTAACTCCCAGACCTTGTTTTTGTCCATTGAGCTTATCTCATCTTGCATAGCAGTCATCCACTCTTTTCCAGCTCCAGATGATAGCGCTTCCTTATAAGAAGCAGGCTCTTCTTCATCTATTGGAGTACACAAGAAGGTTTCCCCTTCAATTTCAAAAAATTGACGGGGAATATTTCCTCGTTTGCTCTTGCGCACCATTAAATCTTGAGTTTCTAGCGGTGTACCATCCTTTGGTATACTCCCACTAGGTTGCAGATCATTGTCACTTTCTTTAGCGATTCCTGGATTAGGAGTCAATTCCCCATCCTCGCTTAAAGATTGTGAAATATCTTCACTTCCTTCCAACTCATGGAGGTCAAGATTCTTTTGGGCATCACCAATGCTAGGAAAATCATTCTCTATGAAATTCACATTTCGGGAATCTATTTCAGTCATTCCTCCATCAGCATGTTCACCATACATCACATAGCCTTTCGAGTGCTCGCAATACCTTATGAAGATATGTTTTTTACCTCGAGGGCCAAGCTTTCCATGCTTGTGAAAAGTATTATGAACAAAACCAGCTGATCCCCAAGGGCGTAAATGCCCCAAATTGGGCTTTTCGCCTTTCCATAATTCGTAAGGGGTTGAAGTGACTGATTGGGAAGGCACTGGTTAAGAATGTAGGCAGCAGTTAATATTGCATCTCCCCAAAACGAAATTGGGAGATTAGCTTGCGCCATCATAGACCTAACCATGTCTAATAAAGTTCTATTCATTCTTTTCGCAACACCATTTTGTTGCGGTGTATAAGGAACAGTAGTTGTCTGCGTATCCCCTTATTTTCACATAGTTCTTTAAACTGTTCAGATAAGTACTCGCGTCCGCGGTCTGTGTCGAAGAGCCTTTAAACTCTTCTCTGTCTCTCGATTCTCAACCTCAGCTATAAAACGCTTGAAACAATCCAAGGCTTCATAGCGGTGAGCGATCAGATAGACATAACCATATCGCGTGTAATCATCAATAAATGTGAGAAAATAAGAGGCGCCATGACGTGCCTTCACACTCATAGGTCCACAAATGTCCGAGTGAACTAACTCTAGCGGTTGAGTAGCTCTCTTAGCCTTACCAAAAGGCTTTCTTATAGCTTTACCAGCTAGACAACATTCGCATATAGGTAGGTCAACTTTAGCGAGTGAGCCTAAAAGACCTTCTCTAGCTAACCTTGTCATCCTATCACGTCCTATATGTCCTAGTCTAGCATGCCAAGTTGCAGAATCAACATGTACATCAGCATAAGCTATATAAGAAGATGAGTAATCGGAATCATTCAAATCCAAATAAAAGAAGTTATTCCTTAAAAAACCATGACCAACAATTGTACCATCCAATAACACATCCAAACCAAAAGAAGAAAACTTAAAACAATATCCATCACGCAAACACTCTAAAACTGAAAATAGATTATGCTGAATTCCAAGAACGTAGAGCACATTATTGAGGAGCAATGTGCGCCCATTGCGCATTTGAAGTTGATATGAACCAACTCCCAAAGCTTCTATACGGCTTCCATCACCCATGAACACACCAGAGGTGCCCTTTGGAATTCGTCGATAATCCAAAAAACCTTCTCGATCTCGAGTCACATGTTTGGTTGCTCCCATATCTACAATCCACCCAGAGGACGTATTAGCAACTAAAACATGTTCACATACATATATGTGGGAAGGTTTAGTTAAGAAAGATACCTTCTTCGGCTCAGTACAATCACGAGCGAAGTGACCCTTCTTATCACAGTTATAGCATTTGACTTTGGACAAGTCTTTCTTCCCACCACGCTTGCCCCTACGGCGCTTGGTTTTGTTGTCATCCTTTGGTGCAAGTCTGTTTGCCCCATCCTGCTTATCTGTCCTTTCCTTTTACTTTACGCTTAGACCCTTTAGTCTTAGACGTGCCACCCTGGGCGAAAAGGGCAGTAGCATTGGTCGCCTCTTGGCGCTCCGATTCTAGCTCAACATGACGAGAAATATCAGAAAAATTCTTGATATTCTCATTATGTGTCATGATTTGTTTCATGGAGCTCCATGAATCTGGCAGGGATCTGATGACTGCCTGCACTTGCTGCTCATCAGTGAGGGTATTTCCAGCAGCCTTTAAGTCACGTATCATGCTAGAAAGCACCCTTAAGTGCTCATGAATCGTGTGCTTAGGATTTTTGCGGTATACCTCAAACTTTAGAACCAAGCTTCTAAGTCGAGTGGTGGACGTACCACCAAAATCAAACTTTAGTTGATTCCATAAAGCCTTGGCAGTAGGGTAGCTCTCATATCCCCCAATAAGATCATTGTGCATGCTGCTTAGCATAGTAAAGCGCGCACAACGATCCTTTTTGAACCAAGTTTGATAAGCTTCAAGATCACGGCGATGTTGGGCCGTTTGCCCAACCTCAGGTTCGATCATTGAATTGGTTAATGTTTCCAATAACTCCTGCTCATTCAAGAGATATTGAATTTTCCTATGCCAAATATCATAGTTGGTACCCTCAAGTTTGTCTCCCTTATTTAGGTCAGCAACAACATTTTTGGTGGCCATTATCTATAAAACACAAGGATTGACTTTAGTATTAGCGTTTTGCACATTTCTATTTGTTTCAAAAATAACTTGAAAAGAATTATCCTTCCTTACAAATTTGGACTCGAAAATTTGCTATGCTTATAATCACCACCCAAAAAAGCAAGTCTAAATAAACATTTTCAATTACTTTTAAACAAATTTCTACTTAGAAAACACAAAGTTTCCAACCAAACAAATGTTTGCGCAGTCTCATAAAAGCGCATGGGCCTCTCATAGATCTAAAATTGGGAATCCATTTAATAGGTTAACCAATGAAAGTCCACCGAAAAAATGTGACCAGGTAAGTTGCGGGAGTAGTGGTGGAGATGAACTCGCTTAAATACCATTTCCTCTTAAACACCAAAGGTGTTTCCTAAATAACTTGCCTAGACATCACACATTTTTGGGTAGTCAATTCCACTAGTATGACCCATAAATTAACTCAACCAATCTTAAGTCCATATTTGGCATGCTAAATATGAACAACTTAATAACATATTTAGTTTCTAAATGACATGTCATTATGTTGCAACTTCATAAACAAACAATTATTCATTTATTCCAAGTGATACTTAGCGAAATGATTTTTAGAAAATAGACGGGAGGAGTCCACAATTGGATTCCATTTGTCTAAGATGAAGCTCTACAAAGGACATACGTGCTCTCACGCGCCTTCAAAGAGGATGTGTTCACAAAGAACACTGTTCACGAAGAACACTATTCATCTTGCTGAAATTTCCAGATTTTCATGATCATTTGGCCATCTTTGGAGACCTCTATCTCCTTCGTTATGCATCCAAATGACGCATACAATATATCATTGGAAAGCTCATGCAACAGAGAATATGCTAAGGCAAAGAAACAGCATAGAAAAATAATTTAACAGCATACAAACGTGCTCTCAAAAACTCGAAAACAAAACGTTTTTCATGCTCTTTGGTTTTAGTTTTTCTCCTAAACCACTCCTTTAAAAAGTACGAAAATTTAAAGGTAAGTTCTCATCACATAGAGGAACATACTTCATGGAAAGAAAACATCAAAAAACGAAGTTTCTTGGTTCATGCTTTCATGGTGGTTCTTGCGGAAGAAAAAACATATTCTCATGCATCAATCAACATGGCGAAAAGCAAGCATACAAGCTCTGATACCACTGTTAATAATCGTTAATATATATTCGGAATAAGGTACTACATACCTTGCGGAAGATTCCAAGTGAAAAACCGCTTGCAATTACTAGCCCACCGTGATGCTTCCACGTCACGAACACGCCAACAAGATTCTACACGTTCTTCGTCTCCAAGGTCGTTGGATTGGCTATGAAAGTTACTCCATTGATTCCACGTACCCAAGACCAAGGCTCTTGGTGAATTGCCTAAAGGAGAGTGTTTAGGGAGATATGAGGTTTCTCTCTTTGTGGGTGTAAAACTCACTACAACTCTTTGATATGCACTCACACTTCTTGTCTCACACACACCAACTTAGAGAGTATGCACTAATGCTTCTCATCATCTCTTCACTTGCACACACTCCATCTATTTATAGGAGTTGTTTTAGCTCATCTCAAGAGAGCATAAAACATGCATTAGTGCTTAGGTTGGTAGTGCCTTAAAACAAGGTTTAGTGCCTCAAAACAAGGATTAGTGTAGTGCCATAAAACAATGATTAGTGTAGTGCCATAAAACAAGGATTAGTGTAGTGCCATAAAACAAGGCTAAGTGCCTTAATTTGTGTAGTGCCATAAAACAAGGATTAGTGCATAATAATTGTTTTATTACATGTCCCACTCACCCCACATAGAGTGTGATAATAACCTTGTTTTATTACAGTATGAAAGTAAAGGAAAAAGCTGAGCCTGAGACGCCATCTCTGGGTATATGGATTTCAGGAAAGCTGAGGAAAATTGAGAAATTTGTTGAACCGGAGGGGAAGAACAGCGGTCGAAAGAGGTGATGGAGAGTGAGAGATGGAGGTGGAGAACGGCGGCCGAAAGAGAGAGGGTGAGGTCAGCCGGGTAAGCTGATGTGGGGTTTGGGTTTCGAGATGAGGTCGATGGTTGATGTGGATTTTCTCTGATGTTTTGCAGAAGGAAAGAAGAGAAGAAGACCAGAGAGAAGATGATTTGAGAGAGCTCAGATCAGAACGACAAAAAAACAAAGTGAAATAGGGGCGATAGGCGGGAAAAGGGAGGTTTTAGAGGGGATGTTTTTGAATGAGTTTCAAAAATTGGGACATTATTGAATAAAACATTGTTTCCGGGGACATAGCCACCAATTTCCCAAAATTCAATCCTATATAAAACCGAGAATCCCCTAATCGGCGGCTTTCCAAGAGTGGAAACCAAACATAACAGAACACAACACAAAGGCTTCGTAGCTGGCAGCGGCGGCACACACAAAACTCAGCCGCCACCCACTCTTCTTCATTGAATCATTGGCTCATATTACAACCTTCTCCTTCTTCTTCTTCTCTCTGCCTTTGCTGTTTACATATATTATAGTTGGTACTCTGTAAACCCATTACATTACAAGTTAAGGTTTTGGCATACAGGCTAAGGCTGCTGCAGTCATAGATAAACTTTTTCGAATGGCACTTCGTTTTGAGGTAGGGTTTTGAACTCTAGGCTAAACTTTCTCATGCCAATATATATTTTTTATTTTGTTCTTATTTTTGCATAAGAATATGCATGAAAGATTCATAAGCTCCTTAACCAATGGAGTGTTTATGTTTATGTTTTCCTTTTTTTGGGGTTTTTTTTTTTATGTTTACTGATATGGGAAGTTGGTTTTGTGTTTTGTAATTCAGGTTTTAGGGAGGTTTAACCGTGCTCGAGCTGCTAGACTGACCCTCCCTCACTTCGTGTGCCAGACGCCTCTTTTCATGCCTGTGGGAACACAAGGTTGTTGCTTTAACTAGCCCACCAAATTCAATCTATACATATAACTATATAGATTATCAGATTCTACCTGTCAAATATCAATGTTGTTTGTTTTGGAGAACCACAAGCTCTGTTGCTAATTTGCTTTCAATTCAATTGATGTGGGATATGTGATATGTCAACTTAGGCATTGAGAGAATACATATTCTTGGGGCTAGCTTTATGTGCTCATGGGTAAGGTTGGCTGGCAGAATCGTGCAAGCGTGCACACTCATTTCATCTTATATTTTATCCAATATTCTATTTGTTGATAACGTTTTCTGGGTTCATATAGATGTTCATGTGCACATGTGTAAAACCATAATGCCCTAGGCTTTGTTGTATTTAGTAATCGATGATATGGATAAGGTTTTCACGGTTTCAGGAACTATAAAAGGGTTGACAACTGAACAGCTTGAAGAGATTGGTTGCCAAATAATACTGGGGAATACATATCATTTGGCACTTCGTCCAACCTCTGAGCTTATTGATGATTTGGGAGGTCTCCACAAATTTATGAACTGGCCAAGAGCATTGCTTACTGATTCTGGTGGCTTTCAGATGGTTATTTTCCCTCAATACTGCACTATGTGCTAAATTTGATCAGATTATTGTTGTTTTTCCTTTTAAATTGTTTTCATCTCTAGTGTTTTGGTTGATGTCCTTATTGCTTGCATAGACTGCTATTTACATACTTCCACCAAACATGAATTCATGATTCTCTCATTTTGAACTATTTATGCAACAAATCCAACCAATAATTGGACATTTGGGTGAATTTTCTTGTCCTCAATCCCTCCACCTCCTGCCCATCCATTTTACATATTGATTATCCAAGTTGTCGTAATTTGTGTATCTATGCATTCTTACTAGTTAAATTGTAATTTATGTTAATAGAGTTAAGCTTTCCCTCATTTAAGTATGCCGCGTTTGTCTAGGAGGCAAGGGGAACAAGTCTACTATATCTACTGTTCCAGTGACTTGCTTTCTTACTGCATTCAATTACTAACATACTAAATGCCATATCAAATATGGTGTGCTAACGGTGATGCGGTTACTAACCAGCTTACTTTCTAATATATGCTAAGGTAGAAGTTAAACTGGTTTTCTTTCAGAAACTTCTAGCCTAGTTTTGATAATTATTTTTAAGCTTTGATTGATGAACTCATGCTATTGACTTTGTGGTTGTTTTGTTGGTTAGTTCCTTAATGTTCCTTGCATGGACATTGTTTTTCTGGTTTAATAATAATACATCTAGTTAAATCTTAAAATTCATTTCGTTAATGTTTTTCAGGTTTCATTATTGCATTTAGCTGACATCACTGAAGAGGGTGTAACATTTCAGGTAATATCTTATTTTGGCAATACATATTGTTGTTTAGGTGTTGTTGAATCATTATTGTTTAGTTCGCCTCATGTTGAGCTATTATTCGTCACCGGATGAAGCTCTGGAAAATTTTCAACATCACAAGCAAGGTGTCTCCAATACTCTTCTTCTATGAAATAAGGGAAAAAGATTGAAGCACCAAATTTGGTTAAGTTGAAATAAAAAGTAGGAATCGATGGACATGGGAAGGCTGGAAGGGTGACGTGGCTTCATGTTTGATGTGGTGTACTGGGAGAGAAGTGAATAGAACAGAAGAGGGGATGGGGATACCTCTATGCTTAATCTGTTTTGTCCTTAATTGTTAATCAGTTGACTATTTTGTCCTCATTTTTAAGGGCCTATATGTCATACTCAAAATAAACTTCCTAAAGAATTGGGTTTTAGGAAAAGAGAGAGAACTATTTTGTTCGGTCCATGATGCTATAGGGTAGTAAACAGATAAGTGTTACTTTTGGTATCATTTTGTGTTGCCTGTGAAGACAATTTATCCTAAGATTATTGTTTCAAAATTTTGAAAGCTGTTGTAATCTAAAGCTTTTGAAAAAAATAAAATATTTTTCTTATATATTTTGATCTCATGTTGACAAACGTATTCGAGTGATGTCATTTCTTCTATATAGAAGTTGATGCTTTATTTATTGTCAGTGCTATATAACTTTTTCATTTAGTACTTCGTTGATTCATGCTGTTTCTTTTATGACTATTGAAGAATATTGTTATTTGGGTGTTCATAACTGATTATTCTCCTACATCAGTCACCAGTTGATGGGAAGCCAATGCTCTTGACACCTGAAGAGTCAATTCAAATCCAAGTACGTACATCTATTTCATTTCGTTTTTGGTAATCTAGGGGCATTTTTTTTCTGTTAGTTACCGAGGTCTTTGACTGGATTTGTTTGAGTTATACTATGTCATTGAGTGCCCCCTACATCAAGATGTTATAACGATGCTGATGTAGCACTGGGAGATATGGAATTATAGAAGAAAGACAGAGAAAGGAAAGAAAAATGGAGTATCAAAGTCTGAACTCTTAAAACAAAGCCCATTATCTAGGCGAACCAAAATATAATTAAAATTTTATAAGTAATAAAAGAATACATTAAAAATATGTGTTCAGCAAGATAATTGCATAATGGCATTCATAGGAGCAAAATAAATGCCCAATGCAGAATGATTAGTTCCTTAGATCTGCACCTCTCTTTTTGTCTAAATAAAAAAGAATGACTCGTTCCAACTTTTCCTGGTCACTGTAAATTTCCATAATTTATTTGCAATATAAAGTAGTGCACTCATAGCATAGAGTAAAGCTTTCAAGATATTGAGTCCAGATGAAGCATTAATTTTCTGACCATGTGCTTCCCCTCTATCTTCCCTTCTGTACTTTCAATGACTTGTGCAGAACAGAATTGGAGCTGATATTATTATGGCCCTTGATGATGTAGTCAAAACCACCATAACTGGTCCAAGAATTGAGGAGGCCACGTATCGCACTATACGATGGATAGACAGATGTATTGAAGGTAATCTAGGATATGTAGCAGTGATTGTCACTGAAGTTTCTTGAATATATACTTCTAAGTAGATATATGTATATGTATGCATGTATGTGTGTGTGTGTGTGTGTGTGTGTGTGTAGCAGTGATTGTCACTGAAGTTTCTTGAATATATACTTCTAAGTAGATATATGTGTGTGTGTGTGTGTGTGTGTGTGTTTCCTGTTATTAACCTAGCTTCATTTGGCAACTTCCGTGCCATTTCTTATATTCTTTTATCTTATCAGCTTTAATACTTTTATAAACAGCTCATAAGAGACCAAATGAGCAGAACTTATTTGGTATTGTCTTGCCCTAGATCCCCAAGTCATCCATAATAGTCCTATAGATTCTTTGATTGGCATATACCATTTTCCTGTTATTAACCTAGCTTCATTTGGCAACTTCCGTGCCATTTCTTATATTCTTTTATCTTATCAGCTTTAATGCTCTTGAGTTGGCTGCTTAGCAACATTCTTATTGCTTTGACTTTTATAAACAGCTCATAAGAGACCAAATGAGCAGAACTTATTTGGTATTGTACAAGGTGGCTTAGATCCTGTACTAAGGTGAATTTCAACTGAACGTGTTATCTTCCTGCTTTGTGTTGATTGTTTTATGCATTTTTTTTATTGTTCTTCTGCTCCTCATACTAATATCTTTGTAATAACACATTGCTTTATGTCATAACTTGTGGGGAACAGAGATATATGTGTTAGAGGCTTGGTGGATCGGAATTTACCCGGGTATGTGTTTTCTTTTCTGGCTTATTCATTCTAGATTAAACACTTAAAACACTTTATTTAACACATTAATACTTCATTTTCTAGATTTTGAAGTTATCCAGTAAAGATAGTTGTTGGGTTTCAATGTATTTTATAATAAATAGTTGCACACATGAACAGTGATGAATCACTTAGACAATAAGTGCAGCCTAGTGAGCCTATGTCACAAAAACATCATAAATGTGCTCTGCATATTAAAAATTTCTCCTCATTTATATTAGTGTCTTTGAAAGCTAAAGCTTATTTCAATTTTCCCCTTTTAATAACTGAGACAATACTGCCAATCATTTATTTTTGGTCAATAGTGTTCTAAAAGTGTGGAAGAAAGCATTTAAAACTATCCTTTTCTCCCCTGAAGGGTTAAAACTTAAAACAAGCTTTTCTCTGTATTCCTTAACTTCAAGTTTATTGATTCGTACTCTCTGCAGAATTAGCACCTTGTTTACAGTTCTAATATTCAAGGGGATTTGGAAAGTTTCCACTGAAGGAGTTCAGTTGACAAATTTTACTTCTGTGACAGCTATGCTATTGGTGGTCTTGCTGGTGGTGAAAGTAAGGATTCATTTTGGCGTGTTGTTGCACAGTGCACTGCTTCATTGCCTGAAGAGAAACCACGATATGTTATGGTGCTAGAGACTTACCATTTTAACTAATCTCCTTTAGATCTTCTTTTTATTTTTTCTCAGTCATGATATTTGCTTGCACTTCATTCAGGGTGTTGGTTATCCACTGGATATTGTAGTTTGCAGTGCTCTAGGTGCTGACATGTATGACTGTGTTTATCCTACACGTACTGCTCGCTTTGGTACAGCTCTTGTACCCGAGGTGATGACTTCAACAATGTGATCGACACTTTTACATCTTTATTGAATATATCTATGCTTGCAGGCCATTGGTTAGCATCTCAAGCAGCTAATCTTGAATCATTACATCTATGATTGTAACACTACTTTCGTTGAGATGAAAACATTTGAATGATTGTTTATTTTTTTTAATTGCTTATGAGAGTCCCTCTGTGCCTGTACGTATTTATCATTTCTTTTTGTGTGAACTACTGTGTACTAAAGATTTTTATATGAACAGTTATACACATATGCATTAGAAATACACATGTAGTGGCCAAATTTTCTGACCCTGCCTCAAAGTTACTAAATTAATCCCATTTCAAAAGAGGGTTTCTTGTATAGTTATCACTTGGAGTAATCAATTTGAAATCACTTTTCTTGCATCAAGTCCTATATTTGAACGCTTGAATGATAGAATTAGATTTCTGATAAAGCCTCATGTCCTTCTTTAGTATTCAACTAGGTTGGCACCTCTGTAAGTTCCAAAACAGTTTGCGATTAATTTTGTTATTTGATCAGGTTATTTGTTTGAACTTTGAACTTCATTTATCACTCTTGTGTCTTTTTTAATTTGAATGGGGGGAATAATTTATTATCAGATATAAATTTTGTCACAAATACGGTTGTTTCTTTTCATAGCTTCTCAATCATCTCTTTTCTTCATAGTGCTCATACTTGAAATGAGTTGGGGTTTCTTCAAATTTTCCAGTTGATGTTTTATGTTTGGATGCGCCTATTGTCGTGCAATATTTATGTGGATATAGCCACTGCAGGTGCACTTATATTGGGTGCCTCCATACAGTTTTTATAAAAAGGGGTCCCAATATTCTTTTTATATGTGGATGCATAATTCAACCGGAGGAAAAAGATTCCCTCTCATTTTTGGTGTGATGTTTATATATTTCAGGGAGTGCTCAAACTCAAACACAAAGCGATGGCTGATGATACCCGTCCCATTGATCCTACATGTGATTGTATGGTACGTATAAATGGACTAATTTTTAGCTTGAAATATCAATGCATAAGGTGGTGCAAGGATGTATAACTGCTTCATTCTATCTTCAAATGTAGGTCTGCAAAAATTATACCAGAGCTTACATTCATTGCCTGGTTACAAAAGATGCTATGGGATCTCAGCTTCTGTCATATCACAATTTGTATTACATGTTGAAGGTTCTAACACAAAAGTTATTAAATTATTTTCCCTATAATTGTTTTCCTATGTATTATATAACCGAAAATCTCTCTTTTTTCCCCTTAAATGCAGCTAAGTAGAAATCTGCACTCATCAATAATCAAGGGAAGGTTTCCAGAGTATGTTTGCCTCTGCTTTACCCTTCTCAACCTTAGTTTTGTATTGTTTGTGTGATTATGTGATATACATGCTGTTATTATTTTTGTTTTTTAATGAAGTTCTTTCCAGAAAAACATGTTATTATGGGTAACTGTAGGGACTTTATCCTGTTGACAATGCTTTTTCAAGTGATTTTCTCACTTGTTCTGGTTGTTACTCATGTAACATTTTGTTAATCTTGTTGCAGGTTTGTACGTGAATTTCTGCAAACCATGGTATTTCCTTTAGATGCCCTTCCTCCTTTTCTCTCTGTGTGTCTGAAGTTCTATTATGGCTGTGTGACCTCTCTCTCTCTCTCTCTGGGGTGGGGGGAAATAAATGGTTGCGGTTGGTTGGACAGTACTGCAATCTAAATCATGCATATCCACATTACACCCAACTTTTAACCCAATCCAATGTTCATATGAGTGATCTTAAAGGAAAAGGAGAAAACATTATGCTATTAGAGTCTCTTTTGGTCTTCTGCTAAATCTTTAAAATAAAAATGTTTGGCCACTGACAAATTTGCCTCTTATCAAAAATTACTAAATTAGTAAGATCTTCTAGTTGTCTGCTGTGCCATTAGCAACTGGTAGCACTGCCGCTAACAAATTTGACTGCCATCGTAAATTAGAGAGATATGTGCCTTAAATGATTCTTTCTTTCCTTTTTGCTGTTGTTTGCTTTGTAAGCTTTTCTATTCTTTAAGGAGCGACTTGGTGCAGTATCTACAACTTTGCTTTGAAATGCTTCACATTCTTATTGTCTTGTAGTTTCCGAAAGGCGATGTCCCTGAATGGGTCTGCAATGCCATGGAGGTTGCTGGAATCGATATCTCTTCCTGCTGCACTCCATTTTCATCACCCCAAGATTAGGAAATACGAATGTACACCCAACACAGGTTGGGCTTATACAAATTTTGACACAAGAGGTTGACATTGAGGAAATGTAGACTAGGTAAGGGCAACATAAATTTTTTTTGTCCTTATTTTGTATCACTAGAAATTATAGGATGATCTTATCCGCCAGTTTTGTCTCTATTGATTGATTAAACACATTGCAGCTTTAGCTGCAAGAGATAGAGTGTTATCAATTTTAGGATGATCTTATCCACCAGTTTTATCAATTTGCTTTAGAATAGGATCCAACAAAGATTATATTTCGATTTATGTTCCCTGTCTTCACTGCTTGTAACTTAAACAATACAAAATCAAATGCAGTTAACAAATTACTATAGCTTGTATTGTGAAATTTAAAATTCTTCTTTCGTATACTGTTGTCTGACCCATTGACATACAGACATATTGTCGGGTGGATTTATTACTCAATTTTTTATATATTGTTTTAGAATTTCATTTCAGATGTTATGTAGTGTTATTCCGTGTAGGACATAGAGTGGGGACTTATATATTTTTGTATATAAGTGATATTGAGGAGGGGAGAATTGAACTTAGTACCTCAAGCAGAGGTAAATGCTCTAAACTACTTGAGCTACAAGCCTCTTGCAGAGTAGAGATATTTCAAACACAATAAGGGCAGAAACTTCATATAAATTCTAGATTGAGTTTTGCGAACTTGACTTTGTGGCATGTACAAATTGTGAAATGTTGAAATCCAACATTGAAGTTCAAAATAGTGCAAGCACTTTTCAATCCTAGCCCACCCTTTGTAGTCTTTATCCAAACCGTCTTTTCAAACCATCCGTACGATGATCCTATCCCCTTTCGTTTCAATAAATTCGGCTACCCTTTTCTGAAACTAACATATGAGAGCATACAAATAAAAGCTAGCTTACCTCTAGGGTTCATGTTCCTTTCTCGCTATTAACTTTGGGTTCACCGAAAGAGAAAGATAAAAGTACGAAAACAAAGCAAAGTTATATGCAAAGTTAGGTAAGTGGACATTAGGCATGGAGACCAAGTGCCCTTCATCTCAAGACCTGTGGTAGAGACACAAATACAGTCCCACAAGTAACCTACTGTTCTTTCTTGTTGGCATGTTAGGACAACTCCAATCTTGCAAGGCAAACAAAACCAGACTCCTTAAAGGGAAAGGTGAGGTCTATTTGAGCCTTTGATTTTAGCTGTGAAAAAAGAAAAAAAAAACTACCTACACTCCTACCTAAATCCATTGAAACTAAGAGATAGAATGTGATTCCATTTGCTATAAATGGGTGCCTCTATGGCCAGCAAAAGTATGAGGAACTATTTTGAGAAAGTCATAGCTGCCCTCCCCGTCGTTTGGCCTTAATTATTTTTATTTTTATTTTTAAAAAAAACTATATTGAGGGATGGGCAATTCAAACACAACACAGAATCTCGGATTAACTACTTTTAACCACATAAGCTAAAAGTCCATTGCTTGTCCTTAATTTTATGAGATTTTTTTTCTTTTAATTTTTTATCCCTACACTTAAATGTAGAAATATTTTGAGCGCTGGGTGTGTGCTACCATTGTTGCGTCTTTTAATGACCTTATGATACTCCTGGTTAGCTGTGAATATAGAGAAGAGCTTCAAGGATGCTTAGGAACAACAAGAACGGTACTTGTAGTCATGTTTTGAGAGTGAAAAGAACATTACCTGTGAGAGATGTGGGAGTATGAACTTTACCCCTAAATAGAACATGATTCATTCAAATTCATAACGAATTTGAGTCATAGGGTGACAATTTCCAACACGACTCAACCCGCACGGAAAATTAGTGGGTCAACTTGCACGATTAAATTTTCGGGTCAACCTGTTAATTTGCTAAAATACCTACCAACCCGCCAACCTACTAACCCGTTTCTTTGTTTATTCTTCATTTTTCTAATTGTTTTTAGTTCTTTTAGTTGATACCACTTAGTGGGTCAACTAGATACACGACTCAAAACCTACACAGGAAATTAGCGGGTCAACCCAACATGACACGTTTATTAAACGGGTCGGGTTTGAGTTGAGTATTCTTGATACGTATATGATCCGAACATGACACGAACCTTACCCGTCACGACCCATTGTTAGCCCTATCACTAGCACAATGGATCGTCCCTTACGTGTTTGGAAAAGGATACAATTGTTTGTATCACATTTATAATAGAAGTAAGACTCACTTGTATAGATGAATGTCGTTTAAAGTTCAGAGATATAATATCAATGTGATATGATGAGAAATGCTGTACATTGCTTGATTGTCTCTCAAGAATTTATGAACGTTCTACACTCGTGTTGATGTATTACATGAATTAATAAAAGTGGCAGGACCAAATTAAATTGTTATTAACGACAATTGTTTAACATCATCAAGTGATATAAGTTATCTCTACTTATTTTACAAATTGAAAACAAAAATTAATGTACTGAAAGTCCAACTTCCCTTTATGAAAAAAAAAAAACAGAAAAGAAAGGGAAATGTTAACACGTGAGAAACGAGAGCCAAATATTGTTCTAAAATTTGAAGCATAGGACAAAAATAGAAAATCCTTTCTTGTCAAAGTGAAAAAAAAGCAATCTTTGCAGGGTGTGAAAAAAATGGTTGAATGCAGCCTCCACTTGGGCAGAGAAAAATGTAACAAAGTGAATCCAGCTTTTGTGAGTCCCATACCGTGACTCAGTATCCTTCATCCAAAAAAGTGAAAAAGGAAAAAAAAATTGTGAGTCAAATCAGACCATTCACATCAATTCAATGTATATATTGCAGCAGAGTGTAGTAAAGCAATGCAATCTAGCTGTGGTTGAGAGTTGCTTCCATCCAGTTGCAGTAAAGCTCTCTCTCTCTCTCTCTCTCTCTAACTCTAGCTAGATATATATATGTTGATGATTATATAATGATTAAGTAGGAGAAAGGGTTTTTGTTTATGAGGTGTACTAGGCACTTTTTTTGTTTCTTTGAAGGGGTCTGGTTTTCTGCTACAAACCATAGTCTTTACAATTTAAAGGCAAGTGAACCTCTAGCTGTTTTGAAGCATAGTCTCTCAGCATTTCCCACTTTGGTAATTCAACCAAAAAGCTTTCCTTCGAACCCTTTTTGAGAGCTTGCACAAATCTCAGAAAGATTTGAAGCAAATACATTGAAGGTTCTTGGGGGTGTTCTTTTGAATTATGAAGAGGTTCAGCAGCAGCTCAGATTCATTGGGTGTGTTGGTGTCCAATTTCCCACCAAAAGGTAAAGAAAACAGAAAAAACAAATCCAACTTGGTATTTGTCAAGTTTTGGTATTTTTGTTGATGGGTTTTATATCTCAAAGATTTTAGTTTAGCTCCACAGCTGAGACTCAAATTTCTTTCACTACTTGTTTATGCAGAGGAGGAGAAGCATGGAAAGGACAACTACGGTTATAGCAAGGAGTTTCAGGCAATGTTAGATTCTTTAGACCAAGAAGACTGTGGGGAAGAAATGACAGGGAAGAAAAGGCGCTTAAGCTCAGAGCAGGTCAAGGCCTTGGAGAGAAACTTTGAGGTTGAGAACAAGTTAGAGCCAGAGAGGAAGGCCAAATTAGCTGAGGAGTTAGGCCTGCAACCAAGACAAGTAGCTATTTGGTTCCAAAACCGCCGCGCCCGGTGGAAGACTAAGCAATTGGAGATAGACTACGGCATTCTCAAAGCTGATTATGATGGCTTAAAGCTCAACTTTGACAGTCTTGAGAGGCAGAATAAAGCTCTGGCTGAAAAGGTTCATATTGGTGAAACACTTTTTGTTTGCATCTTTTTCTAGATAGGGTCTTTTTTTTCTCCTTTGTAATTGAGTCTGTTTCTTCGTGACAATTGCAGCTAAGGCACTTAAAAGCAAAGCTGTGCAGAGATAGTGCAGAAAGCAATGGTTCAGGTAATGAAGAATCACCAATTTCAATGTGCAAGAGCAGTGTCATGGAGCAAAGCAGACACCAAGATTTCAGTGACAATGGAGACAATGCAGAGGTGAATTTGTTTAAGAACTTGAAATCGAAAGATGGATCATCAGATAGTGACTCAAATGGAGTTATGAAGGAAGAGAGCAATGGAAATTCTTCTCTTGGTTATAACAATGGCCATTCATCATTGTCTTCAAATTCAATGGTAAACTGGTTTCAATTATCAGACTCTAGATCAGTAGCTGGTAAAGGGTTCCAGACTCAGCCTGTGAGGATGGAAGAGCAAAGTTTGTTTAGCACAGAAGAATCCTGCAATTTCTTCTCAGTTGATCAAGCTCCCACTCTCCATTGGTACTCTGCTGAGCAGTAAAAATAACTAGTTGGACTTTTCTAAGTTTTTTTGAATGATCTAATAAAAATGGATCTTATTGAATTTTGTAATCTAAAGCAAGAATGTCAAAAATCTAAGCTTTATTGGCCACATCATAAATATCATGATATTTTCTGGTTAATTTTACGAAAAGCTAAAAGTTCCTCACAGGAGCTTGCAACTGTGTGACTGTGAAAACAAGTCACAAAGCTACAAAGTACAAACTATTTGCAATATGATGCATCATACAAGGAGGTTTTACAAACTACGCATTCAGTTGTCAATTTTTCATTTCAATATGCTTCTGCAGCTCACTAACTTAAGATTTGACAAGAGCTTTTTAAAGTAGGAGCCAAAGCACAAAGTTGGGTCTCTATAGATATAGCTGATACTGATAGCTCCCCTCCAACCCCTTCTTTTTCTTTCTTTCTTTTTTACAGCAGAAAAAAGTTGTAGGTTCCATTTAGTGGTGTGTAAAACAGCAATATGTTCTATCTAGATGGCCCCATCTTTCAAGCTCTCTCTCTTTTTCTCTGTTTTGATTTCTGATGGGAAACTATCAACCCCCATGTGGTTGGTGAAAAAGTATTATCCTGATCAATAGCTAACACATGGAATTGCAAGACTAGTGCAACAAGAGCCCCCCTCTCTAGGTTTCCACAAGTGGTACCACTTCCTAAAGAGAGAGGAGACTTCTCAGAACATTGACAAAACAATGCATTCCAAAGGTATTGTCGTTCAAGAAAACGCTGGTGAACTGCGCCCAGAATTAATTTCTAATCGTTGGTACATGTGAGTTTATTGTAAGTGATGATCATCGTTGATAAATGTAACCTCACTTTCCTGACCCAGATATTTAGTCCCATGTCCACTAGTCACTCTTCTTGCATAAAAAAAAATCTGTACTTTTGTACAAACTCAAACCAAATGAGAGCACATGATGGAATTTAATTTACAAGGGCCATACTCCAAGCATGCAACAAAGTTCATTGAATGGTAGATTTGATTTTCCTTGGAGAGTAGGTTTTTCATTTCAAAAACTCATGGAGGTGGAGAATACACAAGTCGTTTTCCACTTTTGCTCTCACTTTAGGTGGGAAAGAGACAGACCAAAAAGCTGCTGCGACTCTTAGCTCCTCCTCCACGTCTCGCTCATGTCAGAGGTGGGCCCTATGCGTCATCCATCTTTGACTGTTAATGCCCTATGGAATCTAGCCAAAAGCCCTTTCCCTTCCCATATGACAGTAGTGTGTGGTGATCCCTATAAAACCACCAAAAACCCTTCCTTGATTTCTGTGCAGCTGTGACATGCAATAAAAAAGGGTCCCATGTAAATTAATCATGCATATGGGGCACCCCACCCTTGGAACAATTTTAGCCTCGTAATCCTCATTTTCACTTGCATTATCCGTTTGAAATCTTGCTTTGAAATCTAAATTGTTGCTAAATTGGTGTAGTTGATGGAATTTCCAAATTCTTTTTCACTAATTGAATAGTGAATTCGTGATTACAAGCTTTTTGTGTTCATGGTTTTAGAATACACATACTTAGAAACAACTTGACGAAAATTTTGGCTTTAAAAGAGGACTGGAGAACATGTAAGTTATTTTTTTGTTCACGGGTATAAACTGCTTGTACTTGCAAAGAACTTTACAAGAATTTTGATCTTGAAAGAGAGCTTAAAGGCAGATGAGTTGTGTTAATGGCATGGAGTCCTTACACTAACTTAATCTTTAAAGCCAAAGAATATGTACCTTTTTTCCAGAACAGTTAGATTATTATTTTTATTAATTTATTACTTTAGTTTAGGTAATGCCATTCAATTTCAAAAAGAACCCTATTGGTTGGGTGAAAGTTAAGGGCCTTTTCTCTGTGGGGTTAGAAGATTAATTGCTGAATTGGATGAGCTTGAAGATGTGACATGGGGTGGAAAAACTGAAAGCTTGTGATGGGGGTTAATGTTAACAAAACATCAGAGGTTCCTATCTAGGGGAAAATTTTTTGTTCTGGAGCATTGAGGAAGATGTCCACAACAATGAACTATGGCCACGCAGGAAGAGAAGGATGTTTTAGGAACAAAACAAGCCCTGTTGTCTTTAAGATCAAGTCATCATTAAGACTGAAAGCACATAAAGCCTCTTTCATTTCTCTGCAATTCGTTAAGTGGTCCTCTGGTTTTTGTCCTCTGAATGAGTGTGCTGTTGAAAAACAGTGTTGCCATCTGGTTCACAGTCACTACTGTCTGGGGAGATGTGCCCGTTGGAAAACCAGTGAAAAAGGAACCAGAAATTTTACTTCACTTTTGATAAAGCTTAGTTTTCTCAAAGTTGGTGATTGAATGAAAATAAAAAGGATTATAGGCCTTCTTCCTTTTCCTTGGAAAGAAGATGTATAAATAATCATGGGTTCTAATCTATCACAAACCGGTTATAACAACAACAAAAAATAAGGGGGTTTATCAGAAGTTAGATATCAATTGTTAAATTTAAATAATAAAAAGGGGAGAAGAACGAGAGTCAAACTCTTGTCGTGAATGTGAAGTAAATTGTTTACTTCTAAAGTAACGAACTCACAAAATGATATGCTAACAACATTCTTCTTCTTTTTTCCTTTTCATATTCACTCTTATTTTCTTACCTTCTTTTATTTTTGGAAAAGGACTTCAATATTTGACTCTTTTGAATTTTTTTTTCCCTTTCAGCTCTCTCAAATGAGTTGGAATGTCAAAGAGTTCAAAATTTGTTGTGAAAAAGCTGGATTCCTAAACATCCTTTATATTTTTGTCGACCAAAAAAATCATTACATTTAGCAAATAAAACATCATTAGTATTTTTTATTTATTGAAATGGACATTAAATGTCTCCTTATCTTGTTTCCATTTAAAAAACAGTAAAAGAAAAAGAAAGTTTCTTTGTAGTATAATCATTTAATCCAACAAACCCAACCCACCTGGGTTATGGGCCTTGGCCCATATGTACTTGCTCGCTTTCCCCAATTATTTTTCAGCAGAAAAGCCCTAAACCCTCTGCAGTGGCAGAGCCACACCCCAAAACCCAGAATCATCATCTGCACGACATCGTCGACATCAGAACCTCACTTCTCATTGTTCAGGTATCATCTGCTATCTGTCATTGCCATTTGTTCTATATTTTTTTGGTTTAATCTGCTCATGATTCGTGAAATTTGTTGAATAATATTGTTTACTCTGTGAATCTTTGAGGGAAAATGAAGAGGCTTTCTTTAGCCTAAGCCAAAATCATGAACTGGGTCTTGCCCTTAGGAATGAAAATGCTTGAATCTCATAGCTTTTTTGGATTTTTTTCCTTGGAAACCAAAGTTTTTTTTGAATTGAGTCCAGGCTTGGTTAGAACTTTGAATGTTATCAGTAATTTGATTGGCAGTACGTAGTGCCATGAATCAAAAATAAAATCAACAGGACAAGTTTACTTGCTTGTGGGGATGAGCTGAAGGTGTTTGTCTGTTTGTCTGTTTGAGTGATACATTTTATGCCCGAGCAGAGAGTTACGTTTAACTTACTGTGTTCTTGTTATAGCTAAAGAATTAGTATGAAGACAAGGATACGGCAATCATATGTCTTTTTCCTACTCCCATAGGATTAGTATGTAAGGTAACTTGAGTGAATTTGTTAAAACTTAGGATATATTTATATATTCATTAGTTTGTTATGTCATAGAGAAGCTATGCTGCTAATATTCTCTTAGAATCTAACATACCTTGATTGTATAGACAATGAGGTATAAAAACGTGTTGAATGTAGTTATGACTTGGTAATATTGTCTTCATCCTTAATGAAAGTATCAATGTTAAAACCGTGGCGTTTATTGTCTTGAGATAAATTCTTGGTTTCACCACAGTTTTCTTGGCCCTTTTTGATTAGGAAATGCCTCTCTCTCTCTCTCTCTCTCTCTCTCTCTCTCTCTCTCTCTCTCCGCTGATATCTTTGTTGATTATATAGCATGTATTTACGGTTTCAAGCATGTTTTATAATTGGTTTTAATTTAATTTATTGTTAGAAGAAGTGAAGAAATGGCATTGGGACTAATACTAGGGTTAGGAAGGGCATTTCGTCGAAAGCGCACATCATCGCTTGACATTCTTTCCTCCAAACGTGCCCCAAGGGATTACTACAAGGGGAAGAATTGCAAGCCCATTGGTTTCCACACCCGAAAAGGTTTGCCCAATTTCCATGCTTGCAATTTTGACAAGGGGCTCAATCAAATTTTTTAAGGGTAGGAATTACTACTTGACATGATATCCAAATTGCCCAAATTTTTTGCAGCTAAGTATGTCGTGCAGCAGGAGAAATTACCTAACTATGTAGTCCCTGATTTAACTGACTTCAAGGTGAACATATTTCTTTGTTTCTTTCTTCTTCATTCTTTTTTTGCATTTAGCATTTATAGTTTTTATCTGTAAATTAGAGGTTCCAAATGGAAATTGGAAGATGCATGCTGCGGCTCTGCTATCGCACACTTCAAACTAGTCTTACTTAAATTGATGCATTTGAAGTTTTAACTAAGCAAACTACTCCTCACTCATATAAGCATTCATGTAGTTCTGAATTACTTTTCCCCTTCTTGCTTGCAGCTCAAACCGTATGTATCCCAGTGCCCCAGAGAGGTCAAGACTAGTGAGTCTGCTGAATCAATTAAATAACCAGGCTGAGCGACAAGCATCTGATCTGTTCGTTTATTGTTGTAATTGCGAATTAAGTTCGTGTTCATATATTTTTGAGTAGGATGTAAGACTGAGTTGGTGAGGTTCTTGTTTGGCAGTTTCATACCTTGAACTGTGAGTTAGGATGGAAGACTGTAAGTTGATGATAAACCTTTCTTCTTGGTTTAAGCATTGCTTTATATTGACCCAACTAATAACCATAACTTCATCGGATTGGATGGCAGAATATATACTTGAGTATTATTTGAATTAATATTAACTATTGCAATTTCCCTCTACAGATTAATTCGAAGGTACTTCACTAGAGACTCCTATAAATACTAGCTCAAAAAAAAAAAAATTAAAAACAAGTTGCTAGTTGCCTGAAGTGGCGTGCCCTATTGCATAAAGGTGAGCTGTAGCCAAGTCCATATATTTATGGACATGAATGCAGCACTCCGGTGGACTGGGGGTTTTTAGAGACCCAAAATGGTTTATTGGGGATGGGTTTTTGTGCATGGGCTCTATTTTGTCCAGCCCTACGGTGATTGAGCCTTAGATACAAACCCTATTGGGGAGACCTTAAGAAAAGCTTTAGCCACCAGCCTCGAGAGAAAACCCTATGGTGAGAAAAGTTTCAGCCACAGAAGCCCCCATTCAGGGTCAGTGGCCTTCATCCCTTTACTACTCCCCTTCCCTCCCTTCTACTATCTTCTCTTTCATGAACGGATTCAGGATTTCAAAATGAGGTGAGCTTAAATGTAAATTTTAGCAAAGTGAACATTCACGTTCACCAAGGGATTTTCACACCACTTCTGTGGCAACCGATTCTTGTTTTATTGGGCCCAATGTGGTTCATTCTCGTTAACTTGTGTTTCCCATTGGGCCTTCCACTTTTACTCCGCAATAAAACAAAAGGTTGGCCCAATGAACCATATTTTATAGTGCTATTTCAACCTCGATTGCTTGAATTTAGAGCAAACAGAAAGAATGACAGATAGAAATAATCAAATTCTGAGGCATGCGCATTCAGAAGAGCCCTTGCCAGTGCCAGATGCCAGCAAAGTGGTCCCTTGGCTGAATAATAAATTGCAGGAATTGCAGGGACCAGCTGGGAGTGTAAAGGACAGACAAAATATACAAGTTTATTTCCCTAAAGCCAATGCCGTGAGAGAGATGAGATGAGATGAGAGCTTTTGCTTGCATTGCATGTTTATTTTTAAAAAAAGGTGTGGATGAAGAAGAAGCATATGAGGTTGGCTTTCCTGGCTGGAAGGAATCCAATCCCACTGTCAAAGACCTGGTTTTCCGCGTTCTATTTAATGAAAGAAAAATCACTGTCATCAGATTGGTAGACCAAAAGCTGAGGCCCTCGCCAACACACCAACACGCCGAACCATGGTAGTATTATACGGCCTCGTTTGACCATTTTGACATGTTTCATTTCACACTGTTCATATTCATTCTTGGCCCACTTTTTCAATATTGTTGTCATTATTTCTAGTCTCTCAACTCTCAACCAATATGCACATGTTGTATTATTTTCTGAACATCAGCTAAGCTAGTTTCTTTTTTAAGTTTTTTTTTTTTGGGGTCATTCTGCTAAGCTGGTTTCTAGTGCTGCGTTTCCACTTGGGACTGAAGTGGACGTGGAAAAAGGGATCAAAGAACCTTTGCTAGTAGCTACTATTAGCTAGGCAATTTTTTTAGTACAAACGATTGGGGATGGGGTTTATAGAAATATTTATTTAGTGCTCAAGGATTTCGAACATCTGGCGACATGGATAGAGTTGGAAGAGCTCACAAAACTTGCTCAGATTACACCTTTTAATTGTACCACAAGAAAAAGAAAACAAAACCCAACCAAGTGACCAACTAACCACTATTGTTTCGTTGATCACATTTTTATTATGTCCAAATGCATGAGAATATATGGATTTTTCTTTCCTTTATTCTTTGTGAAATTACATACAACAACCACCTCATTTGAACCCATGTTTAGTCTTTAGGGATCACCAACCTGAACCAACCATTAAGATTAATTATAAATAACTAGCACTTACTTATTTACTTATACTATTACTCCTAATCTTTTTGCCATATACATTTCCAACATTGTCATTTTGTCAATGGCATGTGTTTTGACATTTGAGCAACAAACACGAATTTTGTAATGGAAAAAACAAAATTGTAAACAAGAATTTTCCTTTTCTTATAAAAAAAACAAACCATACATACGTCATGTCCAACGTCCTTTTAATATACTTCCGCACATTCCCTACATCGAAACGTCGTCGTCTCCTACTTTGATCCCGTCCACGCTCGCGCTTTATCCTTTTTCCACGCCGCCCCCCGCGAAAGCTTGGAAATTTCCCCTCTTTATTTTTTATCCTCAATGGCCATTTCCACACTCTGTTATCCTCCGCACAAGCATCACAGCCACCGACTTCCAATCCCAAGTGGACCCCACACACCCTCCCATCAAATCACGGCCCTCCACTTGGTCCTCCATATCCAACTTTTTTCAAATTCTCCAACCCGTCAAAAAAAAGGTATTTTAAAGAAAACCCAAAGAAGCTCGCATGAACTAACATGGAAACACACCAAACCATAATCTCTCTCTATATATTTTGACACAAACAAGCCCACACCTCCTCAGCTCACATGACCAAAAATGGAGAAGCTGAGGAGATCATCGAAAAAAAGCAAGCCTGATATTGCCCGGTGCAAGAAGCACCCAAAGCACGAACAATCGCCCGGCGTTTGCAGCTTGTGCTTGAGAGAAAAGCTAGAACGGCTTGCTCAAAAGCTGTCAACTTATTCTGGCTCGCCACTTCTACTACGTAGAACCTTGTCTACCACTTCGCCTTCGACGACGTCGTCTTTATCTTCGTATTACTCATCCTCTTCGGGTTCTTCTTTGTCGTCTCCGGCACCGGGATATGGGCAAAAGGGGTCCATTTCTTGGTTTCTGAGTGGTGACAATAATGCGCTCACTAAAAGTAGGTCGCTGGTTAATTATTTTCCGAGGAGAATGAGAGGGAAGGAAGGCAACGAGGAGAAGAAGAAAAGTAGGTTTTGGTCAAAGTTGCTTCGTCCCAGAAGTAAGCGGAGGGAAGAGAGTTTGGTGCATTCTAGGACTGTGAGAGAGATCAGGGTGCCTAATCGGGCGTTTTGAAGGCCAAGTTGTTAATATTTTTATTCTTTATTATTATTATTATTATTTGGAGTAGTTCTTGATATAGATTAGAGTGTACGTAGCAGATTTCTGATCACAATTTTACATCAGAAAGCTGACAAAAAGAAATTAAAGATTTGTACTATTTGTGTAATACCAGTGTTTTTGTACAACTATGTATCCTGCAATCATTCATACAGGTCATTTGAATCCAACTACAGGACATTAACAGTGCTTCAATTTTTATCGAAACGCTATTGTTTAGGTTTAGGATTTAAGATTTAATTCGCAGAATAAACATTGTCTTTGTACTTGTTTTTGTTTATTTTATCAATAAAATATTATTGTTCTTTTATCCCAAAAAACATTAAACAGAAAAACGTAAGATAACTTGAATTTCAAACGCTAGAAGGTTTGGGATGTTCATTTAACATTTATATATAGCAACATTCTTTTGACAAATTTGTGTTGTGAGACGGAAGTTTATAGTGTCATAAATACAAGAATTGTATATACGTTCGAATGAGAATCAACTTGGTAAATGTTAATATTCACAGGACTTGCAACATAAGCATTTTATTAGTCCCACAAGCTGGCAAAAGATCATTTTTGTATATATTATTTGACTTTAATTTTGTATTGATGCAAGTATTTTAGATCTGATTCTCCATAATATTTCTATTTTGTTGTTATGCAGTTCATATCGAAGTTGGTGAATATTGTGTTGTGTCTGCAGCATAAAGATAAGACAAATTTCAGAAACAAACAGGCATGACTTTGGTTGTTATTGTTAGTTCACAGAAACTCCATCCAAGAAATTTCCTCAGGTTGTAAATTCAACAGTCAGCTGCCCACGGTCTTTACGCTTTAAGGTTGATTTGATCCATATTCTCCTTCTCCTTTAATATATTTTAAAAAAAAAAAAACACAAATGGAAAAGCCTTTGCGAGTAAAACATGACCTGCGGCGGTCCTAATTCGTGGCAATTTCCAAATTCCACAGTGGGTTGTAAAGTTCAAATTGTTAAGCTGGCAGCAAGAGGACATTATTAACAAGTAGGACTAATAGTACTCTTACCACTTGGCAATTTCCACAAAATTTCAAAATACTTGTACTGTTAATTGCATATTAAAAAGAATACGTGGCCATCGGGGTATACCTCAATGGAAAATGGTCTTGACTTTGTCTTGGTCAAAACTCGAGGAAATTATTCAAGGCAGGTAGATATAGAGTGTATGTATTGATGTAGACTTTGTATAACACCAATAAAAAATCGAATAAAGCAAATCATATTTTCATCTTCTGTCACATATAACTGATCAATTTTTAAAAAACGAAGAAAGAACGCAGAAAGTAGAAAGAGAGAGAAGCCCCAACAAGGAAACATGGTGACCCTAATGATGGAGCAGATAAACTACCCATTACATACCACATGAATAAGAACATGGATTTCCTTCCTTTTGCCATCTTTTTCCTTGAAAGAGCCAAATAGTAATGATATAATATATATATATATATAAAGCGCTCAAGTGTTACTTATCGAGAGCACTTTTATATACGTATCTGTATATATGTAAAAAATAATTAATAAATTTCCAGAGATGCATGTACCATCCAATATTCCACCATCATCCACGGTAGATTTTGTCTGTTGTTTTTTGATCAATATCTCTTATATTATTATCATGTAGGAGGATGCATGCAGTCAAGACACTGTATATATCGTCTGAGGGTGATGAATCTATGATTCTAGTATGTATTCTGGTGGGCGGCTGGCTGGTTGTTCTATTGTTGCTTCTAATTTCAGTTGATTGTTTTGAAGTCAAAAAATGTTCCTTCATTTGATTCTGCGACAGCGGAAGTGAGGTGCTAGATGAATAGTTGCTGCTTGAGGTCTTCTTATAGTGAAAGCCCATTGGGTCTGCGAGATTCTTGAACAGTTGATAGATGGTTAGGCCCGTCAATTGTGGGCAATAACCTGCCTAATTGTCTTTCATATTCATTGAGAATAGGGCAAGTACAAGATGCATACAACAAGAATACAGCCTCAAAGGAGGGTTCTCCTTTTTGCAATAGAGTAAATCTAAAGAACATAACAATAAGGCACAACCAACGTACGACAGTGAGCATAAAAATTGCACATCCTGACAACCCAGCTCAATCTGAGTTAAAGATAAGCATAAAACGATACAAGAAGACCATGCCAATGAACAATCTCTCAATCAATTTGGGACCGGAAACACCTTCAAGTAGAGGGGATTTACCACACAGCTTCCACCAAGACATTCTAGAGTTCGTCATGGAGATACCTGGTTTAATTTTCCGACTGGTGGTTCCAATGGAGGGGGGATTTGAATACAGGACTTCAAGTGCAGAGATAATTGCTCTTAATCACTTGAGCTAAAAATCCCTAGCATGTTTACCTAATTTGAATGTGTATTAGAATTATTCTGATTTTTTATTTTTCATGTCCCTACTAACACATATAGAATATATAAAAAATTGGCTACTGAAATGTCTTGTAATCAAATGGTTGAGTGCATTTGGAAGTCCCCAAAACTATAATTTCATGCTTTGGGACAGCCCACTAAGCCTGATGGACACATAGAACTATAAACACAGTCATGCTCACAATGATTTCTAGAATATCTTTTAATTTTAATTTTAATTTTTAACAATTAGTCATCCATTGTTTTATGTCGTATAGCAAGTAGCAACCAGATTCTCTTCCACTCACGTCACAACATAAGAATGGCTTATCTCACTCTTTAATAATTTCTCTTGCTACAAAGCAGAGAAAGAGATAATAGAAAATTTAGTTTAAATCACTCTCAAGGACAACATCAAAGGACGAAGACAAAAGATTATTGTGGGTGCCAAGCCTGCCATGATCATGCCCTGCTATACAGTGTTTGTTTTTTTCTTCTCCAAGGCATTGTCCATTGCCCATGGCAATATCCACCAACACCCTCTCTCTCTAGTTACTACAAAGTTTAATCCAAAAGAAAAAAGGTGACATATAGTTTGAGAATAATATGATAGATGAACTGAGTAAACAGATTTTTGTATACTTTTTTGGGATCAAAAAATTATGTTGTCAGGTAAAGAGGGAGAGTTGCCATAGTAATTTTTTAGGTCATTTGTACTTATATTTTCGGTGTTTATATTAAAAACTACATCGTTTTAAATTTTTTTATATAATTATTAAATACTATAAATTCTGAATCCCAAACACTTTGGACATATATACAAGATCAACACTAATTATCATAGATAATTCTTTTGTAATTTACAACTATAAATTATCCCAATTATATGCCCATTATTAGTAGTAGCTGCTACATAAATTGATCAATTTATGTCAATTCATAACTAACTAGCTTTGGCTGTCGCTCGCGGAAATTAGGGTTAGTTAGTGCAGTGTGTTTGTTGATGTTTCAATTGAATCCACAAGGCATATAGCATATACAGCCAACCCCGTAGAAAGTGGATGTCGAGCTTTCATGAAAAGGAACCAAGCCCCACAGACTACCTTTATATATGCTCCATCTGGCAATGAAACCCTTTTTGTTTTTCTCCTTGTATTGAGTAATAGTGGTAGGTGACTTTGAATTTATGAGTTCTTCAAAAGTTATACCATTAAACAAAAAAACCACTAATTATGATTCGGATGAAAACCAACAAGTTTTTGGCACAAAAAACATTGGTTTTGGTTTGTAATCATAAGCTTTTTTAATGGATCTGTTTGCCACTTGTAAGTTCTAAGCCAACAACTCCTACCTCGCGTACACTCGACTTGTTGACTTCTTGTTATGCGTCTCTGTCCTGATCCAAAATCGTGGTTTTTGAATTTGGAAAAATAAGAGGGCGAAAGTCGAAGACTGGTCGTAGGTGTTGGATGGATACAAAGACCACTTCTTTAGGTATTGTTGTCGTCATTGTTGAAGCGTAAATGGGCACGGATTGTGACAATTTCTTTCTGAGCTTCTTTTTAGTCAGTTTAGAAAATTTGGCACCAAATTTCATAATGGAGATGTGTTATGATGATAAACTTATAATTCGTATTTAAAGAGTTGTTTTCAACTCCCAACTTCCAAATTAAGTAATTTTGCTGATTTCTTTTACTTTTTATCAACATAGAATTCATATTAATCAACGGTTAAAAAGTACACACATCGACACACACACGTGTGTAAGAGTACAACGTACAATGTACCTCACACGTATAGATCATATATCTATCAAATCAATTATTTTAGAAGCTTGTATACTCCTTAATATAATTATCACTTCTTGGGTATATGTTTTCGTTTTCATTGGTCATGAACATGATGCTGTGGAATTGGCCACCCCAAACTTGTCTTGTGCATTACGTGACTTGCGGGACTAACACTTTTCAAAGTCTTGTTGAATTGCTTATTAGGAATTGACTTGGACCACAAAACTTCTTGGCATTCGTATATCCTTTTATTCGACAATCAATATTCTTATTGTAAGTGTGAGAGAATGAAGTGTTTTACTAGAGATGCTATAAATTATATAGTGTTGCATAGTTTTGATACTTTTCTTGTTAAAATTACGTTGAAAATACGATGTTTAATATATACATACAAAAGCAGAAGCGGAGTTTGACGAGACTTTCAACATAGTTACAAAAATAATTTCATACATACATATATAACATTCTTCTTAGTAATTTGCTTTTAAAATAAGTATATATGGAGTTGTTTTTTTTGACAAAATATACACTCTTTTTTTTGGTGTCAGTTCTGCTAATTATGCAGTGTAAATTATACTAATCATCAATCCAAATGTGCTTATTCATAGGTAAAACAAATGACACAAGTGTATTTTGTCCTCTAGTTTTTCATACGAATATGCTAAACAGCTTCTGATGTCCTGCCAGTACTAATAAGCCTATTTTAATCGTTCACACTAAGAACTATTAAAATATGATATCCTGCCGACGCTAAATAAATAAGTGTTACTTTAGGACAAACAAAATATTTATATATATTTTTAAAAATGTGTTAATTTAATTTTTAAATAACTCAAATTTAATACCTGTGACTATTAAAATTGTGTTACTATTTTAATGTATGAAAAGAGGAATTAAATTCGGATAACTTCTTAATTCATATATTGTAACTAATATTAAGATTTATAAAATTAAAAAAAGATAAATAAAATCAGTGCCTAGATTGGCGATCGATGTTCACACCATCATCACATGTGCTCATTATTGTTGTTGTTTATTAATAAAATCAAAATCAAAATGTTTTAGATCTTGTGGCCATGGTTCTTTTCTTGATGTCAAATGCTTCTTCAAAATAATGCAAGCAAAATTGCGCAGGGGAAAGAAGGGACCCACTTGCTCTTCAATTCTTCATGCAAGGATCTTCTGCCACGTATTGTACGATTTATTCTATTTTTATTTTTAATTATTGAACACGAACCAAAGTTGTTGCTTTCTTTTCTTCAAAATTAAACAATACATTCAAAATCATAGATTTTTGTTGACCAGTCTCCACACGACACGTAGCCTTATAATCAGATGTGATGCCTTACCTTGGAACCACGTCGAAAGTGGGTCGTTTTGAAAAGAACTCTACCGACCACCACAACAACAAAAAAGAATAACGAAAAGAGGAAGCAACGCAAACACTAAACACTGCAAAGTGTTTTCTAATCACGTGTTATCTTTAATTATGTCGTTTAGATTTTTTATCACATCTTTTTAAGTGAATATTTCCAAAGTTTTTACTTTCTCAATGTGCGTATTTTCATTTACTTTTTTTTTGGGCTTTGCATTTGCAAGTTATCTTTGGTTTTTATTTACTTTGACATGGACTTATTTACCAAATTATGCTTATGCATTTGATTAAGCAACGTAATTAACCACACATATTAAATTATAGGAGATGAAGATTTAAAAATGGTCGATATACAACACGCACATATAGTTTCAAAAATTAGTGTTGTCCATATACATATATATAATACGGAAAGAATGTGACATGCGTAAATTTATATGTCATATATTATTAAAAAGAAAATATCTCTAACTGAAGACTTTTTTTAGGTTTTTTTTTCCTTATGCAGCGGTAAACATCAGGTTGCGTATATATACTTCTACCCCTAAAAATCTAAAATGGAAAATGCATGAAAGGAGCGTGAGATGTCTCCTTTTTTGGAAAATTAAGTTTCTTCCTCTTTCCAGCTACTGTATTCTTGTCTACACATGGAAAAATGTCACAAGAGAGGGCCCCTCATCAGTTACTGTATTATACAAAGTGAAGAAAGAGAGGAGTGGGGATCAGACTCACGGGAACAAGAAGGGCTTGTTTGTTGAGGCAGAGATAGAGCCTTGAAGATTAATGCAAAATTGCTTTTCCAAATAGCACTTTTGTCTTCTTTGCTAGTTTTATCGTCATCCAGTACTGGCTGCTGTTCTGGATATGGCCTGTCCTGGCGTACAGACAATGAAATTTCTTTGTACATTTGTGATCGACCTATATATAACTTGCAATATTTCTGCAATCATGGATGGAGGAGTCCTTTTCATCGATTCTCATGTGAGACGCCATAACCCTTGTATTCTAGCTTCTCTCATCTCGTGGGTATGTTCGTACACACACAATTTTTTTTTTATTTTCAATCTAATTCAAAAGGAAAAGAAAAGCAAGAAACAAATAAAAAGATCATCACGTGCTGGATTTTTAACCTAATACTTTATTATGATTGAATTCTCTAGAGTATATATATATATATATTAGTTATTTCAAGCATTACTTTGACATGGGCATGGGGTTTCATCCATATTCTATATCGTACGCAGTACTTGTTAAAAACAACTTTTCTCTTCCCATATGCAATGAAAAAGTAAGAAAACAAATACGTGAACGTGATACAAGTAGAATATCTATAGCTCCTTATAAGATTTTCTTAGAATTCTCAACTTTTCAATGTATAACCTTTTTTTTTTCCTATCCTCACACGACTTGCATGTGTGAAGACATTTCAAATCAATTACGTGGAAACACCTGACATGATACCAATAAAAAAAAAAAAGGTTTTACGCTGGAATCAATTGGCAATGGGAAATCCAACTCCTTCTAAGCCCTTGATATAAGTGTGTCAATTTTCCATGAACTAAACATCTCTATCAAAACAATTACCCGTTGCTCGAAAGAGTTTTATGGTGCATTAGGTTTTGATGTGAAAACCATGTAAGTTACACCATACGTACATGTTAAGTTGTGGTTCCGAGTGCAATGCACGCAACTAGAGAGAGAGAGAGAGAGAGAGAGAGAGTAATAATCCAGTTAATTTATGAGTGTCTGGGGGCACATGCAGACCGTCCTCTCCATCAATGCAACTCATCTCTTGACTCAATCGTCTTGAGATCCACAGGGCCACGCTACTTCCTCCCCACCACTCCTGCAGCTTTCTCAGGTCGGTAGAAGACTTTGCTATATAACCTAGGGAAACTCACAACGTACCTAATTCACGCAGTTATTTTTCATATTTATCTTGATTAAATTATGTACATGCATAGTATCATAGAATCAGGTCAAAGGTGAGGGAGAGTTACTTAAGTTTAAATTGATTTTAATCGGTTAATATCCTAATTAGGAAGAGAGAAAAAAGAGAAGCTTCATACTAGCACATCTCTAATTCTGGATTTTTATTTATTATTAAAAACATAGGTGAGGATGAATTTTGGAGCTGCAAATTTGTATTTTTGTAATTTATAAATTATATATATAATTTTATTGCATTTTTCCATGGATAAACCAAATTTTCGCATTTACTGGAGTTGCTGGTTGTGATGTGATCACTTGTAAACATTTGTACAATGAGCACTTGTAAACATGGCTTTCTGGTTGCGATCACTTTTAATGCCACATGCATATCATTCCTAGCTGAGGCTGTCTTAACTAATATGAGTTAAAAAAACTTTTGTACGTACATAAATTACTCCAAATATAATTGGAGTCTAAAATTTAATTTTAAACTTTAGTGTCCAAGAAATTCTTCGGTCCAAGTATCATATCGTCATATAGTGTTACAGTCCACTTATATTATAACACATGTATATATTAATATTATATTTTAATTTATTGTCCACCTAAATTATATATTCTTTATGTTTTATTTATTTACAATTCAAATTTACCTTATATTTTCCATTAAGATGAGCAATAATATACTAAACTCACACATACTACACAAATGATAGGACTTGAACTTAGAACCTTTCTTAGGGGAGGAACAATTGCTCCAAATCACTACATTAGTAGGTCATTTGCATTCAATTTTACCAAGCTTATAATATGATGAATTTGCAATAAAATGACTCAACACACATCTCGGATGTAGTTCTCTTAATCACTTGATCTAAAAATCCTTTGCAGTTAATAGATAAATTTTGCTTAACACAATATTTAAGACAGGCTCTCTTAGTCAGATCAAATGTCTCCTTATGTTATTCATCCGTTTTCAATAATATACTATCGTCATTTTCTAAAAAACAGAATTGATCATTCCTTTAATACATCGTATTTTTATGTATTTCTTTTAGCAAAAAAAGGATTAGAGAATATTTAATTTTCTATCAACAAAAATTTAACTCAAATTCAAATAAATTTGTTATTTTTGAATTAGAAACATTTAATTTCTGAGGGGAAAGTTATCAAATTTGAAATAGAAATAATCTTTGTGGGGTTTATGATTTAAGTGGTATAACATTTAAAAAAAATTTCTTTTACTAGATTATTGCCTTTCTTTTTCATAAATTATAGAAAAGAAAAAAAAAGAAAAGAAAAGGAGAGAGAGAGAGAGAGAGAGAGAGAGAGAGAGAAGAAGAAGTTTAGATGGGGAACAATCTTTTCTTGAAAGTAAATGAAATTACCATCTGTTTCTGTCCTCCTTCTTTAAATTCGTTTTGGTTTATATAACCGAATAGATACTCTCTCTGCCGCTTGCCAGTGCTAATAAACAGACCAAACTACCAAGAGCAAGCAAAGCGGCAAAAACCCAGAAAAGCACAAAGCAAAAGCAGCATAAACCCAAACACAACCGGCCGAGTTCAGCCGAACCGGCTTCGTCTCAGCGCACAAACCCACAAACCCACGAAGCCCACAAAAACCCACAAACCAAAGACGCAGTCTTTTATTCACATTCTTCTCTTCGTTTGGATTTGTGTGCAAAAATGGCTCTGAATGCCTGAGCTTTAGATACCCAGATGCAGAAGAAGAGGTGGATAGCATTGGCCGCACTGAGGAAGGTGCTAACGTGCGCCATATGCTCAATAGCGCTAGTGGCTCTCTTCTCTGTCCACGTACCTGTCTTCCCTTCTTCGAAGGTCCCCCACTTCTCTGACCCCTTCAAGCTCCCCACGGTGATCCCCAAACCCAACCCCTCTCTGTTTTCTCTTTCTTTTTCTTTCTTCTCTTATTTTCGGAAAAAGCAAAAGCAAAAATTCAATTTCATGATCTTTTAAATTCTTTTTCCTTTGTTGTTGTTGAGAATTTCTTTGTACCCTCTTCCACAATCAGTGGGATTTAGATTTTGATCATCACCATTTGTTTGTTCTGCTGAAAATACTGTTGGGTTTGCTAATTTTTTATTTATTTATAAAGGCTGTAGATTTCAATCATCTTTTTTATTATTACCATGTATGTGTTTCTGGATCTTTGACTCAATATCCGAGTGGTTTTTGTTTTTAGTTTCATTTTGTTATGTTTATTGGGGATTAGGTGTGGATACTCATTGACTACGATTGACTTCCCATATGGGGAGTTTCTTTCATAAGTGTTTTTGTTTCTTAAAAAGAAAGAGGAAAATAAAGTCTGTTTTTTTTGCCTTTTACATTTTGTTTCCGGAAAATATTTTGTGGGTTGATCTGAATTTGTTTTGTATTATATGTTTTTACTGATTTTGTAGCAACATGATATTAAATACCAGAAGTTGAGCGCTGAGCAAAGCTGGACACTGGAGCTCGCCCCGCCCCATCTGTTGAAAGCACCTCTGCCTTCTCGCAAGGTTTTGTCTTTTGATCATTACTTATATAATTGATGATTTCTTTATGTGTTGCGTTTGATGACTGATAATTGTGACAAATGAGAAAAGATAAAGAAGAACAGTTTTGAAAATCTCAACTTCAAGTGGGAATAAAATACTAAGAAACAAGGATATAATTTGTGTATGCTGATTTTTTTTGGAGGGAAGAAAATGCTCTATATCCCTTTAGTTAGGACTGAGGACTTAGTTCTGACTCTTATAGATTTAGATACATTTGTTAATGTGAAAAAGTTATGCATCTTTCATGTTTTCACTCCTTTAGACTTGACAGTTGGATGGTTCAAGTGGGACTGTGGAAACTGACAAGCTATGGAAGCCTCCACCAAATCGAGATTTTGTGCCATGTGTAGAGCCAAGTCCCAATTATACATGTAAGTCACTGATTCAGCTCTATCATGTAGCCAAGGCATATCCTTGGGGTTGCTAATATCTATTTTGCTGTTGTTTATTCAGCTCCTACAGAGTCACGTGGTTACCTGCTAGTTCATACAAATGGTGGGCTCAACCAGATGCGTGCTGGGGTCTGTAAACACTACTTTCTTATATGTCTTGTTCTGTGAAATATATGTTGATTGATTACTTCATTGAATATTTCTTGCTAGATATTGATCCTGTCAAAATTTTGGTTTTGGAAACATAAGTTCTTTTATATTGGTTTTCTCATTGGTAGATCATAGGGGAAAGGGAACTTGGACAACAGCAGTCCTCTCTAATCTGTCACATAGAGTTCCCAATTTATCATTTATTCCATAAGCGTTGGAATAAGCCTTTGTCCTTGTCTCTTTGTCCATACTAAATAAGGCACTTAAGCTCCTCTCCCATTATTTTTATGCAGAATAAATAGTTGCATTAATTAATTGGCTGAGGCACTTAAGATATCTTTCTGTAAGTGCATGTAGTAAAAATAAATATGGGGTTCATGGGTGCACACTTTTGACTTGGCTGAACAGAGGTGGACTTTTGTGAGGTTATGTTTGTACCTATGTAATATTTAGATAAAGTGCATGATTTAACAGGCAGAAAACCTTGAAACCGCCCAATTTTTAGTGCTGTGGTGTAGCAGCAACACTTTATGCCACCAATGTATTTGCCTAACTGATTAGTGTGTTTCAGTCTACACAAAGAAGCCATAGAATGTTTCGTTTGACTATATGTGTATGAAAATTTTGTCATGAATTATCCATTATTTGATGAATATCATCATCTTACTGTTGCATGGAGCTAAAATGTGTTGTCCTTGAATTGCAGATATGTGACATGGTAGCTGTAGCCCGTATCATAAATGCCACTCTTGTAATTCCGGAACTTGATAAACGATCATTTTGGAAAGACTCTAGGTAGCACTGCTGTTTGTTTTACTTTCTGAGTCATTCTTTCTTTCGTTTTTCTTAGCTTTTATGTCAGTGATGCAAAAACTTGTTTCATTTCTTTGTTACACAGCAATTTCTCAGATGTTTTTGATGAAGATCATTTTATCAATGCTCTAGCTAATGATGTCAAAATTATAACAAAGCTACCTAAGGAACTGGCCACTGGTACCAGAGCGGTTAAGCATTTTAGAAGCTGGTCTGGTATGGATTATTACCAAGAGGAGATAGCTAGCCTCTGGGAAGAATATGAGGTGTGGTTTCTGGAACACTCTGGTTAATGCAATCTATTTTATAAGTTCTTTTTTGAAAATCATCTTGTTAAACACATTATTCTTTTCCTAAGGTTATTCGAGCTGCCAAATCTGATTCTCGCTTGGCAAATAACAACCTACCTCTAGATATACAGAAGCTTCGCTGTCGTGCTTGTTATGAAGCTCTACGCTTTGCACCTCAAATTGAAGCAATGGGAAAAGTAAATACTTAATTCCAAACACTCATTTGATTGCTGGAGTGTCTATGTAACTTTTTGTCATGCTCCATAACCATTATTAAAGTTTTTTCTTATTTCATTAATGTTGTAGTTGTTAGTCGATCGGATGAGGTCCTTTGGTTCTTATATTGCTCTGCATTTACGATTTGAGGAGGACATGCTTGCCTTTAGTGGATGTACACAGGATTTATCTCCAGCTGAAGCTGATGAACTAAGGATCATTCGGTAGGAAATGCTGATATGGCGAGAAGTTCTGTTAATTATTGATAGTCCTTGCTTTTTTGATGCCTGACTTTCTCATTTGGAACTTGTAGAGAAAACACTTCATACTGGAAAGAAAAGGAAATTGATCCCATAGAACGGAGATCCAAAGGGTTTTGCCCCTTAACTCCAAAGGAGGTTGGGATTTTTCTTAGCGCTCTTGGGTACCCATCAAACACACCGATATATATTGCCGCTGGAAAGATATATGGGGGCGATTCTCATATGGCTGCTCTGCGATCCCGTTATCCAATACTGATGAGCAAGGTATAGTTGATGCTTATGCTTGATGTTCTTCATTTTGTTGAGTAACTGAGCGACAAATGGAATATTTTAAGAATTTTGAAATGTCCGGAGTTGGGCTTGAAGTGAACATTGAACGACATTCAAATTTACAGAGACTATAGATGGAAAAGTATTGTGCACAATATTTAATTGAATATATTGACCACATACATTATTATAATTTTAATCTGATAATGGGCAGGCCTGATTGAACCAATTAATCTCTTTGGAGCCAAAATTACTTACAATATTAATATCTGACATAATAGCATTCATGTACATTTCACTGTGATCTGGCTGTACATTTTTAATTATTTAATAAAAGCTGGGTACAATGAAAGGATTTTCTCTGGCTGTACATCATTAAGAAAAAAGACCACCAAAGTAGAATTTATCTATAAAGTTGTGAGGGCTTCAAGATTAGGGTTTCTTGGGGTGAGTACTGGTAGCATGTTAGTATGAACCTGCTGATATAGCACTGAAGGTTATCAAAGATAAGACAGATATGAATCGAGAGCCATGTGGATCAACATGCACAACTCCTCAATTTCTTTCAGAAATGGAAAAAATGACATCAGAGCAGCAATTCTCTAGGATGAAGGTGGAAATTTAAGCTGCAAGTCAATTATGAATGTCAAAGTTATCTTTTCAAAATTCACTGCCTTTCTTTTTAAGAAAGCCAAAATTCTTTGGGGTTGTCTGATGCAGGCAGTGGTTTGGAACCTTTGGCTGGAACGTAACCGCAGAATTTTTGAGAACTATAAGGGAGTCGGAGTGGTTGAGTTATGGGATCGTGTGAAGTTTTGGGCTGCTCTCTGGGCCTCTACTTCTCTAGCTTTTAAGGATATTCCCTACCCTATTATTTTGCGCAACTTGATGGCTGTAATTTCCTAGGGTTTTGTTTGTGGTTCTGTGTTGCTCTTTTGGGTTGCTTGGCCTTGTGGTTTCTTCTGGCCTTGCTTCTCTTGCGTGTGTTTTTCTTTTCTTTGTTTTTGTCTCTATACTTTGAATACAAGTCGTTTCTATTCAAAAAAAAAAAATTCACTGCCTTTCTTTTGGGTGTCAATACCGGCAGGAACCTCATTTATCAAAGAAACTGTGATGGGTTGTGGTGTTGCTGACTGTATGTAAAATCTTAAGTGATCTTTGGCTTTGTGTTATGCTTGTCAGTCATTTATAAGTACGAGGCATTTAAGTTAGTTTTGTTGACTGTGATGGATCTGTATGACTGGGCTAACCGATGAAGAAAGTGAGTGCTGTCTTTCTTCTGCTATTGTATTTAGATTTTGTTATTTTCAAGGGGAAGAGGGTGAGATATCCTTACTTAAAAGTATCATGAGGACAAAGTCAGCATAGATTCAAATAATTATTTGGAAAATTGTGGAAGTACAAATCATCCATCTATTAGTCTATGTAATTCATATTTACGAGGAATGTTGAGGGGTTACTATAAAAAAAAAATTACCATTTTGAATTTTGAATTCATTTGTATATGCATAGTTTCGGGGGATGGATGGGTTGCTATAATCTAAACATATGGATTAATTTGTCAATACTGCTGTGATGATTTGTCCATTTATTGGTCTTAACTTTCAGGAAATGTTGGCATCCGTTGAGGAGCTTGAACCTTTTACCAATCATGCATCTCAAATGGCTGCCCTTGACTACATTGTTTCAGTTGAAAGTGATGTATTTATACCTTCATACTCCGGAAACATGGCGAGGGCAGTTGAAGGCCATCGTCGCTTTCTTGGACACAGGAAAACAATATCTCCTGACAGGCAAGCCGATTTCATTTCTGGATATATGTAGAGTTGAACTACTCCCAATACCATTGTATGGTCATAAAATGCTGCAAACTGAATCTGTTTTTATGCTTCTGTGTGTTCATCAGGAAAGCCCTTGTTCGCCTGTTTGACAAACTTGAGCATGGAACTCTGAAGGATGGCAAAAATTTATCAAATAGAGTTATTGAAATGCACAGGAAACGGTATGTGATTTCTCAATTTCTCACCAAAAGCTTTCAAGTTCCATGAGAATCACTTTTAGCCTAACATATATCATTTCTGGCTATTGGTAAATGCAAAACATCCACAACTTCTAGTTTTCTCAAATTTATTGTATAATTAACGGTCTGCAATGTGGTTACACAGGCAAGGCTCCCCGGAAGAGAAAAGGTCCTATTTCCGGAACTAGGGGCACAGAAAGGTTTCGTTCAGAAGAACCCTTTTATGTGAACCCTTTACCAGATTGTTTGTGTAAAAAGGAATTGCCAATGCAAACAACTCTCTAATCGCCTCAGATATTTGCAAGATTGTTCCTCTTGAAAAAGATTCCTGTGCCGGAAGTGTGGTGACACTAATCATTCTTTGAAATTTATTCCAACTTTACAAGCTGGTGTTGCCATTGTACGGATAGGGACGCGGAGTATGTATATCCTGAGTTTAGATAGCTGCTGGTGGTGGTATATCATAGTGTTGAAGAAGAGCAAAATGCAAGAGTATGCATGTCAGGGAATGAATTGCCGGAGACAGGGCCTTCCATTTATGACCAAGGCATGTGCTTTGCGAAGTTGGCCTGGTTTCCACTTTCTAGAATTGGATAAAATGATTCATTGGGGATACGAAAATAGTTTATTGTTTGTCTCGAAAGTAAAATGCACTCTTCATGTATTCATAGTCACTCGATGCAATAAAAGTGAAAGAATACTTTGTTATTTCTGTTATCGTTTTCATTCCTTTTGTTTCGTTTAGTGGCGGCCCATCGCAAAACATGTCTACATTTCTTTCTGTCTTTTCTTTTGATTCTTATTTCTCAGATTCATGATTCAGTGATTTCTGACCGTAGATGCATTTCGAAGTATGATTTGTAGTTAAATATTATCTCAAGATTAGACACGAGGCATTCTTGAATCGAATTTTTTAATTTATGCCAATACTGTCTCTCTGCCAGTGGCCATTGGTAATAAACAGACCAAACTAACAAGCAACGCGGCAAAAACCCAGAAAGCACAGAGCAAAACATCATAAACCTAAACATAAAACGGGCGTGTTCAGCTGAACCGCTTCAGCTCAGCGGACAAACCCACGAACCCACAAAAGCCCACAACCGAAAGACGCAATCTTTACTCGCATTCTCTTCATTTGGATTTGTGGGTGATGCCTCTGAATGAATGAGTGAGCTTTAGATCCGCAGATGCAGAAGAAGAGCTGGAGAACTTTGGCGGCAGTGAGGAAAGTGCTAACGTGCGCCATATGCTCAATAGCGCTATTGGCTCTTTTCTCTTTCTCGAAGGTCCCCAACTTCTCTGACCCCGTCAAGCTCCCCACGGTGATCCCCCAACCCAACACCTCTCCGTTTTCTCTTTCTTTTTCTTATGTGCACAAAAGGCAAAAACAAAATCATTCAATTTTGCGATCTTCTTGAAAATTTAATATTTTTGAAAGTTGGTTTTGACCTTTTCCACAATCAGCGGGATTTAGATTTTGATCATCACCATTCTTTGTTCTTCTATATATTACTGTTGGGTTTGTTAGTTATATAAAGGCTGTAGATTTCAATATGTATGTATTTCTGGATCTTTGACTCAACTTGCGAATAGCTTTTGAGATTAGGTGTGCATATCAATATCATTGATTCGGCTGATACTTATATGATTGCTGATTAGTGTGACAAATAACAAAGGTAAAGAAGACATTTGAATATATCAAATACAGAATTTATTTTTTTTGAAAAGGAAATACAGATACATTTTGTCGAGCTGTTATTATTTGGAGGGAAAGAAAAAAAAAAAAAAAAAAAAAGCTCTATATCCTTTTAGTTAGGAGTTAGGACTTAGGTCTGAGCCTCATAGATTTAGATACGTTTGTTAATGTGAAAAAGTTATGCATCTTTCATGTTTTCACTCCCTTAGACTTGACAGTTGGACGATTCAAGTGGGATTTTGGAAACTAAAAAGCAATGGAAGCCTCCACCAAGTCTCAATTTTGTGCCATGTGTAGAACCAAGTCCCAATTATACATGTAAGTTACTGATAGAGTTTTATTGTGTAGCTATGGCATATCTTTGGTGTTCCTAATTTACATTTTACTGTTGTTTATTCAGCTCCTACAGAGTCACGGGGTTACCTTCTGGTGCATACAAATGGTGGGCTCAACCAGATGCGTGCTGGGGTCTGTAAACACACTCTCTTGATATAAAAATATATGTAGATTGATCACAACATTGTATATTTTCTGTTCGAACCCCTGACACCGTGGGTGCTCTAATCCTCTGAGCTTGTTGTGCCAACAACATTACTCTAATTTATCTATCTGCATAGCTGGTTGTTGTGTTTCATAATTGTAGATACACAAGCAATATAATGTTTGGTTTGACTATGTATATGAAAATTTTATCATTAATAATCCATTATTTGATGAATATATTCATCTTACTGTTGCATGGAGCTAAAATATGTTGTCCTTGAATTGCAGATATGTGACATGGTAGCTGTAGCCCGCATATTAAATGCCACTCTTGTAATCCCAGAACTTGATCAACGGTCATTTTGGAAAGACTCTAGGTAGCACTGTGGTTTTGTTTTACTTTTTGAGTAATTCTTTCTTTCATTTCTTAGCTGTTATGTCATTGTTGCAAGGATATGGTTCATTTGTTTATGCAGCAACTTCTCAAATGTTTTCGACGAAAATCATTTTATCAATGCTCTAGCTAATGATATAAAAATTATAAAAAAGCTTCCTAAGGAATTGGCTACTGGCCCCAGAGCGGTTAAACTTTTTAGAAGCTGGTCTGGTATGAACTATTACCAAGATGAGATAGCTAGGCTCTGGGAAGAATATGAGGTGCGGTTTCTGGACACTCTGGTTTATGTGATCTTTTCTAAATTCCTTTTTAATTAGTAAATCATCTTGTTAAACACATTATTCTTTTCTTAAGGTTATTCGAGCTTCCAAATCTGATTCTCGCTTGGCAAATAACAACCTACCTCTAGATATACAGAGGCTTCGCTGTCGTGCTTGTTATGAAGCTTTACGTTTTTCACCTCAAATTGAAGCAATGGGAAAAGTAAAACTCAGATCTAAATGTTCGTTTGGTTTCTGCACTGCCTATGTAACCTCTTTTTTCTTATTCCATGACCTTTATAAAAAAAATTCTGTTTCATTAATGTTGTAGTTGTTAGTCAATCGGATGAGGTCCTTTGGTTCTTATATTGCTCTGCATTTACGATTCGAGAAGGACATGCTTGCCTTTAGTGGATGCACACAGGATTTATCTTCAGCTGAAGCTGATGAACTAAGGATCATTCGGTATGAAATGCTTATGTGGCAAGAACTTCTTTCATTTTATGGATAGTCCTCTAGCTTTTGTGATGCCCGACGTTTTATTTGGAACATGCAGAGAGAACACCCGATACTGGAGAGATAAAGAAATTAATCCCATAGAACAAAGATCCAGAGGGTTTTGCCCCTTAACTCCAAAGGAGATTGGAATTTTTCTCAGCGCTCTTGGGTACCCATCAAGCACACCTATATACATTGCTGCTGGAAAGATATATGGGGGTGATTCTCATATGGCTGATCTACGATCTCGTTACCCAATACTGAAGAGCAAGGTATAATTGATGCTTATGCTTGATCATTTACATTTTTCTAAATAACTGTGCTCCAAATGGAATATGATAAAACTTTTGGAATGTCCGTGGTTGGGCGTGAAGTGAACATGACATTCAAATTTAAGAAGATTATCGATGGAAAAGTAGGACTGCTGTAACAAGGAATGTCCGGACATTACATTATGAGTACTGTAAACCGATGGGATCAATTAATCTCCTTAACTAACTTTTGTTGACTGTGATGGCTCTGTGCTATTGGGCTCCAGATGAAGAAAGTGAATGGTGTCTTTCTTCTGCTGCTGTATTTTTAATTCATTTGGATTTTATTATTTTTAGTCAAGGAAGGGAAATGTCGTTCAATAAAAAAGATCAGGAGAAGCCCTTTGTGCTAGCCCAAGTGGTGAGGGAGGGTGGGAGAATGAGTACAGTGTCAGCAGAGATTGGAATAACTCGTGGAAGTCCAAATCAACCATCTATGTATCTCTCTAATTCATTTGAATGAGGATGGGTGGGGGATAATTAAAAAATTCCACTGTTATTTTGTAAATCATTTTGTATGTATGTCGTTTCTGGGGATGGGTGGGGGTGTTTAAAATCTAAACATGTGGATTATTTTGTAATGCTGGTTTGTCCAATATTGGTCTTCACTTTCAGGAAACATTGGCATCCGTTGAGGAGCTTGAACCTTTTACCAATCATGCATCTCAAATGGCTGCGCTTGACTACATTGTTTCAGTTGAAAGTGGTGTATTTATACCTTCATACACTGGAAACATGGCGAGGGCAGTTGAAGGCCACCGTCGCTTTCTTGGACACAAGAAAACAATATCTCCTGACAGGCAAGGCAACTTCTTTTCCGAATATATGTAAATTTGAACTACCACAACCATCCTATGGCTATAAATGCCGCATTCTGAATCTGTTTCTATGCTTCTCTCCGTTCATCAGAAAAGCTCTTGTTGGTCTGTTTGACAAACTTGAGCAGGGAACTCTGGAGGAAGGCAAAAACTTATCAGATAGAGTTATTGAAATACATAGGAAACGGTATGTTATTTCTCACCAAAAGCTTTGAAGTTCCATGAGAATCATTTCAGCCCAACCAATATCATTTCTGGTTATTGTGAATTGTAAAACATTCATAAATGTTAATTTTTCTCAAATTTATTGCATGATGGGTAAAACCCAATTTGTTGTAACTGCTGTGATGGTGGTTACACAGGCAAGGCTCACCGCGGAAGAGAAAAGGTCCCATTGCAGGACTTAAGGGCAAGGAAAAGTTACGTTCAGAAGAACCCTTTTATGAGAACCCTTTACCAGATTGTTTGTGTAGGAAAGAATTTCCAGTGCAAACAACTCTTTAATCCTCGCAGATGTTGCAAATGATTCCACTTGACAATGGGTGGTGATACTATCATTCTTTGCAATTTATTGTAACTTTATAAGTTGGTGTTGCCATTGTAAGCATAGCGATGCGAAGTCTTTGTATATATCACGGTGTTGAAGAGCAAAATGAAAGAGCATGCAGGTCGGGGAATGAATTGCTGGAGAGAGGGTCTTCCTTTTATAACCAAGGCATACTTATTGTGTGCTTTGTTAAGTTTCTATAATTAGATAGAATGATTCATCGGGGATACGAAAATGGATTATTGTTTGTTTACAAAGTAACAAGCAGTCTTCATGTATTCATAGACATTCGATGCAATAAAAGTGAAATCATTGATTGTTATTTCTGTTTAAAACTCTAAATGATAAATTTGAAAAGGAACTGACCAACCTGGAGTGAAATTTAGGTATCAAGCGTTCACATTTGGACTCTATATCTCTGATGATGTTCTAGGTCACGTGATGAGAAAGATAAAGGATGTATACACCGGTGACAAGTAAGTTTTTCTCGCTGATGAGCTAAGACAATAGACGAGAAGTTCAAATGACATTTTTACCCCTTACCACGAACGTCTGTTCTGGCAGGATTTCTAAAGCAAATTACAATCTGTAAACCCATAATCTTCCACATCGTTGTTAGTGGTTTTGTCGGGTACGAATATCTAGATCCCAGTCAGGCATTAAAGATACGATAACACAATATCATAAGCCACACGTAAACTGTATCCACGACAGTGGCCCACATTAATATCCTCTTCCTAGTCTCTACACTTGAAGAACAGCCTTGACTCTTTAAGTGGAAACTATAGACTAGACAGCTTCTCAAGTTTTCTCAAAGACAACAAGGCAATGGCGGTCTCCTTCCTTTCAACTGTCCCTTCCTTGCTTCCACTTGTTCCTGGCCCTCTCAACATTGCTGCTACCTCTGCCTCCAGATACCCAACTGTTTCTGTAAGTTTTCTTTTTGCCTATGGTACGTACTTGTTTCTACATGTATTTTGAGAAATGGGTTGCTCTTAAATGACAGAAAAGTGCTCTTCGTTTATATTGTTTTCATTTGAACCCAATTGTTTGACATTGCTTATATGAGTAGTGATTGTAGGTTTTGTGATGTCGAATTTCAGGTTACAATTCGTTGTAATAAAATTGAAGTTGATACTGCTAAGGAGGATAGGTTTCATAGGAGGGACATTCTCAAATGTGTTGGTGCCACCATTGGCATGGTGAGAGCTTTCTTCTCTTTATTATTTGAGAAAATAATGTATCTACTTCGTTAAGCTCTGGCAGAGACCCAATTTTCATTATGAGCAATGATATCCATATTTATCATTAAAATGCAGCTCAACTTAATAAATGTAGAATTCCATAAATTAGAGTGAATTGATGATGAGTTTCTGCCAGTTGTAATATCTTCTTAGGAATTGATAAGAAGCTCAGGAACATTTGTTGGAGTGGCTGAGGCTGCTGATCTGATACAACGCAGACAGCGTTCTGAATTTCTTTGTAAGTTTTTTGAATGCTTATTTCCAATGCTAGACTTGAATCATCTACAATATGCTGATCCAAATGCCTATTCCCTTCTAAACAGCAAGTATCAAGGACACCCTTTATCAAGCTATAAAGGTAAATATTAGTGATAGTCATGCTGTATTTAGACCCCATTCACAGTTTAGATTCATCATTCTTCAACTTCATGAGATATTTTCTCCGATCTCCTGTTCGTTTCAGGCAAATCGAGACATTATCCCATCCTTACTAACTCTGGCACTGAATGATGCTATCACTTATGATAAGGTCAGACAAAAAACTTTGCCCTGTGAATACCGTAATATTTATTTGTTTGGTTAAGTAATTACTGAGGGAGGAATTCAAAATACTTTCCTATTTCTGATCAATGTTTTAGGCTTCAAAATCTGGGGGACCAAATGGATCTATCAGATTCAGGTAAACATTATGCACAGAATTTTCTTTAATATGATTTTTTCATTGAAGTGTAACTTTATTCTTGTAATCTTATATTCAAACTGGAGTGGACTTCATTTTTACTCTCTTTAACTTTCTTTATGCAATTTTAAAGTGAAGACAACTCTCTGTATATGATCATAAAAAGGATGCTTTTCCCAAAGCAACTAGATGATATTTTAGGATGTTTACTCTTCTGATTTTTCATTTTACTAGCTTCTTGATCTACCAGGCACGAGTTCTGATATTGTTAAAGTGTTACAACTGAATGGGAAAAGGACTAAAAACGTGAACTTCGCATGAAATCGTTGGATTGCAGTTTCAGTTTCTTCTTGCTCTATCCTTTCTTTTCTCTGTGCAATTTGGTTTTTAACCTTGTACAAAAGCTACCTTCACTTTCTTCTCCAATTTTTCTTGCATAAAGCTCAGAGATAAGCAGACCTGAAAACAAGGGGCTCACTGTTGCTTTGAATTTCATAGAAGAAGCAAAGAAGGAAATTGATTCGTATTCCAAGGGTGGACCCATTTCCTATGCTGATCTGATCCAATTAGCAGGTTGTACATTTTAAATATCACAATATTTGAAACACGCATCATTGACGTGGCATTGAATGACATATGGGGGTTGTTTGATAAACTGGTACCATGGTCTATAATTCAGTTTCCTTCATTCTATACAGCACATAGTGCCACAAAGCAAACCTTTCTTGCTGCTGCAATTCGCAAATGCGGAGGGAATGAAGAGAAGGGAAATTTATTATACACTGCATATGGTTCAAATGGTCAGGTTTGTTCTCCATTTGTCTTGTTTACAGATACTCCGAATACCATTAGGTCGTTATTGAAACCGTTGATTTATAATTTTATACGGTCAGTGTTTAAGTTCTTGATATATTGAATTAATTATTAGATGAAATTATTTTAGTATCAATACTACATGGTACTCTTTGTGTGATTTCAGCCTGAAACAGCTGATTATTAAAATGGTGTTTGAGAATGATTCTCACATGAAAGTTCAGTTGAGAAATAACCCTCACAGTTGTCTTTGTCAGTTGATCAACCTGATGGTCCTCAGAGACATAGGATGTCTTCTATTTTATTTTATCCTTTCCAGGATCAGATTCTAAAACAAAACGGGGTTCCAGTTTTGTTTATGAGTTAGCCAAGTTCTGTGATTCAGTCAGTGATTTTGTAATGAAATTAGGCTCTACTATATAAAACTAGCTTTTTTCATGCCAGTTAAATCATGGGTTAAAGGTTTGGTAGAGTTGATTCTTAAACTGTTTCGACATATTAATTCTTCTTACTGCATTGATGCATTTTCAAATGAACTGGTGTTTATATTTGAAGTGATTGGTTGTATCAACTTGAAAATGTGCAAGTTTCTTTCTCCCCACTTTTTGCTTGGCAAAATTTGAACCTAGACCATCCTCATCGCAACCTTACCACCTGAGTAAAGCTCAGCTGGCATGGGGAATTTATTTGATGTAGGAATACTTGTTTATAAAGCTTATTAAAGGTCCATACATATAATTAGCTGCATTCATTTTCTTCACTATAGGAAATTATGGGTTAAGGCATGTAATGCATACAACCATTCTTTTGCCAACAGTGGGGCTTGTTTGAAAGGAATTTTGGACGGAGTGATGCCCAGGAGCCAGATCCAGAGGGAAGGGTTCCCCAGTGGGACAAAGCAAGTGTGCAGGAATTGAAGGACAAGTTCTCTGCCCTTGGCTTGGGACCCCGCCAGGTTTTTTTGGTTTTTTTAATTTCATTACTTTACTTATACAGCTGCAATTGCATGTTAGGATCTTTCTTCTTTACCAAGTTCAACCATGAACCTTAAAAACAAACAGACTTGCCGCGCAAGAAAATCACTCCATGGTTGAACTTGTAAACTTTAGATGAAGAAGAATGGTAGTTCTTGTAGCAATGGAACTTCTTCTGTCACTACTTTTGGGGTCATTATTAATGATTATTGATTCTAGCATATTATTGTTTTGCCAGCTAGCTGTTCTGTCTGCATTCTTGGGTCCTGATCAGATAGCCACAGAAACCTTATTAGCTGCTGATCCTGAAGTTTTTCCATGGGTTCAGAAATATCAACGTAGCCGAGAAACAGTATCCGAAACAGATTATGAGGTCAGTGCAAATCTGGAAATATGTCTGCATGGTTTTGTTAACATTTTAGATCTCACTGTTGGTTTAAAATTCTCTTTCAGGTTGATCTGATCACTACTTTCACAAAACTGAGTAGTTTGGGACAACAAATCAATTATGAGGCGTATACTTATCCAGTCAAAAAAGTAGATTTCAGCAAACTCAAATTGTAGAGAGATCACAATACTCACTAGAGCAGTTCCAGCTCCAGCTAGTCAACCTTCGATTCTTGCAACAATCTTATAGAGACTCGTTTGTGTGACCCACGGATAGCTGAAATGTTATGAAAATGGACAAAATGAACAAGAATGAGGTTAAAGAGGTTATTGTGGTACCTACTGCCAATGCCAGCAGTTTCAGTAATATTGTATGTCCCATATTCACCAGCAGTTTCAGATCAATGGCCATTTTCCACCCCCCAAATTTAACAATATGAATCTTTGAGCCGCTCAGCTTATTATTGGTGTTTTAGTTGTTGGGTTAAGGAAACCATCTCTCTTTTCCATTTTTTTGTTTTCCTTTTACTTCTCTCTTTTAAACTGTGTAATGTCATGGTCACATTTTCACAACCAATGTGGTGTTAGTTGAAGAGAGAGAGAGAGATTCATATGATTGATGAACAACTGCACTGAATATGGAACTCCCTCTGTTGGATTGCTGTTATATTGGAACTTCCCAACAGCCAAGACTCTGCTTTAAAACTTCAACCATGCTGGGCTGGTTTGAATCCTAACAACAAAAAATTGGATTCCACAGATAGTGTGATTCACTGCAACCGATGACGAGAACTCAAAACACTATATAATGTGCACCTCATTTTGGTGCAAAAGATTCCAAAGACACTGAATGACCAACGCATTTGCGGTCTTTCTTGTGCTCTCCCCTCCCTCTTATGAAAGATCTTGTAACCAAAAAAATGATCCCACAACAATTCCTTAAACAAAAAGATTACAATAATCACATCATCCTATCTGGGTTTAGGATGTATAAACTCAAGTCCACCCATAAAGGGCCTCAATGGCTCAGGGATAATGACAGAACCATCTTCTTGCTGGTTATTCTCAAGTATGCATACGATCATTCGTGGTACTGCACAGGCTGTTGCATTTAATGTGTGAACAAATTGTGGTGGAGCAAGGTTGCTTTTACCCTTCTTAGGATTTGTTAGTGCTGGTTCTGAAGAACGAAACCTGATCCCAAGACGACGGCTTTGATAGTCCGTACAGTTTGATGCACTTGATATCTGTCCACAATTCATATAGGATCAGAAGATTTCAGAAGAGCTTACTGAACAATAACCCCATATATCTTTTGCATCTCAAAAAACAAGCAGATTTTATAGCCTATGAAACCAAGATGCAAGTTTTCTTCCTTTTTTTCTTTTAGGGAGAGTGATAGAGAGAAATCATTGCAATACCTCACCAAATCTCGCTAAACCAGGCATCCAAGCCTCAATATCAAATTTACGATAAGCAGGTGCACCTAAATCCCCAGATGCCATGTCCAAAGTTCTGTAAAGAAACTCGACATTACCAATAACATAAAAAAGCCAAATCATATGGACAATCAGAAGGTTGTGTAGAAGTACTCACTTATAATGTAATCCTAGTGATGAGAATAGGTCTTCTTCAATTCTTATGAGCTCTTCATGGTAGAAATCACTCTCCTCTGGTCGGCATAATATAAACATCTCCACCTTGCTGAATTGGTGGACTCGGTACAGACCCCTGGACAGAATAAAACCAATTTATTGTATGATGGACAAAGTCCAAATGTCTCATAGAATATGCTCTGCAGGGACACAAGTCTATGAGAAACAAAAACCTCATTGGGTATAACCTGTGCTGAAGACAAAGGCAAAGTAGGTAGATCAATCTTTAAAAGGTGGTTAAAACACATCAGTTTAGTGGAACTAGTAAACAACCTTCCACAATATGGAGATACTGCTAAAGCAGACGTTGTAACAAAAATCAATTTTGGACCACTTGTTTGTTTAGAAAATTAATACAATTGATAACAATACTTTCACTTGTCCGCAAAAACAGAGTACAACTAAAATGCCGAAGACAATAGACCATGACATATTTTGAACTTCAGATAGCAACGCCGAAGACATTTTTGTTAAGATTTCAAATCTGTCACTTACAAACCAAATCTACACACAGATTGAAATCGATTCAAGCATTCATAAGCTGTTGCATTTAACTACTTCTCATGCTTCTTGTAATTTTTTTTGTTTACTTTAAAAGTGCGTTCTTATCGGGGGGAAAAAAATTATATATATATATAGCTGTTGTATTTTATTAATGATTTAAAATAGTAAAATAGATTAAGAAAGTTATTGAAGTTCATATATACTGCAAAGAAAATGTGAGGTCACTGACAACAAAAGAAATATAGTGTGCTGATAATTTACCTTGATGCTGTACCAGCAGCGCCTGCCTCAGTACGGAAGCAATGGGAAACTGCCACATATTTCAAAGGTAACAATGATGCAGTAATAATAGAATCCATATGAATTCCCCCAACAGGAATCTCTGCAGTCCCGATGAGGCATTGATCACTATCCTCGATAGAATAGACCTGTTTATATTTAGCAAGAGATAAGACAGAATTTTATTTCAAGCAGAGTATGAGAAAGGAACGTATGAACTAACCTGGGTATTTGCTCCTCGGGGTTGGAAACCACATTTTTCAACAATGGAGGATCTTACAATTTCTGGGGTTGTTAAAGGTGTGAAGCCCCTCTTCATGACTTCCAAGAGCGTCCAGTTAATAAGGCCCATCTCTAGCATCACTGCTTCATTTTTTAGATAGTAAAACTTTGAGCCACTGACCTGTAGAAATTAGCAGAACCTTAGTTGCAAAGAAAAGAACCCAATCTCATGTAAAGTGGATCAATATCCATTTAAACCTTGGAATAAGGCTTAGTTTGATATAAGGAGGACCTAGAGGATTTATGAAACTTCCAGTTTATCCCAGCAAGATTCCCAAAAATATATCTTTAACTCTTTACAAAGTCCTATTTAAATGCTAAGATTATAAATAAAATGGCATGCTTTGCTTCATTTACCATACAGCTCGAGGCACTTCAATACATTATATGAGACAAAAAGAGTACCTCCGATGCAGCATCAAAATCAAAGAGATCTAGTTCCTTTCCAAGTTGAAGATGATCCTTGACAGGAAAGCTAAACTCATGTGGGGTGCCTACCTACAAAAGCGCATAGAAAATGAGCAAGAATGCAGAATGAACCTGGACTACCAAACCTCCCTCTTGAGTGTGTGTGTGTGTGTGTGAGAGAGAGAGACAGAGACAGAGACAGAGACAGACTATCTTTCTTATGGTTGAAAATTCCTCCCCACCAATCGGGACATCTGGATGAGTCATATTTGGTATGCATTGTGCTTCTTGCTGAAGCTCATCAGTAAGTTTAAGTAGGTCTTCTTCCAAAGAAAGAAGCCCTTCCTTGAGATTCTTTCCTGCATGCAAAAGATGAAAGATTAACTCAAATCTAAAAACTCAATCAAGAAGCAGACCAATAGATTAATAAACAAAAGAAGGGCACAATGAATGTTCCAATGATACCTTCCTCTATGAGTCTTTGACGCTCGGATGACTCCAACTTCCCTTTCATCTTGTTTGCCACCACATTCCTTTCCCCGCGAAGCCGTTCAACTTCCTGCTTTCTGTGAGTAACAATTAGCTATATAAAATTGAGAAACAAAACACCACTTTTCTAAAACACGTATGAAGTCCAAGTTCAAACGACCAATACCATATCTACTAACTCTAAAGCCAATTGCGCAACATAAAATAAACCCATCATGGGATTAAAGCAACAAAGCTATAAATTTTTAATCAAAATTCAAAATGTCTTCAAAATTTATGAAGATTCAGCAAATCAATAACTAAAGTTAAAAAATTGACCTTTTGAAGATTCAGCATTTTGTGGTAGAGATCAAGCACATGTTCCAAATTGGCATTGGAATTCCTCTTCTTTATGTTGGCAGCAACCGCGTCCTTGTTGTCCCTTATCCACTTGAAATCTATCGCTGCTTTCCATTGCTGTTTCATACCTTCATCGCCCCAAAACAGAATATCAACTAAAAATAAAATATAAGAAAACTCTAATTTATTCAAAATATAACTAAGTTGTGAAATGAGAGAACCCTTTTCATCTGGGCTGGTTGTTTTTGGTTTTGCGGTGGCAGTGGCTTGTACGGCCGGGGCCGAAAGACCTCTGACGAAGAAGAGCTGAAGTGCAGGTCGTCTACGGCTATGGCGGTAGAGGAAGCTCTGGGATAATGGTTTAAAGACGGAACGCAAAGACGAAGAGGAAGGTGTAGGAATTGTAGCGAGCTTCAGGGTTTGTAAGGTTGTCCCGCCCAAACCCATTGTTTATCTACAGAGTCTGCGAACCTGCTTCAGTGGGCGACACAAAAGGAGTGCTTGGAGAGGAAAAAGGAGCTGTTTTTTTTAATTTTTTTTATAACTAATTTATCTTCAACCTTTAATATTTTGCAAAATAAAATATGACCCAACTTTCTTAAATCCCCCAAAATTTATGTGTTACCGTGTGTTTAGGTCACAATCTGACTGAAATACAAAATTATTTGTAAGATATTCATATTGTGGGGAATGATTTAATAGAGAGAAAAAAATCATGAATCCTTGTATTAACGGTGTGGGGTGAGCCAAAAAGTTTCTCTAGTCTAAGTTAGTTCCAAGACAAGAAGAAGTACGGTTTCTTTGGCAACGTTACCTCCCTCTCGTGGTGCAAGCCGGATTTTTATTTGACTTGTTGGTGGTTGGTTTATTGTCGTGAGAGGATGTATATTGGCATTAATTGAGAGAGTTATAACTTGTAATTTTACACGTTCAGTCAATTAGTTGTTTGATTTGGGACGTGTGAGATATTTGCCTAAAATAGGTGGGCATATTCACCCAGATTAATGATGCTACAGTAATTAGGAAGATCTCGGGCATCAATGTTGATCCGTTTTGGAGGCCTGTTGCTCAAAGGTTGGTCGTGTTCAGGTATGTTATGTGAAGCCCAGGTAAGCCTTGTCTTAAACCTACTTGGCTTTTGGGCCCATGTTTGGGCTATGTTGCCTGGCAAGGCATGAGATGACCAAAGACCCTACTGAAAACTCTATTAGGCCCATTATATAGCGCGTGCATGCTCCAGTGGAGCCCACACTCCTATCAATTCTGGCATAAGAATTGACCTTTGCCAACTCTAGACAATTACGTTACTTAGCTCCTCGTTAATGAGCAATAAGATGTGCTTCTGGTTTTCGCATCCCTTTTACTGTGGCGCCTTACTATTAGTGTGCGATTGTTTGCTCCCACAAATATATATTTATAGACATCCCGAATTCTAATATTTTGCGTTTTAGTGTTCAATTTGAAAGCTCTTAAAAAAATATTTATGTGGATCACATATATAATGTCAAAAATAATCCTATGAGTGCATAGCCTAATACTAACTTGTAAATACAAAAAATAAATAAAAGAAAATAATATAATTGTAAATTTAAAACAATGATATTGTTAGTCTTGTCAAATTTGCTACATTTTCGGTTAAATTTAAGGACAACATGGTCATTTCAAGCACAACCCCCATCACTTACACTAGCTTCATCACTCCCACTACCACTATGTACCTAAACCCACCATTCACATCACCATTAGCGAAGAATAATCTCACGATAGAGACATAAAAATTATTTCCTAACCAATATTAGATAGAAAAATAAGGGAGGTAGGGGAGGTGGTGTGTTGGGAAGAGGGGTTGGGGTTGGGTGGGTGTTGTGTATGTGCATTGGGCGTGTGCGTTGGATTAGGGGTGATTGGGTGGGGAGATCAATTTTGGGCAGGTTTGGGTTGTTGCGATGGGGCTTCGAGGTGGTTTCCATGGTGGAGGTTTGGATTAGATTTGTTGCTTGAGGATGGGTGGGTTGGGTTTGTTGCTTGAGGGTGGGCGGATCAAATTGGTGGAGGAAGTGGGTGATTGAACATAAGTCGGAGAAGGGGGTGGCCGGTGGTTGTGGTTGGGGGGGGGGGGGGGTGGAGATTAGGATTGCTAGTGTTTTTCCTAGTAGAAGGAACGTAAAAATATTATTTTGTCCAGCCCATAGGGTGTGCGGGTTGGGACGACACAAGGCCCACAAAAGTAGAGCCTTCTATAAAACATTTTAACCCAAGAGTTATGGAAAAAAAAACCTTTTTTTTTCTCTGTGTGTGTGACTGATGTTTTTTGTGCTTTATTCTATAAAAAAAAATTGGGTTATTTTCTTTACTTTTTATATAGGAGAAATTATATAGTGGACCTCTTTTACATAAACTAACAAATTTAACACCTAGCTTGAAACATTTTATTTTAATTTTTGTTAAAATAAGGTAAGTGTTGAACATAAAATTAAAGGAAAAAAAACTCAAATTATGAGCAATAGTTATTGAATTTGTATCATCTTTTGGTAATTGAATTCGCATAATGGTTGTTGTAGCTCCTCAACCCCACTTATGTCAGCATTATTGATCCTTACGTTACATTTTCTCTCAAAAGTATGGGCAAAATCATGGCTGGTCCATTAATTTTGAAGGCTCAAGGCAGGAAAAAGATTTAAGGCCTTTTGGGGTTCGTTGGTACGGCGGACTGTCATGGACTAGACTAAATCCTGAGACTATCTTGAATTAGCTCGGATTTGGACTAAGCTGGATTAAATACCAACCTACGTTTGGTGCTTGTTGAACTAAAAGCTTGATTGTAAAAATAGTGAAGACCTATGTTTGGTGCTATGTTCGTATTAAAACAATTATTTAAATATTTAAAATTCATTAGAGATTTTGACCTAAAATTAAGTAAATGATGCAAAGAAACCAACGAAAAATATATAATTTATTAAATAAAAAAATTATAATATTTTAAAAGCTAAAACTATTTTTATCTCACATCTTTCTTCTTTTTTCTATTTTTTCTTCCTTTTCCCCCCTTTTTCTTTTTCTTCTTCCTTTCCTCCCAGGCCCCCTTTCTTTTTTTTTTTTCTCTCTTCCTCCCGATCTCACTCTCTGGTTCTCTATTTTTTTCTCTCCAATATTAATGCAATGATATCTTTCTCCTTCTCTCTCCTTTTCTCTCTCCCCCTCCCAACCTTTCTCTGCCTCCTCATCATTTTATCTCTCTTATTCCCCTTTGAAGTCACAGATTTTCATCTCCTTTGAAGTCACAAATCTCCATCTGATTTCATTGAGCCATGGTCGATGGTTGATGATTTTTCAGAGGGTTCAATTGGGTTTGACAGTGGTGGTTGAATTTGGTTTTGGTTCCACTAGATTTGAATTGGTGGTGGTTGATTCGAGTGGGTGGGTTTGAATTGGTGGTGATTGATTCCAGGTGACTGGGTTTGAATTGGCGGTAGATGGTTTGAGTGACTGGGTTTGACGACTGTCTCTGGTGATTCTGGTGGTTCCTGCTGGATATGGTGGTGGTGACAGGTTCTAGGTGAAGAAGAAGAAGAAGTTGGTTATCGTATCTGGACTCGCTTGCTTTGTTTAGCACCCTCGCTATTTAGCGAACCAAGTTTTGGGCTCTCTATATTAGACAAGCGAGTCCAATGTTTTTTTACCCATTAATATATAATCTCATTTAACTTAATTCCCTCCCTTACCAAACATAGATTTTTTGGACTATTTAACCCAGATGCCAAACAGGGCCTTAATGTGACATATTAAATTGGGTAACGAAATTAAACACATTCACTCAACTTTATTATTATTATTTTTTCCGAAATTCACTAAACTTTATTTGGTAGGAATAATCTGTTAATCTCGGGTGAGAGAGTGTACTGGTTTGGACAAATAGGAAGCGACTATTATAGTTTTACAATCCGTGGCACAGACAAAAGGTAACATCTGAACCGTCGATTAAGGGTCGTAAAAAAACACAAGAGGCCAACATAATAACCGTCCGATTAGGCAGCGGGACAAACACAGTAAATGTGAAACGTGGCCGTCCGCGACTCCGCCGTCACGTTGAGTTGTTGAACCAGCACTATATATAACGCACAAACAGTACAACCCCCAATTCGTACCCGAAGTTCTGATCTTCTGTTTTCTGAAAACCCAATTTCCTCTCTTTCCCAAAACCCAAAAATTCGTCTTCGACTCTTCGAATCTAAGAAATCCAAAAGGTAATCTTTCTCTTCCTTTTTTGTAATTTTTTTTTATGTTCTTTTCTTCTTTGATACAATTCATTGTTGTTGCTTCTATAATTAGGAAACTAGGGTTCCTAGATTTTGTTTCAAATTGGGGTTTTATAGAATCGAATTGGGTTGTGATCTTTGGGATTCAATTGTGGTTACAGATGGCCCGTACGAAGCAGACAGCTCGCAAGTCCACCGGAGGCAAGGCTCCAAGGAAGCAACTTGCCACCAAGGTTCGTAAATAACCCCTTCAAACCCTAGTTTTTTCCCCTTATCAGTTTTGTATCTTAAAAATTTGTCAATTCTGATCTGGGGTTTTTTTTTCAGGCTGCTCGCAAATCAGCCCCAACCACCGGAGGCGTGAAGAAGCCTCACAGATACCGCCCTGGAACTGTTGCCCTCCGGTACGTTTTAAAAAACCTACCCTTTGGCTCTGCCTACAAAGTTGTTAAATTTTGATTCTGGGTTTCTTTGGAAATAAGAATTTTGTTCCTAAGTTGTGTTTGTGATGTAATTCTGATTCTGGGTATTTCGTAAAAGAATAATGTTTTGTTGCTGAATTCTGATCGTGATGTGTTTGTGAATATGACGCAGTGAAATCCGCAAGTACCAGAAGAGCACAGAGCTGCTGATCAGGAAGCTCCCATTCCAGAGGCTGGTTCGTGAAATTGCCCAGGACTTCAAAACCGATTTGCGTTTCCAGAGCCATGCTGTTTTGGCCCTGCAGGAGGCTGCTGAGGCATACCTTGTTGGGTTGTTTGAGGACACTAACCTCTGTGCCATTCATGCCAAGCGTGTTACAATCATGCCCAAGGACATCCAACTTGCCAGGAGAATTCGAGGCGAGAGGGCTTAAGGAAGAATTAGAAGCTACAATATGTAAAAGGGGGCTCGGTGGGCAAAGCTTTGATTTCATTGAATTGGTCATGAGTTCATGATTATAGGGCTGGAATGGTTTTGATTTTAGGATTTTTAAAGTAAGTTTGGTTAATTTGTAATATTTAACGAGTACAAGACATTGGTCACAATTGTAATTGTGTTGAACCTCTTCTAAGTTCTATCTACCTGATGAATGCAGTTTATTTTTCATAATACTTGGCATGTGGTTTGGTTCATTTCTTTGAATTCTCTTTGGAGGCGAAGTTGCGATCTCCGCGTTGTTGCACTTGCAATGACACTTTGGGTTCGCATTAGCTGTTTAAAATTATTTTCTTAGCATAAGCAGGTTAATACCAGTATGTGGCTTTTGAATTATGGTTGGCCAGACCTAAATTTAGTTTGTTCATCTGCTTAAAACCAACCACCTTGTCTTTTCGAGCACCTTATGGTAGAACTGTCCCGCCCTACGGAGTGGTGCGGGCTGCCTGAGGGGGTGGTGGTGTGGTTGTAGTTACAACTTACAACGATGCCAAGGTCGTGGGTGCCTGACCGACACCCTTAACCTGCACAACCACGCCACAGCATTCTTGGGCAATGCAATGGCCATAGCACTATCATTAATTGCTGTTTATGCTGTTCAAAGCGTATGCATAAAACCACCTTACCTGCTGACATCCTCATGTCACACGTTAATCTAACTAGGAATTATTTCATACAGTTAAAAAGAAAGAAATCATCCACCAAGGCAATGCTTCTTTATTATCTGAAAACCCCAACTACACTGTTGTACAACATCTAGTGCAAAAATTTACCACGGGAAGAAAGTTAAAAAAACAATTTTCATTGATGAACACTGAACAGCAATAACTTCATTTCATGAGCTACAGTTTTGCTGTATTCTGAAACGCGCCAAAATTTCTTATTAATTCATGGGTTTAAATAGGGCATTCCCTGAGAGTTCACTCTCAATGTAGAAACTCATCTATAGGAGAAAAACTTGGATATAATAGTTGAAAGCAAACCAAATCTTGGTTTTTACGCAGACACCGTCTACAGAGGACCTGGAAAGGTTCCATTCTCCCTCTGCTCATTCCATCTCTCAATCTGGAACACACAAATAGTACAACAGGAACACCGTTAACTTCTAAAGGATACAGGACAGACAGCTAATCAGCCAACTAGAAAACCAGTATTGAACGAAATACAACATTCCATATAGCAAGTAAGCAGATATGCACAAAGGATTATGTTTAAATCCCCCACACACAAATTAAGGTGCAGGAAGACACAACTTACAAATCACTCTTGCCTTCAAATGTCGTTTTTTTTAATAAGAACCCTTCATATGTTTTTCTAACAACATTCACAAACAATCACGACATATACAGGGATATTCTCTCCCAGTAGCAAAAACTTAAATAAGAAAGAAAAGAGTAGCAAAAAACCCATTTTTGCATGACATATTATACAAATACCCATATAGAGCCTATTTGAAGAGAAAAACCCAAAACTAGCCACTTGTTCTTTTTTAATTGGTTCTTAGTGTGTTAAAATTTTCTAAGAACCAATTAGAAAATGACAAGTGGCTAGTTTTGGGTTTTTCTCTCTAAATAGGCTCTATAAGGGTAATTGTATAATATGTCATGCTAAAATGGGCCTATTAATGAAAAGCCCTAAACAGAAACTTTTCTAAGATTTTGCTCAACATCTTTTGTACACCAGGGCAGAAAAAGTTGAAATAAACTATCAAAATAATAGGAACACTTATTTTTCATAGAATTCATATTTTGCTGATCTCAGAATAGAATTAAAGCTCTAACCATGCTCAAATATTCAGAAAATAGCAAGTGATCCAATCTCAGAAAGTACCAATAGAATGGCTAAAGATATTGGTTGATGTGAAATTTAAAAATGCAGAGATCAACAAGAATAAAACATTAAATTCAACTTAAGATCAGCAAAATTAGTCCGGTAAAATGTTATTAAGTTGTGCAGAACTCCTCGTTTTTACACAAGGTATCAATTGATAGTGCCCTTGTCAACCATTTTTGTTCAGATCCTAAGTCCCACACCTACTTGTCGAAAGCCATGCCTCATATAGAGAGGCAATAAACTGTACCAGTTTTCCCCTCTTCCCAATTTGTCACAACTTCAATTAAAAATCTAAACTTCTTCAATGGAAGATGACTTAACAAAATTAAACTTAGAACACAATATGATTCAATATGTTGAGGATGCAGAAGGTTGTACTTTAAATAGAAATGACAAACATTACAGTTTCTAGGACCTAAAAAAATACTGAAATTACATACCCATTCACCAGGGCAAAGAGAACGGTAAAACTTTGCAAATTTGTCACACTCTGGAGCATCTTCCCCCTTTGCAGCTACGCACCTGAAAATAGTTGGAATAGAATAGTGAAGACATTGTCAAAAACCTCAGCACCCCAAGATAGGATGTAAGTGATAAAGTAAAGGGCGCTCAAAGAACAGATAGGAATGTTTGGAGGTGGGTGGGACGCCGTATACTTACCGATGATACTCTACATATCGGGTAAAGCAATGCCTTGTCTGATTTGTTGTTGGGAAACGGAAATCTGCTGGTGCCGTCTCAATCTGGACACAAAAATAGAATGTTAGTGAATAGATCAAACAAATAAAGATAAAAAGATATAACACAGTATGCACTAAGGTAGAAAACAAAAAGAAATTATTGATAATTTTATAGGCAGATTAACCTTAATTGCAGGTGTCTCTTCAGCTGCCTCTTGATCACCTGAGTTTTCAGTACTATCACTGCTTTCTTCAGCAGCAGCATCAGTGGCAGGATTGGTTTCAGTGGCTTCTATGCCAGCAGCAGCAGGACTGGCTTCATTGCTTTCTTCGCCAGCTGGTGTAACTTCTGAGCTTTCTTCCGCAGCAGCAGGTGTTTCCTCAGGTTTCTCAGGGACAACTTCAGTCGCTGGATTCTCAACCACTTTTACTTCGACAGGTTTGGTAGCTACATCTGGTTTCTCCAATGAGTATTGCTGCATGTGAAAGTAAGAGGGAAAACACTTTAAACATTATTATCTTATGTCATTAAAAGAAAGGACTAACTATGGAGTGCACATAATGAAGCATGTAGTGAGTGGAATCGTTCTATCATTCTCCAGAAAACAGCCACGGGGCACAGCAACCAGCAGGATGCAATAATTTTTGGCGTTAAAAACTAGGTTGTGGATTAATTTTTAAGCTTAATACAACTGGGTAGGTGGCGTGTCTGGGAAAGGGGATGGGGGTGGGAGGGGTGTGTGAGCACTCTCAGCAACATCACACTCAGTTAGGAGCATGTCGTTCAAGGTGATGTTTTGCCATCCAGGATACCCACATAAACTGTTTACTTATTTAATAGCCCAGTGTGTCTTGCCTAATTGATTGACTGGCCTAAAAAAGATCCTACTAAAACAATTGACTTGTTAAAGGGTTTTACAACGTAACATATTAAAAATAAATTGAAATGCATATCATAGATAGGTAATCAAAGCATAACATTTGTCCATAAGAACATCCAGTCGAGTTCAAAACAGCAACTATGTGCCAACGACGCAGCCCGCGACCTTTGATCGAATTTTCAAGTAATTCTGCATAACTTTAAATTAAATCAACAAGAAATGATACTTTATTTTTAAAAAATATATATTAGAAAGAACTTTTTTCGGCACAACTAATCATCCTAAAATGACAAACTCGAACAAGAACGCAGAAATTAAAAACAAATAAATAGTATATTCAATAGATAGAATTCACTGACAGCTTATTAAACCATAAACTAGATCCATAATTGGATGCAGAATTTCAAAAAAAAAATCAGTTTAAATGAAGTAATTGTGATAGCATCTAGATTCTAGATCGAACTGAATCGGTGACCACTGCCATCAACGAAATTGTAACATTTCGATACATAAAGAAGATGATCGGAATGTTACCTCAGCTAGGGTTTGGGTTTTGTCGCCTTGCGCCTCCGCCATTGATGGCATACGATCTACCTCAGCTGCTCTCGCGTTTTATCCTAGGCCGCCAAGCGCAGAGAGAGAGATAGAGACAGAGACAGAGAGAGGGAGAGAAATGTGTGGATGGTTAGGTCTACCGTCTAGAAGCTGAGAATTTAAACTGAGTTACTGCTGTGGTAAAAGTAAAAAATGATACTGATAATAAGTTGATGACTGGAGTTCAGCTACGCGTCGGCTTTTTTAGTTAGACCGGTGCTTGGAGCTGGCCAGTTTTGGGCTTCCAATTGTTGATGCTACTAACTTGGGTTGCGCTATTGACCCAAAAATAAAATAAAATTGGGTTGGGCTCATACACAACAGTTGGTCACGGAATTTGTTCTTTTTTTTTTTGGTCCTATGTGTGTTCTTTGATCAAGGGATGCAATGGAGGAGCTAGCTTCCATTTCATCGGGACCAAAAATGTAAATCTATCATTTGGGGAGCAAACAACACATGTTTATTACTTGGTGGACAACAACATAGGTTTTCCAATATTTTCCCACCAATTTACATAAGTTTAATATAAATTTTATATCAAATGCTGGAGTGTGGGGATTACGTCAAATGTTGAAGTGTTAGTCCTTTAAACGAGAGAGAGAGAGATTCGAATTTAAATCTCTTTAGACATCAGAAAGAGTGATATTGCAAGATTAAGAGTTAAATTGATAAGTATCATTTGTATGTTAGCTTAAACAGAAACAGAAAGAGTGATATTACAAGATTGATTAGTAATGTATACACAGTAACACACAGCCTACAATTCAAATACAATTTCAAACAGACTTCCTAAGGTATGTTGAGATGTGTGGTAAATTAGAAAATGACTTTCTAGCTAAAGGAGTCACCTCCGAACCAAACTTAGACCAGTAGTCACACAAACACAATTATTTGACGTGTACAATATACTTACAATATTAATAATAAAAAGAAAGAAGAATGCAAGAAATTTAGATCAGTACAAGAAAAATGACACATTCGAGTAACAAAAACTATAAAATAAGAAAATAAAAATGAATAAATAAATAAGAGAAGAGGAATCAGTCTTTTTTTTTTTGTTGTTGATGAAACAAGGGAGAAAAGAACCCCAAAACAAACAAACTACAACAACCGAATAGAACGGGTTCTAGAAACCCCCAACATATCATCTGCCAAAGCCTCGCCAATCCAGGGAGGTGCCGAGTCAAACCACTGTATGCCTAAGTCCATATCATAACTGCCATTCGCAAGTCTATCAGCCACACAATTTCTTTATCTGTACACATGTTGAATAGCACAAATACTAATCTTCTTCATTAAATCCCAGCAACCATATAACAGACCAGCAAGAGGATGAGTACCAGCTGTCGCAGGATTCATAATAAGGGCCACAACCAGCGCAGAGGAATCAGTCTTTTGATTAAGGTTCCATCTTAGAACTTTGGCAGCTACAGAGGTATAACAAATTGAAATTAAATATACAACAAATTACACAACCTTTTTTTTTTTTTAAATTTTATAAAATGGACAAAGTGACATCTTTTGATAAGGAGATTCGTATTGTCTACACATGTGATTAGATGTTGGTTCTCTCCTCCTCCCTATTGACTCAAGCTCTATTTGGAGATAAAGCTCAAAGGGCAATGGAGCTATAAAAAGATCCTTGGGACTTTGAATATTATATGAAATTAGAATAGTTGTGCATGTGTATGAATAATGGTCAATTATGGACTCTTAAAGTATTTGAATGCGTGAGTGATCGTTAACTATTGACGGTTAGTGTACATCAGGAACCTAAGCACATTGTAATGAAAAACACAAGGAAATAACAAAAATGAAGGAAAAAGACAAGGATTGAAAGAGATCAATGATCAAGTACCCCCCATTTCATTATTGATTTTTTTTTGGTCAATACCATTTCATTATTGATTGGTACAACCTTTTACTCCTTTACCGTACAAATTGCATGATTGAAAAAGTGGTAACGGGCAAGAACACCCTTACCAAGTAAAGAGCTTTAGATTTTGTTTGACCACAATAGTTCTTAGCTACTTGCACAAGAAGAACATGTTTAAAAAATATTTACTTGAAATCATAAAACAAACCCAACAAGCCTCTATGCATGCAAAGGACCATGAGTTATACAAATCCTATATGAATGATCAAATTCCTCAACTTTATAGAAGGCAATGAGGTGTAAAATTCTGCAACCAAAACAACAACCAATGTCTTTATGTATTTTGATTACACGTATTTTAAGGAGGTTTGCTATCTGTTTATCCCCAGACAAAGAGAAAAATGGGAATTTTCAGGCAGATTGATAGGGTGGTGGGCTAAGATTTTGGGACATGGGCTAGTGAGAACACAGCAGAGGGTGTGCTGCTTTTTCAGCCTTTGTTTTTTCTAGGGAAGTTAAGAAAGGATGAGGATGAGAGACCAAACTTATTAACGGCAATTTTGACCAGATAAGAAAGTTCCAATTCCAAAAGAGCCAACATTATTGTTTGAGTTGGAAAATACCCAACAGCATTAAATTCATATAAATATAAACATGGAAATAGAGCCATGTGGTTAATCTTTTGCCAAACAACCTGCAGGTGTTGTTTTGTTGGCTCCCCTAATCAAACTGCTGCGTCCGAAAAAGGGATTATCTTGTACATGGAAATGATAATAATAGCATTTAAACCCTTCCTAATCTGGTTTTGGGTATGAGACTCTGAATTTTTGACGGTGGAAACTTGATTCATGAACACCGTAAAAAGTAGAGTGATGAATTTAGAGAAATGAGAAATCAAATCGCGATCTCGTACAGTTATAAGATTTTATTTAGAATGAAAATTTGTTTGCATGAACAGTGAGAGTGAGATATAGGAAATGTGGGAATCGACAGAGATTAAGTAAAGATTAGTGAGAGATTAGAAAGAAAGAGGGAGAGATGCGTGGCTTGTATTACGGGTCATGTCCCTTCTCTTCTTTTAAGTGAAGAAAAAGAGACCAAAGAGACAAAGACACATCGGTTCTTTTGTGTTCTGGATTTGGGACCCTATCATATCTTTTATTTTTTAAAGTTTCTAAATTTAACCTCCAAAAAAGAAAATAAATTTAATTCCATATTTTTAAATTTTATAAAATATAAATATACATGGTCCAGTCTTGTCCCTACTCGCCGACTATCAGAGGAAGAAGATTATCTCCCATTTCCCCATTTCCCCACCACACACAGAAAAAACACTCGGACAACAACTCAAACCCGTTCAATATACCGGGAGAGATTTCAGATCTCTCACAGAGAAGAGAGAGTGAGAGAGAGTCTGTCTGTCTGTCTGTCTGTCTGTTTGTATGTGATTTTGTGTTGTTGTTTGTTATGGATAAAAGCTGTCCATCTTCAACCTCTGACTCTGTCCTCACTTCTGCTACTACCAGCAGTGGTGGTGGCAGCAGCAGCTCCACCAGAGACAGCTACCTCAAACACCTTAACAAGCTTTCTCACAAGATCTCAAAACCCACAACCTCAAACAACAACAACTTCCTTAAAAAACCCAACTTTGAAAACCCAACACCTCCTCCTCCTCCTGTTCCTCTTCCTCCACAACCTCAACAGCAACAACAGCAGCAGCAACATCAGCCTCCGGTGTACAACATCAACAAAAACGACTTCCGCGACGTCGTTCAGAAGCTCACCGGCTCCCCCGCCCACCACGACCGCTTCTCCAACCCGCAGCCGCCGGCGGTCCACCCGCCCAAGCCCCAAATTAGCTCCCGGCTCCAGCGCATCCGCCCTCCCCCCTCGCTCACGTTAGCAACCGCCCCCCTCCCTCGCTAGAATGCGCCGCCCAGCCCACCAACCCCAACGCCATCAACAACTCCATCATTCCACCCATGGGTTCCGCCGCCGCTCACTTCAACTCCATTGGACGGTCCACAACCCCGCTCTCGCCTCTCCCTCCTTTCCCAACCGTACACGCGGCGGCCGAGTCCCCCGTCTCCGCCTACATGCGGTACCTCCACAACTCAATCTCAGCCGTCGATGCTAACAAAAACCAGGCTTTCTCGGGATTCTCGCCGCTGGCCCCACTCGTGTCGCCGCGCTGGACCAATCAGACGCCACAGCAGAATCAGCAGGCTGCGCCGCCGCAGCAGGGGATGCTTTCCTCGACGAGTCAGCAACAACTGCCGGCGATGGCTATAGCGTCACAGCCGCAGTTCACTCTGCCTCCGTCACCGCTTCCGTTTGGGTGCTTGAATTCGCCTCGGTCACCGTACCCTTTGATGTCCCCAAATCAATTAGGGTTTCCTCAGCTTCCGCTCTCGCCGACAGTGCCTGTTCCAAGCCCTAGATGGAGAGGTTTCTAAACGTTTCTTCAGGTAAGTCGAGCTCTAAACGCTGTCGTTTTAGGGTTTAGGGGTTTTTTTTTTATATATTTATTTTATAAAAAAGACAAGAACTTTGTACATTCTGGGTTGAGGGGCTTATTCAATCACCGGTGGGTGGACGGAAAATGGTTCACTGCCGGTTTAAATTAGGTTTTCTTTGTTTTGTAAATGGGATATATGAGAATGAGAGACATGTAGGTTTGTTCTTTGTCTGGTATTGGATATTTGGGGGTTAATCAAAGGGTTAAAAATGTTATATATACAGAATTTGTGTTGCTAAAGGATGCTTTTGTAGTTTTTTTTGGGGTTAATTATCTCAGTTTGTGAACATTTTCTATGAACTGAAATTTCTATATGTGTGTTTGCTAATTGGATGGATGGTATAACATGTCTAGCGAGTGGGGTAGTTGAGCTCTTCCACCTCCACTCATGTGGCAGAAGTTCGAAATCCCGAGGCAACCCAATGAATATTTGTGTGTAAACCCCCCTTCCCAATCGCATGTACTGTAAAAAAAAAAAAAACACGTCTGGGTCAATTTTGCTTGCCAATATTCAATAACCCAAATGGTGAAAAGAGTGGTCTTTGTTTTTATGCTCCCAAATTGTAGCAAGACGCCACAAATGAGATTGGTGCTAAGCTTACTACATAGTATAGTTGATGTTGATCAAACTCCAAAAATGTTTTTGTATTCCACGTTCAAACAAAATTTGTTGCCTAATTTCGAAGAAATGCTTTTGCTTTGACCAGTTATGTGGATATTGATAAAAATGCTTTGGCTGGAAGCCTGGGGCCTTGAGATGCTGTTTTGAAGCCTTACTATGCTATGGTTTATCAGTGCCCTTGGGTTATCAGATTTTTCTTATTAGGCTCTGTTTTTCTCATCATACTTACTATGCTATTGATTTTTTGGCTTCTGCATATACTAAGTGCCTTTAAATAGAAATTGTTATTGCCAATGGGTCTAGCCTAGAGTAAAATAGCCTTGTCTTGCATATTATTGGTCCTCAGGTTCAAACTCCCATTGCACAGTGGTAGTGTGTGTGTGAGAGAAACCTTCCTTCCGCACGTAGTTTAAACTATCGCTTGTACTAAAAAAATATAGTTATTTTATTTTAAGCTCTTAGAAACTGCTAAGCTAATAAGTTAAGTGAACTTAACAATATGAAGTTGTTGATGAATGGAAAAATTAATAGAATGCAAAAGGTAGATTGGTAGAGAGATTAGTGCAGCAAAAAGTTGTGTTTGGATTCTAGTGGGCTTGGCAGTGCAGAGAGGTCTTAGGTGCAAATCTAGTGCCATGTCATGTTGATTCGGTAAAACAAGCCAATAATGAAAATGTAATCTGTTTGTAGACCCAAATAATTTATACTCAAAAGTTTGTGAACCCACATGAAGTAAGCAAATATGGAGTTTACTAGTAAATGGTGAGTCTTCCAAGCAATAATTATGTGCTCTCTCATTATTAGTTTGTTGTAAGGTCTTTGTTTATAGAGAAGGTTAACCATATCCGAGGCACCCAAATCCTTGCTTTTAGGTTGTAAGGTTATCCTTTGTTTTCAGCCAAGTTGGTCAAACCCCACCAACTTGGTCAAACTCCTTTTTTTTCTTGGTGTCACTTGAATCTTGCAGTGATGATATAGATAAAATTCAAATAACCAATCCTTTTTTAGGAGGGGAGGGGGAGAGAAGAACTTAACCCTTCCTCCCATCACTTTTCCTAGATCATATGCTCAGTTTAGAATGTTCAATGGATTACAGGACTTCAAAATCTTCTCTCTCCCTTGTTGTCCACCTTGTTGTCCACTTGCCCTGGAACATCTATAATGTAAACCAATGGTTTATTTCATTTGCACTTGACGATGGGAACAAGTGTCCCTGATGTATTATGTTTGGTTTGTGACATTTTTTGTTTGAAGCCATCAAAGTATGACATGATTTAACATCACACTTTTGAGAAAGATGACGATGAGGGTTCTCTTTTTTCTTTGAGAAGGATGATGAGATTCTAGGAATATTATTCACATTTCTTGGATGTGGGTTAAAATTGGGTTCTGGATGCCCATGAAAGAGGCCATGGCAAGAGGTATGAACACCGGGAATTTTTGTTTTTCTGGAAAATTTGAACAAAGGACATCAAATGCGTATGTAAATATTTTTAACTACTTTGAGTTATAGGTCTGTGCAACACCATCATTCTTCTGGTGTATTTATCTGTAGCTTCACAATATAAGCGCCTGGAGGTGTTAACTAGTTAATTTGTGATGAGCGACAAGTGATTTTGATTGTAGGGTACAAGACACGCATCTTCGATGAGTTTAGGTTTGTGTGTGTGATTGTGAACTACCAACGTTATATTTTGAAACTAAAATCAAACTGATTTCAAGCGTACACTTGTGATGACGCATGTGCAAATGTTTTGCAGAATGCTCCACAATATTTTTATATCTATCTATTGGATATATTTTTCTTTTTTGATGGTGAAACTCCACTTCTATGCAAGCAAGTTCTCCATTCCATGTCTAAATCATGATGAACTTGAGATGGGCGGTTAGGTCACGATTGGACATTAAGTTAGGCATCAATCATGGCCAACTACAAGGCGTGGGCAAACAAATTCTTGGTGATAACTCAACCAAGGCGGTCTCTCTGATGTTTTTCTTGTTTAATGCAATTAGGATTTCTGTTTACACTAAATTTATTTGAACAATCGTCAAATCACGTGTCGCAAACCTAGATGTTTTCAATGTCAAAAACTGAAATGAAATCATCCAAAAACACACGTAGGTATCTCCACCATCTCACATTTTCCCCCTCATAATCATCGTAGTTGACATTTAGCTAATCCTTTGTACTATTTTTCTAGTTGTCATTGTAGAGGGTAGAGAAAATGATAAAAAAAAAAGGGGGGGAAAAATACCCAAACAAAAATAGTTTTGAGTGAGTAAAGGAGATGTATTCTTGGAAGACTTTAGCAATTTGTTTCGGGTGCACACAAATTGTCGAAATTATCAAGCAGGTGCCCAAATAAATTATTGAGCTTTATGCCTGGTTTATAAAAGCTCGGGAGCAACTCATATTCTGTTAGAGGTATAGCTCAAAACTGGTAAAGAAACAAGTTGCGTTTGAGAGCATAGCTCCAAAACTTTGTTTAAGCTAGAAATTAGTCGGTGACACTCGAATCGGCTCGACACGTGTTACCCCGCTGATAATTCTTGATTAGCACAAGAGTGACGATTTGATTAGCAAAGATAAAAATGCCCGAGTCTTAGCTTGAGATGGTGGATATACGTACGCATCAATCAAAACTTGATACGATCGATTAATAAAAATATATCGAAGATGTGGGATGATTAAGTCAAACATATTATATTACTCAAGACAAATTCAAACTGATCCGAAACACCATGTCGCCATTTCCATTTTCCATTTCACTACGAGCACGCCGACTGTTGCGCCCCACATTTCCGTACCCACTAGGGGGGCATCCAAACCAAAACTCAGTCTTGAGGATAAATGGGCGGTCAAAGAACTTTGCTGTCCCCACCCAAAAAGTGAAGCAAAACTAGGACTTTATGGTGTTTCATCACAAATAATAAAACAGAAGAAGGATGGCGTTGAAATGTACCAATCAATTCAAAGCTACTTCAGAGATCACATGTATTGTATCCAATCAGACAAGCTCATTTTCAAAGGAAATGGAAAATCTTTCACAATCATGAAGTCACATGCAACTTTATAAAAGTTGATTAAGACTTGTCTACACGAACAACAAATCACAACGCAAAATGAGGAAAAAATAAAAAACTATATGTGATACTAATCAAGCATACGGAGAATTTGAGATCAAACAGATGGGATATTTGAGCCAAGATGTTTTTTCCCAACACAGAGACACAAAGCTTCAATATCCAATTCAGAAACACATAATTGAGAAAACAGACTACTTAAAAGGCAAAAAATTAAGGAGAAAAAAAAAGATAAATGAAAAAGAAAAACCCAGTTTGTCAATCATTCAATTGGGAAGACAAGAATACCTAGAATAGGAATAGAACTTGAATTAGCCAGGGTTACCTTCTCCTATTAAAAACATATAGAGGAGAAGTTCAACCCTAAATTGCAGCCATGGAAGGTGCTCACTGCTTTGGTTCCTCAGGCTTGGGTGCTGCTTCTTTAATCTCATCCGCCCCATCATCCTGAAGGCAAATCAATGTATAATTCAAAATCAGTAATCAATAAATTGCACAAGAAAAAGCAGGGAGAAGGGGACATCCATATGATTCATATAAATTATACCTGCATGTCAGAGGTCCACAGAGTGAGATTGTCACGCAGAAGTTGCATTATCAAAGTGCTGTCCTTGTATGACTCCTCGCCCAGAGTGTCCAACTCTGCGATTGCCTCATCAAAAGCCTGGTGGAAGTTGCAGAATCAAAACCAAAGTTAGAAAATGCTACAAATGTAAAATCTTTCGGATTCAGTTTCATGATGAAGAGTCAATCACCTGTTTGGCGAGATTGCAAGCGCGATCAGGGGAGTTCAGAATCTCATAGTAGAACACAGAGAAGTTGAGAGCCAATCCCAGACGGATTGGATGCGTTGGTGCCAGTTCTGCATTGGCAATGTCCTGAAATTACACAGAGCACAAAGCATCCAATTTACACTCGAATCAAAGAATAAATTGATCCATAAACAAAAGCTTCCCATCCATAATTCTACCAACAATTCGATCTACACTAAAAAAATTGATCTAAAATCTGCAAACAGTTCGATCTATTTGTACAATCTGAACTAACCATTTTGTCTACCACCGGATCCTACACATTGCATCCCACAAAATGATCAAATTAGAGATGTTACACACAATTTGGTATATACCGAAAATTTGACGAAAATCTCCAACAATGCAATCTATTTATTCCATCTGAGCCGACCATCAGTCTAGCGACAGATTGAGATGGTAGTCAGTGAAGATGGCACACAAGACAGTCAACTAAAATAGCACACCAGATAGAACAAACAAGTTTATATGCAAATGAAACACTAACTCAATGAAATTGGGAAAAGCTAGCTAATGTGAAATACCTGAGCAGCTTTGTAGGCAGAGAGAGTGCTCTCAGCAGCCTCCTTGCGCTCGGTGCCGGTCTTGAACTCAGCAAGATAGCGATGGTAATCGCCCTTCATCTTGAGGTAGAAGACCTTGGAGTCGCCGGCGAAGGCGGAAGGGATGAGCCGCGAGTCGAGCAGCTTGAGAATGCCATCGCAGATATTGGAGAGCTCGGTCTCGATCTTGGATCGGTAGTCGCGGATCATGGCGACGTGGTCGTCGTTGCCGCGGCTCTCCTCCTTCTGCTCGATGGAGGAGATGATGCGCCAGGAGGCCCGGCGAGCGCCGATCACGTTCTTGTAGGCGACGGAGAGGAGGTTGCGCTCCTCCACGGTCAGCTCCTCCTTCTCTGCGGAGGCCGAGACCTTCTCGACGAACTCCACCATCTCCTCGTAGCGCTCAGCTTGCTCCGCGAGCTTCGCCATGTACACGTTCTCTTCACGGGGCGAGGGTGTGGTTGCCGCCATTGTTGGTGAGCTTGTGAGATTGGGTTCACAGAGAGACAGAGAGAGAGAGAGGGAGGGAGAAGGAGGGAGGGAGGGAGGAGAAAAGGAGTTGGGATTGGATCTTGAGATCTGGCGATTGTTTTGGGAAGAAGGAGAGAGATTTGAGGGGAAATGGGGTGTTATTTTTGGGGGTAGTGGAGCGATAATTGCGTTGGGAGAAGGAGAGATCTGGGCCGTTGGATCAACTCTGCAAGTTTGGCAATTGGCTGGTGAAGAACAAGCAGCTGGCAACCACGGGGACTTTTTATTTTATTTTTTTTATTTTCACAAATAATAACACGGGGTTTTGATTTTGAACTGGAAAAAGGTGCGCTTTTTTATTTGAATGTGCAGTTGGCAGACGATGGCTTTTGGATTTCAAACGTCCGAAACAGTGTTGTCCTGGATTCTCCAACAAGGGCAGATTTTGGTAAGGGCCATTGGGCTTTGATACCAAGTATGTCCAATGGCAGTCTGGGCTCTTTAACAGGCATGTCCACATTTTGCCCTTTTCTTGTCCACACAAGATGGACTCCCGGCCTCTTTTAATGGCTTGGCTGTACTAAACTGGAGTTGAGTTCAAGTAAGTTCTCATGAGTCCAAGTCAATTTTAAGATTTATATAAGTTCACCAAATAACGTCAAGAATATTAGTCCGATTTTATTGAAATAGTCCAGTCCAAACTAAGCTACCGAACGTGGTGCAAAAGAACAATGTAGCTGAGTGACACTAAAACTGATGGCTACAAGATGTAAGCATCCTAGAGTGAGAAAAAAAAAAAAAAAAAAAGCATTACGTAACTACTCATCATCAACTAGGCTAATTCGAGAACATCATTGTTATGGAAGAATTCTCCTCCCAATCTGGGACATGTAATGTTCCGTTATTTGGCTTAATCATGACTTCGCATCATACAAGGTTGAAAATAGTTGAAGAAAGTGGGTCTTACACCAACCATGAAATTACTTAGCACTCTTAAAAACTAATTTAGAGAGAACTGTATATTTTGATTGATTTTGAAGTCGACTTCAGTTTTCTTAAGAAATTATGATTTGTTTTGTGGGCGGACTTCAGCCGATGCATTCAAACTCAAACCTAACTCGAAATCATGTTTATGTCCTAAACTTTTTTAACCAAATTATTTGGACTTTCTCAATCAACATCATAAACAATTGATTGATATGTAACGAACTCTTTATTGGAAATTTGAATTAGTTATACTCAAAAATACTCGTATAAATTAGTAAATTAAACAAGAGCCCCAAAACAACAAAATCGTACACCATAGTTAATACATCAAATACGTAGGAAAATAATTAAAAATATTTGGCATGTGATATAAAGAGAGGCACGTTGTCGTCCCATAGACGCCTACCTACATGCAGGTTATAACGGTCGTCTACAACTTCAGGATACAACCCTTGAAACTCACTGATCCGTTAAGCACAATCACGACAGACAAGGTACCAAGTGTTTATTAAATTGCCCATTAGACATGACAGAAAGAAGGGACAATACAGAAACATACTGTTCTTTGTAAGGAGTTCCTATTTCATAGAACTCTATATGCCTCTTAGTGATAAACATGACTTTTACTTGACCTTTTAGGAAAACCCTAATTATAATAAATAAAGTTTTGGGATCTTAACAAATAAAGTGTTATTTATTATAAATAACATAAATATCCAACACCTTTCTTAATCAACTTTATAAACAATTAATCGATACATGACAAAATGACATACGAACCCGAGACATCCACTCACTTGGACAGAAGAATGAAGGTAGATTTTTTTTTTGTACGTTGGAAATTAAAAGATTGTGACAACGGCACCAACTGCCGGGTCCATGGGAAATGTACCCATAATTAGTAGTGTATAAATCTCAAAAGGAACCTGAACATGGAACCTGAAATGTGAAAAGGGAAAACCAACTGCTGATGCGATAGGTTGCCGACTTAAGCAGCCAAGCCAAGGTTGGTTTTGGCTTGTAGCTTCATTTAGTCAATCAGTGAGCCTCCAACCTAGGGGTGGCAATTTCCGACTTTACCCGTTACACGACTCTAAACCCGCAAAAAACACGACTCAAACACGACACATTAATAAATGGGTAATTTTGGGGTCAACCCACCACTGACCCATTTATAAACGGGTGGGTTTCGGGTCAACTCGCCAACCCGTTTAAATACCCCTTTTAACCCGTTTATTAAACGGGTCGTGTCATGGGTCGTGTCAACCCGTTTACTACCTGCCAACCCGCGAAAAAAATTAAGGAAATTGAACCTTTAGCACACCCACTGGGTTTTCGAACCCCAGCCAATTTCACCCATCTCCTTGCTCCTTATCCATCTTGGTGTTGATCACTTTGTGATTATGTGTTACAACATTTGATATTTATAATGTCTTTACAAACTGATGAGCACTTAATTATTACATTTTTATCCATAAATTATATTTGTTAGTAATTATTCCTTATTATTTGAATTAATTATGTATCTAGGGTTTAGGGTTTAACGTTTTAATCCCTAAACCCTAAACCCTAAACCCTAAACCTTAAACTCTAAACTCTAAACCCTAATCCCTAAACTCTAAACCCTAAACCCTAAACCCTAAACTCTAAACTCTAAACACTAAACTCTAATCCCTAAACCCTAACCCTAAACCCTAACCCTAAACTCTAAACCCTAAACCCTAAACTCCAATCCCTAAACCCTAACCCTAAACCCTAACCCTAAACTCTAAACCCTAATCCCTAAACTCTAATCCCTAAACCCTAAACTCTAATCCCTAAACTATAATCCCTAAACCCTAAACCCTAAAACCCTAATCCCAAAAGAAATTTCGTATAACTTATAAAATTTGTATCATGTCACTTTTTTAGCGGAGGTGCAATATTGACTAAGTATGAAAAATGGTTTTTCGGAATAATCATTTTCTCAAGATAATTTTTGGCGGTTTTTATTCCTTACACATAAAATAAGAAAACTTGATTTTATGAGATTTTAGTATGAAGTATATATTGCACTAAAACAGATTTTTCATATTTTGATTTGGTGAGAATTTGATTTTCTAGTATTTTTACTTGAATCCAAATGGGGGGTATTTCCTTATTTACATTGTAAACTTAAGTAAATGGAGTAATATAAAAATAAATGAAAGTAAAAGGACAAAGACATTTACTTAAATGTTGGAGATGGAAATAAGGTAATTTATTATTTGTTAAATATATTTTACATGTGGCAAATAAGGTAAATATATTTGTTAAATAAGGTAATTAACAAATATAATTTATGGATAAAAATGTAATAATTAAGTGTTCATCAGTTTGTAAAGACATTATAAATATCAAATGTTGTAACATATAATCACAAAGTTATCAACACCAAGATGGATAAGGAGCAAGGAGAGAGGTGGAATTGGCTGAGGTTCGAAACCCATTGGGTGTGCTGAAGGTTCAATTTCTCTAATTTTTTTCGGGTTGGCAGGTAGTAAACGGGTTGACACGACCCATGACACGACCTGTTTAATAAACGGGTTACAAATGGGTCGTGTCGTGTCAACCCGTTTATAAACAGGTTGGGTTTGGGTTTGCATTTCCTGACACGATTAATAAATGGGTCGTGTTTGGGTTGGGGTTTCTTGACGCGTTTAAAAGTTTGACACGCGACACTAACCCGCACACGACACGACCCATTGACAGCCCTACTCCAACCCCTACTTCACACTGCATGACAAAACAAAACTTCACTTCCAATCTTCACCGAAAACTCCAAATCCTTTTTTTTAACTTTCACCCAACTGCATGCCGTCAAACACTGTTTCAGTGTGTGGCCTCTGCCTTTCCAAGGCCTTTTTATGATAATTCACTCTCACCAACCCTGTTTTTCACCTGTCCTCCTAAACCCTCCAAAAGGGTTCATTTACAAGACAACAAGAGAGTGCATTTTTGGGTTCATTGTGTGTAGTGTTATGGAGAGGTATGAGATTGTGAAGGATATTGGGACTGGGAATTTTGGGGTGGCCAGGCTGGTCAGAGACAAGTTCACAAAAGAACTCTTTGCTGTCAAGTTCATTGAAAGAGGCCAGAAGGTCTGTTTTTCATTTTTTGTCAAATCGAATTCTCTGCTCTCTTTTTTTCTTGGTTTTGGGTTTTGATCCATTTCTTTGGATATGCAGATAGCTGAACATGTGCGGAGGGAAATCATGAACCACAGATCATTGAAGCATCCCAATATTGTGCGATTCAAAGAGGTCAGTTAAATCATGTGTTTTAGTCCTATATATAGCATTAGCTGCTTCTCCCTTTCTTTTCTACTTCTGCTCTGCCTCATGTTCATATATTTTGTCCTGGTCCCTTGACAGATACCGATGGCATGTTCTCTATATATTTTGCATAAGCATTGCATAAGTATTGGGGTGTCATTTTCTGGCAGGTCCTGCTGACACCAACTCATCTAGCCATCGTAATGGAGTATGCGGAGGGGGGAGAACTCTTTGAGAGAATACACGGTGCTGGTAGATTTAGTGAGGATGAGGTAAATAAATTTCTGAGGGGGAGAGACTTTCATATGGAAAAAATTTGTAGTTTAGAATATGGCATCTCTGAATGTCCCCTGAAAATGGCATACATATACATTTTTGTTCTTCTTTTTTTCTCAATTTTATTGTTCTTTTGCATCAGGCAAGGTATTTCTTCCAGCAATTGATATCAGGAGTTAGTTACTGTCATTCAATGGTACGTAAATCGGCCGTTTTCTATTAATGTGTTAAGCTGTTATTTCTCTCTCATTATCTTTTGTAGTGTTGATTGTAGTTAGGAAATAATTCATTTGTGGCACTGGCAGCACATCTGTCATAGGGACCTTAAGCTTGAAAATACACTCTTAGATGGCAGCACAGCACCCCGTGTGAAAATATGCGATTTCGGACACTCAAAGGTACTCCACAAACCCTAGAGTACAGATTAACGTTAGGGATTCAGGTTAACCGAACTTCGAGTAATTAATTCTTTCACTATGTTTTGTAGTCAGTATTGCATTCTCAGCCAAAATCTGCTGTAGGAACACCAGCTTATATTGCACCTGAGGTCCTATCTAAAACCAAATATGATGGAAAGGCAAGTCCAATTCTTGTGCATTTTCATTGACTATGTAGCTTGCTATTGCATTAAGCATCTTTCGAATCTAATCTTAGACATTACAGATTTCAGATGTTTGGTCTTGCGGAGTCACCTTATATGTGATGATTGTTGGATCATACCCCTTTGAGGATCCTGAAGAACCTATAAACTTTAAAAAAACAATTGAGGTTAGTGACATTACAACCTTTTTGACTAATAAAATGGAACAGAAATTAGATCAGATTTGCTAGTTCTTTTTTGAGTTGTAGCTAACATGCTATATGTGTCTTATGACAGCGGATCCTTAGTGTACACTACTCAATTCCTGATTTTATCCGAGTTTCCAAGGAATGCAGAAATCTCTTGTCTCTTATATTCGTAGCAAACCCCGAAAAGGTAATTAGAGTTAATCACAGGTTTAACTTAAGCAATGAACTTTGGTATACTGCTAACTAACACGAGGAGTTTCCTTGAGTTTTGTTTCTCCTTCTCATTCTTACAAATATCTGGTTTTGGCTACTGAGGTTAGCTTTCTCATTGCGGTCTCTACTTATATATCCTTGCAGAGAATAACAATCCCAGAAATTGAAAGCCACCCTTGGTTCGTAAAGAACTTACCTATCGAACTTATGGAAGGAGTCGGAAGCTGGCAGTGCAAAGATGCAAATAATCCATCCCAAAGCGTTGAAGAAGTTCTATCAATAATACAACAGGCACGAAACCCTTCAGAAGAGGGCCCAAGTGCTGGTGGTACGCCTCTCATGGGAAGCAAAAGCATGGATCTTTGATGATTTGGATATTGCTAATGTTGAAGATATTGAAACAAGTGGTCATTTTGTATTTCCAAATCTGAGTAATTAAATTGTACATACAAATCAGTTTACATTCTGGCATATTACAAGCCCCATCTACAATATTCATTTTCAACATGTCTTTATAAGGAGGTTTTATCACCGCATCCTATTTGACCAAAAACCAGAGGAGAAATTACCCTAAATCCAGCCCATATTTATTTTCTATACGTAGGGCAAATGTTGTGTGCACAGATTGTTTAATTCACAACTTCTAGTGACTTTAAGGATATGAAAAATAACCCAAGATAGAAAATTGCAGCAAGCCCATTGAAAACAAATTAAAAAGTATGCCCCCAGCCCCAGGTTTAGTTGACCAAAGTTCGTGCTAAAAGTCCTCTCTCTTCATCCCTTTATTTATCACAGAGGTGCAAAAAATTATATCACCAAGAGCAATGGATACCAACTGTAGAACGCAGAAAAGCAAAATCCAAACGCTGTATGAAGCCTGCAATCTTTTATTTTCCCAGAAAATGCTCCCAACTTCCCAACAAGTTCAATGGCTGAAAAATTTCCTGGGTATGATTTACTTGGTCATTTTGTTCATGCTTGCACTTATGTTTATATTGGACTGAAACATTTATAGGCTCAAATTTTTATCACACGCAGGCACGTTTAAAGCAATAGATGTTGGAATTGATGAATTTGGTTTATGTGGATCGCCATCTACTAGCCCAAGGAGAGATAAGGGACTGATCTGTGGGCAAAGCATCTCCCAAATCACTTACATTCACATTCATGAATGTCACCATTTCTCTGTAAGTAGAGTTGCCCTAGTCTGCGCATTTATATATCAGACAGTCATCGATCAAAATTGCATTTATTGACAGTCCGGCAATATAGCATATTGATAAAATGTTATGAGCAGATCGGCGTGTTTTGTTTCCCGGCTGGAGTGACGCTTCCCCTTCATGATCACCCTGGAATGACGGTCTTTAGCAAACTCCTTTATGGTTCATGTTATGTTAAAGCTTACGATTGGATCAACGGAGGAACTACTTCAGGCTTCAGAACATGTAAGAACTAATCATAATTAACTTCATAAAGAAAAAATTAAGCTGCAAGATTTAGTTATTTTGCTAAACCTACTACATAAATTTTGGCAAAGACAACCTTTGATTTTGTGTTCTGTCTGTGGGTGCAGTTGGATTGGCAGGCAAGGTTTTAGATGGCATTATGAGGGCACCATGTGAGACTAGTGTGCTATTTCCAACGAGTGGAGGGAACATTCATTCTTTTAGTGCAGTAACTCCTTGTGCTATCTTGGATGTATTGGCTCCACCTTACTCTGAGGAGCTTGGCAGGCCTTCTACTTATTTCTTGGAATTTCCTGTTTCTTCTCTTCCTGGTAATTAAAACAAATTATATATCAATCCAATTTTAATTACAATTCTGAATTGCATATGGCTGATTTGGTCATCTGTCCAATTTATGGAGCAGGATATGCAATGCTTGAGGAAGGAGAGCTGCAAGATGATCTGGTGGTTGCTGGAGCACCATATCTTGGCCCTCCTATTGATGATGCTGGCATTGGCTGTTGTTGCCTTCTTGACTTTGCCGGTGTATAGTTTTACTGCATGATTGATAGGGTTGCCATACAATGCTTAAAACTTAATGAAATACAGATGCTGAGCTTAAGCCAAGCAGAGCATTTGGACTGCCAAAGAAAGGGTGCATGTGTTTTAATATAAATATCACTGCAATTTCCTAAAGTGGCAAATCCAAATGGTGAAGAACATTTACCTTGCACCTGTGGTTTTGTGTTTGAATCCCCTGTTTCCATTATTACTTATCAAAAGAGTTTATAAAATATAAAAAATCAATCAAATCGAAAAATTGATGGATCATCTAAATAAAACAAGCAAACACAATTATTTTATAACATTAAAATAATTAGAGTAATAAACAAATGGCTAATCAATCTATAATTGAGCTGATTTCTTAGGTAAACAATTGTTAAAAACCACTTTAAAAAATTAGACAATTCCAATCATAGCGAATTCAAAATAGTAGTTTGTGTCACATAACTTGCATAATACTTTATCTTGTTTTCACCCAAAGAGAGAGAGAAAACATTCTCTTGTTTCTTTTTGCATGAAATATATAAAATTTGTGCAAAAATTAATAAATCCATTTTTGGATAAAGCAAGCAGCTGCATGCTCACGCGGCGCCTTACAGTGGGCGTGACCGCAGTGGCCCAGAAACGTGGGCTTGACTTGACTGTGGAGCAATATAAAGCGCATAAAACATGGTTTTTGCAAAATACAAATCACTGTGACTGTCATTTGGCGATTTCCCATTATCTGTAAAATCTCTCTCCTTTCCTCTTTTGGGTCATGAAATCTTCATCTCTGAAACAAATTAGTACGAAAAATTTCTGAACTTTCACACCGCTTGACATAATTTACTTCCAATCTTCACGAAAAAAAAAAAACCAAATTCCATTTTTTACTTTCACTGCATGCCGTCAAAGACTATTTGAGTTTGTGGCCTCTCACCCTCAGCTGCCTTTGTGAAGACTTTTTAATGATATCTTTCAAACCAACCCTTTTTTCCACTTGTCCTCCTAAAGGGCTATCTTTGTTTGGTGCAAAGCCCTCTGCAACCCTCTTCACTGGGAATTTGGATGTGCATGTTGCTGCTGCTGTTTCATGATCTGGTTGTCAGCTCTGTTTGAATTTGTGTTCATTGCTGTTGTGAGCTTTGGAAATTAATTGGTCTAGTATGGAGAGGTATGAGATTATGAAAGATATTGGGTTTGGGAATTTTGGGGTGGCCAGGCTAGTCAGAGATAAGTTGACCAGAGAGCTCTTTGCTGTTAAGTTCATTGAGAGAGGCCAGAAGGTTTGGTTCATCTCCTAAACCTCTTTTATCTTCCTTTTATTTTTGTGAATTCTCTCTTTGTATTTTTTATTTTTTATTTTTGTCGGTTCTTTGAATTTTATCTGGGTATTGGGTTGTTTTCCCATTTCTTTGGTGATACAGATAGATGAACATGTGCAAAGGGAAATCATGAACCACAGATCATTGAAGCATCCCAATATTATTCGATTCAAAGAGGTCAGTGATTATGAATTATGTGGACTTGATATCCATAAATGAATTTTCCGGTTTTCAGTTTTCAATTTGAGAATGAATTTTCCATAAACATATAGCATGTCTTTATACATAAGCTGATTGTTCTTATCTTTTGTCCTGGTCCCTTGAGAGATACTGATAACATGTTCTCAATCAACTTTGCATAAGCATTGCCTAAGTATCTGTTGATGTTGGGTTGAAGACAGAACATGCTAAAATCATGCCTTTAGTGTGCTTAAATTGGTAGGACTTATTAAAGGTGTTGTTAAAGTACCTTTGTTAAAAACATGGACTCAACTTGCTGTCAGTCTTTGTTAATGTGAAGTGAAAATAGTCTTTACAATGGCCTATTTCCGATAAACAGGTTTTCGTTTAAGAGTATTGGGGTCTCTTTCTTGCAGGTCCTTTTGACACCAACTCATCTAGCCATAGTAATGGAGTATGCGGCAGGGGGAGAACTCTTTGGGAGAATATGCAATGCTGGCAGATTTAGTGAGGATGAGGTAAAGTAACTTTGGAGGGGGAGAGAATTTTATGGTATCATTTGTAATTTAGAAATGTCCCGTGAAAATGGAATCCATATAGATTTTCTTTATCTTTTCCCTGCGGCTCCAGATTTTCTTTTACTTCAATTGGGAAAGAGGTGCATCTTTTTTAGTTCCCTGAAACTCTGTTTTTTGTTGTTGCAAATTTGTTGTTCTTTTGCATCAGGCAAGGTTTTTCTTCCAGCAGTTGATATCAGGAGTTAGTTATTGTCATTCAATGGTATGAAATTTGGCACTCTTCTATTAATGTGTTATATACTGCTAGATCTTTCTGTCGGGATCTTTGGTAGCGTCGGTTGTAGTGAGGAAATAATTCATTTGTGGCAGCAAATCTGTCATAGAGACCTTAAGCTTGAAAACACACTCTTAGATGGCAGCACAGCACCCCGTGTAAAAATATGTGATTTCGGATACTCAAAGGTAATCCACAAACCCTAGAATACGGATCCACATTAAGGATTTGGATTTGGGTGAACGAGACTTTGAGTAATTAATTCCTTCACTTTGTTTGTAGTCAGTATTGCATTCTCAGCCAAAATCTACTGTAGGAACACCAGCTTATATAGCACCTGAGGTCCTATCTAAAAGCAAATATGATGGACAGGTAAGTCCAAATCTTTTGACTTTTCATTGACACTGTTGTTTGTTATTGCTTTAAGCATCTTTTGTATCTTATCTTAGAGGTTATAGATTGCAGATGTTTGGTCTTGTGGAGTGACCTTATATGTGATGATAGTTGGAGCATACCCCTTTGAAGATCCTCAGGACCCTAGAAACTTTAGAAAAACAATTGGGGTTAGTAGCATAACAAACTTTTCACCAATAAAATGGAACAGAAATGAAACAGTGCATATATAAAAACTTTCTAATTCTTTTTTGAGTTATAGTTAACATGCTATATGTCTTATGGCAGCGGATACTTAGCGTGCAGTACTCAATTCCAGATAATGTCCGAGTTTCCATCGAATGTAGACATCTCTTATCTCATATATTTGTAGCAGACCCCAAAAAGGTAATGTAGTTTTTATTTTGGTGCTGAAACTACTAGATATCTAGACTTCACCACCACAGGTTTAACTTAATCAATCAATCAATACCACCACATTATTGAAAATATCTGGTTTTTGGATGCACATTTCATGTTGAAATTTATAGGTTCAGTTTAGCTTTCTCATTGTGGTCTCTGCTTATATCTGTTTGCAGAGAATAACAATCCCAGAAATTAAAAGCCACCCTTGGTTTCAAAAGAACTTACCTATGGAAATGATGGAAGGAGGAAGCTGGCAGACCCATGATGTTAATAATCCATCCCAAAGCATTGAAGAAGTCCAGTCCATAATACAAGAGGCAAGAAAACCAGTCGGGGTATCAAATGCAGCTCGTAAGCCTCTCATCGGAAGCAGCAGCATGGAACTTGATGATTTGGATGCTGAAGATATTGAAGCAAGTGGTGATTTTGTATTGCCAAATATGAGTAATTAAAATGTGAATTCAAATTTTACTTGTGAAGTTATGAGTATTGGATTCTTGTGAGGCTCCTTCTTTTGAATTGGTCTGATACGTGGACCTGAATAAATGGATCATTTTGTATTTTCTTTAACTCTAATGGTAAATGATTTGTAACAACTTGAAACAATTGTTTGCCATGAATGTTCTTTTCTGTAGAGTATTTTAAATCATATCATTTACTACTGAAAGCTAATTAATTTTCTCTTTTCTTTTCTCCCATCCCATAGTTTTGTTGTCAAACTTGAACTTTTTTTATTTTATTTTTAATCATAGTAATCATTTGTTACTGCATCTTGCTCAAATATCTACAGAAGATTATGAGTTAATTTGGAGTGCTTAGTAGGAATAAATATGATTTTGTATTATTTTTAATTACTTAGATAACTATAGCTTGTCCCCCGCCTTGGATGGGAGGCAAATTTAAAAGGTTGAGTGGACACGGAAAGGCACCGTTACCAACCATCTCAAGTCAAGTCAAGCTGAGTCAACAACTGCAAGACAATAGTGAGAAAGAGTCTGGTGTACGTTGGAAGACAAATCACCATCTCAACTCTCAAGTCTAGTCTAGATTAACAGTTGCCTGGGAAGAAAATTAGGAAATATTTGGCCAAAATTTCGAGTAGGTACTATTGTCTTGCCAGAATTTGCTCCAATGCACAAAAAAACAAAATTTAAATAGAAATTCAGTTCCTCTTAGTGTACCCTCAAAAAATTTATCCAATTTAAAATTAGAAATTATTGAAATAAGAAGAAAGAAAAAAGAAAAAGTGATTATCTGATTTGTAGACTCTTCAGTGTGCAACTTGTTTTTGTCTATCAAGTCAATCAATATAGTGTGTTGACACTAAAACTGAACAGATAGAGATAGGTGCAACTTATAGGTGATGTGGACGATCCAGAGATCGATTGAGTGCTTAACGCAAGTTCCTCCCGTCCTGGGATGCTGATCCTGAATCAAGAAGAGTTGTGGTTCATGAGGCATGTGGCACCAATGTGGTACCAACCAAAGACCCTCCGATGCCGAAGTAAGTTTCTTTCTAAAAGCTTTTCTACTGACAATGTATTTAGCATAAAAGTCAAGCTGAAAGTCTTACCCATTGTCTGTAGTGAAGGGGCTTATTTATATAGGGCATTTCGTATGCTCTTAGTACTTGGTTTCGATGTGAGACTCGTGGGAGGGTCCTCTGAGGTCGACACAAGTCTTTGGATATTTAGGGCGGGGCCTTCAAGGTTTGTTCCGCATAATCGTCAACGCATGCCGATTGTAGGCTTTGTTTGTCAATCGGTAGCTGATGCCGATTGTTTGCTCAGCGAGGCGATAATGAGAGCTTATCATTCCACGTGTCACAGTATGAGTGGAGGGTCAGATATGGTACAAACATAGTGTGATCCAAACTGATTGAAAACTCCAAATTTATTCAACTACTTAAGTCAAGTCAATGCCTAACCACTTAATTGCATCATGGAAATTACAATTAGTGTCTAACTTAATTTGTAGCAAGGGTTGCAAAACACCCACTAGTGTAGTGGTTTAGAGCAAATGCTCCCTCTATAAAAGGTCCTCGATTTGAGTCATAGCATCCATGTAGTGTGTGTGAGTTTAGTATGTTATTGCCCCTCTTAATAGGAAATGTCCTAAAAAAAAATAATTAAAATAATAATAAACCTTTTGGAAGGAAAAATTCCACCATCATCTGGAAAGCTTGGGAATTTGTAAAGGCTGTTTTTGGAGAATTCGTGCATCATTGAACTAGACCGACATTTCTCATCATCTGACTAAAAGTTGGTTGGTTAGCATCATAAAAGTGAAAAATCCATGTGGTCCTTTCAAATCTTATAAATTCTTATGATATAAATCTTTTAAAATCCAAACGTAAAAAATCCTAATTATAAAAATCTTTTTAAAAAATCTTATAAGTCATTACATTCCTAAATAGTCTTTTAAAATCCCAATTGAATACACTCCCCTAAGATTTTCTCCAAGTAAAGCGTAATATTATTTCTTTCGGTTCAAATCTTAAAGACAATCAGAAAATGATGGTGTGGGGATTGTTTAAAACGGGTGTATCTTCTACTATGTTGTGTTAATAACTACAATGTCAGATCAAATCTGAACCCCTAATCCGTCCACATTGTTGTTGGTGGAACCCAACTCAACAATTTTAAACCTAATAATGGAAAATTATTGTGTATCGGTTATGAATTCAGTCAAATTATAACACGTATTGGATTTAAAACTACGCGGTACTCCCCCTTCCTATACCAAAAAACCTGTAGTATAAAGAAGGAGAAGGAAAGCATTAGGCCACCATGAGAAAGCTTTCCATCAGCCAAATTTCGTGCTCCTCCCTCCCTGTACCAAAAAAAAACAAAAAACTCTCTAAACACTATGCTTATGTAATTTTTCTTGTTTCAGCTTGATGTTGCTACCACATGTTAGGTGTGGGTTTCGTTTTACTGTTGGCCTTATGGCCGTTTAATTTTCTTTCGATTGGGATCATGATCTTCATGCTAGGCCTATGCTTGGGTTTTAGTTAGATCTGGTCCTGCTTGTGTTCTGTGGCGTTTGTCCTTTGCGGGTGCTCCTTGCTTGGCCCTTCTGTTGTGTTCCTTGCCCTTTTATGGGTTCTCAATGAATTTGCCTTTCGACCAAAAAAAAAAACACCATCCCCTTCAGCTTTCGGTCGTGCACGAAAGTTCAATTCGCTAGCTGAAGAGATTGTGATTCGTGCTAGCACCCATCGAAGCTCGTAGCGACAAGTAATCTTCCATTTTCGTATCATTTCATTAGGTATACTCTACACTCTAGTGCATGATTTTCATTTACATATATGCTTAAAAGGGGATTTGAACTTTGAACTTCGATTTAGGGATAAATATATTCGCAACTACTAATGGCCATAGCTTTTAGGAAGGGATATTCGGGTGATCAAAAGGTGTCAATGGACCTTCATTCATTGATGAAATAGAAGCTTTCTTCTCCTTTTGAAAACCAAAAGGCTGGTCAAAAGAAAATTCCACCGCGTTTTCAGTTTTAATATTAGCCCAAACCATACCATTATCAACAGGGTGAAGCTAACAACACCTTTTAATCCAATTAGTTGATGTGGCCTGCCCTACAGTCTATAGGACCCCTAATGGCATGCCTAAAAAACTTCCAACCCCAACACAGGGTAAACTTTAGGTAAGCTAAACTTCAGCAACACGAAACAGCGTTGAATGCTCCTTTTTATTTTAATTTAATTATTTTTATGTGTATATTTCTTTCTTCCCGTAATGAATTTCTAACCTGTTATGAACTTCTAACGTGTGAGTGAATTTGAGGAGGGTAAACTTCTGCAACGCGGATCGCTTTGAATGCAAAATTCAAATGCCCATCACTATGTCGGGGACCCTCAATGACCGGGAACAATAAATATAATAAAGTCGATTGTCTTGACTTGTCATTGGTTTCTAATTTCAGCCCTATCCTCCCAACTCCTTCAATTTACCAATATTTTAAAAACGACCCTTTATTTGGTGGCCTAGGTGTTCAGTTTTCGTGTCGATCTTGAATTTCACAACTGCCTCTCTAGCCATTCAATTCAAAAACTTCCAAAGCTCAGCACTTTCTTCTTCTTGGTTTCATCTGATTCCGGTCAATTTTAGTTGCAGAACAACAATGGCCTCTGTGATCATTCCACCAGTGCTTTCTTCTCCCAGGGACGATGCAATCCAACTCCACCGCGCCTTCAAAGGGTTTGGCTGCGACACGACCACCGTCATCAACATCCTCGCCCACAGAGACGCAACGCAGCGAGCCTACCTCAAGCAAGAGTACAAAACCATGTACCATGAGGAGCTCAGCAAGCGCCTCTCCTCAGAGCTCAGCGGAAACACCAAGAAATCGGTCTTGCTCTGGATGCACGACCCAGCAACGAGAGACGCCACCATAATCAGGCAGGCTCTGGGTATGGGCGGAGAACTTGTTGTTGATCTCAAAGCAGCCACCGAAGTCATCTGTTCAAGAACCCCATCTCAGATCCTGCAATTCAAGAACATCTACTTTGCAACTTTTGGGGTTTATCTGGAGCACGATATTGGGTTTCAGGCTTCTGGGGATCACAAAAATTTGCTGCTTGCTTATGTTGGGACGCCGAGGTATGAGGGTCTGGAAGTTGACAGAGCGACGGTGGAGTACGACGCCAAGGCTCTGTTCAAGGCAGGGGAGAAGAGGTTGGGGACAGATGAGAAGACTTTCGTACAGATTTTCAGTGGGAGGAGCAGGGCCCATTTGGCTGCTGTGAGTGCTGCTTACCATAGCATGTATGGGAGTTCACTGGAGAAGGCTGTGAAGAAGGAGACTTCTGGGTATTTTGAGCATGCCCTTTTGACCATTTTGCGCTGCGCTGAGCATCCTGGGATGTATTTTGCCAAGGTTCTGCACAAGGCTATGAAGGGTTTGGGCACAGATGACAGTACTCTTTTGAGGGTGATTGTTTCAAGGGCTGAGATTGATTTGCAGTTCATAAAGGCAGAGTACAGGAAGAAGTATGGCAAGACTTTGAATGATGCCGTTAATTCAGAGACATCTGGGAATTACAGGGCCTTCCTTCTGGCTCTTTTAGGCCCCAATCAGTAGGCCAAATATGAATAGTTGCTGGGCATGTAAGGGGTTTTTCTGGGTAAGATTGTGGGTTTTTAAATTCTGTGTATTTTTAGCTATGACTCTTTTTTAGTCATTTTCAGAACCTTGAAATTGGGGAAGGTAGATGTGTGGAGCATGAGCAGCAAGTTGTTGTTCCTTTGTTTCAAATGCTTACTGTTTCATGCCTGAAAGTTGTTGTTCCATAAATTTCCCAATGTTCCTTTGCATTTGTAGGTTTGAATTTGTGTAATGATATGTACAAAAAGATTGTGAACCAAAATTGACACCGACCACCCATGGTAGTGGGGGTCAATTTTATTTCTTACCCAGCAAATATCACTGCGGTTTAACAGTGGCAGAGCCACGAATGAGGCTTTGAAGGGGCAGACCACTGTTTGATAATATATCCAACCAAACATACGGTGGTCTGCCCCAATCTTATTCTCCTTACATTGAGTTCACGTGTTCACGTGGGTACGCTCTACTTACAATGAGTTCACGTGGATAGGCTATACAAATTACAATAATAGCAATACATTACGACATGAAAAAAAAAAATCACAATATGCTTTATCTACTAAAATTAGGAAGGAAAAAAAAAAACAGATGTACCAACCTTACCTAACACATTTAAAACAAATTGTAGAATAATTCTAATTAATAGGAATAGATTTGAAAAAACAAAAAATACCAATTTCTTAGTTACACATAATAACATTTTTAAATTAAACCAATTCAATCCCTTCTACACGAGTGGAACATCTTAATCTATGTTTTATTGTCTTGTTCTATCAATCTCTCTTCACGTGGGCCAACCTATGTTGGAAAAATTTGATGATGGATGCTACTTTCCTACAAAATATCGTATGAAATAATTATTAGAAAATTATCATTTATATTGATAGAGTATATCTAATAAAATTACAACAAAATATTTATCTTTCGGAGTATAGAAAATGCTTCTTCATTTAGGCTTGAGTTGAATAATAACTTTAGGTTGATGCATGTCATTCACTGTTCTTAAAAGTATATTTCGCCCCTTGAAGACAATGTCTCAGTGTAGCAAAGTTGTATAGTGTCCTATTTTTCAGGATACAACAACATTGACCCTCATAAGCGTACACTTGCAATATTTGGATCGGGTGAACAACTCGAATTTTTTCCTTAATAAAAGCTAAAAGAAATTGGACACAAAGATACACACACAAAATGTGGGGAGAAAAATGAAGAAAGGTTGCTCGAAACATGCTGCTCCTATGTTGCTCCTCCTTTCATCCAACTAGGCTAAGGCTTTTTATAATTGGTTGTCTCTTAAGGCATTGTACCATTCTAATAAAACACAATAAAAGGTATGCCCCTTTTTCACAACTTAATAGCTATAATTGACAAGAATCAATATAGCAATTGAAAACAAGAATTGGTCAAACACAACTCATAAATTATTTTTGGATTCAAATCTTTAAATGCCAACAACATGAAAATGATATTGAAAGCAATTATAAGACCACACCAATAACACAAAATTAAAACCCAATCAAATAAGATATTAACACTTATATAATATAATAAATTCATAACTGTAAAGTTCATATTATACAATAAATACACAAAATAATTTCAATTTTAAAGGGAAAAAAATACACACACAATCTTGAAAATTAAATTCAACATAATTAAGTATGAAAATTCTTTTTGTAGCTTGAAATACTCACAAAAATTCCAACAACCTATGCGTGCAATGAATTTCCATCTCCTATTGTCTTCTTTCAATAATGTTTTGAACTCTTGTCCATCTCTCTTCATTGGATTCCCTCATATTTCCCTATTTTTTTTCATATCTTCATTCAATTATAATTAGACATGTATGTAATCTTATTTTGTCATCTTTCCATTTTACTGGGTGGGAATCTTTGTTTACCCTACTTCTTATCTCTTTGTATCTTATCATGATTTCTTATCATCTTCTTTTCCAACCTCATTACCTTGTCTATTTAAGTAGAGTTATTATCCAACCAAACATACAGGCTTCTTCAATCTCATTCTCCTTCTTATAATTAGTTCATGTGGGAAGGCTATACAATAGAAACGATAAGTTACAACATGAAAATAAAATCACAATATGAACTTTAAAAGTTGAATACTAACCAAGTTGTTTAAATTGGACCACTTGCAGGGTTTGCAATAGCCTTAATCAAACATGTCTTCCAAATAGAATATTGTTGGTTGATGATCTTGAATCGAGAAGCAAAAGCTTCCGTTGTTTGAGGCTCCGATCCAATCATTACCCAGATTATTCTCCAACAACTTCTAGTACACACGATACCCAAAGGTGTCATTTGGTTGATAACCATCCCATCTTCAAAGATACATACCCACACCATTTGCATGATGCCTCATATTTTTGTGGTTTCCAATTAACACCTCTTAGGGGTTTTGGGTGCCATTTTCAACATCAAAGAAAGTGAAAAGGTTAAGAAATTGAATTTGGTGGATTATTTAACAAATAGATTGTTATTTATACAGTTTGAAATGAGTTTTGGGGTTGGGACAGATTTAGATTAATTAAAATATTATTTTTGACAGTATGATATTTTTTTCTCATTGAAATCTATATGGAATTTTTTGGGCCGTTGGATGATGTTACCGTTAGGGGAAATTGAAAAAAAAAAAAACAAACATCTACTTCAAATTTGAGTCGTTCAATCTCAACGGCTCTTTAACCAGGGCTCGTCACTCGAAACACACTTCTTCTTCTTCTTTCTGCATCCATGGTTCGCCCGCTCCAACAATAGCTTCACGTGGGCTGCTTTTTCCGCTCTCTGTGGGCTCCACTCTTTCCGGTCCAGTCCAAACATCAGGCAAAATTTAGCCCAACTTATTGCCCATACAAGTTTTTAGCCCAATGCAATACATGGATTAAAGCTGGGTTTCAGGCTAAACACCTTAAATTTGGCTTTTAACATTGTGGTTTTGAGATGGCCTAACATACCATTTTTGTTTTCTTGTTTTTATGAACAATAAATCTTTTTATTTGATTTTTTAAATGGACGAGCTAGCTAAAGTTATTAGCTTAAAATATAATGATCTTTTTTTTTTTGGGTACTTACAGTTTCTATAGTTTTTCTATAAATAAAAGTATATATAAAATCATATAAATTACAATAGTTGCACACATAAAAAAATGAATTATAGCCATATTATTAGCAAAGGGGTGATTTTCATTTACAATAATGCTTGTTTGTTGGAGACAAATCAATGCAAAATATTAAAATTGGACAGTTAGGGCTAATAAGGACTTTAACCCTTACTATGCTTATTGTTGTTGGGACAATCTTTGTTGCAAATACGAACATGGAACCGTCTTTAATAGCAACTACAAACGTAGAAGACCCCCTGACTATGCATATTGGTGTTGGTAATGTATGAAATTGTGTTTATTTATTTATTTTTAGGTTTATATATTAAGCTATATAGGTTTGAATTTTTTTATTCCCCAAAAACACGTCTCGGCTACAGCCCCACCACAACCCACATAGTGCGGTCATGACCATCACCACTATTATCTAACCATCATCGTTATTGCCATAATTGTTGCCACCACCACTACCACCTTGTCGTGTCCATCACCACCACAACTATTTCTACTACCACCGTTGGCGTTGTTATCACCATCACTTTTACCGTCACCTTGTCATGACCACCATAATCACCCTCACTTCCATTGTCATCACCACCACCCCACCAGCACTCAACCACCAGCACCACCACCACCTTACCATTAGCAACCTCATTATTAACATCACACATGACATTACCACCCATTACCACCACTTGATTTTTGTTGTTGCCATAGTTAGGAAGGCGAATGAGAGAAGCTCACACACACATATCATGGGGGCTTGAATCCATGATCACTTGAAAGCACACAAAAACTTGAATCAATCCAACTAATACCCCATTAATACCACTACTTGATTTATAGACGAATGGTTAATTATTTATGTGACATTATATTTTAGGTTTGCCAAACAAGGACTTTCACAATTTTTAAAACATTAATTTCTATGATTTTGAAATGCCTTGTTAATAATCTTAAATTTCCTGGTTCATACGCAAGGTAACTTCAAAAACCTCCCCACTAAATAAAAACGAAAAAAAAATCCACCTAAGTTTTATAGTATCACTTACTGGGCTTTGAACCGTCAAAGGAGGTGAACCCAACTCCCATGAGCAGCCATGGCTTGGGCTTGGGCCTCCCTCCAAAAATTCGTACCAAACGACCCACAATAAACCCCCAACCCCAAATATAAGAGCCCTTTCAGGCCATTCAAAACCCTAATCAGAGAGCATAGTTTCCTCACATCTTCATTCTCTCTCAGTCGCAGCCGCAGCGCCTCTGCTCGCATCTGAGAGCCAAGATGAAGGTTTTGCATCCATGACTTCCTTTCTCCGCTTTCTCTCTGTTTCTGTCTTATTGGGTCTCACTGTCTTAATCTTTCTTTGCAGTTCAACATCGCCAACCCCACCACTGGTTGCCAGAAGAAGCTCGAAATCGACGATGACCACAAACTGTAACGTTCTTATTGACTTGGCTTTGCTTGAAATGTCATTGGTTTTCATCTTTTGCAATTGTTATCATGAAATTATTTCTCTGTAGCTCTTGTTTCAAGATTAAGTATGTATTGAATGTTTAGTCGGTATTACTTGAATGCTAGCTTTGCATTTGCTTTACATTTCAGATGCTTATGTTGTACCCTCAGCTTAATTTGATTATTAGGCTCTTAGATTTTAAACCAAACAGCTGGTTGTTAGGTTTGTTTTGTGTTTTGCTGGCATTCTCCAAAATTATCATTTTATTAAGAATAAGTTCGCTTAGGACATTAGGCTCTTATATTCAGTTGAGATTTAGCATTGTAATTCATATTCTATGTAGATTTAGTCTCGTATATTTTGAACTAGCAGTTTTCTAGATACTTTCAGTTTATTAGCCATTTTCCTTGCGCAAAGAGTTGATTTTCTCCTCCTGTTGTGACTGTAGGCGAGCATTTTTTGACAAGAGAATCTCCCAGGAGGTCAGCGGCGATGCTCTTGGAGAGGTATACAACTTGCCTTTTCTTTTTTATTTGCCTAACCCTTCTTTGATTTACAAGTTCTGTTAATGACTTTTACTTGTGAACAGGAATTTAAGGGATATGTCTTCAAGATTATGGGAGGATGTGACAAGCAAGGGTTTCCAATGAAGCAGGGAGTGTTGACACCTGGCCGTGTTCGCCTCTTGCTACACAGAGGTTCTGAGCGACCCTCGTCTTATATCTGTATTTTTTGCATTCATGACCGAAGTTTGTAGAAGCTTGCTTTTCTGCATCTTAACAAACCTTTTAAATATTTATTTTCCAGGAACCCCTTGCTTCCGTGGTTATGGAAGGAGGAATGGTGAGAGGAGGAGAAAGTCTGTTCGTGGTTGCATTGTCAGCCCTGACCTTTCTGTTTTGAACTTGGTGATTGTGAAGAAGGGTGAAAGTGACCTTCCTGGATTGACCGACACTGAGAAACCTAGGATGAGAGGTCCCAAGAGGGCTTCTAAGATCCGTAAACTCTTCAATCTCTCAAAGGATGATGATGTTCGGAAGTATGTCAACACATACCGTAGATCATTTACATCAAAGACTGGTAAGGTTTCTTAATTGTATCATTGGTATTCTCATGTACTGGGATTATCCCATTTTGCTGCTTTGGATTTTTAGATGGTAGAGCCACCTTGATGGATCAACATGTTCTATCTTATAGACAAGGTTCCTCTCCAGGGCTACATAACAAGGCCCATGTGCTGTAGAGGACAGAACTTGCCCAAATGCTTGTTGATGTGATATAATATGCTGACACAGATAAACTTGATGAATTGTTTTGCTTTCTTATATTCGAAAACCTTTGTTGGAATGCTTATTGGGTAACTGATGTTTTATTGAAAATCTCCTCAAAGTGAATAAACAAGATACAGTTAGGACTTTTAAAGTGTTATCCAATTGCGTTGTATTGGAATGTAATGTCAGATTGGTTCTGTTTGCTGGTTTACTAAGCTTGTTGGTTTTGTGTTGTTGGCAGGCAAGAAGGTGAGTAAAGCTCCCAAGATTCAGAGACTTGTCACCCCCCTGACCCTGCAAAGGAAGCGGGCAAGAATTGCAGACAAGAAGAAGAGGGTTGCAAAGGCCAAGTCTGAGGCTGCTGAGTACCAGAAACTCCTTGCCTCAAGATTGAAGGAACAAAGGGATCGACGAAGTGAGAGTTTAGCCAAGAAGAGGTCCAGGCTGTCTGCTGCCTCAAAGCCATCTATTGCAGCATAGATGTGTTCTAAGTCATTGAGTTTTGGTTAAAGTATGGATGTTACTGCATTTTCTTCGTATGGTTTTTCAGTTTTTGTGGTACCTAATGACTGCTTAAAGTGCTTTCTCTTTTGCTGTTGAGTTTATTGGATTTTTTACTATGAAAGCTTTTCCCTTTTGATTAATATATTGGAGCTTTCTATTCAATACCCTTAATTATTGGATGTTTTCTCTTTCGATTTCGTGCTAGATAAGCTCAGATGCTTGTTACCTAACTTATCTTGAATTTAGTCCACAAATTGAGAGATCCTATACTCTCGACATGCTCTAATATCCTCATTCGAATTCTGAATGGCAGTGAGATCTGCTCTGTAACCCATCTTGACCCGAGTCGCTAATACAGCTTAAGAATCCTCATTTTATCATAGTTTCAGTGGAGCTTGATAATTGTTGGCTGTAAGGGGATTGTAGCTCAAGGGTATCCTAGGTCCTTAGTGTGTTTGACTCGTAAATATCATAAGCTTCTTATTTAAAAGAAGTTTGCTCGGAACAAATTATATTTTGAAAAATAATTTAATACAATTCTATCCAATTTCGAAGTTTATATCCATTCTACACCGCTCTTAAATATCATGTTTGTATTTTCGTTTTCGAAATTTGTGTCGAAAATGTATTTTTCGAATGACTTTTTAGCGTGTTCGAGGTCAACTCATAAAAAACCCAATCCAACTCGAGTCAAAACTGCATTGATTATATATATATATATATATATATATATATATATATATATATATATATATAATTGATAGTCTAAACTATCCTAAATCAGTCTAAGTTACAAGGAGGGTTCGAACTTAGCCTCACCTGCATCTACAAGCTCGATTGATCAATCAAATCAATCTTGAACACTTGGCTCTTGTATACACCCCTAGCAACAGTTAGTTCCTCCAAGCCTACTATGCAGGAGTTCGGACTAGGGGCAGAGGCGGATCGACGTTGGGACAAGAGGGGGCTGAAGCCCCCTTGGAATGCTGAAAAATTGGGAAGGGACTCCATGAAAGCCCCCTTGGACTGATGCTGGAAGCCCCTGCACACTAACTGCTCGACGAAATTCCTAGCCGAACTCTTCCTCTTTGTAGAAACTCTGTGGTCTTGTAAGAGAGAGAGAGAGAGAGAGAGAAGAGAAAAGAGAGAAAGGTTTCTTAAGAATTAAGAGATCTATTACTTTTCATTAATCGACAAATGAATTAATACAATTACATATATATAGCCTTTTGACTATTTACATTTAGCTATTCTAAACCAACCACAGAAAACAAACTAATTACATGAGTAACAAACTTGTAACAGACTAAACTAATAACCAACCAACTTTAGTTATGATATATCACCTTCAGCTTTACTCTTCATTCCCATATGTATGTGTTATTATTCTGGTCTAATTTGTGAAACAGCCTGCAAATAAAATCAGGAAACAACTAAACTAAAGATAGAAACCTGGAACTTACCCTTGTATATAAGTCTGAAGTTGATCTGGAAATTTGACTTTTAGTGACGAAAAATTTGAAGAACACCGTCGCAGAAAGTTTTTAGCCACGAAACATCTGATGAACATCTGTCGCTAACAACTTTTGGTGACGAAAAAGCTTCAAATTTCTGGGCAAAACAGCTGTTGGGTTTTTATAGTTCAATTTGTTTATGTTATTCCCTTCCATTTTCAGTGCTCACCTTTATGTTATTCCCTTTCATTCATGCTTCCTCTTTTTCTAACCTCCGCCATTCATGCTTCCTTTGTTTAGAAATTTTTTGGAACTTTTACACTAAGCCCCCTTGGCCACATAATCCTGGATCCGCCACTGACTAGGGGTGGCTTGAAGTAAATGTAAAAACCAACGCGCTTCGATGGCTTGCAGCCCCGATGAACTTCAAATTATTTTCTGAATGAATCTTGCTCTATAAAGATATGGTTAATAAACTGGCTTAAATACACCGACGGACTAGGTTTAACGTGTATTCACTTGATCCTGTACTTGTTAAATTTACACAAACAATAGATGTTGTACTGGTTGCAATGTCGGATTGGGCAAGTTAGAAGGCCTATTAGTATTAACAATTTCAAGGAAAATACTTCCCTCCTTATCAGGTAAATAAGAGTTCTTATATTCTTACCAATAAATGACATGTGTGCAGTACTTTTTCCTTTTGTGTTTTTAATGAATTATTTTTGCATCCCAATTTTACGGTAAGGGGCAAATAGTATCCCAATTTTAATATTGGTATGATCATTTTCCAAAATATAAATTGATTAAAATCTATTTAAATAAGTAAAGTTTCCTGAAACTTTTGACCTTATGAAGTAATAAGACAATAAGTTAGCAACAGTCAATGCTGCAAAAAATAATCATGGTACACAAACTATGTCACAATGAAGAATGTCTGCTCCCAAAATTGCTATAATATTGTGGAAGTTTTAGGCTCCAACGAAGAGAGAAATGCAAAAGATGATGATGATCCAGGGAAACCCTTGTAATTATTCAACTCTCCCCATACTACCTGCTCAACTTCTTCCCATGTCTTCGCCGTCTTGAGTTCGTTCCAGAGACTAAAAATAGCTCCCAAGACATTGTCGTCATGTAAAATACAGTAGCACCTGCAGAAATGAATCCATCCAAAACTAATCAAACACCCACTCTCATGGTTCAGGCAACGGTTAATACCAAAGTTGTTAAAACATAAACAGCAAAGTAACCATTAGCTTCCTTTCGAAAACGAATGATAGAGTTAATCTATAATTTTTCCCATGTCAAGAGTCAGGACCCATCTCAGGCACCAAGACCAGCGCGACACAGTAAAGAATCAGTTGGCTGTGTCAGAATTCCAAGACTAGTGTTATTGTTACCTAGCCTTAATCCAAAATCTGCTGCATACCATTGTTGCTGAATTTTTCCGTAGTTTGGATAGCGCATGAATAACGTAATGTATACCACAGAAAATGTCTAAATTATCCCGATGTAAATGAAGAACATTAACTGACCAACTGCCAACTAAATTGAGAAAACGTCATAAGCAAGCATCTATGGGAATTATTACTTACATGGCATGGTAGGAAAGCCGTCCAAACTTATCGCCACCCTTAACAGACTCATTCTGTGACACTCCTCTCACTAGAGGAAGTTTATAGCTTTTTAAAAATTGCTCAAGGAGAGAGCGATCACCTCTAAATATATCCAAGTATATGGGTATCAAATCATAAATGGGGTCACCTGCAAAAGAAATAAAAGAATCAACCTGACAACAGTACATATGAGTGAACATGATATTAGAAAGCCAATATGAAACCACTTGAACTTGAAATGTATCGAGCTGATTTACAGCCCTACTTTGTTCCAATTGAATAGACATACTGACTATAAACAAAGACACATGATGAAAATAGCCTGCATTCCCAAATAGCAAAAGACAAATTATCCAAATACCAATACGATTATGCAAGTAATAGCAACACATGGAACACTATTCAATAATAAATACCAACCTATAGAAAGATCGCTGAAATCAAGAATGTGGTTAGGACGCCATGATTTACTCCCTGCACTGTCGCCATTGACATTGACCAAACCATTATTTACCAGGTCAGTGCCGTCGGTGTTCCCAATCAAGCAAGAATGAACACCACATGGTTCCATGTGAACATTGTCATCCATGATATCCGAGTGTATCCAGGAACAAAGTTTACCGACTTTGTTTAAGCCATTTTCATCCTGAAACCATAGATGGTCAACATGTTAAAAATCACATTAAAAATTTAAGAGAAATTGATCTTGACATGTTTGCTAAAAGGGTGGGATGTGGTAGAAACCTCAAATATGTAAAGCAACTTGTAAAAATCATCTGGGATGTATTCATTGACTTTCTCTATTAGTGTGCTAGGAATTGGATCTCCCCTGCACAGTGAAATTGAGATACTTAAGAGCTGTCCCTTTAATACTCTGTTACCAAGTTGAAAACATTAAGGATATCCATAGTTGGAGCTCAGATTGCACTCATAATATATTTGACCGCCAGCACATGTACCAAAGAATAGAAGATTCAATAGAATATATCAGTTTTAAGAAAACCCAGTTCTGCAACACCACAGGACATCAAACATACAAAACAGGAGCACAAAAAGACAAAAATACAAGCATTGATACCAATACCAGCACAGACATGGAAAAAAAAAACATATGTGGCATATGTATAAGAAATATAAATTTGGTTGTAACATATAAACATTGGTAAACTACATAAGAAATATAACAGATATGTGTTTAGCACAGTATTTTCACCCGAAAGTGAAATAAATTTGGTTGAAAACACCATGCGCTTGCTCAAGTATAGATGCTACTGAGGGGTTTGCTGTGTAACAATCTGTGTCTATCATAAACACAGCATGACCTCATCATAACTTTCCAAGAAGGTCAGCTTATAACTCTAAAATTAGGAATATAATAAAATATTGTCAACAGGACTATAAATTAAACAAGTTATGAAATCTAACAAAGGAAAGTTCTTCTTGTGATAGGTAAGGAAATACCATTTACTCAAGCGACCTGAGAGATCCTTCTTCTTCCTGATTAGAGTTCTGATGAAAATATTCCATTCAGCTGGAATTTCTGGTTTATCAGGAACAGTATCCATACAACCGTTAGTCAAGGGCAGATCTATTTCCTGTTCAACATCTGAGAAATTTGAGATACTAAGAGGTGGAAGGGGCAGGAGATGGAGGTTACAGAGTTGCTCTCCCAGAAAGGATGCTAAGTTCAGCGTGTCTTCAAATGGCATGGTATCTCTTCTGCAAAGTTTGAAACAAAACCAGGCCAATTAAGGAGCTATGCCAATATTACCTCTAACAAGTCTAAAAGGGAAAATCTTGAGCAGCACTTGAACTAAAAGAAGGAACATATACACTACACTTACAACTCTGCATATATTTTCCCTTTGCACCGTTTTGTTATAAGATATGGCCATATCCGTGTGCCTTCAGCCGCACTGATGGGTTCATATAATGCTTTTCTGTATTCAAATTGTTTCTTACTCCATACACCAAAAGGAAAAACATCTGATTTGAACTTCTCAGGAATAAGATTGCACTTAGCAATCACATCAGGAACTCCGTTGCCATCCCAAGGTACAATTCTATAAATTCCATGTTCAAGATAAATTATCCCACTTGCCAAAACATCAGGTATGTGATTTTTCAGAGGGGAGTTGAAGTTGCAAAGGAGATTGTGAAATTCAAGCTGTAAATGCGCACAAAAATATTAGATACGTGTCAAAAATTCTGCAAAGAAAAGAATTAAAAAGAAAGATAATACCTCAGTGCCTAAACCATAAAGCGAGGTTTCCAGCCCTTCCTCAACAAAAAATTTGACTACATAGTTGGTCAAGAGATAAACCTGTTGGAAATGATTAAAAGCCATTAGGAGAGAATCTTAACAAAACTTCACTCTCCGGCTGGACAGAATCATCTATTGCCAAAATACTCATAACATACATCTTCTTTTTTCATGAAATTCCCTGAAGCTAAAAATATTAACTCAAAAAACAAAGCTCTAATGAATCAAGAAAAATAATAATAGAAAAGTTTGGTCCTCCCTCATAATCTATCATCCCCTCAGCTATCCACCCTAATGGTAATTTTCAAGGGGAATTATTAACATTTATAATACTTCTAGGTAATAAACCTTGTTCTGTGGTGGCCCATGATGATTTTAATATGCTCTGTGGGCCTAACGTTAACTGATCATTTTCTCAGGAAATGACTACTCAGTGGTGTCTACACTCTTATATCTTATAAGATATAACAAAATCTGACTACTTCAAGGAGATAAGTCAGCCTTCAAGCTTGGTAGATCATAATTCAAGTCATTTGGTCAGAGCTTGATTTGGAACATAGCTACTGATCCAATCCCGAACCTTCCTTTAAATTATACATCACCACACCACCCACAGCTGAGTTGAACTGGCAGATTCAGTGGTATTTATGGATTCCTTATCCACGCATTGTACATAGATGTAATGCTTTAACAATATCTCGCTTGTTTCAAAAAATGACCTTATCATTATCTTAAGAAACTAATATAGAATGCCCTGGCATTGGTGAGCCTTAACAAAGTTAAATTATGAGTCCAAGATACCAAAAAAAGTAATAAAAGGCAGTATGTTCACTCCAGAAATGGAGACATCAGCAGACATATATTCAGATATTTGCCACAGATTCTATACAATAAACTTTAACTTACAGGATTGCTGCCCGTGCCAACAGGAAGCCTTTCATCTTCTGTTGGAGAAGGCAAATTATGGTATGCACAAACTTCTGCGAGGCATTCTAACCATCTCTCCGCATTTAGTGCAAGACAAGCTCCCTGACATTCAGAGCAAAAAATCATCACAATGCAAGCAAAAAGCAAAAGAAAAGAAACTGGAGGTTCACCTTTCAAAAAATTAAACTGAAAACAAGAAGCCCATAAGAGACAAAACATCAGACAAATCTTTCAAACATGAAGATGTTTACTATAGTTGTACATGCACACATAAACACGGTAGTTATGGAATATGGAGGGGCATCCCTCAAAGGTAGATGTCATTGGGAAAGGATCTACCACTTTACACATTAAAACCTGGGCAAGAAAGTCCTTATCTGTCTTCTAGGATAAAGCAAATACTCTTAACTCTCTTAAACATATGTCACCTGTAACCTCTTCATTAATATATATATAAAAGCCAATTTGGCAAGCAAAAAGAATAGGTTAAGAAGTAGAAGTACCCTCCAGATTAAGTCTCTCATTCCTGGTTTTCCCAACCAAAGCTTAAATAACCATTCCCTCATTTCTCGTTGCCCTATGCAATTGCCTGAGCTCCAAGGAGAGTTGTAGTGATCTCTCTCTTTGTCCAGATACATGGCTAAGAAATTGACATCATAAGAAAAACCCTGGTAACTTCTTTGTTGTAAATTATGGTCATTATAGGCACCATTCCTCATACGTCCACTTCTTTGATTTTCTACAGGTTCGAGAGTTCTGACTCTTTTCTCTTTCCTAGTCAGATCTGAGAAACTAGAATCATCTCTATCATATAGTATATTATTTGTGGCATCCTCATAATTGCCTTTTTCATGTGCAAGTAATCCAGCACGGCAAACTCCCTTATGACGATACCCAGGTGTCATATCCAAACACACAAACTCAAAGTTTTTGGGATTGACAAAGTTCTGAGTAACAGCAATACTTGGTTCCAGATTTAGGACGCAGTGCCACCATCCACTTGGAACGAAAATTGTTTCCCCTGGAAGTTGGGTACACTCTATTGGCTTGTCTTCATCAGCAAGAAGTGGATAAAAATCTAGCCACCACTGAAACACAATAAAAGGAACCAATAATAACAACTTAACACTCACAATAGAAAATATGAAAAACCAGAGGATTGGATATATCTGAAAAAAATACCTGCAGTGAAGATGGAGTTTCAATATTGACATCACCATCTTCTTCGTTTACATGTACTGTGACACCTAGAGGTACCTTTCCTGGAGGATACAGGGCCCACCTTCACAAACATAATAGCTGGGTTACCTCCTAGACCTCAATTATTTAATTGCAAACAGTCCCAAAAAAGAAAACAAAAAATATGAGAACAACATTATTCAGCCAATTCAACAAAAGGGAAATGATGTATGGTGGAATAATCATGAGGGCAGAAAGTATGTGGTTTATGGAATGCATTAGATGAATATTTTGATGATATTCCTTAGTCTTTCTTGGTCAGCAGTATCCTCATGCTTTAGGCATAAGATCAGGACCTATCCATTAACGATCAGATTAAGGAGAACTTGGGAGGAGTTGGGAAGACAAAAAGAATAAAGAAAAGATCAGTAAACCAAATCCAACCTGGACTACAAAGGAGCACAAATGAGACTATAATTGGTACAAAATTTAGAAACAGCAGCAGAACAAACATAGTATTCATAAATGCAACAGTTTTATCAACCCCAGGTCCTCAACTAGCACAAGCATAAGCTGTACCTCTTAACTAAATCATAGAATGGATTCCATTAACAGTATCATATCCTTAACTACATGAGCTTTTGAGAAAAAAAAAATGAACTTTACCTCTTACGTCCGACTAGTAGCGTATTCCAGGCACTGGTAAGAGCTGGATCAACATGCCAAGAGGCACCAGACCTCTGTGGCCCAATAATGAGCCATCTAAATGGAGGTCGCTTCTCTCTATCTAAAACATCAAAAAAGTCCTCTTGAAATAGATCAGGTATACTGTAATCTTTCAACAGGGCCGGAACCACCTCTCCAAACTGCTTTTTTAAAAAAAGTTAAATTGCACATCATAAGAATAAAAAGAAAAATCATACAAATATGTACTCACACAGACACACAGACCCATTGAGCACCTTGTGATCAAAAATATACAGGGGATCCTCATCATGCTGAATTTTCAAGTATGCAACATAATCTTTGAATTTCATTGAGACTTTGCGTGCACTCCTTTGTGAAATCTTGAAAGCTATATCTCCATAATTTTGCAATAACTGGTCAAATGTCCATGTACACCTTGCAGGCCAAGCATCGGCCAATCCAGTGAGTAAAACCTGGTTAATTTTTTGGCAGCAAACTATGTGAACAACATAAACCACCAGTCCGTATATACAAGCATAACTGCACACTAATCTTGATTACCGATTTGCAACTAAAAATTCTCAATAGTACAAGAACTTCTACTAAGTCAAATTTTGGCATATGGAAAGGTCAAATTTGGTAAAACCCCAGGTTTTGATCTCCTGTTTCCCTTTTTTTCTCCCAGAATAAAATAAATACCATAGAGAACACTAGTCAAAAGGTGACTACAATCAAAATGTGAAACTTTTTGGTTCTATCTGTAGTTTAAAACTGCTTTGGAAAAACAAATAGCTAGTCATGACATGCTAGAATTTGTAAATTGGAGATGAAAGCTTGGTAGTAAACTTTAGGTCATTGGGGGAGTGTGGAAATTTGAAGCTGTGAAATCAGAAGCATGGCCAAAGCGGGCATAAAGGTACTGGTGATTTAAGGATTAAAGGGGGTTTATTGGTTCCTTTTCCAACAGACGCGGTAGGCTGTGGTAGTGAATAGTGACAGCTGGGGTTGTGTTTAGTAAAGTGTTACTGGTAATGATGCCGATGGGACGGTAACAGAAAGGTGCTAATGTTGGTGCTGCGTTACTGGTGATGATGCCGAGGGGATGGGTAATGGAGGGTGTGTTGTGGTTGAATTAGCAGCAGGGGCGGTATGTTGTGGAAAAGTGTTAATTGAGTGGTGGCAGTGGTGAAGATATGAAAAAAGCATTCCTGAAATTGGAAAAGAAACTATCTTTGATTTGTTCTGTGATATGTCATCAGTCTCTAAAAACTTAAAACACATTTGTGGGTCAAGATCCAACTCCTATATGTCCCAGCGGGCCCAATGAAAGAGCATCCTTCTCTCTAATGTAAAACCATAATTTAACAGAAGATTGTGTCTGCATATAATCAATGGGAGGAAGATGGAAATCTTACTCCCACTGTGTTAATTCAAAAATGAATCATCATCACTATACCGGTTTCTTCCCATCATAGTCACGAGAAAACTCTTCCAAAGTGGGGTTTTTCTTTCTTTCCACATTCCCATCGTCAAAAGAAAAACTATCCAATGTGGTATGGCACCTGTAAAATCTTCTGTACAAGAACAACGAGTTGAATCCTGCAGCAAGTGGATAGGCAATAACTAAAACCTTCAGTGGGGAAATAAATAAATAAATGAAATATACTCAAAGAAGATTTTGCACCACCATAAAATAACAAGAGCCTCCAGAAGGTGGGCTCTAATCAAAATAAATGATATCAATTACCATCAAAATTAAGTGGTTTTCTGCAAGCCTCATCACATTCATATGGTACATGCTCTCTGCATTCAAAAATACAAAACCGTGGTCTCAAATTTCGAAAACTTAATGTAGAGTTAGAAAGCAGAAAAAAAGCATAATTTATACTCTGATACATACAAATGCAGTGCCGTCTTTTTCCAGGAACCTTTATACTGAAGTGGACCATCTAGTCTGCTAAGGCATATACTCATCCAAAGCGGCTCTTCATTGCATAGTATGTACATCACACTGCATACCAAAGAGCAGCAAATACATAAGTAACAGGAAAAATGAAATCTTTGGCCTTGTATGGAAAAAATGAAATTTAATCCAAAACTAAAATCTAAATTTATGAGCATCTCCATAAGATTCTGCAATTGAACCAATGACCAAAATGCTAACTTTGAATCAGAATACAAACATTTCACGTAGAAACACGTATCGAAATCCCAAAATTCAGAATTCAAATGGGAAAGGGAGAACCTGCTAACGGAAGCGAGACGAGCAACGTCGCGAGGGGTCAGGTATTCCAAGATGTCACAGATGAGGTCGTCAGGGAGGACTCGGAAGTCTCCGAGAGCATCTAGCCTGCGATCTCTGAGACCCAACGCATGGGCTTCAGAATTCTCCATTGCAATTGGAATTGATAGAAAGCTGTATGTTGTGAAATTGTGAGTATGCAAATGCAAATGCAAGAAGAGAAGAGAAGAGAGAGAGGGAGAGGCGGGGGCTTTGGGTTTTTGCAATCGGATTTGCCGCGTCGATGTAACGTGTTTTTTGTGCAGCGGCTATACCGTGTACGCGGAATTTTCACGCTATTTCGAATTTTCCTTTTTTTGGGTTTTTTTGGTGGAGAGGTGGACCAAATATTCGCGCTATACGGTGTGTTAAAGAAAAGCGCGAATATATTAGCAGCTATTATTCTCTTCTTTCTTCTTGAATTTTTTTTGCTCATTATCCTCTTGAAAAAATTCCGAAATTTATTTTTCTCTGTTCTCATTAATTATTTTCGTACCTTTACACCTTTAGAAAATAAATTAAAAGGTTAATGATTAAAAAGTCCCCTTTCAGATCTTGAATTGTTTAATTTAACCTAAGTAATTGAAGATATTTTCTTTCTGAGGGTTTGAATCTAATATTATTTGTCTACAAGTCAAGACAATTTTTTTATTGGACTACATCATGTTGGCATTCTCTTCCAGTTTAGGGAACTGAAAAATGTGATATTTTTGCTTGTCTTGCCACATCAATATTTTCATCTCTGAACTATCTAACGTCAAATTTGTCACATTTTTGTAAAGCTAATATGGTGTGTAACGCGTTGCCTTCTTATGTGACAGGTATAACTTGTCTCATCATCTCTCGTGAGACAACTAAAGGAAATACCAGGCCAGTTTCACGATGAATTTCCATGGAACTGCCCCATTCAAGACTCTTTCCAGTTTTCATTCGCTGAGCAGTTCCTCTCATCTCTAACCCCAAGAAAAAAAATATATGATACGAAGAACAAAACCCATCTTTTGTGCCCCCTATCTCATAAAGAGAAAACAAAAGAACAAAACCCATCAATTCTGACCCAAAGACACTCGACTTCAATTCGAGTTCTCAAACAAATTTGGGCTGACAGATTGATTTGAAGACCTACCAAATCCAAGGTTCATAAACTTTGTGGACTTCTTCTTTATTCAACCTTTATTTTTTTTTTGGTCGAAGTTATTTATTCAACTTGGTCCACCTATTATGTCCTTATGCTCCAATATGAATTTTAAAACAATAATATTATTCACATCACATTGTAAGAACATTAAATATTATCCAGTCAACGTTTCAATTTATTTCTGTTTCCGTTCAAAGCCTCAAACATCACTTCTAGTATACAGATACAACACGCATCATAAATTTAACTCTAAAGACGGTGACATATTACACAGCCACTAATAACTTTAAAAGAAGAAAAAAAAGAATAACAACCACAATGTTTAAAGCCTTAAACAATTCTACAGACCTAACGAGGTGACGGAGCTCTGTGACTTGATCCTTCTTCTTCTAAGGCGTTCGGCGATGATGAAGGCAAGCTCGAGTGATTGTGAGGCATTGAGCCTTGGGTCACAGTGAGTATGGTAGCGTGAGCTAAGGTCATCAAATGTCACAGTGCGCGACCCTCCAATGCATTCTGTCACATTCTGGCCTGTCATCTCTAGATGAACACCTCCTGGGTGGCTTCCTTCTTGCTCATGCACATCAAAGAATGCTCTCACCTCGGCCTGGACAGATAACAAATAATAAAATTTTGGTACAGGTGAGACATCCCTTTTAATTAAATATTTCTAATTCGCACGACTAAACAGATATACTCATATACAAGGTCCTACCAACCACAGAAAACAACTCATGTAAAGCAATATCCAACCTACCAAAGTAATAATTATATATAAGAAGGCATCAAGGAAAGCATTGTGCAAAAGAGGACTTTTTTGGTTTCTTGCTAAGAAAATGAGTAGCTTGTGACGCAAGATCGATTCCAAGTCAATTTCAAAACAATCATTTACCTATCAGATTTTTCCTTTTAAAACATTCCACCAATATTTTCTCCCTTTTTCTCCAACCACCACCCCCACCAAAAAAAAAACAAAAACAAAAAAGATTTTACGACTGTTATACCTAACGCCTACAAGTCTTTTGCCACCTAATATACCTGAATCTTGCACCTTCTTACGAGTGAATTGCTAGAAGATGAGGATGTCTTTCTTTAAAGCTACAGAATGCCCACCAAACGGGACACTCGATGGCTGCTCCCACCCCAAAACTTCTAAATTGTTCAACAATATGGACTGTGAAGACCAGAAATTTGGCCTCGTCTTAATTGCAAAAGCTGGTGGATGACTAGGATTCATTAAGTGAAGAAGCCAACAAATGGTGACAAAATATTGTCGTTCAGTGGGTTCTCATGATTCATGAAAGCTAATTTAACATATGGAAAGCACTATGACTACAAGCATTTGATTAGACAAAGCTAACAAGCACATACTGAAGCAATGTGCAAGAAAAATCAAAGTTATTTTGTGTTCACATGGCTGCTAAGCTAACCAACTTAGCCTTTATATTTATTATCACATCAACTAAGACAGCTTAATTTCTTTTTTCTACTTGTTCTTTTTTTTATTTCTTGTTATACTTCATTTTCATTAAGTGTTTCAAATGGCCAATGTTCTGCAGTATGAAGAAACAAGTGACCAGCATATGATTTGAATTCCAAAGAATAACCTTTGCCCACAAACCTACAACATGAGAACAGTAAAGCTAACAGTTGAACAAAGGAAAAAGGAAAAAGATAAGAATCATACCCTTATGGCGTCAAAAGGGCGTGTTTTGAGGCCACATGGAGCTTTTATGGTGTTTCCATGCATTGGGTCACTAACCCATGTGACAATCTGTCCTGCCCTGCGGACTGCCCTAATAAGATGAGGAAGTTTCACTCTCATGTTCTCAGCTCCCATTCTTGTGATCACCGTTATCCTACCGGCTTTATTCTGAGGATTCAAAATCTCAATGAGCTTAACAAGCTCATTTGGATCCATCTTATCGCTCACCTGCATCACAAAGAGTGATCCTATATTAGTCTCCTCCACGATAATTAAATTCCATAAGAATGTCATGCACATCAAAGTACAAACTGCGTCAAAATCACGTAGTAGACAAAACATGATTCATTTCAATTTAGTTTATTATTACAAACTTGAACCTCATATAAGAGCCATTGCTCCATTTAAACATAGCAATATCATTTTTCTGTAATCTTAGCAACATATGGAAAAATGATTTGATTGAACAGGACATATGCACCATATGAGATATGAATTACCTTGATTCCAAGGGGATTGGCAACACCTCTTAGGAACTCAACATGGGCACCATCCAGTTGCCTGGTACGCTCACCAGCCCAAAGCATATGGGCAGAGCAATCGTAGTAAAGGCCGGAAGTTGAATCCAACCTAGTAAGAGACTGCTCATAAGGCAAAAGCAAGCACTCATGAGATGTCCAGAACTCAGTGGTTGTCATGATAGGGTGGTCAACTGTAAGCCCAGCTGCAGTCATGAATCCAAGGGCCTCATCAACCCGGGAAGCTAGCTCCCGGTATCTGCCATGCCAAAACAGGATAAATATGTTATTAGGTAAAATTATTACCAACCCTAATTAAATTAAAATTCAAAGTTTGGTACACTTAAAGTCATATCAATATACATTCCAATTGTGCTATTATTAGTCAAAAATTTGGTATGAGAATTAACCAAATTGAACACAACATGCTAGTTCCTGGTGCCATGCCAAGACCATGATAACCATGTATGAATACCAAACCTAACCAAATTGAAATTAGAAGCTTGGCACACTTCAAATCATGTGAATATGATTCCAACAATTTTGTGAAAAACAACTTGCAATGAGTCATTACCGCCTCAAAAGGAACGTGATTTTGGATTATTTGAAGGAACAAACCAAAACACCATCAAATAAGGTTAAGGTTAAGTATCCATCCCTATCCACACACGCATTAAAAGATTACTCAGTGTGGCCCGAAAATTCATTGGCGAAAAGCAGACTAAGATTCTGCATGTGCATAAATCTTTGCGGGGCATAGCACAAAAGACATAAAAAGGTTCAAAGGTCTTTACACATCTAAAGGAAGAAATATACTGAGTATATGAAATGAAACAGACAGACAGGCAAGGCAATGATAATGATTTGAGGGTATATATGGGATAAACATCAAACTCAGACCAAATTAAAAATACTTTCGCGTAAATAAGTCTTTCGCTTCTGAAATCCAAGTTCCACTGTCACCAATCTATAATAGTAAAACTGAGGAAACATACCTATCACCCTGCTCGCTGTGCTCTGTGAAATCCAAGTTCCACTGTGTGACCCTCTGCATAGCTGCATAACCACCAGTAGCGAAGGCCCTGAGAAGGTTGAGAGTAGCCGCAGATTGACAGTAGGCTCTGATCAGTCTCTGAGGGTCCGGAGTCCTCGACTTTAAATCGAAAGCGTCTCCGTTCACATTGTCCCCTCTGTAACTCGGCAGCTTCACACCATCCTTCTCCTCAAAAGCATCCGATCTTGGCTTCGCAAACTGACCCGCCATTCTTCCCACCTAAAAAACCAACCACGACCACAATCCACTTTAATTCTCAAAACTATACACAAATTAATCAAATTCCAATAAAAAAACAACGAACCCAGAAAAAAAAAAAAATCATGACCCTGATTCATAATTCCCTTCAATTCCCAAACTTTCACAGAAATTACTCAACTTTCAAGCAAAAACAAATTACCGAGAAACTTCATATAATTTAGAGGAAATTCCTGACCTTGACAACGGGCATTTGGCCTCCGAACATCAAAACGACACCCATTTGGAGGAGAATTCTGAAGGTGTCACGAATGTTATTGGCATTGAACTCCTTGAAGCTCTCAGCGCAGTCCCCGCCTTGAAGAAGAAACGCGTTGCCCATGGCGGCCTCACCAATACGCTCCTCTAGGCTCCGAGCCTCCCCAGCGAACACAATAGGAGGGAACGATTCGATGGTCCGAAGCACCGACTCGAGATCTTCCTGATTTGGGTAGTCGGGCAATTGGAGCGCCTTCTTGGATTTCCAGGTCTCCACGCTCCATTTCGCCGGAACCGCATTGTGGGTCTTCGCCGAAGAAGAAGGAGACAACGTCGTTGGAGCACTTTGCTGCTTCGTTGGCTTATCGGAGACAACTGGGTTCTTGGCAGGCTCAGCTGCATGAACGGCCACGATTGGCCTGACGGGCCTGATGGGCAGAGAGGGTTGGTGAGTTCTCGGAGAGGGTAAGAGAGACTGGCCTTGAATGAAGGCAGATTTGGTGGGAATCAAAGAGCTGCTGCTTGTGAGAGCCATTGTTATTGGATTTTGTAAAGATTTTTTTCTTCTTTATTTTTATGTTAAAGGTACAAATGAGATCGCAGAGAGAAATCTCAGAGAGTACCTGAGGAAGATGAGTTACAGATTGAGAGGGTTTTATAAGGAAACAGGGTGTCTTCGCAGAGACGCGGTGGTGGGCCGTTGAGGCCAGAGTGTGGGTAGTTTTGGGGTTCTCTTGGTATCGAAGGACAGTTTTGTAATTTCAATTGTCAACAATTGTGGAAAGAAAGTCAATTGCTTGGAATGAGTTGATATCTTTGCAAAGGGTAGGTGCAGGTGAAACGAGGGTTGGTAATGATATATGATTAAAGGCTGCGTAGGCCGTGGGAGCCGAGCTGTATTTTATTTTATTATATTTTTTCGTCGGTCCATCTGAATTATTATACGCTTAACAAAACAAAAATATGAGTTATAATATGTTCTATTATTTCAAATGTGGAAAATGCTGCAGCACTAATCACATGGGTGGTTCCGATATTAAAATGTGAGCATTGGAACAAGATGATTTATACCCTTTTTTGGGTCGAAAAGGTTTAGGGAGAGAGTGGTTATTGTCACTACTAGCTTCAAGGGCTAGACTCACAATCTCAAGTTGAAATGATTTACGTGTGGCACTAAACTTCAGCGTGTATCCGATATGGATTAGTGTATGAAGTTACCAGATCGTGCACCAGACTGCACGTGCCGAAATTCAAATACCTGGTGGGGCTACACACAATGCAAATATCTTATTAATTGAACCAACCCACATTAACGGATCATTTATAACTTTTATATTTGAATCTTTGAACAAACAAAAAAAACACCTAGATATACTCAAAAAATTGTACATTACGTTTAAACGAGTTTATCTTCAAGAATACTATGATAAGTAGTGGGAGATCCATAAAATTATATTTAGAGAATGCAATTAACTAGATATCAATAATTTTAGCATTTATTTTTAACAAAATTAAGATGTTTCATTTTCTTTATTTTTAAATAAAATATAAATGATAAATTAATAGGAACTTTTTTGTTGCATTGGTAATCGACTCCACTAACTCCAAATCATGAGATCGCATTATGTTATAACTAAAATAATAATTTGTGTTGTAGTAGAGTCGATTTTGAGTATTTAATACACGCACTTTCGGTGTAACTTATTTTAAAAAAAATTATAAATCCGAGTTCTTGTAGATAGTAGCAACAAAGTTTAAACCACGCTTGCATTTCAGGTTTTTTATTTATAACAAAGCACGTTTATATTTCAGACCCCCAAAAAAATAAAACCTCGTTTGTATCTCATGTAGAAGAAAAATAATATATATATATATATAGCAAATGATAAGCCAAGCCGAGCCGAGCAAAGCTAGTCAACAAATGGCGGCTTTGCAGAATTTAGTTCCATACCACCTGGTTTATTTGGTGTTACAAGAAAAATAAAATTCTACAAAATGGAAATAAAATAAAGTGGTTCAATGGACTGGAGAAAATGAAGGGGTATGCATGTATGTCCGACTCGCCCACCTACCCTCCTCCACTTCACGCACCACCAACTCTCTCTCTCTCTCTCTCTCTCCTCTCCTACCCCCATTATCGCCCCTCTCTCTCCTAACCCCCATTTCACACCACCTCTCTTTTTTTAATTAAAAAATTATAATAAATAACTTATTTTTTTGGCTTAAAAATTAACAAATAATCCAATTCATACATTTAGAAATTTTTTTAAGTTAAACTTGGAAAAATAGTGATTATAACATTTAAAATATAAGATTATATTTTAAAATTTTGTAAAAAAAAAAAAAAAAAAAAAAAAAAAAAAAAAAAAGGGGCCGGGGGGGGGGGGGGGAACGGGGGGAGGGGGGCGGGCGGGCCGCGGGGGCGTGTTTTGGTGGTTTTGTTTTTTGGGGGGGGTGGTGGGGTGGCCGCCCCCCCCCCCCCCCCCCCCCCCCCCCCCCCCACACACTGTCCTTCAATTTGGCACCATGACTTGGCATATTCCCACGGCTTCCCGTGCAAAGTGTGCATCAAATTCTGGTTGTTCGGCTTTGTTGGGTAGCCTGACTGACAATAGACTCTAGAGAGGTCCAGTCCGCGTAATTGATCACATCTGGCCGATCTCACCGAGCTTGCGTCTCTAATTGGTCTGCATTTGGAAATCTTCAAAATAAGCCCAAATTGACTTCTAAATTTCTATCGATTTAATTGTATTCGTGTCAAATATCACCTTACCTCATGCTTTTCACAACGTCATACTTTCCTCATGTGCTATTATTATGAATTTTCTGTTGTCCAATTATTCGTTACATCGTCTCATTTACCAACTGGCTTAATTCATATCTCTACACAAAATAGACAAAATCATTGAAAATATAAATAATAAAGAAAAATTCATATGAACATATGAAATTGTTATTTATGTAGAAATGTTGTCTTAATTTTGAAGCTAAATCACTCCGTAATGGTCTTTTGTGATTAGTTTATATTAAGCCTTTCTGATTAGTGTCTTTTTGATTAAGTTATGAATGCCAGACTTTCTCAACCAAACAAAAAAGAACATATGTACATTAGGCCAAAGCACCACAGCAGGCACGTGCAATCGTGACAAACTGTCAAATTTGGTCTCATATAAGTCTAGGACCATTCTGAACATTTTGGCCCCCATGTGTGATCTATCAATGTTTTTTTATTTCAAATAATGAAGTTGGCTGAAAGCCTAAATAATTGTTGGATTGGACCCATCAATTCAATTTGGCTGAAAGCCTATATAATAGATCAACTTTAAATTCATTTTTATCATTATCTAGTTTTTTTTTTTCTTCCAAGCTCACATGTTTTATCTTAAATTGACACCTCATACATAGCATATCTACCTTGTAATTAAAAATATTATTATCATAAAAAACTCACTAATATAGTGATTTGAAGTTCCAGTTCTGACATTGATCTAACCAAGTAGCCTATTCTTCATCATGGCCATCGGAGAGAACCTGGCCCATGATGATAGAGCACCTCCCGCCACCCTAAAGTCTCAATCGCGAAAACTTCCCCCCTAAAAATAGGTGGATTGCAACACATGAGCCTCGCCTATTTTAGTGTGTTATGAAGGCACACCTGTGGTAGGAATCTCAAGGGCTATTTTGGTCTTTTTGTATTGTAAATGAGATGAAACTTATCTAATAGTTAGGTTATGCATGTGTGGACACAGTGGATAGAAATGATTATATGTTAAGGACAAATCATGTAGTTTAGCTTTTGTATTCTTAATTGCTCTCTTATGAAACAAATGCATGAGATGTTAAGGGAGTGGAAATCGTACGTCTCTACCATCAATTCCATATGAGAATATGTACATTCATCCACTGTTTATCAAAGGACTTGATCACTTGTTTGGTTTAGGGTTTACAACATAGCCGTCATGGTAGAGTTCAAAGGCTATCGAAGCTGCTGCTACTCTCATGGCTACTGAGACTTTCGCTTCTTCAATGGCACATATTTGTTGGATATAGATAGGCCTTTCTTCTTCAGGTGATAAAAAATCCTTCACAATAATATTGGTGATTAAAATGTAGCCCACCCAATCCACCAATCTTGGGTTCGGTTCAGATTGGGCTGTCGGGTTAATATTGAAAGCCAACTTTTCATACTTAGACCCAACCCAAGTAGAGCAAAATGCCTACTCTCATTGGGACTAGCCCAAGAATTCATCATAGTTTCTAAACAAATTCACCTTTTTTTTTCTGTCAAAAAAAAAAAAAAATCTCAATTTTACACTCATTTCTTCTTCTTTCCCAAATTAATCGGTTTTTAACTTTGAAGTCGTTAAGAGAATTTACCCAAAATTTTGAGACAAACGTGAAAATTTATTCTTTCGTACTTATATCTTTTTCATATGTGTAAATTTATCCCGCATCGTAATTCATTACTAACTCTAGGCCATCTTCTACAGCTCCAATCCATACGAAAAACCTAGTTTGCCCAACAATGTTTGATATTAAAAAACAAAAAAGGAAAAAACGAAATCAAAGCATTGTTGTCATGTGACATGCGTCTTACCTCCAAAGATTTAGCTTACCTTCCTTAACAATTTCTCCTGTAAACCCTAGATATTTTATCTTTGGTCCTTTTTTTTGGTCGAATGCTCTTTGGTCCTTACATCAAACTGTTCTGTACTTTTTTACCCAGGGACCACCTCTCAAATTATGAAAACTTATTGGGCCCCCCAAAACCCCTATCTGTTACAGTTTTTCTCATCTGGTGGGCATTGTTTGTCCAATTCGAACAAAAGAAAAGGGAAAGAGAGCCCCAGACATACCCATGAGTGTTCTTCTTTTACTGTTTCTGAGCTTCACAGTAATTTTTAAACTTTGTGCTGTAAGCAACTGCTGCTGTATCAATCAGTGCATGTGCTTTGCGTTTTGTTTGTTGTTATAACTTGGAAAGGTAAAAGTCTTGATGGGATCTGAATTCTGCATGGCAATGAAGGAGAAAAATGGTTAGTGTTTCTGAGTGAGCTGTTGTTGGGGGACCAGACTGAACCAGTGGACCAGTACTGCTTGTTTGTTCCATCATCAAGAATTATGATTATGGGGCATCTTTCTATCACATCACAAATGATATTGAGGAAGGAGGAATCGAACTAAAAGCTCACGAAGGCTCTATCTCATCTCAACTCTTATGAGTTCTTTCTACATTAATTTTCGATGCATATTCATATAGCATGGGTGGATAGTTTTAGTTGTTAATTAAGTTATTTGAAATGAAGAATAATTGTTGTTATCTGTCCAAAAACAAAAAGAATAATTGTTGTTAACTTATGTATAAATAGCAACCCACATACCTCGTGGGAATTTCTTGGAGCTCTAAATTCTAAAACCTCTAAATCAAACTCTTTTTTATTTTTATTTTAAAAAGAGTTATTGAAAGATTGGTCCAACACAAATCTCAAAAAGGTCTTATAAAATTGGAAGTGAAAGGCCTAAAACTTGAATCACATGTGGTCATGTGAGTAATGTGCTCATGTGAGCACTCACTAGTTAATTATATTGACATATAAGACAAAGGAAAAACAAGCGTATCTGAATCAGATATTGAGAAACATTCCTTGGAAGCATGCTTGATGAGCAGTATTAACTATCATACTCCTATAACAATATCTCTACTCAGATCTCGTAATTGCTCAGGCCACGTTTCCCTCTCTCTCTCTCATGTATAATAGTTAATACCAAAAGTCCAACTTACTCTTTTAGGTAAACATAGGAATAATCGGTAATCGAAATACAACTCCTTATATACTTATATAAATTTTTAAAATTCAAAATCTCCATCCACTTTAACCCAATAATTTATTTAAAATAAGTGTAATTTAGTAATTAAACTAGCTATAATTCCGATTCATGAGAATTTAAGGCATGTTCACTCACCTAGAAAGGGAATGAGATGAATGGGAGTCATTCCCATTCATGACCACTCATTTGTTTACTTGCATGTTGGGAATGAAAAGTGATGCGGGCTCACATGTAATCATGACTTTGATTCCTGATACAGGGGCAATGACATTTCGGAATTGGGGAGGTGGTATTGGTAATCAAACTGGTTTTGATTCTGATTCTTAACAATAGTAAACAGTTTTAATCAGAGTTTGTTTTGTTTTCATTTCGATTCCTAACAGTTGGTAAACAACTTAATCAGAATGCTTGACTTCAATTCCAAGTTAATCCAATTCATGCTTAATCCAATTCCTAAATCCTCCGATTCATGTTTATCCCAATTCCCGATTAGTAAACATGTCCTTAGTAAATAATTTATAAGAAGTCAATACCATTCCTATCCCGATTCCACATAGTTTAGTAAACACCTTTAATGGGAATTCGGATTCCAACTCCTCCTCAATTAAATTCCTCATAACCCTAGTACAGATTAAATGTGTTGATTTTCCAACTCCCATTGTCCACTTACACTCCCTTTTTAAAAAAAAATATTTTTTTTTTACTATAACAAAAAACGAAATGTAAGCAGACAAAAAATAAGTGGGGAAATCAACTCCCTCAATTAAAACACATAGCAAGCTTATAAAGGTGCCTAAACTTTACTCTCTCTCTCTCTCACTTTTTTTTTTTTTTGGTTTTGGCAATGGGAAAATTTGTATGATCATGACTTTACTCATTAAATACCATGTCTTAAAAAAGAATTTTTTATATATATAAAAGTTAATAGAATTTTATTAGATCAATAAAAATAAATAGTATAAAGGACAAATACGGTAAAGGTAACCATCTCAATAACAATATGGCAACCATGGGTAAAACTTCCCCAATTACTTGAGCGAGCTGAAAAACTAAAACGATCTAGAGAGAATCATACTCGAAAATAACTTTTAAAAACCCCTTTCAACCGCAATAATTTCCTCGAATTTAGTCCAATGACATAAAAAAACAAAAACTAACTGATAACCCCAACATGACTCTCTTAAAAAGAGAATTCTAAAACTTCATAATATGTATAAGATTCATTAATGAACATCTTAGAGTAACATGCGGCATGTCTGTTTCTTTCTATTAATTAATTAAGGCCCCGTTTAGTTCATGGGAAAGGAGACTTGGGATGGGAAATCAATTGTTTTCTCATGTCTGGTAAATCCAAGCATTGAAAATCGTTGCATGGCCCATGGAAAAATAAGGGGGCAAGTGAAGTCATCCTCCCAACTTGAGTTTTGTTTTCCCTTATGAAAGTTCGGGAAAATGACAAATAAAGAATAAAAAATTGCCCAAAAAATTTAGGCATGTGCTCAGTTTTCTCACCAGCTTCCAAGGCTATGGAAATTATTTGAGACGACTTGTGTCCTCTCGGCTGGTCGGTTACCCACACCACAAAACCAAAGGGCGTCCCCAAGAGTAGCTCTCTGTCTCTAATGACTAATCTCTAAACCAAGAAGCCAACTCCAAAAGTCCACAAACTTTTGGAAATTTCAAATTTTCATAGGAGCTATTGATTGAGCTATATGTTGCTTTCCAAGTGTGTCTATGTCAAGTGACCTCAATGGCTATCTGAACCATTCGTCTGGTATTTTAATGGTAAAATGATTCATGGTATAATTTTAGTTATTTACATGAAATTGATAGTGAAAATGGCTACCACGATGAGCTAAAAGTCCTCTTCAATCATCATCGCTAATGTCACCATCATCACTTTCCTTTCTTTTGGTGCAAAAGCTCCATAAATAATCTAATCTAGGCTCAACAACTCTTCCACAATGTATAGGATTCCTCACGATTTTATAATAATAGTAAGTAAGACTAACTTATGTTGACGAAATGTTGGTAGAAAAAAAAATATTAACTCTTGAAGTTCGACCAAGTGGTGAAAAAGGAAAAAAATTACATTACGATTAGGATAGGTCAAGAACTCGATCCCTTTTGGCGTTGATCATTATGGTTCCCTCTGGTTTGGTGGCCTAAACCTGTCTCAGCTTTCCGACTTTATCGCTTTTGCTAGTTTTTGGTTTCGTTTTGTTCTATGATGGTTTGCATTATTGCTTACCTTCGGTTCGTTTTTAGCTCTTTTCTATGGGGGTTTTGGTTCTTGTCCCCCTCACAAATAGCTTTACCAACAACTTTTCAGAAGAATAATGATAACACATTAGATATTATTCAATACAAATCATTATTTTTATTGTTCTTTAAAATAACCTAATCATGTTTAGTATTTGAAAAAGTAAGGTTGATTAGCCTATGTCCATGCTTGCCATACACCTCATTAGCCCTCATCGAGTCCTTGGCCCTACAACGATGAGCGAGGGAGAGAGAATTTCATTTTGAAATTCATATGCAGCAACTTTGATCCAAAAATAGGTATTGATGCTTAATGTCCTGCTATCCGTGTCATAAGTCAGAACAGTAAATTCCAACTAAGAAAATGCTAGCCAGTCAGTAAATCCAGTGTTTTGCTTAGGTGAAGAAGAAAAAGAAAAATCTACTTTTTCTACTTAACCAGTGCTTGCCTTCCATGTATGCAATTATTGGAAAATACAAAGTCATCACTCATCAGGCAATGGCTGAAAATGAGAATAAACAAACCATGCTTTTTCATTTTTCATTAACAGATTATATATATAATATATCCATAAAAAGATATAGTAAGTTCAACACAGAAGCATCAAGGAAATGCTAGAAAACAGAGAAAGCAAACAGTTTGAAAAATCAGAAAAAACACAACTTTATTAAGGAGATGGAGGCCAACCATACCCTCCATACACTGCATCCCCATTCTGATCAATTCCTTCATAGAACCTCAGCTCAAGCTCCTCCAGCCTTCCCTCATCATCCCACATCCCATCATAACTCACATCATCATCATCATCATAGTAATCCTCCAATTCACCAGCCACAAATTCCCAGGCCAAATACTCAGAAGCATCCGAGAAATCAGAGCAATCTTCCCACTCATTCCTCTCATAGTAGTCCAGAATAAGAGGCCCTAAAACCTTCAATTTTGGGTACTTTTCCTTGAGGAACTTGTCCTCAAGTTGAACATCCCAACACCCTCTCAAATCCAAAAACTCGAGCTCGGTGCAGCTTGAGAGTATTTGAAGAGCGCTTTTTGTGCTGATAAGATGGTATGCCATCTCAAGGTGCTTCAGCCTAGGCATTGTGGTGGCAATGGCATGAGCCTCCTCATCCATCAAAGGCTTGCCTGCTGTATCCAATGGGTGCATGTTCCGGCACAACCCTACGAGCAATTTACAGTTCTTTCCGATTGCCTCTAAAGCCCGAGAACCAATTTTGCCACAGTAGCTAAGATCCAAGAAAGTGATAGTAGAAAGCCTTCCAGCTGTCTGTTCTACTATTGAATCAGCTATTTCACTTCTTGGCAGTCTCAAGGTCTGAAGAGAACCAGCACTTGCAAAACCAAGAAAACAGGACTCACATCAAAAAGGACCAATTTATCATAAACCACTCTTCCCCAAACAAAAAGAACAAAAAAACTTAATTAACAAAAGACATTGAATATATGGCCTGAACTACTGATTCTACAAGTATATAAGAATATCATCACGATTGAGCCAGAGGATTCACCTTATACTAAATGCTATGCTGTCTAATGGGTTTGCAACAAAAAAAAAAGGTCATTTATGGGAGCAAAAACATAGAGATTTATTCACAGAGGAGCTAATGGGTTAGAACAAAATTTAAAGAATTCTGCTTACTGTTCAGTAATGTAGGAGAAGATCATGTCACTTTGGAGGCCAGAAACACACAGCTTTCGGAGTGATCCACAACTTCTTGCAATCAGCATTTGAAGCATACGATCAAGGTGCTGAGGCTGGCATCTATTACTCCATTCCTCAATGTCTATCTCTTGCCAACAATACGGCCCCATCACTACCTTGCTCCAGGATTGGCAAACCCTTGGGATCACTGTTAGTATATCCTGGAGAGTAAGGTTGCTGAAAATGAGACCCAATGCATCTGGTATTAATTCGTCCCAATGCCGAAAATCAGTTCCCACTTCCATCTAGTCTGCCTGCAGAAAACGAGAAAACGAGAAAACCCACAAGTGGAAAATCAGTTTTCAGAGCAAACACTTGGCATTAAAAATGGGAAAGAAAATATGACATTTTAGATAAATCTCATGTAAAAAGAATGAATTTGTCTGAAATTCATGAGAACCACTGTAGCAGGTACCAAAAGAAATAAAGATTCATATACAATGCGTGAGCAGAAGTGAATCCATCATATTTTCCACTAATCATGTAACATTAACAACTGCTGGAAAACAAAATGCCCTTCTATGCCAATAAAAACAAGAAAATTCAAAAGAGGAATTACAAAAACAAAAAGATAAGGCAGAAAATGGACAAACATAAAACATACAGTTGTAGGAGAAGATAATCAGAAAAATTAACAGGCAAGGAAAATAATTTCGGAGAGAAGGAAGAAAGTTCAAAGAATTAATATCTGCAAAAGAAGACCAAAAAAAAAAAATCAAAGATAAGATATCAAATTAAAAATCTTGTGGTAGATCCAGCAACACCCAGATGTGACCAATAAAACCATAACATGGGTGAAACAAAAGAGATTTCAGTCCAAATGAGAGCTAAAAGCAGTGGCCAACCAATAAAAGAATCAAAACCCAGGAGGAGGAAGGCATAAGATGAACAGAGTCCAAATCACTGCATGTGTATCAAAGGGTTGTTTCATTAAGTGCATGACGACCTCCTCACAGATCTAGAGGAGAGCCAAAACACCACTAGGTAACTGAATAAATGAGATAAAGATTTAGGCTTTGAAAACTCATTTTAATCATTTAGAAACCCCAGAAGCAAAAAGACCAACACTGAACTCGGGCTTATACAAACAAAACCACATCTTTCAGTTGCAGATGCAGTGTGAAATCCCCTGCTTTGCAAACAAGTTCACCATAGTGCAAAAAGATTGCAGCTTTTATCTTCTGCACAAATATTTTTCCTTTTTGAAGAATTTTTTTGACAAAATATATGTTAAAACGTAACAACATACACTGATTATACGCCCTAAAGAAGTGGGCTTTGTTATTTTTCAGGATTTGGATCATGCAGCTACTCACCGGGTTATCCGCCAGAGACGCAGGGCAAAAGAAAGAGAGAGAGAGAGAGGAAAGCTACAAAATGAAACCCATCTGCTGCCACCAGCAAGCAGAATCCAGAACAACAAAGGTAAAAACAAAAACAAAGAGTGAAAAAGCAACAAATACGTATGAATGAGGTATGAAAAAGGTTAAACTAATTTGAACCCATTTGATGGATACACACCTCAACACTCTCTCTCTCTCTGCGACTTAGATAAGGATAAATTTTTAATTGAAAACTCCAACTTAGAAAATGAATAAATGAAAATTGGACACTGAAAGAAAACTGTCAAAATGGGTGTTTAATGATAGTGTTTAATGATATTGGTGTTTGGTGATTGGCATCATCCATCCACATACATACATGTGATTACAAATAGGATGTGGGGTTTTCTGAAAGATAGGATGTGAGATGACTAAATGGGCAGTAAATACTGTGGAAAGATAGAGACCAGAGAGAGAGAAGTTACTATTTTGTTTTTGGACAGAGAGAGAAGTTACAATTTCCAACTGGGGTTTGTGGGAAAGGGAGGCACCGACACGAGTCGGTGGCTTACAGGAGTGAGAGAGAGGCGGTGAACCATCTGGAAACTGGAACTTATGGCACTCTCTGATTTTTTTAAACACTAGGTCGAAAATGTTGAAACTTGAAACTGGGTTGGTTAAATACATTGACCATAGTTAAAGACCAAGGTTTTAAATTCAAGTTTTTCAACCTACAGGTTCAGTTTTACCGTCTGCAACCTTTCTGGTTTCAAACATGGGATTCTTTGCTACAGTCAATAAGTTTATTTCTTTTTCTTTTTCCTATGAATCTGAGTTAAATCTGTTTGGATGTGCAGTAAATGCAGGTTGGGCAAGTGGGCAAAGTCAGATTGAAAAGTGAAGAAGAATGCAACAATAATGTATTTGCCATGCCATTCTTGCTCGTTAACCCTTTTGTCTGTGTTCCATTTTTATGGAACGCCAAGTTTGTTAACAATTCTTCTGGAAATAGCTACTATTATTACTAGAAATTTATCTTATTCTTGTGACTTTTTTTGTGTGGGATCTTTCACTAGTTTCGTGTAACACACTACTTGATTTAGATTGGGATAAGGATTTGGGACCTACTATCTAGATTATTTTTATATAAAAAAAAAGAGAGGTGTTGTAGACCTACGAAATGGGCATTGAGATTAGGTGCAACATTATAATCATGAATTATGGTGGCAAATGAATCTCACATGCATTAATGGTTGATATTCGTTTACGTGTGCATGAATTTTGTATTTTGATTTTAGGTCTCATTTGGTTCGCGCTAATGATTTGATGGAACATTATTTACTATGTCTTTTTTTTCTATGCTTTGAGTAGATTGGGCAGGGTTAAGACTATGCCCATAGCTTTGGTTCCGTTTTGTTTGCCAATACGATATGATTGTTTTTCCTTCTTTAGTCGGCTTTCCCGCAGGTTCGGTTACAGATAGGATACGCGGGTCAAAGGGACGGCTTGAGTTCAAAGACGAAGTGGGGGCTTTGAAGGGACAAACTTTCAGACAGTTCCTTACTTTCTATTCTCTAATCTCTCGCTTCCGACTCCTATATTGAAACTCTAAGGTACAAAACTATATAATGAATGAGAAATTAAAAAATCTTTTCGCATGTTTGGTAATACTAGGAAAATCTCCAGAAAATACAACTTTATTCCTTTTTCGTGTTTAATTTGTCTAGTAATAGAAACAAACTTTGAGTTTTTTGTTGGGTTAAAAAATTATATGATAGCATTCATAATTCATCCAAAAAAGCCACTAGTCACAAAGTACTAATACAAACTAGCCACAAAAAACCATTATAATAACGAAGCCACCCAAACTTTTTTTAGTTTTTCAATTATACCTCTATTAGAAATATAACCTAAATAAAATAAAAAAGGAATGCATTTAATGCTAAATTGCTCATGGGTACAAATTGGTCATGAAAAACATGCATATAATCTCAGTTTCCCATAGGAAGAGAAAATGAAATCCAAAATGAATGGAGGGTTTCATTTTTCCTTATCTTTTTCCGTATGCCAGAAAATCATATTCTATATCTAAACTTACCAAACATGATAAATCAATGAACTACAGACATAAGAATATATAGTATAAAGACTTGTAATTGAAAAAGAAAATTCCATGTAATTGCCACATCATTTAGGGCCCTTGGATGTCATTAGATCCAATGCTTAAAAAATGTCTAACTTTTATGAATTACTCTTGAGATTCAAATTAAATTGACCTTGCCATGCGCCCACCTTAATAAACTTCTCTATTTCCGTTGTATTGTCTTTTGCTTCTTATTTTTCTTTCCCTTTGATAAGTGACGTGAAGAAAGAGATAAGATGAATGAGAGAATACAAGTTTTTCTCTTAGTATTGGAAGGCAATTTGGTGGTACATGTTCTGTACAATTCCTAATTTTATTAATGAGTATATATTATGTTTTGGAAAATATACTTTTTTCCTTTTGACTTTCCATGGTTAAGAATAATTAATTAATCTAGAAAAATCCTTTGCTTTCAACTCACTGGAGCAGAATAGTGAACCCAACCCACGCAAAATGAGGATACAGAGATATAATTTGGATGCTGTGGGAGTGCGAATCTATGAAAAGGTTGTGTGTGCAGTGACTATGAGCCATGCTAAACAGACAAGAGAGAGGGAGAGAGGGAGAGAGAGAAGACAGCAAGCAAAACAGGCGAGAGAAAGAGAGCAGCAGCGGAGACAGAGGGGGCAGAGAGCCTAATTTTTCCACCTACTCCAAATTACAATGGTAAAAAGGTCAAGTGGGGTCCCTGTACTTTTTATTCTTTTTTGGCTCAGCTTTGCGCGTGGGAGCCCCAGTCCATTTTTCAGACCAAAAATAATAACAAATTATTTTAATAAAAATATACAATATTCCTATTATTTTGCTTTAACCAGCATTACTGTTAGATTTGAGATATTTTTATTTTTAAAATTGTAGAAGCCACAACGTTTCCTCAATATACAAACTTACCAATTTTTTGAATATAAGTCTTGCAATATGCAAAGGACCACTAATAGTTTGGCAAGGTTCTGCATTTGAGTTCTAATATTTGTCTAGTATGTGTGAGTTTAATATTTTATTATTTTTTATAATATCATTATAAATCTCAATTTATTTTAGATAGCTTTAAAAAAATGAGTTAAGTCTAAACATTAAAAAGCAAAAAATAAAAATAAAAAATCGTTATTGTCTCTAATTAATTTGAACACAAAAAAAAAAAGTCGATTTTGAACTTTCCCCTCTCTTCTCTCTCAACCCCGGACACAACCAAGGGCGGAACCATGAATTTTTCAATGGGTGGGCTAGCTAAAGTTATTAGCTTAAAATTTAATGATTATTTTTTTGGTACTTACAATTTCTATAGTCTTTCTAGAAATAAAAAAGCAAACATTAAATCATATAAACCACGCTAGTTCATAGCTCCATAAACTAATTTTCAATAAGTTTTAAGATAAACCAAATAGGGTTTAACAGCATAGTGGATTGAACATTTAAGGCTTTTTACTTAGATTGACCTTAGTTCCTTCATGCATTCATATCATACATGAAAAAATGTTTTACGTAAAAATATTGACTAAGTATGAAAAATGGGTTTTTGGAACAATCATTTTATCAAGATAATTTTTTGCGGCTTTTATTCCTCACACATCAATTAAGAAAACTTGATTTTATGGGATTTTAGTATGAAGTATCTATTGACTTAATGAGCCATCATTTTTAGCCTAAATCGTATTTTGCACTAAAACCGATTTTTCATATTTTGATTTGGTGGGAATTTGATTTTCTAGTATTTTTATTTGAATCCAAATGGGAGGTACTTCCTTATTTACATTGTAAACTTATGTAAATGGTTTAACAGCACACTATAGCCCTTAGTGTGGTTCCGCCCACTTCAACCTTCAATCCTCTATGATGTCTCTGTCTTTTGTGATTTGGGTTGAAGTGGGTATTGGATATATTAGAGTTATATATGTTTCTTTTTGGTGGTGGAGTTGTTAGCCATGGTGGACACATGTGGGTTCCTGGAGATGTTGTGGCCTTCTCTGGCCGGATGAATGATGGGCGGTAAGGCCTTTTCATTTTGGGTGGTTCTGGTTCCTTGTTAGTGCAGAATTTGTCGGTCTTTCATGATCTCTATGGAGCATTGGTGCTGCAATGAGCCTTCTGGATCCTCGTACTTTCAACTCTCAATTACCTGAACTTGATTATGTACTATATTTTTCTTACTGTCCTGATGAATTTAATTTTTCAGATTATTGTATGCATGAACCTCCATTTAAGGAAAAAAACTTACTTATAACAGGAATAATAACACGTTTTTCGCTATTCTCAACCAATAACACAATAATACGTGGAAAAATTATTATACGTGCCACTGCGTTATTGGCCTTTGCTATCCCCGTTACATGAGAGTTTCTCTCCCATTTAAGGTGTGTTCTTACTATTAATCCCAATCTCGTGTACTTGCTCATGTTATAATAAATTTCTGCTTGTTCTAAAAAAATTAAAAAAAATAATTTGAACATGATTTGATTTTGTAAGTCTCAGTTGTCACATCATCTTCTTGTGAACTAAATTTAGAAATGTTTCAATGCCTCTACCAAGGTCCCTCTAGTGCAAAGACCTAAATGTATGAATACGGAGGGTGTAATGCAAAGCACAAGAGTGGTGGATTTAATTCATAACATTGTTTTGGGTCTGTGTTGGGTCATATATGAGTGAGAATAAAGACACTACACTCTGCATGCATATTGTAGAACTTCCCCATCTGGCACGCTGGATTATTTAAGTCTTCCCCTAAAAAGATCATCACAAATGAGTACTTCGACCTACCAACCAAAACAAAAATGATGCACATTGACCCTTGTATATCATGCTTCAAGGAAAGAAGAAAAATAAAAAGAAAAAGAAAAAGAAAAAGAAAAAGAATTTCATGTCTTGTTGTGTTTAATATTTTTCATTTAAAAGTAAAATGGGCATTCTTGAATAAGTATTTTATGTTAAGGATGGGTTGTATATTTCTAATATCAACCGTTTGATTGCATCTAAAAAATTACCAACACATTTCATGAATGCAATCCAACGACCAAGATTTTATAACCAATCCTTAGCATAAAATACTTATTAGAGAATCTCCCAAAAGTAAAAATACATAAATATTATCTCCTAGATTTCTTCTGGAAGTGCATCAAAGGTTAAACAAGGACTAGCCCACCATACAGCCCATCCACCACCGAGATTCATTCACGGCATTGAACTCCGAAATTTGGAGGGTTTTTTTGGTAATTCTACTTAATCTTTCTTCGAAACTTAAAATAATGCCCCCACAGCACACCGTTATTTCAAAACATCCATTTTGTGATTGTAGAGGGAGCATCCCTAAACAAACTGCAAGGAAATTAAGAAATCTGTATATTTTTTTAGCATAATCAAGAATCAAGAATCAAGACTACTTGATTTAGGGCATCAAGGGAAAATACTTCTAATTTTTTTCTTTATTGGATCAAGGGCAAAGATAGAGATGGACAAACTAGAGGGCATGAGGATGTATATATTAATAATGAAAGGAAATTAATTAATTAATTAATCTTCATGGAAAGTACTGAACCTTGAATTAGGAACCAATTAATCTCTCTGGATTGGAAGTAGGGCTTTAAGAGCACTTCCCATGGTGTCATGCCCTAGCAATATTTGTTTTTGTTTTTCCAACTATTGACATGGCGGCAGAAGACGAATTACTATTCATACGGGATTATTTTTATTTATATTTATGAGATTAATAATAAATAAATAAAAATTCTATGTGTGTATAAAAAAAGATCCTGAATTTTACGTCAATGTCCTTATGCAACAGCTTGGGCTGTTCTTGCCTTAGAGCCTACTCAGTCTCCGTGGAGCCCACCATCTGCCCGGGTTGGATTTGTACGGTGGAGTGGGTTTCTTCAACCAAGGGGGGGCCTTTTGCCCAGATTGGGCTTTGCGGTGGAAGTGCTCAAAAGAGAATGCTCCCAAAGTAGAACGCAAGCCCTAAACCCTTAAAAGAAGGGCATCTCGTATTTGCTGTCCTTGGACAGAAGGGGTGTTGTTTGGGTGTCTTTTGACTATTGGGTGGACAAGCAAATTATCACACATTCGAACGAAAGGTTGGTTTTCCCACATACCACAAAAACTTTAAAGATGAAGAGGTTCTTACCCAAGTTACCTAAATTTGTTTGGCAACCTGGATTCTGCAAGGCTAGATGTAAATTCTGATTTAATAAGAATGCAACAAAAACCAGCCGAGGTCCATACCTAAATTCTGGTTTGGTTATCTGTTTAAAATGATAACTTTATTATTGCATCATCATGACTTGAGATCGAAACCGGACCTGGACTCTTACCCTTGCAACTCTCCCTTGTCTTTCAATAAAAAATAAAGGTTTCAGAACAATTCAAAGAACAAGAAGCTCTATATATGCTCACATTCTAAATGAAATAGTAAATTCTAATCTACCTTGTTTGGTCTTTTCCTTCTTTTGAGATCACTTTTCCACTCAAGAGTGAAATATTAAGATCAAAAGAAGAAAAATGCAGTAACACAACAAGAAGACTGCATATTCAGTATTCATTACAGGAGCAAAAGGCAAAAACAAGTTAATGGATACAAAAGAGGAGATGTATACATTTCCGATCTAGTAACTGTTACTCTTATAGTGGCTTATAACCTGACACAAAATTGACTTCTTCTTCTACACCAGATGCTCCAGTAGATCTCACACGACATTCTACTCCCTGGGAAATGAGAGTATTGGAGGAATGAATCAGTTAAGAAACAGGATAAACTACAGTTATCCATCATAAAACAACTCTATGATAATCTAGAAAGCTTGTTAATGAGGGGGTCCTGCAATGTTTTTCATCTGATCATAATACTATCAAAGAAAATATGCTTTCTAAGACTTGAAATGTACAACTCTAAGTTTAAAAGACTGTCTATATAGTTATCAACTGTTAAATCATGATTGATACATCTAGTACAAGAAACTAATCCGTGAGAAGTTATGCATGTATGAACAGGACATAAATTATGACTACTAGTTATAGAAATCATGCTGCCACAGCAGTATTCATTCACATAAGTAATCCAAGGTGAGCAGTATCATTATTCTCTCGACAGTTATCCCCTTTCTCATGGAAATGATGCTTCCCCCATGGTAATAGAGGTATGGTTCAGGTAGAAAGCCAAATAAGTTCTAAACACAAAGATGATCATGAAGACAGGGGATGAGCTGATGTATATCAAAACTTGCATTATATCTAAGTATGCTCTTATTTAGGAAGGCAACTGTGAAACACATCATAACTTGCCCTTTTTCCTCTTTAAAGAATTACACAAAAACAATATTGGAATGTGACAATACTGCAACTCAAGGTACACAAAATGTTAGTACACCACTCTTAAGATTTGTGCAATCAATAGGACAAAGTAAATTCGAAAATCATCACTCGATAAGAATAATCAATAACACCCTGCTAACAATGACAGAAATGGGTGATGTGAACAGCTAAAGCCTGGCTCTCAAAACACTATCAGGAATGTTGTTGATTAAAATACAAAAAGTTAACATAGGAGGCACATCAGGCTGCAGTCTTCTCAGATGGGAAAAAGGGATACATCTAGGAAATAGACAATATGAGGAGACTAAGTTCAGAGCGAGACCTTTACAATTAACATGAAGGATGAGGGATTGGAGGTAAATGGCCCCAAGATAACGTTAAATCAAAACTACAACACATGCTAGAGATTTGCTTAATTTTGTAGAGATAAATATACCAAGTTTGAATGCCCCTCCCCAATTGATATAAATAAATAAATAAAAGTTTTTTAGCTTCACGGAGACTCTGAACAAAACCAAGTTTTTCAGTTTGAATGCCTATCTGCTTAAGTTGGCTCACTCAAGTAAGGAAATTAAACTAGTTTCAGTCAAACTAAACCAAAGCATGATCCCATCTAAGTTTGAACCATCACTACACAAGGCAGTAAAATGAGAAGAACAGAACCAAATTTCATCTCCTCGCTTAATATATTTCAATATTTGCACAAACTAACAATCTAAGTTTATGCAAATATTTTAAAGAGAGAGAAGGACAGAAATGGGCAGAGGTCATACCACTTGATTAGCCAGCCAAAGAGAAAATGCTGCATAATGGGTACCTTCTCCAAGACCTCAGCTTTATACATCTTAAGCAACCCACTATTCACTTTGTTCCAATTAGGCACCCCACTGATATCATCCAACAAAGGCGAATGCTCCGAAAACGGACCTTTCTTCACCTTCTTAATAAACTCAATGCCCGAAATATACAAATACTCCTTGGAAAAATTCTCCACTATATCATCATTGTGAATCGACTTGGGTTTCATGTACTTGTGCCCAATCAACTGCGACGACCCGAAAATGAACGGCAAGAAATGGTAGTCGTCGAGACCCCAAACGCCGTGAGACCCCGCCGGCTCCAAGCAATACACCAACTGCAGCTTCCTCATCAAGTCCAAATACTTCACGAAAACCCGGGCCACAACGGCCGGATAATCTTCTTCTTTAATCACGCTCATTCTCGCGAGACAGTACAGCCAAGCAGCGAAGTTGGTCTCGTGCCCAGTACCGTAGTCGATTCTGCTAGGGTTTCCAAAGCTATCTGTGAAATAAGGGACTATCTCGATCGTAGAAGCGTGGAGATGCTCCGGGAGGAACTGGAGCATGAGGGAGTCGCTGGTTTGGGACAAGCGCTCGTGCCAGGAGCGGAACGAAACGTTGCCGTATCGGGCGGCTTGCTTGGTGGGTGGGATTTCGTCGACCCACTGAATTAGGGTTTGGAGAATGGAGACGATGGTGGCGATCGTGGTAGATTCGTGGCATGGGTCGGAGATTTTTTTGGCGCGAATGGAATCGGAGAGGGCGGCGACGAAGCCGAGGAAGTGCTTGCCGGAGAAGGAGTCGTGGAAGCGGCGGAGGTCGTCGGGGGACTGGATGATCTTGGAGGGAGCTTGGAAATGGTAGGGAGGGGAGATTTGGGGAACAGAGAGGGGTTGGGGGACAGGGGCGAGGATGATGGCTTGTTGGGAATTAGGGTTTGGGGGGAGGTTGATGGCGGGGGCTCGGATTGGGCGGTAGTTCGGGGGAGGGGAGATGTCGGAGAAGGAGGGAGGAGGAGCGGCCATAGGGGTTGGGGCTCCGCATTTGCAGCAGGTTGGGGTGGGAAGGGTGGTGACGCGTGGGGATCCTGAGGAGCTAGGGTTTTGCAGGTAGTGGTGGTGGTGGTTTTCCGTTTTGCAGGAGGTGGGCTGGTGTTGGGGTTCCATTTTTGGAGGAAATGGAGGGAGCGAGGAAGCAGTGGCAAACTGGGGAGCAGTGAGGTTTAGTTAATTGGCGTTATGGGGGAGAGAAGGTGATGGGCTACGGTCAAGTTTGGGTCTTCATGATTCACATGTTAATTATTTTTAAGCCCAATTCTAATTTTTTGTCTTTGGACCAAAAGCCCAATTTCATTTTCTATGTTATTACGGAATGTACTGTAGTTTAAATGGTTAAAAACAGTTACAATGTATTCGAATTATAGTTTTTTATTTTCCGTCTTGAAGTTTGCTTATGCTCTTGCTCTTGTTGTTGTTGATACAATGATCTTATTCAACAATTTTTATTTGTTTTTATATAACAATTTTCTTGAATTAAATGTACATATTTCACATTTATCACCAGAAAAATAAGAAAAAAAATTCAATTATGCATAACACTATAATCTTCTAGCAGCACGCACAGTTTGACGCCATTGCTCAGACGAGCGTTTTACACGTGGAGGTCTGCGGGTCCCACATCGCCGGAGCAAGTGCTTGCGTCCACGTACACTCACCGCATTGTAGCTAGCTCCCGTCGTTTTGTCCAAAACGACCTCCCCGGGATAACTCCGGGTAAGCCCCTTTCCCAAAAATACCCGTACACGCGCTCACGGCCTCTAAAGGCGCGTCTCTCGTACCCTGAAAATACCCGTTTTCAAACGGGTTCGTCACCGCTCCCGCCAAAACCGTTGCAAGACTGATCACCATTCCGTCAACCCCAACGTTGCCGTTCAGGAGGAACTGACCCGCCGTCTGCGGCCCGTAATGGGCTGGTGAAACGGCCACACGCACTGACCCCGGACATTGGCTCGCCGAGTTGCCCACCCACGCGTATGCCAGCCTGCCCGTCTTTCTCCCAGCCGCCGCCCGACCCGTGGGACCCGCACCGGCTCATGCAGAACCCATCAACCGCCACATCAGCGTCCGTGAGAACCACGTTGACCGCTGCGTTTCGACCTGCCGATGCTTTGGCTGCCAAAGCCGCGAGTTTTGGTCCGTGAGTGTTTTCCCGAGAGAGTAGGGCTCGTCGATGGGCCGGGCCGGGCAGCCCAGGCCCGAAATTAACGGGCTTGGGCCAGGTCGGGCTGGGCTCAAACAGTAAATGAATATTATCGGGCCGGGCCGGGCTGGGTTTTATTCAATAAATCAAAGCCCATGCCCGATCCATGAAACGGGCTTTAATGGGCTTTATCGGGCCGGCCGGGCAAGCCCAATTGGGCCGGGCCGTAATAGGCTTACTAATAACAAATCAAATTTATGAAATTCATTTCATTCTTGTTAATACAACCATCTTACAACAAAAGGTCTTCCGTTCGTGTTTATGAAATTTATACCCTTCTAAACAAAAGGTCTTACAAAATCACAATCTAATACAACCAAGTGATGCAAAATCAAATTAGATTCACTCACAATCTCATCAAAAGCTTCACTGAAGGCTGACTCAAAAGCATGATAATGTCCCAAGTCTGTTACTACAATTAAAATCCAATGCTTGCAAAATAAAATATAGTCGTATTACATAACATTTCAACTTTGAATGGTCTCATTTTCAGATTCACCAACAATCTCAACTTCACTGTCTACCATCCAATCTGGTCTTGATGCTCTAATGTTCATTAATTCTTCAGCTCGTTGCTCATCCACCAATGCATCTTGCTTTCTTGAATCTGCCAAGCCCCAATCTTTCAAGCAAAAGGGTTGATGGAAGTATACTTGCAGTTGAATCATTATTTGATGCATTATCTAATGATAGAGTAAATATTTTGTTGTGAATGTGCCAAGATAACAATTCATCAAATATTTGAGTTGCAAGTGACTCTCCGGTGTGTGGGTACTCAATCATTTTAAAGCAAATTATCCTTTTATTCAAACACCACTCTTTATCGACAAAATGTGCAGTAAGTGACATATAACCCATTTTCTGTCGTGATGACCAAACATCAGAAGTTAAACAGATTTTTGAATCAAGTTTTTCAAAAACAGCAAGCAAATTAATCCTTTCAAGATCAAATTTTTTTAGCACATCTCTTTTACATGTAGAGGCTGAAATTCCTTTATATTGAGGACAGAACGCACGCTGAATCAAGCCTTTAAAATCATGGCTATCAACAAATTTAAATGGCAGTTCAGCTCTAATAATAAAATCCACAAGTTCTTTACGAGCAACATCATGATCATAAACAAAATTAGTCAAATTTCCAGCAACATCAGCATTTAATAACATTTGACCTGGACTTACCCTAGCTTGTGCATTTTCATGCTTCTTTAAATGACGAGATAAATGACTAGTACCATTACTAGAATTACCAGACAACAAAGTATTACAAATAACACACTTAGCCTTAATTACTGGTTTACCACTTTCAATTTTGTTAACCTTTTCAAAAAAAGACCAAACTTTACTTGTTAATCTAGATGCACTATGTGACTCTGGAGGGGTATTGGAATCATTTGTACTTTCAAGCAAAGGTGACGCAGGTGATGCACTAGAAGAATCCATTTTGATGATATTAAGAAAAATAAAGACAAATAGAAAGTGTTACTTGATAAACAGCATAGCACAAGCTTTAGTTTTGCAGCACTAACACCTGCAAAATAAACCAAGAACTCGTTAATAATCAAAGTTCAACATTAATACATCAAGATGTTTGCAGTTATCTCAAACAAGCTAAATGTAGAAGAATCCACAAGTTATAAAAAAATTCATGAAAAAAAAAAATCCATAAGACAAGCTTCCTTCCACCGTCCACACACAAAGGACAAGATATAATTTATATATATATCAAGAAAGGAACAAAGCAGATAGTGGGGGGTGACGGATTATAGACTGAAGTTGATGACCTTTATAAAGGTGTGAATTCCAACAGGGCTTTCTCAGGTGACATGATGACATTCTGGGTCAAAAGGTAAGTAATGAGCGATGAGCTTGCATGTAGACCAAGGTAGAGGAAAGACACTTAATTAACTATTAACATCATGCATAAGATGCCTGCATGATGCTGAACTGATGTAAGGCCATTAGATTAGAGATGTGATTAAAGTTTAAATAACCTCAAAAGTAAGTCGTTTAGAACCTGACTTTAAAAAAAAAAATTAAAAAAGGAACAGCACACCACCCCAACCCAGGACATACCACAAGAGATAATATCAACTAATATCTGAAAATCAATAAGATAAGAAAATACCATTCATTACCTACGACAACTTTGACCTACTCCAACAAGTCATGCCACAATGAAACTTAACCAAAAATATAAACCTTATAAATAAATAAAAAGTGCATGTGTCATTGACCATCACAGAACACCACCAATTCAATTTACTCATACCAGAAGGCTTCATAAACAAGGGCTCTGAAAATGAATCAATAAAATGTTCCCAAGTAGCTAAATTACTTTATTCCACATTATTTAAAAGCAAACAGGTGTGGTCCTTTTGCAGCAAAGAAAACAAAGCAGCAACCCCAAAATTAAAAACGAACTAAATAAGCTCATAATCACAAACAGATGATGAGAGCCAAGAAAGGAACAAAGCAGATGATGAGAGCCAAGAAAGTTGCTGCATCTAAGTGCTTCATCTTGAAAATTATGAAAGCCTAAACTTTTACTCACTTTTCAAGTTCATCTAAATTAATTAAACTATCTCATTTGCAAACAGGACATATCACAAGAGATAATATCAACTAATATCTGAAAATCAATAAGATAAGAAAATACCATTCATTACTTACGACAACTTTGTCAAAGATCGTCTTTCAGTCCTCCCAATAATGCTGCCCAAGGTTCCAACATGAAAGTTGTGAAGACGTCGTCTTTCAGTGCCTGCCCAATGAGTGAAGCACTGCAAATTTGTCAAAGATCTAGGTTTTGTCAGTGAGAAGATGAAATCGAAAGAGAAAATTGAAAATATAAATATTTTGTGGGAAAACAAATAAGAGGGAAAATCTAAAAACCAAGAAATTTAAAGGTGAAGCACCTGGATTATTGGACTTGGATTATCGAATGACGAGAGAAAGAGAGAGAGAAGAGAACTGAAGAGGAAGGGCAGAGCCGAAGAGGAAGAGAGAGAGAGAGTCGGAAGAGTGAAGTGGGTGCTAGGTTTAGACTGAATTATCTGATAATACCTCTTTTATATAGAGGCATTGTATTGGGTTGTTGACCTAAATGGCTATTGGGTCTTTCTCTCTTTTTTCTTTTTTTTCCAGAAACAAGCACCAGCCCCCTAACAGCTATATATTATTATTAGATAACCATAACGGCTATATATATATGGGCCTAACGGGCGGGCTTTTATGGGCGGGCCGGGTTGGGTTTCATCGGGCTTCATCGGGGGGGCCTATGGGCCGGGTTGGGCTTCAAACACTCAAGCCCAAGCCCTACCCAAGCCCAAGCGGGCCGGGCTCTCTCAAAGCCCATAACGGGTTCGGGCCGGGCTTTTTTCGATGGGCCGGCCGGGCCCCCGTAAGCCCATGAGCCCGCGGGCCAAATGATGAGGCCTACGAGAGAGTATGTTTGGTCGAGGATTTGATTCCCTACAGCGACGACCCTGCAGGGCCCTCCCCTGTACCTTTCTGTAGTCTCCCACCACGATGAGACTGAGGGTTGCGGGGTGTGGTGGGAGCTCAGAGACTGAACAAAGTCGACCAATATGGACCGTTGGATGGGGGAGAACTTGCCATACCATACGACATTGACTGTGATGTTGCCTTTAAGCAGTGGGCCTTTGTGGTACTTTGAGCATAAGTGGTTGTTGTTGGACGAGAGCTGAGAGCTTGCGCATGGTGGCTGTACAAGGGCTGAGGAAGGAGGAAAGGGCAAGAAAAAATGTGACCCAGATGGCCAAATGGGAAGTAGAAGCCATTGATGAGAAGGTTAGAAGTTGTTGTTTGTGTTTAAGTGATTCAGAGAGTGATGACTGTGAGGTATTTGTAAGAATGCTTGTGACTCGTGAGGCGTATTTATATATAAACAGATGGGTGGAGAGAGTGAGTGACGGGCATGTTTTAAATGCAGCCGCGTGGGTTTTAAGTTTTGACTTGGTTTTATTTGGATTGGATTAATAGGCAGCACAGCAGCACACAGGGTTTTAGTTTGCGATGAACATTATGCACAGATCATATGATATATTTCGATGGAACGGTTTATTAAGGGTAGGTCGGCTTGTCCTGCGAAGGTTTTGCTTTTGGTGGATTTTGACTTTTGATATTTTTAATTTGGTAACCTTGTTTCTCTGCATCTTCCTGATGTCTATCCTCAACCATGTGGTTAAATATTTTATTGTAAATTAGTGGTGATAAAGGAACAATATATATACATGGTGGTGGTTTCACTAGATATGGCAGCTAGCTATATATAGTGGTGATAAAGGTGGTTTTCAGTAAATCAAACTACCCAAATTAATTAGGTTGGCTACTAAACTATGTACCTAATTTGTTTATCAAATTTTAATGACCAAATTATGTGATGACAACACGTATTCAAACATTGGTGTAGCAAAAAAATAGGCTTTTAAAAAGGGGTTATTCTTTATCAAAATGAGACCTAAACTAGGGTAGAGGTGAAGAACCTTGGAAAACCAAAATGGGGATATAAAGTGTTTTGAATTTTGATGAACAATATCATGGGTCGGAAAGTTATACAAACCCAAGATAGTAGGGGCAGGCAGTGGGTCGGTGCTAATTTGTGATATTCTGAGCATGAGAGAGAGAGAGAGAGGGAGAGAGAGGGGGGAGAATGTCGAATTGTCAGGCACTAGACTTGTGGATGTATTGGAGACGATGCACCGCCACGGCGGGCCTGGTGTGTCCAATGTATTATATATGTGTGGCTCTCTGGGCCCTGGAGTTTTAAAGAAGATAATTGATGGGCGGCTCATGGCTGCCAAATTTGCGGCATGTGGAGCACACTTGACACTTATCATGTACTGCATATTGGTCTTTGCATGGTGCAACCTTCGACCGCGTTGAGTGTTCTCGAAGGAATTTTGGTTGGAAGGAAGGACCTACCACCACTGACGTTCATTATAAGTTAGACAAATAATCAAGGAGAGAAGAAAGGGCACGCACTGTAATAGTATAAGAAGAATTGTTACGGGGGACGATAATTCAACGATAGACATTATTATTACGAACTTAGCTATATAAATTACATATATAGATCAATCAAGCTCTTCTATTATTTCCTACTTTCAATTTTAACAAACACCCTAAATTTATATAGTAAATTGAGCTTAGACCCATAAAATTCATTTTAAATTACCTGCAACCCTTTCCTTCAGTTTTCTATTTAAAATACCCAATTTTTTCAAATAATACCCGATGACTATGATCCAACTAAGCAAGTTACCTAATATAACTTAAAATCTGATTTATTGTATTTTTTGGATTCCAAAACTACCCATATTTATAAGTTAATATGTTATGAGAGAGTGTAACTAATGACACACGTTGAATTTGAAAAAATCTCCAAATAGTTAATGGATGTAGGAATTAATTTCGAAACTTATTTGAAATTAAATATTAAATTCCATATTAAAGTATTAGTAATCTATTTTACGACTAGTAATCTATTTTTGAATTAATGTTGTTTTCCTTTTATGAATTACGATTAGTAATCTATTTAACTTATTAGTAATTTAAATTCAATATTAAATTTAGGAATTAATGTTGTTTTCCTTTTATAAATTATACGACTAGTATTCTATTTTATTATAGTTTTATGAATAATAGTGTACATTCTAATAATGTTGAAAAATAATTTGATAATCTATTTATTGTTTGTTTTTTGAAAAACAATTTTTTTTAATGAACCTATTTTTTCTCTAAATAATGTACCTATTTTTTTTTTCTCTAAATAAAGTACATATTACTTGTTTTATGAAAAATAATTTGATCATCTTTTCATTGTTTGGTTTATGAAAACAATTTTTTTTAAATGAATCTATTTTTTCTCTCTAACTAATGTACCTATTTTTTTTTCTAATAATGTACCTAGTAAAACAATTTACCTAGTATAATGAACCTATTTTTTTGCTAAATTTTGTATCTATTTTTTTCTCTAAAAAATGTACCTATTTTTTTCCTCTAATAATTTATACCTAGTAAACAATTTACCTAGTATAATGAACTTATTTTTTTTCTTCTAAATAATGTACCTATTTTTAATTTATAAAAAATGTGCATAAATTTCAATTATACGACATACCTATTTTCTATAAATTATTGTGTACCTATTTTTAATTTATGAAAATTATACAGAAATTTCAATTACAAAGTAACTGACCTATTTTTGTTAATTTTTTTGGTAAATAATATACCTATATTTTTATACATATATTTTTATATTTATATTTTTCATATGTACATAATAGGGAGCGATATGTTAAAGGGCGTTATGTTAGGGCAATATGAGAGGGAATGACAACCAAAAGAAATGGGGTGATTGCTATGCTATTAATAGGGAGTTTTAATTACAATTATGACAGTTAATGAAATGCTTGGAATAAATTATAAATAAAATATGAAGTATAATGACAAGTATGTAAAAACATAGGAATACTATGACCTATTATATCCTACCTGGTCATTTAAGTTTGAAATTGGGTTTTACATATAGATTTATAGAATGATGGGTATATGTCTAGGAAATAGAAATTGTATGAATCTATATTGGACAAGCCCCACTCGTTGTTTGTCCTATTCGTACCCACCATCGTATGAATATGACGAGAATTACTCAAATGTCCACTAAATACCTCTGATGCTTTAGCCATTTAGTGAGATTCTATCTCATACAACTCTTTTAAGCTTGAGACATTATATGGTTCTGAAAATTACTTCCAATTGGGAAATTATGTCTAAATTACACTAAATTACAAGGGGATATCAAATTTCAGTGAAATGATGAATACACTGTCTTAGCGAACAAGACTTAACTCATTGGAAGAGGATCAAAACTTTGGTGAAAGGATGAACACGCTATCATAACCAACTTGCTCAACTCATATCCACTTATTATTATTTACATACTCACCAAAACATAATATTAATGTTTTTACAGATTTACAAATATATATATATATATATATATGGATATGTATTGTTTAATGTGTATAATTGATATTCATTTTCTTGTTTTTTTACAAAGAATATGATGGTAAATGCGGCATTTTTCTGAATACATTAGAGATTGTCAAACAGCACTGAAAGGGAAACAAAATAATAGATTTTCATTATTGTTAATGTGATACAAAAAGAATAAAAAATATATGTATATTACAAAGTTCATCCCCCTAACAATTATACTTCTCTACATAATGTATACTACTAATATTTTCGAATGTCACATAAACCATTGTATCTCCTCTAAGAACTCTTCAGCACTCTCATATCTCAAACCAGAGTAGAACAAGTTGAGGTTGAAGGGTCAAACAGAGCAGGAAGCAAGAACTTCTTCCCATTAGAACCATGAGCATTGTAGCTAGCACCGGTTGTGGGGTCCACCAAGAGGTTTCCAGCATAACCAGGATAAGCCCCTTTCCCATATACCCCAGGGCAAGCAGAAGCAGCCTCCAATGGAGCCTCTTTGGGACCTTGGTAGTAGCCATTTCCAAATGGATTGGTCACAGTCCCAGCCAAAAGGCTGGCCAGGTTGATGACCATGCCGTCTAGGCCCACATCGTTGTTGGGGGCCACAAGTGGTGGGCCCTGGGGCCCATAGATGGGCTGGTGGAATGGCCAGGCACATTGGCCAGGGCATTGGGTCTCGGAGTTTCCCACCCAAATGTAAGTAAACTTCTGGGTTTTGCCCCTAATGTGGCTGGAGCTAGAGGAAGAGCTATGGCTTCCACATTTGCTCATGCAAAACCCATCAACCAAAACATCAGACGAGGTCAAAACTACGTTGATTGCATAATTCTGGGCACCCTTTGAGGCCAATTGCTGGATTTGACGAGCAGTGAGGGATTTTCCCAGAGAGTACTTGTCATCCAAGATTTGGGTGCCCAAAGAGAGGGAGAGAGAATATTGTTTCTTGGAACTCAAGAGGTGGTAGTATTTCTCAATGTACTTCCACCACGTGGCAACAGATGGTTGGCCTGAGGTGGGTTTGGATTGGGGAGGAGAAGCAAGGGAGGTGATGAAATCAGAGACGATTGCACGCTGGGAGGGTTTGAAGTTGCCGTACCAGATCAAGTTGATGGAGAATTTGCCAGAGAGGAGAGGGCCATTGTGGTATTGAAATTGCAAAGATGGTTGCTGGGTTTGGTCAGAAGAAGTCTCAGAAAGGCTCCGAGCTGCCGAGCCAAAATGGAACAGAGAGATCAAAAGCACTAATTTCAGAAAAGCAGACATGGTTCCGTGTAAAAATAAAAGTGACCAATTTGAAATGAAGCTCAAAGTTTTTGTGGGTTTGGATTGAATTGGAGAATGGTATATATAGTGGTTAAAAGATGGGGGAAGAAGAAAGTGCATGGAAGGAGGTAAAAGGGTTGAAACTTTAGCACGTAAAGTGGGAGAGTGAGAGGCCAGCAGGACAACGCGTTGCAAATTTCAAGTGGGTGAAGGGTTTGTTTGAATGGATGGAAAGAATTTGAAGACTTGCTATCAGATGACAGGTTTGAGCCAGCCAGCTATTTGAATAGGGACGAAATAAAAGACAGCCCAAGGAAGGAGTTATGGTGGGGATGAAAACGACAGAGTTTTGGGCTCGCTCTCTCATGACTGTCAGGGTATACTTTTTGGTGGAAGAGGAGGACAAAAACGCGTCTGATCTAAAGACTTTATGTGGCGAAGGGTGTGACTAATTGTTGATATTTTGTCATGCAATAGTGAATGCGAAGTTGATTACTATTATTGGTATACATGTGGCAGGCATTGCCATAATTTTTAATGGATGCTAGTCAAAATAGATCTAGCATGTTCTCCCCACCTTTAATAAGAAAATTAAGGGAACAAAAAAATAGGAAAAACGGGAAATGCAAAATCAGAGCATCTTTTAATATTAAAAAGAACGATATCACTAAACTCAAAGTTAAATGATACGCTTTCAATGAAGTTAATTACGGTTTGAAAATTTGAGTCTTTTTTTGTTGTGATTAATTGATCCAGTTACATATATTAAATCAATTAGTCAACTTGATGCTTTTCCATTAAACAAAATTAGAATTATATGTTATAATACAAGGGAAGAGCAATTTTCCCAATTCATGTTTGTGTGGAGGAGAAGTTGTTATACAGTGAGCTACTTTTTGACCAAAAACAAAAATACAGTGAGGACTTTTTGTCCCTCTCATACTCTATGGGCTGTCTCGTCTGTCCCAATTTACTTAGCTGGCTCATCCCTGTCATCTGCAAAGTCTTAGATTCGCTCCCAAGCCAGACCTAAACCAGTCTCTCTTTTTTGGTCGAACCTAAACCAGTCTCACACACACCCAATTTGAACCTCTTTCTCCGCTATATAAATACACCCTCTCCCACTCTTCTCATCTCACACCAAAATCACAATCCCTCTCAGCTTCATAGCCTCTCCAAAATCCCACTCTAAATCTCTATATCAATCTCTTTGTTTTTCAAAAACCTCGAAAGGAAAATGGCAGTTTTGGGTTCTTCTTCTTCTTCTCTTTTGAAACTCTTTCTTGTTGCCTCTTTGATCCAAGTCTCTTTGGGTTCTAGCAGATTTTTCCAAGTCTCCTTGGCAACAAGGAGGCTCAGTGAGCTTGTCCAAGACCAAACCCAGCTCTTGAAATACCATAATGGCCCTCTTCTTTCTGGCAAAATAGCCATCAACCTCATTTGGTATGGCAACTTCAAGCCTTCCCAGAAAGCCATCATCTCAGATTTCATCACCTCCTTGTCTTCCTCTTCACCCTCCAAAACCACCCCCCCATCCGTCGCCACGTGGTGGAAAACCACTGAAAAATACTACCACCTCAGCTCCAACAAGAAGACCTCTCTCTCCCTCTCTCTGGGAACACAGATTCTAGATGAAAAATACTCCCTTGGGAAATCTCTCACAACGAAACAGATTGTGCAATTGGCCTCTAAGGGTGACCAGAAAAACGCCATCAACGTCGTTTTGACTTCTGCCGACGTGGCGGTTGATGGGTTCTGTATGAACCGATGCGGGACCCACGGGTCTGCTCTGGCCTCCACCAAAACTGGTCTCATCAAGGGCAGCAAGCGTTCCAAGTTCGCTTACATTTGGGTTGGAAACTCAGAGACCCAGTGCCCAGGGCAATGCGCCTGGCCATTCCACCAGCCCATCTATGGGCCCCAGAGCCCACCCCTGGTGGCTCCCAACAATGACGTGGGCCTAGACGGCATGGTCATCAACCTGGCTAGCCTCCTGGCCGGGACTGCAACCAACCCTTTTGGAAATGGCTACTTCCAGGGCCCAGCTGAGGCACCATTGGAGGCTGCTTCTGCTTGCCCTGGGATTTATGGGAAAGGGGCTTATCCTGGTTATGCTGGGGACCTCTTGCAGGAGCCCTCGACTGGAGCGAGCTACAATGCCAATGGTGCTAATGGAAGAAAGTACTTGCTTCCTGCTCTATATGACCCTGCAACCTCATCTTGCTCAACTTTGGTTTAGTAGCTGCAGAGATAATTAATATATATACGATTGTGTAGGAGTTAGATAATATTCATTGTAAACTTTAATATTCGGGTCTCTCGAGGGAGAGGTGGGGAGAGGTGGGTCTCTCACGAGGAGAGGTGGTTCCTTTTAGCTCCCAAGGTGAGGAATGAACGCTGATAACAAGCAAATAGGCCAGGTGAGGTCAAAGATAGATAAAGGGCTTAACCGGTGAGCCCGACGGGCAGAAAGGAGAGAATGTGTATTCCTGAAATGAGTACTAGAGAGGCATGGCTGAACAGACGGGACAAGGTGATGTGGGTTAATGACGATTTGGCCTTTTTGTGTAGCGTAATCAGTCATCGATGAGCAGAGAGGCCGGTGAGTAGGAAGGAGGTACTGTGCAATCGTGAAAATGTTTGCTGGAAGAACCGTGGTCAAAGCAGACGGGATAAGGCGGTGGGGGATGATGAAGACAGTTTTCAAAGCCTGGTGCAGGTCTCACCACCGGGTTGCGGTGATTGCTGGTTGAAGCGGCGGCCCTGTGCCCTGTGCTTTGCTGAGGGGTGTTTTTCCTTAGGTTAAAATAAAAATAAAAAAAAGAAAAGAAAAAAAAGGGGGGTAGTTTGAGCACTGGCTTGGGTTGTGTGCTTTTGAGTGGGAGGCAGACTTTTGTCTTTGGGTGCGCTCTTGAGTTTACTCTTCTTTTGAGGAGTCAGGGTGGGCGTGCAAAATTGAGGACATATGCCAGGTACCATGGTGCTTTTAGGGAGCGCGGGTTTTCTTCTGAGATAGAATTTCAAACACCCTTTTTCTCTTCACGTAGTGGGACCCCCGGGTGGGGTGTTTTTCTTCTTTTCTTTTGGTGCTCAGAAGGCGTGCTTCTTGTGTCCCTGGGGCGTGGCGTTTGTCTTTCCAAGAATTATCGATGTGCATGGTCTGATACTACTGAGAAGATTTTGACAGAGGGTACTGCTGTGTTTCACCGGAATGGACATGGATGAGCTCGAGGCCAGGCTGGGTTCTAAACTCACGCTCTCGGGCAGGGAGCGGAAGGGGGTCACCCTTGAGCGGGAAGAAATTTCAGATACTCTGCTTGGGTTCCATTACAGCATTGTAGCAGAAGTTTACTCTCACCGAACTGTGAATCGGGAGGCTTTCATTGAATTATTCACCGGCCTTTGGAGAGGACGTGATGGAGTCTCTCTCAGGGAGATTGGGGAGAGAAAATTCCTGGCGCGTTTTGTTGAGCTACGAGACATGAGACGTGTGCTAGATATGGAACCGTGGGCTTTTCACGATTCCCTGGTCCTGATTCCAGAGGAAACAAGGGAACACAAGAATTATGGTACTCCTCTTTGTAGGGGTGTATTCTGGACACAAATCCATGGGCTGCCACCATTGAGTATGACTGTGAGGCGGTCTGCAAGATTGGTAGCCTGATAGGGGAGGTGCTTGACGTGGATAAATCCACATGACGTGAATGCATTGGGCGCTTTGCCCGTGCCCGTATACGCCTCGATGTGAGACAACCACTTATGCGGGGGACTTTGGTGGCATCCCCTGGGGAAGAGGCATTATGGGTGGATTTTCGGTACGAATTTTTACCCGATTCCTGTTTGGCTTGTGGGTGCCTGGGGCACACAACCCAATCTTGTAAAAACTTACCAACGGAAGAAAAGAGAGAATTAGCCAGTGGAGGGAAGAAAATGGATACACAACCGTTTGCGGGTCTTGAGGCACTGGAAAGTCTAGGGGGAAGGAGACTCAAACCTGGGGGAAGAAGTTCTCCTATCCTGGGGCGAATAGCGGGAAAAACCAAAAATGGGGTATCGATGGCAAGGAAGACGTGAAGGGAGATCGGAGAAAGAGGGTAGCTGGCGTTCCCAGGCTTCGGAATAACGACAGGAATGGCGACCCACACGGGTTCAGCGGGAGCGTCACTACGGATGTGGAAGACATGGCCACATCGCCCTCCAAACCTAGGACTTCACGGGATGGAGGTCGCTCTCCTGGGAAAAGTATGGCGGAGCTAATTAGGCGGCAAAGGGAGGAAGAAGAGAAACAAAGGAAATTAAGGGAGGTGGCTTACAATGCAGGCTTTTTCAACTCAAGCAACGGCGGTGATAAAGTCCATCATGAGGAAAAGGAAGTCAAAAATAGTGATGGAGCTGATACACAAATCCCAACAAGTGATGGTGTGGCGATTGACCTCAACTTACAAGCGGAGCCTGAAATCCCTCATAGTGGGACCAATGCGACGCTCGATGGTGGTGACGGAAGGACCACAAGAGGCGGGTAGAGGAGGAACAAATGAGAACTAAGTCAGGTGCTGCTAGACTCTACCCTTTCAACCTGGAGCCCATCATCGCACGTCCAGGACAAAGACGGAAAGGGAGGGCACCTGGTCATAGGGAAAAGAAGCAGAGACCTGGAGAAGGAAACAGGAGGTGGAGAAGCGGGCACGCAGGGAGCCAATGGAGAATGAGGTGGAGTTGGACTTGTTCCTGGGGTATACCACCAGAGAGAATCGGTATGCACATGGAAATGGAATGGCGGCGAGACCGGCCAAAACGGGTCTCCCGGTCATCATGAAAACAATGGTGTGGAACTGCAGGGGTATTGGGAGTGCCCTGACATTGTCCACTCTAAAGGAGCAAGTGAAGCTCCAAACTCCCGACATAGTGGTGCTTCTGGAAACCAAGAACAGAAGCTACCGATATGTTTATCTGAAAAAACAGTTGGGGATGGACTTTTGGCATGTTGTGGAACCACAGGGGGGGGGGGGGGGGCCTTTGTATGTTTTGGAAGGACCCGCGGATGGTTGTGTTAGTTAAGTACTCATCTTTCTTTATTGAGGTAGTGGTCCAGGACGGAGAAAAATTTAAAATGGAGATTTTTCGCCATTTATGCTAGTACGGAGGATGGTGTTCGCCGTCTCAGCTCTCTATGTTGAAAATGAGGATTCAAAGGTGCCAGGAAGCGTGTCTTTTAATGGGTGACTTTAATGATATCCTCACAACAATGGAGAAGGAGGGGGAAACCCCCGAACGAAAAAAGCCTGTCATATTTTCGAAGTTTTGTGGCGGACTGTGAACTTATGGATTTGGGGTTTGTGGGGCACCCGTTTACGTGGAGGAATCGTCGAACCAATGGCCATATTCAGGAAAGGCTGGACCGGGGACTTGGGTGTGTGCGATGGCTGCAGATGTACCCTGATGCAAAAATCACCCATCACTTAGTTCCGGGTTCGGACCATGCGCGCCGTCCATGCAAACAGGGTATTCCATCAAGGCGAAGGAAATGCCGTTTTATTTACGATCCCGATGGGGTATGGATAACGGCTTGAACCATAATCGCTGAGAGATGGATGAAATCTTTCGAAGGTTCTCGGGGGGAACAAGTTTTTCAGAAACTTCGGTGGATAAAGAAAGGGTTACTAGATTGGAGAAGACGTGAATGGAGGAACTCGAAGGTACGAATTGAAGAGTTAAGGGGAAAGTTGAAGGAAGCTTATCAACAAAAAGCTTACGATGGGAGTTTAGTTCGGCATATGGAGGGGGAGCTTTCTAGTGCAATTAAGGATGAGGAGATTTATTGGAAGCTTAAATCCCGTGTGCAATGGTTACAGGAAGGGGATAAAAATACCAAATTTTTTCACTCAAAAATGATGGCTCGGAGACGTTGGAATCGAATGCATGGTCTGGAGGACCAAAGTGGCACTTGGAAGGATGGTGAGCATGAAGTGAATATTATTACTACCAATTATTTTGCAGAGATTTTTTCTACAAGCAACCCTATTGCTTTTCATGAAATCACCGATTGTGTGACCAAACAAGCCACAGCGAGTACAAAGGGAGAGTTTGAACAAAATGGTGACTGAGGATGAAATCATTTTAGCCATGAAGGAACTCCACCCAACTAAGGCCCCTGGGCCAGATGGGTACACGGGTAGCTTCTTTCAAAATTATTGGGACATCATCGGCAAGGACATTATTGATATGGTGAATGGTTTTTTTCATTCGGGAAGGATGACAAGGAAAATCAATCATACACATATTGTGCTTATACCAAAGGTGTCTAACCCGCGGAAGATGACTCAATGGCGCCCCATCTCCTTATGCAATATCCTACAAACTCATTTCTAAGATCCTGACGAATAGACTAAAACATGTGCTGCCAGAGATAATTAGCCTAAACCAGTCTGCCTTTGTTGAGGACAGGATTATTGTTGACAATATTTTAATTGTCCATGAAATTCTTCATTCCCTGAAATCCATCAAAGGAGCGGAAAACCGGCATATTGCTTTGAAGCTAGACATGTCTAAAGCCTATGAACGAGTGGAGTGGGGGTTTCTGGAGGCTATGATGAGGAAAGTTGGCTTGGGGAACGGATTCTGCTCTTGGATTATGGAGTGCATCTCAACCGTTTCGTATAGTGTCTTAATTAACGGGAAACCTACAGGTCATATTATTCCAACAAGAGGCTTACGGCAAGGTGACCCTCTATCTCCTTTCTTGTTTCTTCTTTGTGCAGAGGGCTTATCTGCAATGATTAATAGTTATGAAGAGCGGGGGGAATCCAGGGCTTCCAGTTTCATCCGAGAGGTACAAGTATCACTCACCTTTTCTTTGCGGATGATTCCGTTCTATTTTGTAAGGCAAGAGTGGAAGAGGTGGCTTGTATACGACATATCCTGAAATGTTATGAGGAAGGCTCTGGCCAATGTATTAACCTTGAAAAAAGCTCCATTTTATTCAGTCACAATTGCCCTCGGAAAACTCAACATGAGTTGAAAACTGCTATGGGTGTACAACGGTGCAATGATTTTGGTAAATATTTGGGACTTCAGGCAAATTTTGGGGCTTCAAAAAAGCGGTCTTTGAGGAGGTGCGTAGGAAAATTGGGGCGAAACTAAACGGCTGGTCTGAACAGTTTTGTCGAGGCAGGGAAGGAGACCTTGATCAAGGCAGTTGCCATGGCTATGCCAAATTTTGCTATGTCCTGTTTCAAACTACCGGTTAGGTTATGCAAAGATATTGAACAGGACATTGCTAAGTTTTGGTGGAAGAATCACAAGGACAAAAATGGCACTCACTGGGTTGGTTGGCAAAAGCTTTGTGCCCTGAAGAGGCGGGTGGAATGGGCTTTAGAGAGCTTATGGGGTTCAATCTTGCTCTGCTTGCCAAAGTAGGGTGGAGAATTGTGCAGGACACCGGATTCCTTACTTGTTGTAGTTTTGCATGATAAATATTTCTTCGGAAAGGATTTTCTATCGCGCAGAGATGGCGGGGCACGTCTTGGGGATGGAAGGGGTTGATACAAGGGAGGAGAATTCTGGAGGCGGGCATTAGATGGAGAGTGGGTAATGGGGATAAGATACGGGTGTCATCTCGCAGGTGGATCCCAATTCCGTGGTCTTTCATGACCACGTCGCGGCACCCCAATTTGCCCAGGATGGTCCACGAACTTATTGATCACACTACCCAGTTGGAAACTGGAGGTGATTAAGGAATGCTTTAACGAGGAAGAGGCACGAGGTATTCCTGGAAATGGCCATTAGCAGATGGAACCTGTCCCGCAAATTGATTTGGCACTTCACCAAAAATGGGAAATACACTGTCAAGTCGGGGTATGAGGTGGCATCCAACTTACGAAGGAATGGTGAGTTGGGGCGAAAAGGTGAGGGAGAATGTAGCAAACCAGAGGCACAACAAAAGCTCTGGAAAATAATCTGGGGATCAAGGTGCCAAACAAACTTAGAGTGTTCTTATGGAGGGCCTGTGTTAATTCTCTTGCTGTTCGGGCAAATCTTCGCCGAAGGCACGTTGACGTGGAGGATGTCTGTTTTTGGTGTGGTCGAGATAATGAGACACATGAACACATTTTCTTTCAGTGTGATTATGCTAGAATGTTTTGGTTTGCCACTCCGCTCCAGCTCGATGTTTCTACTATTTCCCGGGTGATTTCCTGGCTTGTTGGGATGAGGTGGTGAGAAAGTTTGGCAGCTCTGATAGGGCAATGAGGTTTTGAGGATGGTTGAAGTGGGATTGTGGAGGTTGTGGAAAAGTAGAAACAAGGGGGTTTTGAGGGGATACATGTTGATCCTATGGAGACTCTCCAGTCTTTTCTCTCTCAATGTCAGGAATATCAGGGAGCTATCCAGAGCCCAGGCTTCTCATTGTGATAAACTACATATGCCACTTGTGAAGGTTCAAAAGGTGCATGAGGGGTGGAAGAAGCCGGCAAATGGAGGGGTAAAAGCCAACTGTGATGCAGCATGGAAGTCAAAGATCAGGACAGGTGGAATTGGCTGGGTTATTAGAGATGATGCTGGTAAGATGGTTCATGGGGGTGGTATTGGCAATTCTGATGGCGAGCTCTGCTCTCTATGTTGGAGGCTGAGGCCATTCGCGAAGCCTTGAAGGTCTGCTTGGACAGTGGGTATAGGAAGATAGAAATTGAATCTGACTCTTTACTGGGCGTTCAGATGCTTTCTGGTCAAAGACAACCTGACGTTGAGGTTGATGGGATCATTCATGATGTCCAGTTTTTGGCACAGCAAGTCCAGCAAGTGACTTTCCAGCACACACCGCGTAATTGTAATAGGGTGGCTCACGAAGTCGCTGCCTATGCTTTTCGTAATGGAGGCTGTTTCAGATGGGACAATTCTTGCCCACAATGGCTCTTTAGCTTTCTTGATTTGGATGTACACGTTCCCATCCAAGTTTAATAAAGTATCCTTCCAACTTTGAAAAAAAAAAAAAAAGATAATATTCATTGATTTGTTGATTAAATTGTCGGGTTGTGCGGATTATAATAATATAATAGCAGATTGCTTCGATTTGCTATCTTTTATACAAGCGAAATACAAATTAGCTCATCCCGTTAATGTCACCACTTTCTTGTTAATTGAGCTAACTTTGCTTTTCAAACTTCAAAAGCTCCCAACGGACTTCTTTACTGGTTATAAGTTTGAGTAAAAAATATAAGTAGGCATGCCAAGAAACCGACCATTTGGGTATAATATTATACAGAAAAGAGGAGGCAATATTTCTTGGCATCTGAATTTACAATTCCCATTCATACACTCTGGACTGAATTTTGCAAATAAATATACATGATCTTTGTCCTTTTCTGAACTAGGGACAAAGCAAAGGCATCTGTTTGCTCTTCACCATCTTAATTTATGTCTCCCGTCATTTTGGACAGCCCTTTACTATATTATTCCAGGCTTGGCAGCTAGCCCTTTTTCTTTTTGCTTGAAGGCGAGCTAGCATTGGTTGAGGATTGTATGTTCTTTGTGAAACAATAAAAATAGGGTTAATCACAATTTAGTGCTATATAGCTAAGTCTTTTATCTTTCTAATTTTTACAATTACATGACTTGATTTTTAAAATTTGTTATAACGTGGTTTCATCGTTACATCAGATCAATTGACTCGGTGATATTTATGAGTCCCACATTTTTTATTATAAATATTTATATGTAATAAAATATTCATATAATTTTTAAAAATCTCATCTCTCTCTCTCTCTCTCTCTCTCTCTCTCTCTCTCTCTCTCTCTCTCTCTCTCTCTCTCTCTCTCTCTCTCTCTCTCTCTCTCTCTCTCTCTCTCTCTCTCTCTCTCTCTCTCTTTCTCTCTCTCTCTCTCTCTCTCTCTCTCTCTCTCTCTCCAATAACCCCATACCTATCGATAATGTTGTGATTGACATTGTTGCTAATAGAACGTGCTGCTGATATGTTATCGATTCATTTTCGACAATATCATTGTGTCTTCGTCCTTAATAAAGAACACCAAAGTCTTTTGTACAATAATACACCGTGATGAATCTATCTACTTGAGTTTTTAAATTCTTCAAAATTACTGGCATTCGCAATGACTAATGGTAACTGCCAACCCATTCGATCACTAGTGAAGGGATTTATTTCAAAGTAGGGACATAAAGCAGGTGAAGTGCAATAATATAAGATAGATAAGTCACTGCAGAGGGTTCCTTAGCTTTGTCCTCAAAATCTATAAACAAAAAGAAAATCCGGTTTGACAATTAACTATTCAAATTGTGCAAATATCATGTTTATATAAGTGCAGACCGCTTCTGTATATAAATATGCACACAACGGAACTTGGGTGTTACAAGTAGGGATCAAATGCCACAATTTTTTGAAAAATAGAAGCGGTAATAAACTAATCTAAATTACAGAGAGGTAAATTTAAACTCAGATGCTAAGGATTACAACCGCTCTAGCAACTTTGATCAAGGTTATGTAGGATCTAACTTTTGCTTTTGTTCCAGTAGATACTACTAATCTTGATTTAAATAAAGAATATTACTATTATACCCAATATAGAATTCCAAATTATAAAAAAAAATTCTATATAAAATTAATTTTATAAACTCACCCAAAATTCATTTACAACATAATAAAAAAACTTTTAACTTCGTTTAAATTACACCTAAAACTCTCATTGATTTCTTAAGTCATTTTTGAGATTTTTTTTGAATTTATTTATAAAAATTAAATGGCGTAGAATTTATCTATATTATTAATGCTAAAATTGATTATATAATTAAATATCTCTTTAAATAAAGCTCAAATAATAAGAATTCAAGGGACAAAGTTTTATGATGCAAATCAGAACAATTTGCTTTATATATATATATATTATAACCAGGCGGATAACAAAAGAAATTTCAACAAATCAATGAATATTATCTACTCCTAATCAGGCGTATACATTTCGGTCTACTAAAAGTTCTCAAACCCCACAAAAGATTTAAACCAAAGTTGAGCAAGATGAGGTTGCAGGGTCATATAGAGCAGGAAGCAAGTACTTTCTTCCATTAGCACCATTGGCATTGTAGCTCGCTCCAGTCGAGGGCTCCTGCAAGAGGTCCCCAGCATAACCAGGATAAGCCCCTTTCCCATAAATCCCAGGGCAAGCAGAAGCAGCCTCCAATGGCGCCTCAGCTGGGCCCTGGAAGTAGCCGTTTCCAAAAGGGTTGGTTGCTGTCCCCGCCAGGAGGGTAGCCAGGTTGATGACCATGCCGTCTAGACCCACGTCGTTGTTGGGGGCCACCAGAGGTGGGCTCTGGGGTCCATAGATGGGCTGGTGGAATGGCCAGGCGCATTGCCCTGGGCACTGGGTCTCTGAGTTTCCAACCCAAATGTAAGCAAACTTGGAACGCTTGCTGCCCTTGATGAGACCAGTTTTGGTGGAGCCCAAAGCAGACCCGTGGGTCCCGCATCGGTTCATACAGAACCCATCAACAGCCACGTCGGCAGACGTCAAAACGACGTTGATGGCGTTTTTCTGGTCACCCTTCGAGGCCAATTGCACAATTTGTTTGGTGGTTAGGGATTTCCCAAGGGAGTATTTTTCATCAAGAATCTGTCTTCCCAGAGAGAGGGAGAGAGAGTTCTTCTTGTTGGAGTTGAGGTGGTAGTATTTTTCAGTGGTTTTCCACCACGTGGCGACGGATGGTGGGGTGGTTTTTGGGGGTGAAGATGAAGACAAGGAGGTGATGAAATCTGAGATGATGGCTTTCTGGGAAGGCTTGAAGTTGCCATACCAAATGAGGTTGATGGCTATTTTGCCAGAAAGAAGAGGGCCATTGTGGTATTTCAAGAGCTGGGTTTGGTCTTGGACAAGCTCACTGAGCCTCCTTGTTGCCAAGGAGACCTGGAAAAATCTGCTAGAACCCAAAGAGACTTGGATTAAAGAGGCAACAAGAAAGAGTTTCAAAAGAGAAGAAGCAGAACTCAAAACTGCCATTTTTCTTTTTGGGGTTTTTTAAAGAAGAAATAGTATTTCGGAGAGAGGCTATTCGTTTCCAAGCTGAGAGGGCTTGTGATTTTTGGTGTGGAATGAGAGTGGGGTTGAAAGGGAATTTATATAGCCGAGGAAAAGGTTCAAAAATAAGGGTTAATTGAATGTGGGAAGGGGTTAAGAAAGAGAAGGAGGAGAGAGAAAGAGAGATATGGGTTGCTTGCTTGCTTCCCATTCACGACTTGCAGACTGTGGCCAGTAAGAAAAAAGTGACCAAACGGTGCTCTCAAGCGCGTTTCTTTATTTCGAAACGATTAACTCATACCTGCTCTTGGCTCCCCACCTCACGCTCCCACCATGCATTTTCTTTCCACGCTCCAACCACAAATATCAATACCCTTTCCTCTTTTATTTCCTTTCTCTCTAGTTAAAAAAAAATATAAGTACAGAACTAAAAAGAACCAGACAAAACATCCTTTCCTTTTATAAACATGTGAAAAATTTAGAATTAAAATAGCATTTGGATACTGTGAGAGAGTTTGTATTGTACAATTATTCCTTCCACTTTCACGAAAAAAATGTGATCTTAATTTTATAAATGAAAATATTTAATATAATAATGTAATACATATCAATTTTATTTATTTTCTTCATGTGACAATGTAAAATTCTTTTGCTTTATAAAATTTACTTTACACCCGAGAGCGCGTGATGAATGTTGTAGACACGTGACGATATAATTTAAATGATAATTTCTTTTAAAACAAGTGAAATTTACTTAATTAAACAAGTTTATATGGATGATGTAAGCAAATCACAATTAAAACAAGGGAATTTTATTATTACCGTTATTTTTACTCAAAATTATTTATTCTAATTTGAATTTGTGGAGGTGAATGAGCAAAAAGCATAGAGAGTGCGAGTAGAGATTTGTCCTCATTCCAGAAAGAAAACGTGTGTTACAGCCAATGCCTAAATGGATTTATTAATTATGAGTAGGGCAGGGTGAGGCAGAGCCAAAGGCAAAGGCAAAGCCAAAGGCATCCTTTGTGGAAGTAAGTGAACCCCTTTTCCCCTAGCTAAAAGACAAAAAAGCATTACAGTTTGGCTACCAGAATTGACCAAACCACCCTTCATTAAGCCCCCGCGCATCCGATTATTCGGCGGGCAATACCGTCAACTCACTATAGAAGATAGACGTTGCGTTTACAGGCTGGCTTGTGGGCAGAAAAATGAATGTCTATCGGGAAGCGCGGACTGAGCCAACTGGCAGTCATCTGGTATCCGATGTGTGTCGATCAAGTGAGCACACGCGCACTTTAAGTCCCCGCGTCGCACTGTCGCACTGTCGCAGTCTCTCCGCTCACACAGAGCTCGTGAGTGATTGGTAGTGAGCTGGCACCGGGAGCGAAGGCGAATCTTACTTATAATCATTTAATTAAGTAGTTAATTAACTAATTAGGGTTAATTAAATGATGTGGATTTAAATTTGAAAAGTCCTTGAGGCGCCAGCTGGATCAAGCTAAGTACACGTAACAGCTTGCAAGTCTAAAAACCTGCTGGGCTGATGGGTTCATAGGTGGAAGGTTTTCACCTAATCTTTTTATGACCAATAAATCCGGAAGGAATTTATATCATCTGACACGTCATTATTTCCATGTGTATATTAAAATGTTTTATTATTGTTTTTAATTTTTAATTGGCTCTTCATAACTTCATAAGTGTTGAAGGATCTTATCTTCCATTTAGGGAAATGCACTAAATTTTATGTCAGCTTTAGTCTTTCATGTATGTAAGAAGTAATTAAAATGGAGGTGATTTGTGAATAAACCCTTCAAACTATTATTTTTTGGCCAAAAGTAATTTTTTTGTTCAGGTAGTTTAACTTTTTTTATTTTTAGTCCCGGTAATTTCAATTCAATTTGGTTAATTATAGTGTTGTAGTTTAATAATTGCAGCAATTCAAGGATAAGTTGCGAAGTCTATCAATCTTTAATGAGATCAAGAGTATTTCCATCAACTATTGATTTGACGTTAGGGTTTGTTAATTAATGAATTTGGAGCTAGACTATTGATGCTTTTATTGTTATTTGCTACTTTGTTCACTTGTGAATTTCATTTCAATGACAAATCAACTGCACGTTTCTTGTTTGCGATTAAAAAATACATTTAAGTTTGTAATTTTTTTGAACTATAACTGGACAAAAATACCCTTGACACCATAAAAGAAATTGACAGAATTCCGTGACTTATTCTTGAATGCCTACAATTATTAAACTACATGGCACAATTGTACAAATTAATACTACAAAGACAAAAAGTGAAAAAGAAGTAAACTATATGAATCAAAAATGACTTTTAGCCTTTTTTTAAATACAAGCGGATAGTCTAAGCTACGAGAAACACTTGTATAAAAAAGGAATAACATTATTTTGCTATTCCTATTAATCACGGCATTACACACGTGATAACTTTTTCAAGTGACAATTTGTGATTTCCTGAAGATAATACATACACATACATTACGAAGATGCCATAAGAATTCAAATATTAGATCACTAGTCCGCAACCCCATTCAAACTACCTTTTTTTAGTTGGACCAATTCAAACTACTTTAATCAAACGAAAATTGATATTTTTATATTCCAAAATTTGATAATGTGATGCATACCACTTATGATTTTATAATGGCGGTTAAGTTTTATTTGTGGTACATTTGACTGTTCACCAGTCTATAAGATGTCGTTTCGACCTTAGATGTTGCAAAGATCACTTTTCCTGTATGAGATTTTAGAACATTGTTTCATTATTCTCATTAGATACCAGTCTATGTTTATTAGGAGAAAACAATGGCCTCCCTCAGCCCGTGAATTCAAGTAATTCCAACGTTAACATATATACAGTAAAATGACTCGTGAAGAAAGTACATGAATCATAATTTCTTCAAAATTAGCTAGGAATTATTTAATAGGTCGTATAATTATATACAGAAAATGCTACACTTCACAAATAAAAATATACTTTTATTTCGTCTTTAGAGCAAATTAAATCTGGTTTTTGTACATACACGTGCAGGTGCAGGTGCAGCAGGAGCAGGCATATTCTAAGTTTCATATATAGTTGCAAATTCTCATCCCCAGCCGGGCATGAACCGTGTCAAAATGAAAATCCCAATCATGCCTATTAATTTAACAAATAAACCTAGCTCTAATAACATTGCGTTGTCTACAACTAGCGTAAAACAAATGGTTTAAATGAATTGAGCTAGCATTAAACAAATGATCACGTTAGACTATAATAAGTATCTGACTATCATCATCCTTATCACCCTATCTAGAACCTAAATTCACGAGCTGTGAGTAATATATATGAAGCAGGGGGTACTCTATAAGAGGCAAAGTTCCTTCACCACCTTGCAGTTGTAGCGAAATCCCGCGACATAGTCCGATTTTTGTATATCAATAAAATTCTATCGCAATTCTCTTTAAAAAAAAAAAAAAACCCATAAGAATTTAAAAAGAAACACAGGGTTTATTGTAATTAATTAAATTAATATCCTGTCAGGTTTAACTTGTAAATCAAATCATAATGCTTTGAGTTTGACAATGCGTCCCCATACAATGCCCCAACACCCCGATTGACTCAAAAGAAAAATAAAAAATGAAAAAGAGCGTGTCTCTTGGCAGATTCAGCACTGGATATAGTTGCTTTGTTTCTTCCCTGCAGCGGACAGTATAATTTAATATAATTAATAAGTTTTAGTTATTAATTACTAATTTAATAAGTTTTTGTAGTAGTTACCCAGAAAGGTTCCATGAATGTAGCCTGGTCTAGTTGATTCCGTATGTTTTAGTTAGGGTTCTGTTTATACATGTAGAGCTATACGCTATGTCCTTATAACATATCCTTATCCTGGATTTTCCTTGTCTGTGTTCTGAAGGACTCCTTAGCTGTGGTTGTCTATATGTTTGGGGAATAAACAGAGCTTTAAGTAACTATAATAAATTCGTTTTTGACCAAAACATGGAGATTAAGCAGACAATTTTTGTCATTATGTTGGGCTGTAATTCAGTTTGAATAGATATGAGGTGTTTTTGGTTACATTATTGCTGTTATGCTTCAAACACGAATGTTATTATATATATTGGAGCGTCGATTTCTTATTCTAAGTCTTTTGTGAGTTTTGAAGCATGCACATGTATCAACAATGAAAAATCTATATGCACAACATTTACTAAACACATTATCAATATCGCTTTTATACACCAAAATTGAGTTCTAAATAAAAACTTAATTTTGGTTTATGAAAATCATCAATACTTAATTAAGCAACTGAAGCTCCTCAATCATATTCCACAACTAAGTCTCCTCCTCGGATGCTACCACATCGGCATCGATCCAGCCAGCCTGTCTAATGGCTGACCACTTCACGTTTGTACCTGTACTTGCAAACATGGCTACCACTACGTCGTATTAAAAAAATATGGTCGTCCTAATAAATGATAATTTTATAATAGTTTGCACGAGTGGTGCTTCGGAAATCCAATTAAAACTCATTTCCATCAGATTATAATATCTATGCGCATGTGGTTGGTTATCATCATTTCTTACAGGTTCATTACGAATTTTAGTTCAACAATATGAATTGTCTAATTTTTAAATCTTCATTTAGTGGTAATCTTTATAAAAATTCAATACTATATTTAGTCGTGATCAATAAAATATATAGACGAGCATATTTTTTCAAAAAAATATTAAAATGATAACTATTTAACAGTGTGATTAAAGAATTTTAAATTCCATCGATTTTTCGTAGATATAATTTTTTGATAAAAATTCAGAAAAAAGACGATTGGAATCATTACAATACAATACAGAGCTAACCTTACAAAAGTGTCCCTGAAATAAATAGGGGTGGACATAAAAACCGATGAACCGATCAAACCGAACAAACCGAAAAAGGGTATTTTTTGACTAAAACGAAAAGTCAAACTTGGACCTAACCGAACGGAAGGTCCACGGTTCGGCTCTCTGGGTCTAATTTTTTCAGAAGGGAGGACCTGAACCGAACCAATACATATTTAAATAAATAAATAAATCTATATATATTACACATGGCGTCGTGTGATTGGTCAAAACTATATTCATGTGAGACCTGCTTCCGCGGATCCCTCACCTTTTTTTTTTTTTTCCAGGAACCCTCCTCACTTCTCTTTCACTCAGTCTTCTCTTCTCTCTTTCTGTTTTAATTTTTCGTTTTGTTTTTGACCTAAGACTAAGAGGCTGCGCGCGCCTCTCTCTCTCTCTCGACCCACCTCAGATCTCCGATCCTCTCACTCTCAGTCGATCAGCCACCGCGCCGCCTCCATCACTGCACGCATGTCAGCTTCTCTCTCTCTCTCTCTCTTATTATCTGTTCTATTTTTTTTGGGAAACTTTGGGGTTAAAGTGATGGTGATGATCTCCTGTTTGGGGTGGTCTCAGAGAGAGGCAAGATTGATGTCTTTCCAAACCTCTTCCATGGTTCTTGACTTTCCTGTATATGTGAATGACTCAAAAAACTCCCGTATGCCTCATGGAAGTGCAAAGAGCCAAACCTGAGAAATAGACATTCTAAATCTAAGCCAGTAGTTAGCATTTTTCTCTCACTAAAACAAAGTACAATATAATATTGCATTGAAAACTGCTTTCTTTCTTCTCTATCTTCCCTCCAGAGATAAGGTTTGGTCTGTTGTACTTTCTTGGTGGTTCTTATTTGATTTCCATTACTTGGTATTTCACTTGTAAGTGTTCCTAAAATTCTGCAGAGTTTTGTTCTTGGTCAACAGCTGGGTGTAAAAAAATTCATTACCAGTGCTTCAAATTTTGAAAATCAGCTTGTTAATATTGGATATAGTTCTAAACTATTAATTTGTGTAGTGCTATGTTTATGGTGAATAAATTAATAATTGGCTTTGGGCTTTCGGTGGTTTGGTCAAAAGGCTTGTACTTTGGGATTGAATTCAATATTGGGTAACTGAAACCTTTTTCATAAGACTGCTTTGTGTGAGTATTGATTCTGAACAATTTTGGGTAGAAGTCCTGCCTTTTGACAACCTTCTTTTGAGATTTCTTTGATCTCTGTTTATATTTTGTTCATAACCTAACCCTATTTTTGTTTTCATTCACAGTTGTTTAGCATCTCTCCTCCTGAGCTTTGAATCCGTTTTTCGAAAAGCTTTTGCTTAAATGGAGGTAAATAAGTTTTTTGGATCTGTTTTGAATCTATTTTGTATCTGTTTTTTGGATATGTTTTTTTGGATCTATTTTATTGTTTTGTACGGTATTTCATTCACAGTGTGTGATTTAAATCTGTTTTGTATCTATTTAAATCTGATTTTTGGATAATATATATGTTGTAGTCTGTTGATGGATAGGAAACTCATTTAAATATGTTTTGAATCTGTTTATGAATAGGAACCTGCTTCTAATGAGGCTCAAATGCCTGGGAATGATGATTGTGTACCATGTAGTGATGCTGCTATACCTCATAGAGCAGCATCACAACATCCACCACCATCACCATTAGAACCTAGTAATGGGAATAGGAAACCTAGTAAGAATGAGAGTAATGTGTGGGAACACTTTCAAAAGTATGATTCTGTATTGGATGTGAAACAAGTAGATGAGACTAAAAGAAAAGAAGTTGAAAAAAGGGCTAAGTGCAAGTATTGTAGTGCTACTTATGCTAGTGATACCAAGAGGAATGGGACTAGCAACATGTGGAAGCATTTAAACAAACAATGTTTGCATTACCCTTATAGGCATAAGGATAAGAACATGGGGACACTCAAATTTGATGCATCCAAGAGTAATGCTCTTATTTCTAGGAATTTTAACAAAGATGATTGTTTGGATGCTTGTATTAGGATGGTAGTTCGAGATGAGCTACCTTTTAGCTTTGTGGAGAGTGAAGGGTTTAGGGATTTTTGTAGTGTTGCATGCCCACAATTTAATCCACCTTCACGTAGAACCCTTGGAAGAAGATTTCTAGAAATGTACACGAAAATGAAAGAGAAGTTGAAAGTTGATCTTCGTTCACATAGAATATGCCTTACAACCGATACTTGGACATCGGTTCAAAATGTGAATTATATGGTGTTGACTGCCCACTTTGTGGATTCCGACTATAAAATGCACAAAAGGATCCTAAATTTTTGTGTAATTGATAGTCATAAGTGGGAGAGCATTGGGAAATTGCTTGAAAATTGTTTGATTGATTGGGGACATGAAAAGATACTCACAATTACTGCGGATAATGCGGCTGCCAATACTAAGGCAATCGATTATGTGAGGAAGAAAATAAATGGGTGGAAAGATTCGAATAGCGTGTTAGGAGGAGTTCACATGCATATGAGGTGTAGTGCTCATATCATCAACTTGATAGTTAAGGAGGGTTTGAAGAGATTAGAAAGCTCAATTGTGGCAATTCATAATGCGGTCAAGTTTGTGAGGTCCTCACCTTCTCGGTTGAGTTACTTCAAAATGTGTGTTGAGACGGAAAAAATAGAGTGCAAAGGGTTGGTGGTGATGGATGTGCCCACTAGGTGGAACTCCACTTATTTGATGCTTGATGCAGCATTGAAATTTCGAAAAGCTTTTGATAGGATGGGGGATGATCCCGATTCTTCCTACTTAATGTACTTCAAGGAAGAGGAAGGAGAGGAAGAGAGAAATGAAGGCATTGAAGGAAGTGGGAAAGGGAAGGGAAAGTCTAAATCTAATAAGAGGGTGGGTCCACCTAGTGATGAAGATTGGGAAAAAGCCGTGACATTTGTGATGTTTTTGAAGACCTTCTATGATATTACTTTGAAAATTTCAGCTTCTTTGCATCCAACATCACATTCAACCTTTCATGACTTGCTTGCCATAGATGAGGAGATTAGGGAGTTGTATAGATATGATGTTACAATTCCTATTGAAAAGCGGACAGCCATGGACACTCTTTTAAATGATATGGCAGCATCGATGAAGAAGAAATATGATAAATATTGGGGTGAACTTCATAAAGTGAACCCATTCTTGATGATAGGAGTTGTGATTGACCCCCGATTCAAGCTTCGCAATTTGAAGCATGTCTTTGATGAAATATTTGAAAATGATCCTACTTGTGATAGATTGGTGGCTCAAAAGACAAATGAGGTGAAACAACTTCTTTTGAATATGTATGAAGTGTATAAGCCTATTAATAACAATATGGGTACTACCAATGAGAGTTGTGATAGTACTAACAATGAAACCGAGTCTTCTTTGGTTTTTGGAGGTCGTAAACGAAAAACCATGATGGACAAATGGAAAAAAATTCAACAAGAGAGTGAGACTGTGGTTATAACACATGAAGTGGATAGGTACTTGTTGGATCCACTTGAATCAATTGATGAAGAGTTTGATATACTCGGGTGGTGGAGAATAAATGGGCTCAAGTATCCTACTTTGGCATCAATTGCAACGGATGTGCTTGCAATCCCTACTTCCACAATAGCTTCGGAGTCTTGTTTTAGCACAAGTGGGAGAGTGATTGACTCGTTTCGAAGTTCATTGTCTCCTAGGATGGTTGAGGCTTTGATTTGCTCTCAAAATTGGATAAGGTCCGAAGATATATCTTCATTGCAATATGTGCCAAGCATCGAGGAGATGAAGTTCTATGAAACAATTGAAATGGGTAATGTTTTCATTTGTATAAGTATATTTGAATCCGATTATTTTCTCATTTTTATGTGTTCTAACTCAAATTGGTTTGATTTATTTTATTATATTTTGTAGAAATGGGGAGTAAAACATCCACAACAAATTTGAATAAGACTCTCCCTTCTTAGTGTGATGAAGATATGTTGGAAAGTATTTTTCTTGCATCTTATTTTAATTATGATTTGTTTATGGTGAAACTTTGTGTTAATTCTTTTAAGTGTTATGTAGGTTGCTTTGTTAAGGCTTTTGGAAGAATGGATGCAGTTGATTTTTTGCAAGGATATTATCTTTAGACTTTATGTGTATTTTTGTGATGAGTTGTAATATTTCATAAGTTTCATTTAAATTGCTTGTTTTATTTGTAAGTTATTTTTTGTAATGGTTGTAAGACGTTATATTTTCTTTCCTTACTTAGTTGATGATTGTGTAAATGTGGGATTCATTTAGTTGTTTAGAAACTTAGATTGGAATGATGAATTTTTATAGGTTTAATTTGCATAATTTTAGGATTTGAAAGAGAAGTAAAAATGTGATTTGGGCTTGTTAATAAGAATTTATTAGGTTTTGTCAATTTGACAACAAAAAAAGGGTTTTGGCTGAAAGAGAATTCGATTTGGGCTTTTTTTGGCTGAAATTTAATTTAATTTGGGCTTTTGAAAATGTAAAATTGGGCTCAAGCCCAAACCGATCACAAGGCTGAACCGACTCGAAAACCAAATTCGTTTCTGATTCGGCCCATTTTCGGGTTTTCATTTAGACCCGAAATTAATTAAAAAAAAAACCGAAGCCTTCATCGGTTCGGCCCACAAGTCGCCCAAATTTTAAACCGACCCGAACCGTGCCCAGGTATTTATTAAATACTGTAATGGTCAAATTTGAATTATCATGAAATGTCAAAGAAGCAAATGTAGTGCTGACTTTATATTATATACATTTGCAGTGGGCAGATCTAACAATTGAAAGAGTTCGAACTGCGTATCTGTTATCCATTCAATATATAAAACTTAAATAACATTTATACCCGGCAGTGACCACATCTCTGGTATGGAACTTGTAGTAGCAGACATGGCATGTGACCCACAAAGCCACAGGAACCTGCATGGGCTACCTTTTCAAGTTCTGAGAATACCATGATGTTAAAGTTCATTGCACTTTCGTTGCAGACAGACTCATCAAAGCAAGAACCTCCTCTTTTGGGCCTACATCTTATACCTGCTTGCTTTACAGATTCTTTTCAGAAACAAGCCATGGCAAATACAATTGAGATCTCACCCCTTTTTTTTTTTCTTGTTTTGTCCTCCACTTTTGTTAGAATAAAGGGTTGTCCAGCTAATTAAATCCCACTCACCCTTGCTTTGTGATTATAAAGCAATGCGCATGATTGAAACTGCTCATGGTGAGGGAGAAAATTTGTCTAACACTCACTCACTTGAGTCTAGAAAATCTGAATAAATCGATAAATTCTAAACTCTAAATCTTTATAATCATTATTTGAGTTCAATCTTTGATTAAATCTGAAAAAAATAAAGTGTGTGAATACTAGTTTTTCCATATTACACTGATGTCTGTATTTTAGAGAAATTATTATGTACGATGGTAACGTTACGTGCTGATGTTGTGATACAATCACTCGTATGTTTTAGGTTGTGGACCACCATGGTCTATGTCTTTTGATAAGCATATATATTTTAGTTCACTAGTTATGTGGTGGTTGATTTGATCGTATGGAGACATGATCGCTTGCACTTTCCAGGCTTCATGCAGGCTTTAAAAAAAAACCTTATCAAAGTATGCCTCTAGCAAGAATAGACTAAGTACCTAAAATTGAAAAGAGAAAACATAAAAAATAAAGGCCAATTTAGTCTCATGTTTCACATGTTTAAACCTCATGAGGCTTTAAGGTAGTGGGAAACAATAGGAAACATCTATATATACGCAAAAGCTCAAGTATTAAGGTATAAATTAATCTGAAGTGGTGCCTAGTAATTTGGTTTTAAGCACATGCAGCCCATTGTTGAACCTTTGCAGGTTCAAGGTTCCTTCAATTTTCACTCTTTCTGCTTCCCTCGATGCCAATTTGGTAGCCAGGAAATCGAAGTTGGCGTCAGCAAAGCAAATGCAAAGCAAAGTCTCCTTCCTAATCTCAATATCTAATCTTTCGACCAAAAAAAAAAAATCTCAATATCTAATCCTAATTAATCAAAAAGAGTTAAAGAATTGGAGATTCCTTCTTTTCCTATGCTCTCGTGATCTCTGTAATACTTTTCTCTAAGACTTTGCTAACCAAAGGTACGGTACCAAATAAGTCAGCAAAACTCGTATGTAACGGAAATGACAATATTTTACTATTTTCGAACTATAGATTAACACGTGAAAAAGTGATCACACACGTTACATAATGTGATTGACCGGGAAATAACAAAATAGTAATATCCTCGTTTCATTCAAGCATTTCTCCAAATAAGAACCCCACTAATTCATTACTTGCAAGAGATACTGTCCATATAAATTAGGGTTTTAGATTGCCGGAAAAAAATAACTAACCATTGATGTCATATTTATTTATTTATTTTGTGAATTACAAAATCACTCATAATTAAGATTTGGTAATCAAAATTTCTATTACATCATTCAGACAAACATTCGATTTCTCTAATAATATATAATCAATTATATATTTTTTAAAAATGTTCTCAATTTTTTTGAAAGGCTTTGATATTTGAGACACCTTGGTTGGTGCATGCACCAACTACCACTATATATATGGTCTTACTCCTTCCCCTCAATCCCATCACTCAAAAAGTATCAAAATCTATCTCTCTCCCCTTTGAGAATCTTTTCGAACCCCAACAATCTTTTTCTTTTAAAACATGTGGAAATCAATGGGTTCCTCTCAATTTTCTAAACCATCCTATATTTTCCTTTTTCTTGCTCAATTGAGCTTAATAATTCATGTGTGTCTTGGAGCAAGAAAGCTAACATCACTCTACCAACCTCCACCCATGGCCCTATCTTACCATGGTGGTGATTTGCTCCAAGGGGACCTCCCAATTTCAATTCTATGGTACGGAAATTTCTCACCACCTCAAAAATCCGTTGTTGTTGATTTTATTCTCTCTCTTAATCATATTGATCCACAAAAAGACCAACAATCCAAGTCCTCAGTCTCCCTGTGGTGGGGCACAGTCCAAACCTACATGAAAAAAGCTGGCAAAAAACCAACCCGCATTTCTCTCTCAACCCAACTCTCAGACAAAAACTACACAATCGGCAAAAACTTGAAGAAATCTCATGTCTCCGAGTTGGCTCACCGAGTCAACTCGCCACCCGGTGGGTTGACTCTTGTCCTCACATCGCATGACGTGGCGGTTGAGGACTTTTGCATGAGCAACTGTGGGTACCATGGCCACAAAGGCAACTCGGTCTTCATCTGGGTTGGCAACTCGGTGACTCGGTGCCCGGGTCAGTGTGCGTGGCCGTTCCACCAACCCGTGTACGGGCCACAGACATCACCGCTGGGTGCACCCAACGGTGACGTGGGCGTGGATGGCATGGTCGTAAATATCGCGAGTCTTTTGGCTGGTTCTGTGACGAACCCGTTTGGAAGCGGCTACTATATGGGCTCAGCTGAGGCTCCGCTGGAGGCGGCTTCGGCTTGTCCTGGGGTGTATGGGAAAGGGGCTTATCCCGGTTATGCTGGGGTGTTGCAGTTGGACACGAGTTCTGGTGCGAGCTACAATGCGATTGGTGTGAACGGGAGGAAGTACCTCTTGCCTGCTCTGTTTGATCCTAATACTTCTCAGTGTTTCAACCATTGAGTGAGAGTGTTGAGCTTAGAAGGGCACGTGGCTCTTTTGTGGTGATCATTGTATATATTAATGTGTGGGTGTAACTATAAAATGATGTGGTTAATGTAACTATTGCACTTCAAACCCATTTAGTAAATGAATTTCACATGGCAGGTTTTCTTGCTTTCAATTTCAATGCCTTATCGCATATATTGAGAATTTTGAAGGCAGAAGGGGCCATGCAAAGTGGCCCAGCTGGTTGGGATGGGCTTTAAGTCCAGCTATAATATGTGTTTTGTGTAGAGTTTGCATTTGAACAGCCCGTTTACAAACCCACATCCATGTCGATGCAAGAGATTTTGGGCTGAGGGGAAAAGCTGTTAGGGCTTGTTCAAGATCAGCGCAAATATAAAAATCACTGAATTTGGGACTGAATTTGGGTCCTTATAGTTTTGTTGTCACGAATTAGCCCATGTACTTTACTAGTTGTTCCAATTCTACACGTGCCTCTCACGTCCTAGTTTTGTGAAAAATGTGATGTAATTAAGCTAATGTCTTTGAATCGCAGACATGGATTTAGCCAAATGCGGATCTGCTTATCACTTTGTATCCGAGTTTGAATCCTTTTTTCTATAGTTTTGATTAAATTAAAGTAGAATATCACTTGTATAAATAAAAAAACTAATATTTTTGAATTACAGTAATTAGTAAACTACATAGGTTAAATCGTGAAAATAAAAACTATAACGACCAAAAGTAAAAACACAAGATAATTGAAACACAAAAGGAAGATTGAAACAATTGTCGACCTCATTCATCATCTCCAAAGCTCCTCCAAAGATGATTGATCAAATCATATTGGAGACTCTGATGAACATGTGGAGATCGAACTCTATTATGACGAATCATTTAATCAAAGAGAGTCTGCCTATATTGGTGGTACTCGTATGTAATGCTTGGCTCCAGCTCATATTGTCTTGCTTTGGCCCTCTTGGATCGTTGTAGACACATATCCTCATCATCAGATTCCTCTTCAACATATTCGTACTCATCCTCCACAATCATGTTGTGCAAAATTATACACGTTTCTCTCAACCCTTCGGAGTCAAATTTAATCTAGATCATTAATGTAAAGTTACTATTATAATTTTTTTTTTATTTAAGGAAATTTGAATTGCAACGATCACTTTAAGCTGGAATAAAGCCAGCTGTGTGGGCCTCTCTTTTAAAGTTACTATTGTATTTTTTTTTTATTAAAAAAAAGACATTTGAATTGTAACGGACACTTGACCAGGAGCAGACACGTGGGATGGGCCAGCAGGCAACGCCACCAACGCTAGCCCCAACTCGGACCCCACTGTCTTTTATGATGCACATGGACTGTGCCATCTGTTGGTAGGCTCCACTGAATAGTTTTGGGCTCATGCAGTACTTTGATTGGTATTTGGATCCAAATTTGGATTTTTCCAAATTTTAGCCTCTTCATTTTCTTGGGTCAGGAGAGGTTTTGGGAAACAATTTGAGATATTTTAGGTTTAGCCTCTTCGGTTGGAGATGACCTAAGGGGACTATATATTATTTTATACAAGTTGTATTAGGGTGGGGGGAATCGAAGCCATTTGAGCTACAAGGTCTTAAAAATGAATAGAGATGAGAAGACATGGTTATATAATTGGTGAAATCTATGTGATGTGTCAGCATGGGCAATTTGGCAGTGGATGAAGAAGCATTGAGGGTTCGTTTGATTCAAGATTTAGGAGTTAGGGAATGAGTTTAAAATTACATTCCTGTGTTTGGGAGAAATGAGAGCAAAAAGATTCAGCATTTAATACAAAATCTTCCCTTTAATTACTCAGAATCTGGAAATAACCAATAATAGAAAAGGATGAAGCAACTTTAATCCAGCTTTTCCACTTTGCACCGTGCATCTATCATTATAAAGCCTGAGTTCTCTCATCTGTAACAAAAGAAAGAAAGAAAAGAAAAGAAAAGAAAAATCCTCCATTTCTTATGGCTTGAAGAACGAAGACTACATCCTTTTACATTTTTTTACCAACCAAAGCTGAAGAGGAGGAGGCAAATAGGACCAACAATCCTGAGGAACAAGAGAAAAGTGTTGAGGTGGAAATCAGAGGGTTTTAACCAAAGTGGAAGCTACTTCCTTTTACACTTTTTTACCAACCAAAGCTCAGGAAGAGTTGGAAAAAAAGGCCAACGATACCTAGAGATGTGTAAAAACTGTCCAGCTCGAAATCAGAGAGCTTTCATCGACACAAACAAGGGATTATTTTTCTTCATAGAAGTTTAGTGATTGCAGGTCCCCTAAATTTGTTTAGTATCTCTGGTTTGGCTATAAAGCAATGAGACAAACGTGAAAGAATAATTTAGACGTGTGTGCATGAGATGGAATCAGATATTGTCCAAATAATACAAATTTAATTAACAACTAGATTCAACACAAATAATACATAATTAATTAACCATAAACAGTGATTTAATCAAATCATTCTACTTCCTCTGTGCTAGAACCACCTGGTTGACCACTTTCTCAAAATCCACAATAGACAACCCACTAGGACCAGTAGTGGCCTCCTTTGCCAACTTCTTCCACTCCAAGGTTTTCTTCCTCATCTCCTTGCCCTCCTCTTCCTCCATCAACTTCCTCACAAGCCCCTCCACATAGTCTTTTTTCACATCAGGGTCTATCTCCAACCCTATCCCCCATTCTCTGCAACTAAACCTACAATTGGTCTGCTGCTCTGCAAAGAAGGGCCAGCAGATCATGGGCACTCCACCACACACACTTTCAAGCGTAGAGTTCCATCCACTGTGCGTCAAGAACCCTCCTATGGCCGGGTGGTTCAGGACTTGTTCTTGAGGGCACCAATGCGCCAATAAGCTCCTTTCTTTTGTCTCCTCCACAAACTCTGCTGGAACCACAGCTGATTCTCCCCCTACAAGGTCAGGCCTAATAACCCACAAAAATGTATGCTTGCTGTTTGCAAGCCCCCAAGCAAACTCAATCAGCTGCTCAGGTGTCATGATCGTGATGCTTCCGAAATTGACATAAACTACAGAGTAGGGTTCTTTCGTGTCAAGCCATTCAAGACACTCTGGTTCCTCTGTCCACAGGTTTGACCCGATTGACTTCAACTCGTTGTCTGCTGGGATCTGGCTGAGTTGCAGATGGAGAGGTCCAATGCAGTGAATAGGTGGAAGTAAAGTTGAAAGTGCATCTATGACTTCATGTTCTAAGTCATAAAACGTGTTCAAAATGATAGCTGAGGCCTTTTTAGCTCGTGTTGTTTCGTGCAGGACAAAATCCAGCATGGGGTCGTTTGGGTCTGTGGTTCTCATGAAGGTTGGGATGTCCCTCAATCGGATATCTTTCATCCCTGGTATCCAATCGATCACAGTCTCCAAGTATCCGTTTGTCAAATAACTGGCATCTGCAAATTAGGAAAGTTATTTAACATTTTAATTAAAATAAAAGTTAATCATATGAACAACATCAGTCAATATCAATAAGATTGAATTCATTACTTCATACCACACACCATTAATTAATAGGCCTGACATGTTACAGTATTTGGTATACTATTGATATCAACCAAGCATAAAAATATCGACCAAATATCAACAATTATTATACTGCAATTGTAGATTTGTACCTAATAACAAGAGAACCCTTGCATAAAAGGGAATAACACTATTTTATTATTCCGGCCAATCATAGTATGATATACTGCAATTGTAGATTTGTACCTAATAACAAGAGAACCCTTGCATAAAAGGGAATAGCACTATTTTGTTATTCCAGCCAATCATAGTATGATACGTGTGATAATTTTTTCACATGAGCGATTGTGATTGATTAAAAATAACAAAATAGTACTGTTCCAGTTTCATACAAGTTTTACTGCAACAAAAAATACTTGTTTTTTCCAAATTAGTATGCACTTTATTATTAAAAATGAAAAGCATAAAGATAAACAAAAGCAAGCGAAACAGTATTGAGATTAATACCTTTAAGAGGAGTGAGACCCTTTTCAATGAGACGATGGTACTGAACGTAGGACATGAAGCCACAAGCACTTGTTGTCCAGAAAAGCACTTCTGGAATCCCTAATTCCTCTGCTGCATCAAGAGTGAAGCTCATGACACCGTCAGAAAGTATGCAACTCACAGGAGGAGAATCGGGCGAAGAGTTTAGGTTAGACAAAAGCTCTCTGAAGTGAGGCAAGCAGTGTCTCCTGGTGGAGTAACACAGAGATGGTATGTCTTGGGTGACATTGGCATCCGTTGGAGGCAGGCCATCCGGAATGTTTTCGAACCGAAAGGAAGGAAGGCCATCGAGAGAGTTGGGGCCTCTGGATTTAAGAAGCCGTTTGTGGTTGAACTCTGTGTTCACAAAGGTTATGTGGAAGCCTTTGTAGTGGAGGAGCTTGGCTACTTTGAGCATTGGGTTTATGTGGCCTTGTGCTGGGAATGGTATGCAAACTGCATGAGGCTTCTCTGACAAACCAATTGAAACCATTTCTCTGTTTCTCTCTGTTTTTATTTCCCTCAAAATCAAACACGAGTACGAACACGAAGCTAATGAAAATGGAAATGGAATGGTGTGGTGGGAAGAGGAAGTGTTCGCAGTTTATATAGAAGGTAAGGGTGGGCTGATTAGTAACACATACACACCGATTTTTTAATTAATTTAAAGGTCAAACAAATCGGAAAGATTTAGCTGTATCGTGCATATAGCAGACAGAATGTAATCATATTATATATATTTTTTAGGGGGCATATCATATAATATTCAGAGTCAAATTGTCAATATTATTACCGACTTAGTTTTAACAGAGAGGAGAGGACGTGCCACAGTTAGCATGCTTTAATATTAGTTGTTGAAAAGCACATGCGTGAGGTCCACAAAAAATTTGGCATAGGCAAAAGCTGGGCTACATGTAGCCCAGTTGAAGGGTTAAAGGACTAAATGTGGCTCTTCAAATTTGATCAAAATTTTGTTTAGCCCGTAACTGGAGATGAATTTTGCATTATTTTAGGGTTATATTTGGAATATGGCCAGAGATAGCCTTACATTAGAAGTCAAATCACTAAAAATACATTACAAAACTAGTCAATCGCTTTCTGTTTAACTTAGCCCAAACTTCCAACAACAGCACGCCTATCATAAAATACAAATTGGATCACTTCAAGGCCCAGTGTGCCTGGTCCCGCATCTCTCTTCATTGGGGTGAACAATTAGTATGAAGTACGGATAAGGGCAATATTAGAAATTTTAACAAGGGTTTGACAGATAAGTTTTCTCAATAATATTTTTTATTCCATTTAAAAAACTATAAAATATATATAGGAACAAGAACGGGCAATCGCCGCCTCTGGTTGGTGGAGAGTGATCCAATCTCATTATTGAATACCAAAAAAAAAAAAAAAAAAAAACCATACATAAGAACAAAACAAAATGAAAAAAAAAAAAAACAAAAAATATTGGAAATTCAAGAAGAATACAAAATGGTATATAGTCTCGCCGGCCACCCTCGATTATGACCATAGTCTAAAATATTGATAATATCGATAATATTCGTAATGGATATTTTGGAATGTATCCATACACATATCGCATAAATATAAATAATATCGGAAAATATCAATGTCAATAATAGGCAATATTTTTCCAAAATATCACTATAATATCGAAAATATAGATGTAATGAAAAAAATGAAAAAAATAAACACAAAGGGGATTCAAACCCTTGCCATTTCACTACTCCAACGCTTAAACACCATGTTGCTTATGTTTTTATGATAATATGCTAAAATATGTATAATTATATTGTTTTGTTTTGAACAATTACATGCAAAACTATTTTGGGGGTTTATCATTTGATGACTACTCTTCACAATACACTTACTCTACACATAGAGATGATGAAGATAGTGAAAAATTTGAACCTCATAAGAACTCTGTGTGGTATTAAGTCACTCATGTATCTTACCATGCAATGTATAAAGTGTAAAATATTGTAATAAATCATTATATATAAATAATTATGATGTGTTTAATTTTCTTTCATTAATTACTACATATTTTCTACACTCAAAGTGTTTGTCAGCGCGCTATATAATCAACTTAAATCAATTAACCCATCATGCAATGCATTTCCTTCCAATTTTTTGTGATAAACTAATACATAATTGACTGAATAAACATCCTCCAAAGTTTCAATAAAAATTTTCAAGTTTTTATTTAATTTTTATTCATATCCAGATAATATATCTTATATTTCCATTGAAATTTCCGTATTTTTTGGACTACGGATATTTTCGATAACATTGATATTTTAGACCTTGATTATGACACACTTTATGGAGACAAACTTGCTTTGCACCTCATGACAGTTTTGGTTAGACCATCGATTGTATGAGCAAATAGTCAATTATCCTGCGTAGGCATCATAGATATTTTGATAGGCTTGAAATTTTTGTGTGAACTGGTTCTTCATCTGTCGCATTATTTGACTTTAAAAAAAAGGGTTCCTATAAAACTGGTACTGTAAGAGGCTTCTCTTCTCACCTCTATACCCGATATTTCTTAGCTTCTGGTTCAATTTGTGTGTGATTTGAGAGGGAAAAAAGAAAACAGACAGAATGAGTTCAAATGGTTTGATAGAGAAGCCACATGCAGTTTGCATACCATTCCCAGCTCAAGGCCACATTAACCCAATGCTGAAACTAGCCAAACTCCTCCACTGCAAAGGTTTTCATATAACCTTTGTGAATACAGAGTTCAACCACAAACGCCTCCTTAAATCCCGAGGTCCCAACTCTCTTGATGGCTTTCCATCCTTTCGATTCGAGACCATCGCCGACGGCCTGCCTCCAACTGATGCCAACGCCACCCAAGACATACCATCCTTATGTGATTCCACTAGGAAACACAGCTTGCCTTACTTCAGAGACCTTTTGTCCAAGCTTAACTCTTCCCCCGATTGCCCTCCTGTAAGTTGCGTAGTTTCTGACGGTGCCATGGGCTTCACTCTTGATGCAGCCCAAGAACTTGGCCTTCCAGAAGTGCTTTTCTGGACAACCAGTGCTTGTGGCTTCTTGGCCTATGTACACTACCACCGCCTCATTGAAAAGGGTCTAACTCCTCTCAAAGGTATTATTCTCAACTTACTTCTAGTTCGGTCATTTGGAATGACTGACTTTGCAATGAACATATATTTACTGATCATGATCTATTTTTTATTTTTGGTTTGTAGATGAACATCTTGTCCTAAACCATGCTACTTGACATTATTTTTAACGCATTATTTCTTATTTTGATTTGCAGATGCCAGTTATTTGACAAACGGCTATTTGGAGACTGAGATAGATTGGATACCAGGCATGAGAGGCATCCGACTAAAGGACATCCCCAGCTTCATTAGAACCACAGACCCAGATGATATCATGCTGGATTTTGTGGTGCGTGAAACAGAGCGAACTCGAAAAGCTTCTGCCGTCATCTTTAACACCTTCCATGACTTTGAACATGAAGTTTTAGATGCACTTTCGACTTTGCTACCACCTATTTACTCCATTGGACCCCTACATCTACAGATTAATCAGATCCCGGCAGATAGCCAGTTGAAGGAGATAAGATCAAACCTATGGACAGAGGAACCAGAGTGTCTAGAATGGCTTGACTCTAAAGAACCTAACTCTGTGGTTTATGTCAACTTTGGAAGCATCACAGTGATGACAGCAGAGCAGCTAATTGAGTTTGCTTGGGGACTTGCAAACAGCAATCAGACCTTCTTTTGGGTGATTAGGCCTGACCTTGTTGGTGGGGATTCAGCTGTGGTTCCACCAGAGTTTGTGGAAGAGACCAAAGAAAGGAGCCTGTTGGCAAATTGGTGCCCTCAAGAACAAGTCCTGAGCCATCCGGCTGTAGGAGGGTTCTTGACTCACAGCGGTTGGAACTCTACTATTGAAAGTGTGTGTGCTGGAGTGCCCATGATCTGCTGGCCCTTCTTCGCAGAGCAACAGACCAATTGTAGGTACAGTGAGAAAGAGTGGGGCATTGGCATGGAGATAGAGAGTGATGTTAAAAGAAACTACGTAGAGGGGCTTGTGAGAAAATTAATGGAGGGAGACGAGGGCAAAGAGATGAGGAAGAAAGCCCTGGAATGGAAGAAGTTGGCAAAGGAGGCCACCAGTCCTAATGGCTCATCTTTTGTGGGTTTGGACAAAATGGTTAACCAGGTGCTTCTATCTCCATGAAATATTGGAGTTTATAAAAATTATACCTAGTTAATACTTTGTATTTGGCCTACTTAAACCTAAAAATTCTAGTGCTTGAAAACCATGTTATTCTTACTCACTTGCACTAAGCTGCCTCATATCCTGTTAATGTACCTAAGATTATGTTCTTTTTCCCCTCATTAACGGAGGAGCTCGATTTGGCAAGACTACCAGCAACCATGTTCTTTCTCTACATACCTGAGCTATCTGATTCTAAACTCTTTCAAGCCATCTCAAAACACACTCAAATTAAAACAAGCGTGACAACAAGATAAAAGAAATTCACACCTCCATAACATGTATTACTCACCCATGAATAAAACTCTATAAATCATTGCTTTAGAAAACCCAAGAAAAAAAAATTAATACCTGGAATATATATATATATATATATATATATATATATATATATATATAAGAAACCGTACGAATGCTATTTAGATAGGCAGCTTTTGCGTACACGTCGCACCCATATCTCAGTATTGGCGTGTCGTATTATTATTAGAGATTTTCTATTTAAACCTCGAATTTCTTTTTATTCACCTCAATGCTTAAATCATTAAGTTGTAAGTTTTATTATTGTGTAAAAAGACAAAAAAAGTCATTCAACTTAAAAAAATACAAACTATACACACACCCCACACACCCCACAACTCTTCAAATTAAGTTTTAGAAAAATACAAACTCTTCTACATCCTATTGCCAGATTAATTTTCTCTTTTAAAGACGTAGAACATTGACGAGCTTACCTCTTTAAAATATGCGTGGGAGCTGATGGAAAGACTTGTTGATTGTTTCGCTGTAACGATCTTATTCTCTTCCCTTTGTTGATTGCCAGTATATTTTTCAAAATCATTATTCATCCTTTTTGTCCCATTGCTATGATTAACGTTTAGTGATCTAGCAAACCCAAAACCGCCATAGCTCTTATATTCTTGATCACTTGCATGTTTATGCACTTGAAAACAGACAATAAATAAGACTCTGAAATATCATCAAAATAATAAATTTAATACTTACTATTTCTCATGCCTAGAACGTATTTCCTCCTCTAAAGGTAGCTTGTGGGGTTTAAATATAAAATCTCTTTTATTTCTTATTTTTTCAGTTTGGGGTGTATTTAAGGATAGTTTGGGAAGATAGTGGGGTTTACTTAGAAATTGTGAAAATTTAAATTAAAAGTTGGGGTGAACTTAGAACATGAGGTGAACTAAGAGAAGTGTGGGGTTTAAATAGAAAATCTCTATTATTATTAGTTAAAAAGACAATCAATAACATCTTATAAAAATGGACCTATAAGCCACCCTCTGTACCCGATCCACCCATGGCAGTTCCCTCCCCCTCCTTCCATGCCTCCTAGCCACAACATCTCTCTCTCTCTCTCTGTGGAAAATGACTTGATAATTTTTTATGTGTGGAAAAAGATACCTGATGATCAAACAATCCGAAAATGTAAGAGTCCAAAAACGTTTAAAGAAAAGTTAAAAAGAAAACTTGCCATAAAAAGTAATGCCGTTAATGCCGTATGTAAAATTTTCCCATCGCAGTTCCCTCCCCCTCCTTCCATGCCTCCTAGCCACAACATCTCTCTCTCTCTCTCTCTCTCTCTCTCTCTCGGAAAAATGACTTGATAATTTTTTACGTGTGGAAAAAGATACGTGATAATCAAACAATCCGAAAATGTAAGAGTCCAAAAACGTTTAAAGAAAAGTTAAAAAAGAAAACTTGCCATAAAAAGTAATGCCGTATGTAAAATTTTCCCATCGCAATTCCCTCCCCCTCCTTCCATGCCTCCTAGCCAAGGTCTTAAATATCGATATTATCCCGATAATATCTGATTTTTGAGGAACCGATATTTTAGCAACTAACTATAGTGTTATCGTCATAATATCGATATTATCCTGATATTATCCTGGGGGGATAACTTCAACATTTTTATGAATGATTTGGGCAATATATCGAGATATTATCGGATAATATCCCGATACGAAACCCAAAAAATACATGAAATTTTTTGAAAAGCCTCCCCTGTTGCGCATAGAGGGATTCGAACCCCTCCCCTGGAATTCCACCTTCTTCCAATCCTACACAATCACAAGATCCTGATACTAATGATAGCTCTAGTATAAGATCAGGAGACTCACCTACCACCGGAGGTGGGAATGATGAAGGATATAGTGGAGCTGGAGGTAGTGGTGGATATGTTGGACCACATCCCGGATTTATGAGCCCCTTCATTGGTGAGGCAAACTTCACGCATGCAACACAATATGAGGACCATGGCAGTAGGCCGGCATGACCAGGAATTGGTGCCATAGGGAAGGACTATACTCATAGAGAAAGAGGCAAGGGGACTTTGTCAAGTCAAGAAGATGACTCGTTATCTAGAACTTCGGACTCTGTTGAGTAGGAAGTAGTAACTATGGTAATACTCATAACCAACCATTTCCCTACCCTTCATATCCCATTCCTATTGGGATGGAATCCGAGACTTAATCTTCAAATGATTTTGCTTATGGACAACGTCAACCAATCTCTGGATTCATATGGGTGACATGTTAACAATTACATGCAAAACTATTTTGGGGATTTATCATTTGATGACTACTCTTCAAAATATACTTACTCTACACATTGAGATGATGAAGATAGTGAAAATTTTGAACCTCATAGAAACTCTATGTGGTACTAAATCACTCATGTATCTTACCATGCAATGTATAAAGTGTAAAATATTGTAGTAATTCATTATATATAAATGATTATGGTGTGTTTAATCTTCTTTCATTAATTACTACATATTTTCTACACTTACAGTGTTTTCCAGCTCGCTATATAATCAACTTAAATCAATTAAATTCATCATGCAATGCATTTCCTTCCATTTTTTTGTGATAAACTAATAGATAATTGACTAAATAAACATCCTGCAAAGTTTCAATAAAAATTTCCAAGTTTTTCTTACAATTTTCTTGGTTTTTATTCAATTTTTACCAATACCGATAATATCCCTATATTTCCTTCAATATTTCTGTGTTTTTGGACTTCCGATATTTCCGATACCACTGATATTTTAGACCTTGCTCCTAGCCACAACCTCTCTCTCTCTGGAAAATGACCTGAGAATCTTTCTATGTGTGGAAAAAGATACGTGATAATCAAACAATCCGAAAGAGTCCAAAATCGTGGAAAGAAAAGTTAAAAAACAACTTGCAGAAAAAGCCCACCCAATTAAATGCCATATGTAAAATTTTCCCCATATTAAACGACAATTAAATGCCTACTTATAAAATAAAACCATACAATGATTGACAAATGAACTATAAAACTATAAGGAGCATTTTTGCTCGCTCCCTATTACGTTAAAAATGATGATGAGAATATATTTGAGTTAAAATAGTGAGCATAAATATTTTTTAAAATTATAACTTGAGGAATATTCTTTGGTAGGCATTGAATGTATGCCCTAAAGACAATTTTTTTAACTCTTGCATCTAATTTTTTCCACCACGGTTTTGATTTGAGACTTACTGTTGAATCTATTCGTATGTCAAAGAAGTTCACCTTCTACATGAGACAATGTGATATGAAAATATATCATCAGGTATATGATTGGTGTGAACTTATGCAAACACAAAAACAAGAATATTCTCAAAGTTATGTGATTTGCACTTTCACTGTTCTCGATTTTACTACTTTTGGATATACAAAATGACAATCAATAAAAATATATTGTCCTCCATCAATCATGCTGTGTGTACCAAAGTCCAGAAGTCAAGGAAAACTTGAGTCAGATAGGCAGCTTTTGCGTACACGTCGCACCCATATCTCAGTATCAGTGTGCCATATTATTATTATTATTATTATTATTAATTACAAAGACAATCAATAACTGGTTAAAATATAACAAGTTGTAATCAACTTTGCTTTGTATGAGGTCAATGTGGTGCGTGTGGGATATTCAACAAGCTTTGAAGTGGCAGAAAAGAAGTGTTATATTTAGGGGTCCCCGATCTGGTCCCCATTTAAATAATTGGACTGCTTGCGCAGGGGCTGACCTCAAGGAAACAGAGTTTGTAAATAACTTTCATGTCACGGTTGCAACACTCTTAAGAAGTAATAAAGAAATGATATGTTACGAACAATATTTGGCTAATTTCTTTTTTTTTTTTATATAGACAAATTAAAATCTTACATGTTTGTATAAATCAAATTTTTTGTAACACTCTTCAGAAGTAATAAAAAAATGATATGTTACGAACAATATTTGGCTATTTTTTTTTATAGACAAATTAAAATCTAACATGTTTGTATAAATCAAATTTTTTGTTTGTTGTGTATTTGTCATACTGTCAATGAAGGAGGAATTGCTCCATACAAGTTATAGAAAATACGTGACTCCTTTTTCGCAAGCAAATTATACAATTTGACATACGTGTATAAACTTTTCATTTTATGATTTGAATGAATTACTTTTATATATGTGTTAGAATATCATTGTACATAAGGAGGAATAGCTCCTTAAGGAGCCGAGCAGTGTCTATATATTACATTTTTCATAAACAAATCTAGATATTACATTGGTAACGTTGAAATTTGTATATAATAATATTTTGATATAAAAATGGAGTTTTTTTTCTTTTAGACTTGATTATATGTATGAATTTTATATACCGCCCTTCACGTGCTAGTGATTTAAGTCAAAGGATGGGGAAATAGATTATGATTTGGTGATGATAAGCACAAAAAAAGAAAAACTATAGGAAGATATCAGCTCACCTAAAGAAGTAAAAACGAGGGCATGTGATGACCTCTTTAATAGAGATCATTGAATTAATTTAACGGCACATATACTTAGTAGTTTTAACCTTCAATTATACGCCATGTTTTACTCAAACAATCTTTTTTATTATCTTAATCTGAGAAAAAATATTAGGGATACACGTTCATTAACCAACCTCTGCCCTTTCTTCCCCTTCCTCTCTCTCTTTTCTTGTTGAACAAGCCTGCTTTTACCTGGACAAATTATTTTAACATCTAGAAAGTTCAAAATAAGAATTATCATCTCATAAGAATGTTCACTTTCACTTCACATGCTGACCAAGTATCAATTTATTATATTGCGTGTTTTACTTGGTCATCATCTAATCATTATAAAATAAATTGAAAGAACAACGCATTCAGTAAAATTAGAAGACTTAATATCACAAAACGTCCCTAAGGTTTATGAAATTATCAGATTGCATACTTAATTTTTTTTGTGTCATTCGTGGTCCTCAAGGTTAGTATATGTGATCACAAATGGTCCATGCCGTTAGGTTCTGTCAAAATTTTTGTTAGTTTACCTATGTGACATATATATATATATAAACATTCTTGTGGTTCACGCACCTATCACAAATGGTCCCTATGAAATTATTTTAATTTAAAAATATATATTTTATTTTAAATACACTGACACTATATCATTGGAGATGTGGGCTCCACATATATGCCGCATCAACAAAGTAATGAAGTTTTTTTTAAAAATAATTTAAAATTCATAAAACTTAAAATTTTTTTAAAAAAAAAACAAAGGGATTAAGGTTCATAAATGGTCCTCAAGGTTAAAATATTCTATAAATGGTTTTTTTATTTTTATATTTTATGAATTTTAAATTATTTTTTAAAAAATTTCATTAGTTTGTTGATGTGGCATATATGTGGAGTCCACATCTTAAAAAATATAGTGTCATGTGTATTTAAAATACAATATATATTTTTTAAATTTTTTTAAAAAGAAAACCAAAATTTTATGAATTTCAAATTAAAAAATTAAAAAATTTCTCATGGACCATTTGTGATAGGTGCGTGAACCTCAAGGATGTTTTGTGATATAAATATATGCCACGTTAGCAAACTAACAGAGTTTTTGTGAATTTGATATTGGAAGAGAATAATTTTAATTGATAGGTACAAAAGGTTTATACAAGAGTGTCCTAGCGTACAAGGAAACAAGTCCTCTAATCTAGGGAACCTACTAGGAAGGTAAATTCTAATTACAACAGTATTGATATTAATTGATATTATACAAACGTATTTCCTAACAGTTTTTGACGGAACCTAACGGCATGGACCATTTGTGATCACACATACTAATTTTGAGAACCATGAATGACAAAAAAAAAAAATTTGATAATTTCGTAAACCTTGGAGATATTTTGTGATATTAAGTCAGACTAGAATGATGATGGGTAGAAATCAAGTGGTTAAATAAATCACATTTGCAACCAAATAAAAAAATTACACTTTGACTGGTCTTTTAAATGATGATCCTCGAAAGAAAGCTTCAAAGGCAAGAGTTGGACGATCATATGGATGTGCACTCTTGTCGTTCGTGTTATATATATATATATATATATATATATATATATATATATTAATATACTGGGAATTGGTCAGACATTAATCAATTTGAATTTTAGTAAGAGACTCTATTTACTCCCAAAGTATGATTGTGGACTTTGACACCTTCCAAATGATGGGCAAATTAGAAATTTTCTTGTTCTAGGTTGACAGATGGAATTTTTTAGTTGTACTATCTTGCCCTTGATCTTTCAAGTTCAACATAATGTGATTTGACAGAGAGTTTTTCTTAATAATATTTCTATTATATATAAGGGGCTTGTACATTTGTCCATCTAGCTGAGGTCTTAACTTCGACTTCTATTATTAAAAAGTATTTAAAAATAGGAACCAAAACGTGCAATCGCAGTCGCCGCCTCCCGTGTGGGTGGAGAGTGATCCAATCTCAATATAAAATCCAGAAGATCAAACCAAAATCAACAAACAAACACACAAAATGAATCAATGCACTGCCAGACTACATCTGTATTGGAAAAGAATACTAAATCTTAAATAATCTCGCCAGCCGCCCCGTCGATTATTACACATTATATTATACCATATCTCTATATGGAGATAAACTTGCTTTACACCCCATGACCCTGTGTGGGTTTGAACATGGATTTGTAAGAACAAATTGTCATCCTCCACAGCCATCGTTGACATATTGATAGGCTTGAAATTTTTGTATGAACTGTCATGTACTGTGCTTCCTTCGTCGCATTTATTTGTCTTTAAAAAATTAATATAAAAAAAGTTTTCTGAGCTCATGGAATTTGATCCTATAAATCTGGTACGGTAAAACACTTGTCTTCCCCAACTGCATATTCCACCATCTTCCTCATCCTCAGCTTTTGGTTAAACTTGTGTTTTATTTTGGAGAGAGCAAAAAAGAGAAGAGAAGAAAGAATGGGTTCAAATGGTTTCATAGAGAAGCCACATGCAGTTTGCATACCATTCCCAGCTCAAGGCCACATTAACCCAATGCTGAAACTAGCAAAACTCCTCCACTACAAAGGTTTTCATATAACCTTTGTGAACACAGAGTTCAACCACAAACGCCTCCTTAAATCCAGAGGTCCCAGCTCTCTCGATGGCCTTCCCTCGTTTCGATTCGAGACCATTCCCGACGGCCTGCCACTGACTGATGCCAATGCCACCCAAGACATACCATCCTTATGTGAATCCACTAGGAAACACAGCTTGCCTTACTTCAGAGACCTTTTGTCTAAGCTGAACTCTTCGACTGGTTGCCCTCCTGTAAGTTGTATAGTTTCTGATGGTGTCATGAGCTTCACTCTTGATGCAGCCCACGAACTCGGCATCCCAGAAGTGCTTTTCTGGACAACAAGTGCTTGCGGCTTCTTGGCCTATGTACACTACCACCGCCTCATTGAAAAGAGTCTCACTCCTCTCAAAGGTATTAATCTCACTCTGACTTTTTCATGAACATATCTTGACTGATTTATATTTTATGTTTAGTTTTGTATATGAATATCTTAACCTAACCATGTTGCTTAATAGAATAATAACGCACTATTTCTTTGTTTGATTCACAGATGCCAGTTATTTGACAAACGGCTATTTGGAGACTGAGATAGATTGGATACCAGGCATGAGAGGCATCCGACTAAAGGACATCCCCAGCTTCATTAGAACCACAGACCGAGATGATCTCATGCTGGATTTTCTGGTGCATGAAACAGAGCGAACTCGAAAAGCTTCTGCTGTCGTCTTAAACACCTTCCATGACTTCGAACATGAAGCTTTAGATGCACTTTCAACTTTGCTACCGCCTATTTACTCCATTGGACCCCTACATCTACAGATTAACCAGATCCCGGCAGATAGCGAGTTGAAGGACATAAGATCAAACCTATGGACAGAGGAACCAGAGTGTCTAGAATGGCTTGACTCTAAAGAACCTAACTCTGTGGTTTATGTCAACTTTGGAAGCATCACAGTGATGACAGCAGAGCAGCTAATTGAGTTTGCTTGGGGACTTGCAAACAGCAATCAGACCTTTTTTTGGGTGATTAGGCCTGATCTTGTTGGTGGGGATTCAGCTGTGGTTCCACCAGAGTTTGTGGAAGAGACCAAAGAAAGGAGCCTATTGGCACATTGGTGCCCTCAAGAACAAGTCCTGAGCCATCCGGCTGTAGGAGGGTTCTTGACTCACAGTGGTTGGAACTCTACCATTGAAAGTGTGTGTGCTGGAGTGCCCATGATCTGTTGGCCCTTCTTCGCAGAGCAACAAACCAATTGTAGGTACAGTGAGAAAGAGTGGGGCATTGGCATGGAGATTGAGAGTGATGTTAAAAGAAACTACGTAGAGGGGCTTGTGAGAAAGTTAATGGAGGGAGAGGAGGGCAAAGAAATGAGGAAGAAAGCTCTGGAATGGAAGAAGTTGGCAAAGGATGCCACCAGCCCTAACGGCTCATCATTTGTGGCTTTGGACAAAATGATTAACCAGGCGCTTCTATCTCCAAGAAAGTAGAATTGATCAAAATTCTATCTAGTTGCTACATATTTGTGCAACATATCATGCATTCTTAGGAGAAACAATTCGGTGCGACTCAGTGATCGGTGTTTTATGTTTTGTAGACGTGGATAAGTCAAATTTGAAGAGTGTATTTTGTTGTAATGATTCTACATCGTGACTCGTTTATCACATGAGTATTTTTAATAAATGTATATTACATAGATAATAGGGACCAGAAAATGCAAACAAACTCAAAACTGTTTAATATATAGAACACAGAATTATCAAATCAAATCAAATCAAATCAACAAAATATAAATTATTGCACGCCAGACAGAGTATGGGAAATAATACAAAATCGAATCTATTATTGATTGCCGTTCCAAAGATTATGACACATTACAGAGTCAACTTCAATTATAAGGACAAATCAACTTTGTCATGGGCTGTGCCTTGTTGGACTTGAAAGTTTATTCAGTGATTGATCCATTTTCTTTCTTTCTTATAAAACTGATACTGCAAAAGCCTAATCTTCTCCACAACCATATCCCATTTTCGTTAGCTTTGTCCAAATTTATTTGCGAGAATGGGTTCTATTGGTTTGACAGAGAAGCCACATGCAGTTTGCATACCATACCCAGCTCAAGGTCACATAACCCCAATGCTGCAATTAACCAAACTCCTCCACTACAAGGGCTTTCACATAACCTTTGTGAACACCGAATTCAACCACAGACGCCTTCTTAAATCCCGAGGTCCCAACTCTCTTGATGGCCTCCCATCCTTTAGGTTCGAAACCATTCCTGATGGCCTCCCTCCAACAGATACCAATGCCACCCAAGACGTAACCGCTCTATGCGTTTCCACTAGGAAAAATTGCTTAGCACCCTTCAGAGACCTTTTGTCAAAACTCAATTCTTTGCCTGATTCCCCTCCAGTTACTTGTATAGTTTCTGATGGTGGCATGACCTTCACTCTTGATGCAGCCCAAGAGTTGGTCATTCCGGAAGTTATTTTCGAGACCCTAAGTGCTGGTGGCTTGATGTGCTACCTTCAGTATCGCCTTCTCATCGAAAAGGGCTTAGTACCTCTTAAAGGTACATACACTGATTTCAAATTCCTGAGTGGTCATTTGGGAACACCGACTTTGTACTAAAAATGTTACATATTTAACTAGAATGTTAACTCACTGGTACTATTACTTAATTTGATTTGCAGATGCTAGCTATATGACAAATGGGTATTTGGATACTGAGATAGATTGGATACCAGGCATGAGAGGTATCCGATTGAGGGACATCCCAAGCTTCATCAGAACCACAGACCCAAATGACTTCATGCTGGATTTTCTATTGGTTGAGATGGCACGAGCTAAAAGAGCTTCTGCCATAATTTTGAACACGTTTGATGCGTTAGAGCATGAAGTTTTAGATGGACTATCGACTTTGCTACCACCTGTTTATTCCGTTGGACCCCTACATCTACAGCTTAATCAGATCCCAGCAGATAACGAGTTGAAGTCCATTGGATCAAACCTATGGACAGAAGAACCAGAGTGTCTTGAATGGCTTGACTCTAAAGAACCTAACTCTGTGGTTTATGTCAACTTTGGAAGCATCACAGTAATGACAGCCGAGCAGCTGATTGAGTTTGCTTGGGGACTTGCAAACAGCAACCAGACCTTTTTTTGGGTGATCAGGCCTGACCTTGTTGGTGGGGAAGCAGCTGTGGTTCCACCAGAGTTTATGCAAGACACCAAAGAAAGGGGTCTATTGGCAAGTTGGTGCCCTCAAGAACAAGTTTTGAGCCACCCAGCTGTGGGAGGGTTCTTGACTCACAGTGGTTGGAACTCCACTATTGAAAGTGTGTGTGGTGGAGTGCCCATGATCTGTTGGCCCTTCTTCGCAGAGCAACAAACCAATTGTAGGTTCTGTTGCAAAGAGTGGGGCCTAGGCATGGAGATAGAGAGTGATGTAAAAAGAAATTATGTAGAGGGGCTTGTGAGAAAGTTAATGGAGGGAGAGGAGGGCAAAGAGATGAGGAAGAAAGCCTTGGAATGGAAGAAGTTGGCAAAGGAGGCCACCACTGGTCCAAATGGGTTATCTTTTGTGGGTTTGGGCAAATTGGTTAACCAGATGCTTCTATCTCCGAGGAATTAGAAATTTAGAATTGATTCAAAATCTATCTTGTTTTTACTTTGTATTTGTCCAAGAAGTTTACCTATTAAGCTTAATAATGCTTCTATCACAAATTCATTTTTCAGGTATGCATTTACTTAACATCGGTCCAATGTAAAATGAAGTCCAAGGCAAACGTAAGTGGCATCGGTTACCACATTGATGCACGATACCAAAGTTTCATGGCCGCGTTGCTGATCGGGAAATAATCGATGGGTTATGTGCGATAAAAGCTCCCTTTGTTACCACACCTAACATACCTAAAGAGCTTGACAACCATGTTATTTCTAACTTACACTACTCTGCCTAAATTCCTGCTCTGGACTTCCATACTGTGAACTCTTAGGTTAGTATACCAAGATTATCTTCTTTTTACCCTCATCAAAGGAGGAGCTCTATTTGGCAAGACTAATGAAACGGTGTTCTTTTCTCTATAGAGCTGAGCTATTTCAACTCTTTCAAATTAGAGGAAAACCATTACACATGGCTCCTCAAGTGAACAATGCCCGCAGTCGGTTTCAGTGGTGCATTCCGTGTTGGAAATAATGGCACCATTACGTCATTAGAAGGAATATACTCCCCCACATCATGATCTGGGGGAATCGCATTTGTCAATGATTGAGTCGTCCTTGTACTTGATTGTGTTGGACTATGAGGATCGGGAGTATTTCAATCGTATGATGAGTGAGTATGTATTTCAATTGTATGATAAGTGAGATGTGAATTTTATAATAAATATGGACATGTAGCAACCGAAAATCTTATCCTAAAATTTTATCCGAAAATTTTATTTGAAATTTGAGATGAGAATTTTAAAATAAATAGTGACATGTGGCAACTAAAATTTTTATCCGAAAATTCAAAATTAATGGTTTAAGTATTAAACAAAATAGAAAATAAATTAAAGTAATTAGTAATTGCCCTTGCCCTTGCCTTTTGGGGTGAAAACAAAAAATGTAAGGCTACCGTTGTTCACGTGAATAGCGACAAACCTTGTCTTGCCTTTGCCTTTTGGGGTGGAGGTACTCTAATCGAGCCATTATGTTTCGAATGGGAGACTGACTTGGATTGATTCTTTTATATGTCTTGATTGATAAATACTTCAATATAAATATTTCACTTGTGCTGTTCGAAGACAAAGCAAATAGAGAGATCAAATCGGAATTATGATCTTTATTTCTCATAAAACTGTATTCGAATGGACATTATAAGCTAAAGAACAATGATTGAACCCAAACCAACTAAATAAAAATCAACAAACTGCGAGGATTTGAGAAAATGTGAATACAAATAGGGTTCTCTTAAGCATAACTGGAATAATGCCGTATGAACTGAGAAAATGGGACATGTGAAATGAATCGATTGGTTGAAAGATAAAAGTTAAAGTTAAAGATGCAACCAATTAGACATGATATAATATTAGCATAATATCCCAAAGTACGAATTAAGTTTACATTTGTCAAAAGTTATAAAGCATGGGAATGCTAGCAATCTTCTCACAAACCTTCTTCTTTGGACTTTCTTCATTTTCCTCACATCATGTGTCATTTTCTTTAGGAAAATTCTAGGGAGGCCAACTTGGGATACCAACTCTTTAATAGAGCATGAGACCCATTGCATTGGTAGGCTCCACCTCTATTAGAGAGTTGGTACACAAGTTGGTATTCAAGTTCTGCTCTAGTATTACCCTTTTCTTTACACTTAAAACAATGTCATTAATGCATAGCTTTTGTTTTCCAAAGTTACCCTTATTGAATGTATTAACTTTCTTTTGAATATATATATATAAAGTAAAAGGGAGAGAATAGTGAAACATTCAAAATACCAAAAAATTCCATTGGTTAATGCAAACATTAAGAATTGAAATTATTAATTAAATGAGGATAATACGGTAAATTTACACTTTTTAATATCAAAAAATTTAAAATTAAAAGAAAAATAAGATAATAGATCCTCTTTTTATGGAACACAACTACCAATTGTCTTTTTTAATTCTAAAATAAATTTTTTTTTTAAAAGCCTCTCACAAGTGTGGAAGCACATGCAAAGAGACTAGTTACTATTTAAAAAATAATAAATGTTATTTAATATGATAAAAAAAAAATCTTAATTTAACAAACACAAAATTTTGACAATCTGAAATTCTGAAACATTAGTAGATAACCCTTTTCTAGTTTGGTAGCATATCAAATTTTGATTGATATAAAATATCCCCCAGTTCCTAAAAAAATACAAAGTTCAATTAAAAAAAATCAAATTTAGGATATTAATAATTAAAACATTAAGAAGGAAATATGAAAACATTGAAAAAACAACCCGGCCACAAGGGCGGAAGGAAGATGGTACATAGTGGTATGGCTGGCAAGAGAAGCAACATATTTTGAGAGACGGACTGGGCTGGTCGGTAAAACAAAATATTATTTTAATAATTTCTATTTTTATTTTTCCCATTTGTAAATTTTTTTAGATTAATTAAATGTAATATAAAAGTCAATATATTTAAAACAACACTAAAGAAAGTGACACATGGCTTGATGAGAAAGGAAAATGTCATAAAAAGAAAATTAGAAAGAAAGTGTCTAGCATTCCCGATAAAATTTACTGCAACAACTTACCGCAACAACGCAAAAACAAAACCAAAAGAAAATGTCAATAGGAGTGAAAATGATGGGTAAATTAGACATTTTATTGTTCTAGGTTGACAAATGGAATTTTTTAGTTGTACTATCTTGCCCTTGATCTTTCAAGTTCAACATAATGTGATTTGACTGAGAGTTTTTCTTAATAATATTTCTATTATATATAAGGGGCTTGTACATTTGTCCATGTATGTGAGGTCTTAACTTCAACTTCTATTATTAAAAAGTATTTAAAAATAGGAACCAAAACGTGCAATCGCAATCGCCGCAACAAACGAACACACAAAATGAATCAATGCACTGCCAGACTACATCTGTAATGGGAAATAATACAAAATCTTATATAATCTCGCCAGCCGCCCCGTCGACTTGCTGTGCACCCTATGACCCTGTGGGTTTGAACACGTATGAATGAATTGTCAACCTCCACAGCCATTATTGACATTTGGATGAGACTGAAATTTTTGTATGAACCGTCATGTACTGTGCTTCCTTCGTCGCATTTATTTGTCTTTGAAAAAATAAAATAAAAAAAGTTTTATGAGCTCATGGAATTTGATCCTATAAATCTGGTACGGTAAAACACTTGTCTTCCCCAACTGCATATTCCACCATCTTCCTCATCCTCAGCTTTTGGTTAAACTTGTGTTTTATTTTAGAGAGAACAAAAAAGAGAAGAGAAGAAAGAATGGGTTCAAATGGTTTGATAGAGAAGCCACATGCAGTTTGCATACCATTCCCAGCTCAAGGCCACATTAACCCAATGCTGAAACTAGCAAAACTCCTCCACTACAAAGGTTTTCATATAACCTTTGTGAACACAGAGTTCAACCACAAACGCCTCCTTAAATCCAGAGGTCCCAACTCTCTCGATGGCCTTCCCTCCTTTCGATTCGAGACCATTCCCGACGGCCTGCCACCGACTGATGCCAATGCCACCCAAGACATACCATCCTTATGTGAATCCACTAGGAAACACAGCTTGCCTTACTTCAGAGACCTTTTGTCTAAGCTGAACTCTTCGACTGGTTGCCCTCCTGTAAGTTGTATAGTTTCTGATGGTGTCATGAGCTTCACTCTTGATGCAGCCCACGAACTCGGCATCCCAGAAGTGCTTTTCTGGACAACTAGTGCTTGCGGCTTCTTGGCCTATGTACACTACCACCGCCTCATTGAAAAGGGTCTCACTCCTCTCAAAGGTATTAATCTCACTCTGACTTTTTCATGAACATATCTTGACTGATTTATATTTTATATTTAGTTTTGTATATGAATATCTTAACCTAACCATGTTGCTTAATAGAATAATAACGCACTATTTCTTTGTTTGATTCACAGATGCCAGTTATTTGACAAACGGCTATTTGGAGACGCAGATAGATTGGATACCAGGCATGAGAGGCATCCGACTAAAGGACATCCCCAGCTTCATTAGAACCACAGACCAAGATGATCTCATGCTGGATTTTGTGGTGCATGAAACAGAGCGAACTCGAAAAGCTTCTGCTGTCGTCTTGAACACCTTCCATGACTTCGAACATGAAGCTTTAGATGCACTTTCAACTTTGCTACCGCCTATTTACTCCATTGGACCCCTACATCTACAGATTAACCAGATCCCGGCAGATAGCGAGTTGAAGGACATAAGATCAAACCTATGGACAGAGGAACCAGAGTGTCTAGAATGGCTTGACTCTAAAGAACCTAACTCTGTGGTTTATGTCAACTTTGGCAGCATCACAGTGATGACAGCAGAGCAGCTAATTGAGTTTTCTTGGGGACTTGCAAACAGCAATCAGACCTTTTTTTGGGTGATTAGGCCTGATCTTGTTGGTGGGGATTCAGCTGTGGTTCCACCAGAGTTTGTGGAAGAGACCAAAGAAAGGAGCCTATTGGCACATTGGTGCCCTCAAGAACAAGTCCTGAGCCATCCGGCTGTAGGAGGGTTCTTGACTCACAGTGGTTGGAACTCTACCATTGAAAGTGTGTGTGCTGGAGTGCCCATGATCTGTTGGCCCTTCTTCGCAGAGCAACAAACCAATTGTAGGTACAGTGAGAAAGAGTGGGGCATTGGCATGGAGATTGAGAGTGATGTTAAAAGAAACTACATAGAGGGGCTTGTGAGAAAGTTAATGGAGGGAGAGGAGGGCAAAGATATGAGGAAGAAAGCTCTGGAATGGAAGAAGTTGGCAAAGGAGGCCATCAGCCCTAATGGCTCATCATTTGCGGCTTTGGACAAAATGACTAACCAGGTGCTTCTATCTCCAAGAAAGTAGAATTGATCAAAATTCTACCTAGTTGCTACTTTGTGTTCGGCCTAGTTAAACCCCAACTATTTGTACAACATATCATGCATTCTTATGTTTTGTAGACGTGGATAAGTCAAATTTGAAGAGTGTATTTTGTTGCAATAATAAACAAACGTAAATTATTGCACGCCAAACTGAATATGGGAAATAATACAAAATCGAATCTATCATTGACTGCCGTTCCAAAGATTATAACGGTGCCGTGTTGGACTTGAAAGTTTATTAAGTGATTGATCCATTTTCTTTCTTTCCGATAAAACTGATACTGCAAAAGCCTTATCTTCTCCACAACCATATCCCATTTTCGTTAGCTTTGTCCAAATTTATTTGCGAGAACGAGAATGAGTTCTATTGGTTTGACAAAGAAGCCACATGCAGTTTGCATACCATACCCAGCTCAAGGTCACATAACCCCAATGCTGCAATTAACCAAACTCCTCCATTACAAGGGCTTTCACATAACCTTTGTGAACACCGAATTCAACCACAGACGCCTTCTTAAATCCCGAGGTCCCAACTCTCTTGATGGCCTCCCATCGTTTAGGTTCGAAACCATTCCTGATGGCCTCCCTCCAACAGATACCAATGCCACCCAAGACGTAACCGCTCTATGCGTTTCCACTAGGAAAAATTGCTTAGCACCCTTCAGAGACCTTTTGTCAAAGCTCAATTCTTTGCCTGATTCCCCTCCAGTTACTTGTATAGTTTCTGATGGTGGCATGACCTTCACTCTTGATGCAGCCCAAGAATTGGGCATTCCGGAAGTTATTTTCCAGACTCTAAGTGCTTGTGGCTTGATGTGCTACGTTCAGTGTCGCCCTCTCATCGAAAAGGGCTTAATACCTCTTAAAGGTACATACACCGACTTCAAATTCCTGAGTGGTCATTTGGGAACACTGACTTTGTACAAAAAATGTTTCATATTTAACTAGAATTTTAACTCACTGGTACTATTACTTAATTTGATTTGCAGATGCTAGCTATATGACAAATGGGTATTTGGATACTGAGATAGATTGGATACCAGGCATGAGAGGTATCCGATTGAGGGACATCCCAAGCTTCATCAGAACCACAGACCCAAATGACTTCATGCTGGATTTTGTATTGGTTGTGATGGCACGAGCTAAAAGAGCTTCTGCCATAATTTTGAACACGTTTGATGCGTTAGAGCATGAAGTTTTAGATGGACTATCGACTTTGCTACCTTCTGTTTATTCCGTTGGACCCCTACATCTACAGCTTAATCAGATCCCAGCAGATAACGAGTTGAAGTCCATTGGATCAAACCTATGGACAGAAGAACCAGAGTGTCTTGAATGGCTTGACTCTAAAGAACCTAACTCTGTGGTTTATGTCAACTTTGGAAGCATCACAGTAATGACAGCCGAGCAGCTGATTGAGTTTGCTTGGGGACTTGCAAACAGCAACCAGACCTTTTTTTGGGTGATCAGGCCTGACCTTGTTGGTGGGGAAGCAGCTGTGGTTCCACCAGAGTTTATGCAAGACACCAAAGAAAGGGGTCTATTGGCAAGTTGGTGCCCTCAAGAACAAGTTCTGAGCCACCCAGCTGTAGGAGGGTTCTTGACACACGGTGGTTGGAACTCTACCCTTGAGAGTTTGTGTGGTGGAGTGCCCATGATCTGTTGGCCCTTCTTTGCCGAGCAACAAACCAATTGTAGGTTCTGTTGCAAAGAGTGGGGCGTAGGCATGGAGATAGAGGGTGATGTTAAAAGAAACTACGTAGAGGGGCTTGTGAGAAAGTTAATGGAGGGAGAGGAGGGCAGAGAGATGAGGAAGAAAGCCTTGGAATGGAAGAAGTTGGCAAAGGAGGCCACCACTGGTCCAAATGGGTTATCTTTTGTGGGTTTGGACAAATTGGTTAACCAGATGCTTCTATCTCCGAGGAATTAGAAATTTAGAATTGATTCAAAATCTATCTTGTTTTTACTTTGTATTTGTCCAAGAAGTTTACCTATTTAGCTTAATAATGCTTCTATCACGAATTCATTTTTCAGGTATGCATTTACTTACCACATTGATGCACGATACCAAAGTTTCATGGCCACGTTGTTGATCGGGAAATAATCGATGGGTCATGTGTGATAAAAGCTCCCTTTGTTACTACACCTAACATACCTAAAGAGCTTGACATAACTATCTTACACTAGTCTGCCTAAATTCCTGCATTGGACTTCCTTACTGTGCATTCTTAGGTTAATACACCAAGATTATCTTCTTTTTGCAACAACAACACAGCCGCCCCCCCCTCCCCTCCCCTCTCTCTTCTCTCTCACTCTCTCTCTCTCACTCTCTCATATAAATATACAAATATATTATTTAAAAACATCATAGGGAGCAGAATGTGCAATCAAATAAACAAACCTCAAAAGTCTTCATGGAGAAGACATACAATCAAAACAAATAAACAAACAAACAAACATTTTGCATGCAAGACCAGAGTATGAGAAAGAGTAAAAAAATAGTATATACTCTGTACTGCCGTCCCAAGATTATGGCAAAATTATATACTGACAGACCTGCATTGCACGCATGAACAGCGTAGGACAGAGAGAGAGAGAGAGCCTAAGATAAGATAAAAAACAAGCTTCATGCAAGTGAAAGACATGAAAACAGAGGTACCGCATTCAGAAAAATTAAAGGCAAATCCCATAGAGGCATTTTAACGAACAATTCACGTGCAAACATAAACAGCCAATTCTTAATCTACCTAGCGTGGAGATCAAACATTATAAAAAATACACTTCACACCAAAGTAATTACCAACACAAAAAGAAGCGTTTAACCTTAAAGAGACTCAGCGCAGGCTAGCAATGGTCCTCCGAGTGTGCAATGTCTGCTTCCCAAGAAAACTGCATTTCCGATATAAATGAAGCAAATTGATGTCAATTGGTAGGGTTGTCTGTACCTACAGCCTACAGACTCTTTAATATGTCTAAATTTATAATTTCTTTTATTTCGGATGAAATCTTTCGGGATGTTTAGCTGATAACAGTGTTCCGGATTACTAACGGCACAAAAAGGAGGGAAGGGTTTTTTGAAATGAAAATGGCCGCTTATGTAAATAGTTGGTAATTCTATAGGTAAGCTCAATTTAGTTGGGGGATGTGATGAACACCATTGTTGTGATTCTGTGATTATTGCGAGTCTTTGAGTCTTGAAAACTCAATCTGCTCTCCAAGATTTTGCTGCCATTTTTTCAATCTTACGTTCTCAGATCAGATGGACCAAATTACAGCTACTCTTTTTCTTCAAGGGTGAACGAACGGTCCTACGAGTGCCAAGTCGATCATAGAAAGGAGAGTGGATTGGCTGTTTATTTGGTTCAGCATAAGGCCATGCACGGATACAGAAATTAGAATTGATCAAAATTCTACCTGGTTGCTGCTTTGTATTTGGCCTAGTTAAACCCAAAATCGAAACATGTTGACATACAACATACCTTGCATTCTTAGGAGAAACTAGTCGGTGTGACTCAGTGATTGGTGTTTTCTGTTTATACTCCGAGACTTGTTGCATACCAAAAGAAAAGGTGTAAAAAAACAAAACCCCGAAACTCTTCAGTATAGAACACATAATTATCAAATCAAAACAAATAAACAAACATAAATGATTGCATGCCAAACACAATGCGGGAAAGAATACAAAATCGAATATTATTGACTGCCGTCCAAAACATTATAAAACCTCGTCATGGACTGTGACTTATTGGACTTGAAAGTTTACCAAGTGATTGATCCCTTTTCTCTCTTTCCTATAAAACTGGTACTGCAACAGGCTTCTCTTCTCCACAACCATATCCCATTTTCATTAGCTTTGTCCAAATTTATTTGTGAGAATGGGTTCTATTGGTTTGACAGAGAAGCCACATGCAGTTTGCATACCATACCCAGCTCAAGGTCACATAACACCAATGCTTCAATTAGCCAAACTCCTCCATTACAAGGGCTTTCACATTACCTTTGTGCACACAGAGTTCAATCACAGACGCCTGCTTAAATCCCGAGGTCCCAAATCTCTTGATGGCGTCCCATCCTTTAGGTTTGAAACCATTCCCGATGGCCTCCCTCCAACAGATGCCAATGCCACCCAAGACATAACCGCTCTATGCCTTTCCACTAGTAAAAATTGCTTAGCACCCTTCAGAGACCTTTTGTCAAAGCTCAATTCTTTGCCTGATTCCCCGCCAGTTACTTGTATAGTTTCTGATGGTGGCATGACCTTCACTCTTGATGCAGCCCAAGAATTGGGCATTCCGGAAGTTATTTTTGAGACACTAAGTGCTTGTGGCTTGATGTGCTACCTACAGTATGGCCCTCTCATTGAAAAAGGCTTAATGCCTCTTAAAGGTACATACTCATACTTCAAATTTCTGAGTGGTCATTTGGGAACACTGACTTTGTACTAAAAATGTTACATATTTAACTAGAATGTTAACTCACTGGTACAATTTCTTAATTTGATTTGCAGATCCTAGCTATTTGACAAATGGGTATTTGGATACTGAGATAGATTGGATACCAGGTATGAGAGGTATCCGATTGAGGGACATCCCAAGTTTCATCAGAACCACAGACCCAAATGACTTCATGCTGGATTATCTATTGGTAGAGATAGCACGAGCTAAAAGAGCTTCTGCCATCATTTTGAACACGTTTGATGCATTAGATCATGAAGTTTTAGATGGACTTTCGACTTTGCTACCACCTGTTTATTCCGTTGGACCCCTACATCTACAACTTAATCAGATCCCAGCAGATGACAAATTGAAGTCCATTGGATCAAACCTATGGACAGAAGAACGAGAGTGTCTTGAATGGCTTGACTCTAAAGAACCTAACTCTGTGGTTTATGTCAACTTTGGAAGCATCACAGTCATGACAGCTGAGCAGCTGATTGAGTTTGCTTGGGGACTTGCAAACAGCAACCAGACCTTTCTTTGGGTGATCAGGCCTGACCTTGTTGGTGGGGAAGCAGCTGTGGTTACACCAGAGTTTATGGAAGAGACCAAAAAAAGGGGTCTATTGGCAAGTTGGTGCCCTCAAGAACAAGTTCTGAGTCACCCAGCCGTAGGAGGGTTCTTGACACACAGTGGTTGGAACTCTACCCTTGAGAGTTTGTGTGGTGGAGTGCCCATGATCTGTTGGCCCTTCTTTGCAGAGCAACATGCCAATTGTAGGTTCTGTTGTAAAGAGTGGGGCATAGGTATGGAGATAGAAGGTGATGTTAAAAGAAATTACGTAGAGGGCCTTGTGAGAAAGTTAATGGAGGGAGAGGAGGGCAAAGAGATGAGGAAGAAAGCCTTGGAATGGAAGAAGTTGGCAAAGGAGGCCACCACTGGTCCAAATGGGTTATCTTTTGTGGGTTTGGACGAAGTGGTTAACCAGGTGCTTCTATCTCCGAGGAATTAGAAATTTAGAATTGATTCAAAATCTATCTAGTTGTTGCTTTGTATTTGTCCAACAAGTATACCTATTGAGCTTAATAATACTTCTATCACAAAACCATTTTTCAGGTCTACATAAGATCGGTCTAATGTAAAATGAAGTCTACGGCAAATGTAATTGACATCGGTTACCACATTGATGCACGATATGAAAGTTTCATGGCCACGTTGTTGATCGGGAAATGATTGATGGGTCATGTGTGATAACAAAAGCCCTCTGTTACTATACGTAAAATACCTAAAGAGCTTGACAACCATGTTATTCTAACTCACTTACACTAGCCAGCCTAAATTCCTGCATTGAACTTCATAAATGTGCATTCCTGGGTTAATATACCAGAGATCAGAGTAACAAGGTCATTTGGTTACCAGAGAGGGAGAGAAACTCCCCTATCCCATCCAGGGTTCACTGCCCCCCCTCTTACCCTCTCTCTCTCTACATCGATTGATCAAATGAGTTCTTTTGATAATATAAATATACAAATATTTTATTAAAAAATTTAAAAGGAACGAGAACGTGCAAACAAATAAACAATCCTCAAAACTCTTCATGGAGAATACATACTGTCAAAACAAATAAACAAACAAAGAAACTTTAGTGCATGCCAGACCCCAAGTATCGTATATACTCTCGACTGCCGTCCCAAGATTATGGCAAAATTATATACTGACAAACTTGCATTGCACCCATGAGAGAGAGAGAGAGAGAGAGAGAGAGAGAGAGAGAGAGAGCCAATGCTGCAAATAGCCAAACTGCTTCATGCAAGTGAAAGAGACATGAAAACAGAGGCACCAATTGATAAAAATAAATAAAGGCGAATCCCATACAGGCATTTTAACGAACAATTCACGTGCAAACGTAAACAGCCAACCCTTAAAGCTACCTAGCGTGAAGATCAACACTATCAAAAATACATTTTACACCAAAGTAATTACCAACAGAAAAACTTTTAACCTTGTTCAGCGCAGTCTTAGCAATTCTACTCCCAGTCTGCAATGTCTGCTTCACAAGAAAACTCCATTTCTGATAGAATTAAAACAAGTAGATGCCAATTGGTAAGGTTATGTACCTACAGCCTCTTTAATATGTTTCGGTTTCTAATTTCTTTTCTTTCGGGATGTTTAACAGTGTTCCGGATTACTAACGGCAGAAGAAAGGAGGGAAGGCTTTGAAATGAAAATGGTAGCTTATGTAAATAGTTGGTCAAATAGTGGTAATTTTATAGGGATAAATTATATTTTCGCCGGCAAATAATTTTTTAATATGAGAGTGACACAAAAATTTTCCCAATTTCAAAATTCGTTTATACCAGAACTCTTCGACAATTAATTAAATTAAAAATTTTAAGATATTTGACAGCTGCTTAAAGGTTTTAATCAAGTTCTTGTACAACATGCTTATTGAGGATAGGTTTTAATCAAGTTCTTGTACAACATGCTTATCGAGGATCTAATCAAGTGGCAGATATTCTTTATAAATGCGGTCATGCTTTTTTAGTTATGTATGTTTGGTTTGGAAATTCTCCAATAGATATTTTACATAGTTGACATTGTGATTTTATATGGTGTAAAGATCCAATCGAATATCTTCTTTGTAATATTTGTTTCTGGACTGAAAAACCCTAAACTCTAAACCCTAAACCCTAAACCCTATCAAAGCATCTTCCAATCCACTCACCGCTACTTTCTCAAAGGGCACCACATGAGCCAGTCATTATACTACATATTTTTTTCTTTTAATTGAGTGGAATTAAACTCTTAACCTATTGTAGCCATAATCCATTTCTCTCACTCTCCCCCACTGCTTGAACTCAATTTTATCTTTTCAAGTCATCATATATTTTCTCTGTTGGCCTAAGTAGGCAAATCTGTTGATGGCTTTCAATGCCTTGACCTCAGAGAAGCCACATGCAGTATGCATGCCATTCCCAGCTCAAGGCCACATAAACCCAATGCTAAAACTAGCCAAACTCCTCCACTTCAAAGGCTTCCATATAACCTTTGTCAACACTGAGTTCATCCACAAACGCCTACTTAAATCCCAAGGCCCCAACTCTCTCAATGACCTCCCCACTTTTCGTTTCGAAACAATCCCCGATGGCCTGCCTCCAGCTGATGCTAATGTTGCTGCCCAACATATGCCGTCCCTCATCCAATCCATTAGGAAACACTGCTTACAACCCTTCAGAGGCCTTCTTTCGAAGCTCAACTCTTCGCCGAATTCATCTCCGGTTACTTTCTGGACAGCCCAAGAACTTCAGTCTCGATGCAGCCCAAGAACTCGGAATTCCGGGTGTTATTTTCTGGACAACCAGTGCTTGTGCCTTCATAGGCTACATTCAGTATGGACCTCTCATTCAAAAGGGTTTAGTTCCTCTTAAAGGTAACAATTAATAAAAAATGATTATGCAGATAAAAACCCAACTGCTTAATTGTTTCTGTTTTTAGTTTTGAAAAAGAAATACTTGTACTTGATGTTTCACATAGAATTTTATCAATTAACTCACTAGTTTTTTTTTTCTTCTTAATTTGATTTGCAGATGCCAGTTACTTGGCAAATGGGTATTTAGATACTGTGATACATTGGATACCTGGAATGAAAAGTATCCGATTGAAGGACATCCCAAGCTTCATTAGAACAACAGACCCAAATGACCCGATTATGGATTTAATTATGGTTGATACAGAACGAGCTAAAAGAGCTTCTGCCATCATATTGAACACGTTTGATGCCTTAGAGCATGAAGTTTTAGATGCACTTTCGACTTTGCTACCACCTATTTACTGCATTGGTCCCCTCTTTCTACAACTTGATCATATCCCAGCAGATAACGAATTGAAGTCCATTGGATCAAACCTGTGGACAGAGGAAACAGAATGTCTTCAATGGCTTGACTCTAAAGAACCCAATTCTGTGGTTTATGTCAATTTTGGAAGCAGCACAGTCATGACATCTGAGCAGCTAACTGAGTTTGCTTGGGGACTTGCAAATAGCAACAAGGACTTTTTTTGGGTCATTAGACCTGATCTTGTTGGTGAAGGGAAATCAGTTGTGGTTCCACCAGAGTTTGTGGAAGAGACCAAGGAAAGGGGTCTATTGGCAAGTTGGTGCCCTCAAGAACAAGTCCTGAGCCACCCGGCTATTGGAGGGTTCTTGACACACAGTGGATGGAACTCTACTATTGAAAGTGTAGGTGGTGGAGTGCCCATGATCTGTTGGCCTTTCAATGCTGACCAACAAACCAATTGTAGGTATTGTTGCAGTGAATGGGGCATAGGGTTGGAGATAGAGGGTGATGTTAAAAGATATTACATAGAGGGGCTTGTGAGAAAGTTGATGGAAGGAGAGGAGGGCAAGAAATTGAGGAAGAAAGCCTTGGAATGGAAGAAGTTGGCAAAGGAGGCTACTACTAGTTCCAATGGATCATCCTTTCTGGATTTGGATCAAATGGTTAACAGGGTGCTTCTATCTCCCAGAAATTAGAATGGAGCAATTGTGTTAATTTTTTTGTCCTAGGTAGCTCTTTGATAAAGAACGCCGCTTGGGTGTCGGGTGAATAGATATTATAAGCCTCTGGAATTGTCCAGAGATTGTGTGTATTGATATTGATTATATAATGCTATACAGGAGTCCTACACCAGTAGGAGATAACTACACGTTACAAGATAAAGAGGAATACAACTGTAATGCTAGGATAAGGACACGTGAGGAATATAATAGATAAACTAAGTAGTAGCATTAGGACTCTCCAGATCAGGATTGGATGCACGGCTCTCATTACACCCCCGCAAGCTGACGGGGCAGTGTTGCACAGGAAGCTTGGAAACAATGTAGAGAAACCGAGCAGTGGAAAGTCCCTTAATAAAAACATCAGCCAATTGGTTTTGGGTTGAACCTCAACTTCCTTTATGGTATCAGAGCAAGGCTTCACGTGTTGGGTTCAACAGCTACACATGCTCCCACGTCACCCAATATGTGTTGACCACGTGTTAGGCTTGAAAGTTTGCCACACGTGCCCGGGGCGTGTTGAGAGTATTTGTCCCACATTGAAAAGTTAAGGGATCAAACCTGGGTTTATAAGGAGTTGAGCTACTCTCCCCATTGCCAATTGATTTTGGGGTGGAACCTCAACTTCCTTCCGTCGGGTTCCTCGATGTTTTTGTTTGTAATTTGCTCTTATTTTTTGTTGGGTACATGAAAATTAATAAACAAAAATTCTGTTGGAACCCAATGGTTTGCTAAGGCTATCCTAAGATCCAATTTTACCAATAAAAACTACGTAATAAGCCATTACTATAGAATTTCGAGTCTATATTGATATGTAGAGTTATGGATTTAGAAATTTAGCATTCTAGTTTTCCTGTTTGAATGTCCACTAGTAACTGAAACTGGCCCCTCCACGGACCACTTACTGAGGCTTGCTTTCAATCCCCTTCAGATTTCCCAATTTTTGAAACTATCCATCCTTTGGGCCATGCCTGAATGTGAAGTGAAATACGAGTTACTTTCTCTTGTTTGGTTCCTTCTTTTACATAAAGGTAAAGAGTTCTTGCAGTCAAGTCACGTAACAAGACAAAGAAAGAAAACTTTTTTGCGATGCAATCTCGTTGAGCCTGTCTTTTTTGACGAGCCACAGAGAGTAAATAAATGCCTCAAAAGAGAGTTGCTATATAAACTCAGGGGTGTATTCAATTGAGATTTTAAAAGATTATTTTGAGATGAATAAGTCATGTAGTATTCAATTAAGACTTTTAAGTAATCTAAACAAATCTTGTGGTATTCCATTAAAATTATTTGAATTTTTAAATGAGGATGTCGAAATCTAGCGGTATTCAATCAAGACTTTAAATAAGTAACAAAAAGTCTTATGGGATTCAAAACGGTGCTAATTTCAAAGGATATTTTAAAATTTAATGTTAAACTTGATCCACTTTACGCAATAAATATAAAGTGTCAAAAAATTGGTGGAGCATACATCCAGAGAACTACAAACACTGAATAGGAGTGAATTTCTATAAACAAATCCATATAAGATAGTACCGATTCTTATTCCGTCAACAAATATAAGATATAAACAAATCCATATAAGAATATGCCGAACCTCCAAGAAATGCTCATGTACATTCATCTTTTGTACGACCCAAATTGGTTGATGGTTAAGGCAATAAATAAAATCATATTTAGAGCATCTCCACCCATAAGGACTAAGTCTAGGACAAGGGCAAGCAATGGCTGCCACTATTCATGTGAATAGTATCAGCCCTTGGATTTGTGGTTCCACCCATGAGGGCTAAGTCTAAGGCAAGAAAGGAAAAAAATATTATGCAACAAAATATAAACAATTTAGAAAGTGAATAAAATTGTTATGTATTTATAGGGAAAACATCTATAATTTTTTGGTAATTTTTTTTTTAAAAAATTGAAACTTTTTTGAATTTTTTAAATATTTTTTTTGCTTGCTGATATCATCATGACATCAACATTGACGTCACAGCCCTCGGGCTGAAGCCCAGGCTAAACCTGCCCTTGGGCTTGCCCGGGCTGGTGGGACCCACGCCAAACTGGGCTAAGGGCCGCCCGATGTAACATCTAGAAAAATATATATATAATAAAATAAAAGGATATTAATAAAATATATTTAGTTAACTTAATTATGAGTTACAGATAAATTTAATTTAGAATAATAATAATAATAATAATATTTATTAATTTAAAAAAAGAAAAAAAGAAAAAAGGGGCCAACGTGTAAGCCAAGCCTTCCTCCCTCCTTCATTCCTCCCCCCTTCCCTCATTCAATCCCTTAACAAAAATCTGGTTTGATCTCAATAGGATAGGTGAGTCACTAGTCTAAGCTAGGAAAATTAATTGCTAAGATAAGATAAATTTTGTTTTGGATGAAAGAAATGGAAGTTGGGGGTGAGGAAGAAAGGAAAAGATAGGAGGAAGAGAAGAAGATAGTTTCTAAGGTGAGTTGATTTCGAAATTTCTGGTTTTAACCTTGTAGTTGTGTGATTTTTATCTCTTAAAGAATAATTTGAGTCCTTTGAATGTTAGGAAGATTGAATTGGAAGAGGTTGAACCTTTATTTTCGGATTGGGTGTATAGAGCATTTTTTTCAACTATGGGTGTTGTTGATTTTGGTTTCATTTTGAGTTTTGATGAGTTAAATTGATAGGTATGAAGTTTAGAAGCGTTTTAGAAGCCTTAGGAACCACTTGGGGTGTTAGAATGGTTGAAAACAATTTTGAACAAAATCTGGAAAAATGTTATTTTCTGGAAATTTTCAGCCTGCGAGCCTCACTTTGGATCTCTGTTTCTCCCAATATTTTGAGTGTTTGAGGAAGTAATTTGTTGGATTTTAAACTAAACATGTCAAGGAACAAAAATAAATTAGTTTCGTCGAATTTGGTTGAGTTTTGATAGGTTGAACACTTGTGCAAAGTTTGGAAAAAATTCGGTTTTCTGCAGAAAAAACCAGTCACGAGCCTAATTTTGGAGCTGGTTTTCTCCTTCGTTTTAGATCCGTTTTCAGTTTGGTTTGTTGGGTTAGGAACTACAGGTACTAAGCTTCAAAACCATTATAAGTTTGCCCATTTTCGTTGACGTTTGGTTGGTCAAAAGGCCTCACAAAAATCTGGGATTAAAACTGGAAAAACAGGGGAAGTTGCAGGATTTTTTTTGGAGACGATGAACAGTAACCTGAACAAGCCCACTCGCGGCTCCGGAAAGTGGCGGCGCGTGGCAGCTGTTCCGGCAGCCTCTGATGCCATATTTTTAGTCCATCTGACTCGATTTCTCGATTCAGAGTCCGACGGTATAGATTTCGGGACCTTTTGAGGGGTTTAGCTTGGAAAGTGGGGTGCACTCTCTATGTTAAGAAAGAAAAATGTTTTTATAAAAAAATTAGATTTTTGTTTCTAACTTCATTGATCTTATCTATTTATCTATTTATTTATTTTCCAAATCTAGGAACGGAGAGAACCCGACCACCTCCGAAGGGTAATTTCGTCCTTTTAGCTTCTTGGATACGAGGTAGGGTCTCTAACTTTTTCCCAATGATTAGACTATATCACTGTTAATCTTGGTGTGTATATATAATATTAAATATGAATATCTTGTTGTTTTGCGTGGTGTGTATTGTTAGGTGAATGCTAATGTTGTTTTATGGATGTTTATCGAATATTATATGATGTTTGATGAATATTACTATCTATGTGAGTAAATTTGAAATATTATTATTTTTATTTGAATTGTCATCATTCCACAAACGTTTGAGCTGCATTTACATATGGATCATAAATCCAGTTGTGTTGGGTTAAGTGCGTAGTTTAAGGTATATCTAAAGGGTGGGAGAAGACTTTAGATATATCAGGAAAAAATTGTGGAATATATTCGGGTGGCGGGAGCAGAGCTTGAATATATTAAGGTGATGGGAGCAGGGTCTCTAACGAAAAGTGAAAGTTGAGAAATTCGTAAACAAAATGAACTTGGGGTAAGGGATGGATGGGCACTAATTCGTATTTTAGGGTATTCGGAGCCACAATGGTAAAATGCATGGTATGGGACATGCAGGCTTGATGCCCTAAAGTAGGAATTAGTGGGTTTAGAAGGGAGTGAGTTCATGACATCATCACATATGCATAACTTATTTATTTGTAATTGTGTATTGCATGCCATTTTGGTTAGCGGTGATAACTGGCTTTGAAGGGGGGGGAGGTTACAGGTACTCTCCTGGGCATTAAAATGCTCACACCCAAATAGATGTTGCAGGTTTCAATGCAAATCCCGAGGAAGGAGAAGTTCCACCCGAGGACTAGATAGATGTTGTTAGATAATGTTTGTAAAAATATTAAGGAATAAATTGTGTAGAATATTACTGTAGTGTGTGTAACTAACTTTGAGCTACTGTGACTTTACTTTGTACTTATTAAAATAAGTTTGTAATATTATTTGCTCTATTTCTATCATATCATAGTTATCAGAGTTTGTTTTTATAACTATGGTATGATTCATGCCTTAATTCGAAGATAGTCCCTATTTTTGAAATTGGGGCGTGACATGCTGCGCTGGAGTCACTTGGGCTGTCTCTGGGGGGCCTCTTGCCTGGCTTTGTTGTGTGCGGTGGAGTTGCTCTTATGTGGGGATTTGATACTTTTGGCGTAGAAGAGGTGAGGCAATTTGCTCCAATAATTGGACTGTACTAAAGTTATTTGTGAATAATTTTTTGGTTATATTCTTATTTTTTTATGAACCTTTCACCTCAACAAATTTCAATTTCCAACATAATAATTGAAATAAATTATTACTAAATGCCTGATAACTTTTTAAATTACCTAACACCAGTTAATATATATTTATTTAGACTGAGAATGACAAATTTAAATATTTTTTTTCATACATAAAATGACATTAGATGTGTATTCTCCTTTGTATCTTGCGTGCCAACGTCTTTTCAATTTCACCTTATATTAAATTCTAACTCACCATAAATATATATAATTACATACATATATTTAGTAACTTTTCAAATTAATTATGATAATTACCCGCCAGCAACTATGATAAGTACAGTTTGTAAGAAAATAATTAAATAGAGAGCTGATTTCCCCACTCTCTTTTTCTCCACTTACACTCCCTTTTACTTTTTAATACTTTTTAATCAATTTTGTTCATTCTCTTTCCTATTCTACCCTTACTCTACACTAATTTCTTTTTACTTCACTTTTATATTAGTTTTTTTCTTTATATTTAATTTTCCAACTAGTACTCCATTTTTAGTTTTTTTTTCCTTTAGTTGAGTAAGAAATTAAGTTTTTTTTTTCCTTTTAATACTAGAAATGAAGTGTAAGTTAGAAAATTAAGTATAAAGAAAAAGAAATAATATAAAAGTGAAGCAAAAAAGAAATTAACGTAGAATAAGGGTAGAATAGGAAAGAGAATGAACAAAATTAATTTAAAAGTATTAAAAAGCAAATGGAAGTGTAAATGAAGGAAAGAGAAGTTGGGAATTCAGCTCCCATTAAATATGACACATTATTAAGAGATGTGGAAGGGTGTCAGGCAAGTCAATTTTTTTTCCTGAACATTTTGCACTATTTGCCTAACAGCGTGGGCATGTGCTCTCACACAGTTCACACATCCAAGACTGAGGAGCACACTTATCAGGCATCTTAGACACCACCAAAACACACACACACGTGGAGAGTCGGTTACTCCTGTTGCAAAACTCATTGACCTTTAGGTCCCGTTTGACTCACGCACAAGATTTGATGAGAAATTTTCCAGGTATATAGAAAATTTCTATTTTTTTTTATGCGGCGAGGAAATCATTTCATGTGAGCCATGCATTATTAATGCCCGGGAACTCCCTATCCCAGCACAGTTCATTGACCTTTTTACCACTTTAAAACTCCAAGTTACGTACTCTTTGTCATTGATTAGCATCCCATTTTCCTGGTTCGTGTTTGATTTGGGAGAGACGGGGAGAGAGGGATGAGTTCAATTGCTGCCTTGACCTCAGAGAAGCCACATGCAGTCTTCGTGCCATTCCCATCTCAAGGTCACATAAACCCTCTCATGCAAAGGCTTCCACATAACCTTTGTGAACAGCGAGTACAACCACAAACGCCTCCTTAAATCTCGAGGTCCCGACGCTCTTAACGGCCTCCACACGTTTCGATTCGAGACCATTCCCGATGGCCTCCCTCCAACCGATGCCAATGCCACCCAAGACATACCATCCTTATGTGATTCCACTAGCAAACACTCCTTGCCTCACTTTAGAGACCTTCTCTCCAAGCTCAATTCTTCGCCCGATTCTCCACGTGTCACTTGCGTAATCACTGATGGTGTTATGAGTTTCACTCTTGATGCAGCTCAGGAACTTGGTGTTCCCGCAGTTTTTTTCTGGACACCTAGTGCTTGTGGTTTCATGGGCTACGTTCAGTTTCATCAACTCATCGAAAAAGGTCTCACTCCTTTTAAAGGTATTAATCAATCAATCGTCTGATTAAGAGTAAACTGCCGTTTTTCCCTCTGAACAAAACATAACAGACTTTGTTAATTTGATTTGCAGATGCCAGTTATTTTACAAACGGGCATTTAAATACTGAGCTAGATTGGGTACCAGGCATGAGGAACATCCGTTTGAAGGACTTCCCAACCTTCATGAGAACCACAGAGCCATATGACATCATGCTGAATTTTCTGGTGGGTGAAACAGAGAGAACTATGAAAGCTTCCGCTGTCATTCTGAACACATTTCATGACTTGAAACATGAAGTAATAGACGCACTTTCAACTTTGCTTCCACCTGTTTACTCCATTGGACCCCTACACCTACAACTCAAACAGATCCCAGCAGATAACGAGTTGAAGTCGATTGTTTCAAACCTATGGATAGAGGAGCCAGAGTGTCTTCGATGGCTCGACACCAAAGAACCCAAGTCTGTGGTTTATGTCAACTTTGGAAGCATTGCAGTCACCACAAATGAGCAGCTGATTGAGTTTGCTTGGGGACTTGCAAATAGCAAAAAAAACTTTCTATGGGTGATTAGGCCAGACCTTGTTAGGGGAGAATCAGCTGTGGTTCCGGCAGAGTTTTTGGAAGAGACGAAATACAGGTCTCTATTGGCACATTGGTGCCCTCAAGAACAAGTCCTGTGCCACCCAGCGGTAGGAGGGTTCTTGACGCACAGTGGATGGAACTCTACACTGGAAAGTTTGTGCGGTGGGGTGCCTCTGATCTGTTGGTCCTTCTGTGGAGAGCAGCCAACCAATTGTAGGTACAGCTGCAGAGAATGGGGCGTAGGGTTGGAGGTAGGAGATGATGTGAAAAGAAATTATGTGGAGGAGCTGGTCAGAAAGTTGATGGAGGGAGAGGAGGGCAAAAAGATGAGGAAGAAAGCCTTGGAATGGAAGAAGTTGGCAGAGGAGGCTACTACTGGTCCAAATGGATCATCCTTTTTGGATTTGGAACAAATGGTTAACAAGGTGCTTCTATCTTCCAGAAATTAGAATGTATTAATTTTGTCACATGAACTTGTCCTTGGTACCACTTTCAAAACTCTATTTCCAGGAAAAATTCTTGGGTGATGTAGCTGAAGAAGTTGTCTTCTGAATTCCCTGATTTTTGTTTTTGTTTTTTTGTTCGTAATTTGCGCATCTTTTTTGTTTGACCAAAATACTATTATTGAGTATTTTTTTGGGTGGTGTGCAATGTTTCTTACATTAAGGCACACTGGTATCACTCATTCCAACACAATGAAACTCGAGTTTCGCCCAGTGTTGTAGTGTTACTGTCATCGATTTCGTCAATCTTGATCTTATGTTTTAACTTGGTGTGAGAATAGATCTAAAGTTGGTTTTCTCATTGAAGACAGCAGGTCTTTCTTTTCCTTTTTATCGTGATTATAAGTTCTGTTTTGGTGTTTCGTCAGGCAATATTGCGGCAAATAGATTAGCTCGATTGTCACTGTCCTTAAACCGAACACTCTGTTTGATAACAGAATTGATGAAAATAAGGACGAAATTGACACACAAATGGAATTAAGCTGACAAAAGTTGTTACTGATAAATTGTTTAGTCTATGATGAATTTTATTGAGAGGTGTTATTGGAACTCCAAAAATTATCATGCACTACTCCCTTATAAAATCATAAGAGATCATTACAATTGAATGAATGTATGGTGTCTTCTTTGAAGGGTCAATAATAGTTCTCATTTTACATTTTTACAAGGCATTCTTCATATTTAAATGAAAAAGGTGAATGTGCAAGGGACTTGTAGCTCAAGTGATTAAGAACAATTACACTTGCACCCGAGATCCTAGATTCGATTCCTCTTCCCTCAATATCGCTTGTATAAAAAATAAAAATAAAAAGCAAATGCATAAAACAACGCACATGTTCTTTCAAATGGAACTAACTAATGGGCATTGGCATAGACTCTTCGACATCTAGCCACAAGGATTTTCTAATGACTGGTAACTAGCATAGGCAAATGGAAAAAGAAAGATTTAATGAGATTCTAGGGTGGTCACAATGACAAATTATATGGTTTAGTCAGATTTGAAATTTTATAAGGGGCTGAAGTGACTAAGAATATTTGTCTCTATAACCAAGCTCATGTATTTTATTCCCTCTTTTCAATATAGCTAGTATGAACGACAATTTAAAAATTCAAAAATATTAAACTAAACCAAAAAGTAATAACATCCATAATTAATAGCGACAAATAATGTTTGTTCTTCATAAAATGTAACCTTAGATACACAGGAGCATAGTTTGTTATTTTATTTTATTTTATAAATTACTGAATAATCATTTAAGGCTAATTATCTTTGCACTCATGCTTTAGTCATCTACACTCCAAACTGAATATTCTACAACTTTTTGATGCACAATGCAAAGTACTTTTAAAATTAGTAACTTTGTTTACGATAGAATTCAATCTTAAAAGGGTATAATTGGTAAGACAAGTTACGGAGAGATAAGACAAAATACGGTAAAAAGTAGAGAAGTGTAAGTGAAAAAAATGGGAGTATGAAACTTCCTTTTCTTTTGGGTCATGCTAGGAGACCAACTTGTGTACCAACTCTCTAATAGAGGTGGAGCCCACCAATACAATGGGTTTCACGCTCTATTAGAGAGTTGGTATCCCAAGTTGGTCTCCTAAGTTGGTCTCTCTAGCATTTTCCTTTTCTTTTTCCCAATGCGAAAATCGCTGTTCTAGTCATCAACTTCTAACATTTATCATTAGTTACATCATTTAATCTAACCGAATTTGTGTCCTTTATAATTTATGCCCTAAAACTTCTCCTTTTTTTTATACTAGCTTATCCAATATAGTTCCCTACAATTTCTATTTCCTAGACATATACCTATCATTTTATAAGCCTATGTGTAAAACCCAATTTCAAACTTAAATGACCAGTATGATATAAGAGGTCATAATATTCCTATATTTTTATAATTTATTCCAAGCATTAACTGCCGTAATTGTAATTAAAACTCTCTATTAATAGCATATCAATCACCCCAATTTCTTTTGGTTGCCTTTCCCTCTAACATATTACCCCTTAAAATTGCAAACCAATAAAAGTATATGTAAATTACATCTCCAATAATGTACATGTGAAAAATATAAATAGAAATATATACGCATAAAAATATAGGTATATTATTTACCAAAAAAAAAAATTAGGTTAGTTACTTTGTAATTGAAATTTTCGTATATTTTTCATACATTAAAAATAGGTACACAATAATTTATAAAAAATAGGTACATTGTATAATTGAAATTTATGCACATTTTTTATAAATTAAAAATAGGTACATTATTTAGAAGAAAAAAAGGTACGTTATTTAGAAGAAAAGAAGATACATTTAGAGAAAAAAAAATATAAACATTATTTAGAGGAAAAAATAGGTACATTATTTAGAGAAAAAATAGGTTCATTTAAAAAAAATGTTTAAAAAAATAAAAAAATAGATTATCAAATTATTTTTCAACATAATTAGAATGTACACTATTATTCATAAAACTATAATAAAATAGATTGCTAGTCGTATAATTCATAAAGGAAAACAACATAATTTTTTATATTAAATAAACCAAAATGTTAATCACCTATAGATTACTAATACGTTAATGTTGAATTTAATATTTAATTTTAAATAAGTTTCTAAATTAATTCCTACATCCATTACAACCATTTGAAGATCTTTCCAAATTCAACGTGTCTCATTAGTTACACCGCGCCCTCCTCCCCCCTCCCCCTCTTCCATAACAGATTAACTTAAAAATAGGGGTAGTTTTGGAATCCGAAAAATATAATAAATCAGATTTTAAGTTATATTAGGTAACTTGCTTAGTTGAATTATAGTCATCGGGTATTATTTGAAAAAATTGAATATTTTAAATAGAAAAATAAAAGAAAGGGTTGTAGGTGATTTAAAATGAATTTGAAGGGTATAAGCTCAATTTACTAAATTCAGTGTGTATGGCCCATGAAGAAATTATGAAAGTTGCCGGCCAGCATTTCTCTTCTGATTATGGCTGAACCTTGTGTGCGTTTTGGAGTCCACACACATTTCACACATTTCACACTTGCCCATGCAACAATGTCTCCAATCTAACACGCTAATCAGGCAGTCATTGTGCGAGCATGTGTTCTGGACACCGTGGGCTTGGACTCATTTGGAATTTCGGTCTCTGAGATTATAATAATCATAACACGAGGAATGGTTGGCACTTAATTTATCTTAAAAAAACAGATAGAGGATCCGAAAAATGCATCAAACGGTCAAGAAGCACTTGCACCGCACAGTGAAGCCCTTGACCCTTCACCACTATAAAACTGCAAGTTCTTACACTTCTCTAAGCATCCCGTCATCTCCATTTCCCTTCAGCTCTTTTGTGTAGGATATCATACAGAGAAAATGAGTCCAGTTGCCTCCAAAGAGAAGCCACATGCAGTTTTTGTACCCTTCCCAGCCCAGGGTCACATAAACCCTATGCTGCAATTAGCCAAGCTCCTCAACTACAAAGGCTTCCACATAACCTTTGTGAACACAGAGTTCAACCACAAGCGCATGCTTGAATCCCAGGGTTCCCAAGCTCTCGACGGCCTCCCTTCGTTTCGATTCGAAACCATTCCCGACGGCCTCCCTCTGGCTGATGCCGATGCCAGGCGGAACTTGCCTTTGGTGTGCGACTCCACTAGTAAAACCTGCTTGGCACCCTTCGAGGCGCTTTTGACCAAGCTCAACTCTTCACCCGATTCCCATCCTGTGACTTGTATTGTTGCTGATGGTGTCACCAGCTTCACCCTTGATGCAGAGCATTTCGGGATCCCAGAAGTGCTTTTCTGGACAACTAGTGCTTGTGGCTTGATGGGCTACGTTCAGTATTACCGTCTCATTGAGAAGGGCCTCACTCCTCTTAAAGGTACTATCAATTAATCATTCAGGAAAAAAAAAAAAAAAACAGAAGTTCACTTTCTTTCTTTTTTAACTTAACTGTTAGCTAACTAGTTCCATTGATTTCTTAATTTGATCTGCAGATGCCAAGGATTTTGCAAATGGGTATTTGGATACAGAGATTGATTGGATCCCAGGCATGAAGGATATCAGATTGAAGGACATGCCTAGCTTTATTAGAACCACAGACCCAAACGACATCATGCTGCATTATATGGTGTCTGAAACAGAGCGATCCAAAAAGGCTTCTGCTATTATTTTGAACACATTTGATGCCTTGGAGCAAGAAGTTGTGGATGCCCTTTCCACTTTGCTACCTCCTATTTACTCCATTGGACCCCTTCAGCTACCATACAGCGAGATTCCATCAGAATACAATGATTTGAAGGCGATCGGATCGAACCTGTGGGCAGAGAATACGGAGTGCCTTAACTGGCTGGACACCAAAGAGCCCAACTCTGTGGTTTATGTCAACTTTGGAAGCACCACAGTCATGACAAATGAACAGCTGGTTGAGTTTTCTTGGGGACTTGCAAATAGCAAGAAACCATTTTTGTGGATCATCAGGCCTGGCCTCGTTGCTGGAGAAACCGCTGTGGTGCCGCCTGAGTTTTTGGAGGAGACCAAAGAGAGGGGTATGTTGGCAAGTTGGTGCCCTCAAGAACAGGTTCTGCTCCACTCGGCCATTGGAGGGTTCTTGACTCACAGTGGCTGGAACTCTACCCTCGAGGCCTTGTGCGGCGGAGTGCCTCTCATCTGCTGGCCTTTCTTTGCAGAGCAGCAAACAAATGTTAGGTACAGCTGCACACAGTGGGGCATAGGCATTGAGATAGACGGGGAAGTTAAAAGAGATTACATTGACGGTCTTGTGAGGACATTGATGGATGGAGAAGAGGGCAAAAAGATGAGGAAGAAAGCCCTTGAATGGAAGAAGTTGGCAGAGGAGGCCACTGCCCCAAAAGGGTCGTCTTACTTGGCTCTGGAAAATGTGGTTAGCAAAGTGCTTCTTTCCCCGAGAGATTAGAATTGATTCAATTCCCTACTGTTCTTTTTTTCCTTTTGGTGTTTTAATCTGTATTTGGATCATCCAGTTCCTGATAAAAAATAAAATATGTACCGTTTGCCGAGGCTTTTGAGAAATTCAATTGCCTATTAATCTAAATAAAGGGTACTATTTATGTTTTTAATTTGCAGTTTCATGTGTGTACAGTAGGTGGGATCAGTGGCAAATTCAGGATTCAGGATTCAAAATTCAATTGAGCGAAACTTCCAATTCAGCGAAACTTATATTAAAAACTTAACGTTATGAGTGAATCTTATTAATAAATATAAAAATATACACCTAGTAGGGGGACATAATGAACCTCACCATCAAATGCATCTCTATACATAAATAAGAGTTTAGCCAAAAATAAAAATATTCCTTTTCTTAAATTTTAAAAAAAAATTCCAACAAATTCTTTGTTTTCTTGGGTTTGAGATTGTAATCCGACATAACAAAAGATAACATATTTAATCCAACATCTCAACAAAAAATCAAATAAATTCTCATAATAGCATCAATGACTTTAATCAAACATTAACATACCAACAACAAATCAAACATCTCAACAATACTAATATCAAATTAAACATCTCAACAAAATTCCAAAAATCAAATACCTAATTAATTTCAACAAAGTCAACAAATTATAATTTATTCTTAAATAAACCCTAGAATAATAATAAACAATGGAGTCCTGAAACTCTAGCCTCTCTCTCTCTCTCTCTCAGTCCTAAAGGAAAATTCCAAAAAAGGGGAGGAGGAAGAAGCGTCATTGTCCCTTCTCCCCCTTCTCTCTTCTCGTCTTTTCCTTTTAAGTTAGTGAATAAGTCCACTGGGGCATTTTGAATAAAAAAACCTCTTGTGGTGGTTTCTCCTAAGCCATTGTTAGATTGAAGTTCGCCATCACCCATTTTAGTCTATGTTCTCTGTTTGTCCGTATCTGACCCTTCCCTCATTAAGTGACACGTGGATTAGAGTGACCCCAAGCGACCAAGGCTCCAACCAAACGGCATCGTCTACCGATGACGACCGTCTCATTTCAGGAAGCCCCCACTCCTTGGTAGGAGCATACAAACGGTATCTCCTCCCGATGATGATATCCTGGAATTAGATAGCCGTCGCCTCTGATCCAAGCATAACATGTAACGAGGATCGCCTACCGATTCTATAGAATTAACCTCGGAGCACCCGCCCGAAATATCTAAGAACTCGTGTCACCTCAGGCCCTCCCACGAGTCCCACATTGGAAATAAGTAATAAGAGCATGCAAAATGCCCTTTATAAATAAGGCCCCTTCACTACAATGCAAGGGTAAGACTTTTCAGCTTGACTTTTATGCTCAATATATTGTCAACAGTAAAAACTCTTAGAAACAAACTTACTTTGACATCGGAGGGTCTTAGGCTGGTTCCACACGGTTCCATAGACCTTACGAGTCTCGGCTTCTTTCCATTCAGGATTAGCAGCCAAGGATAAGAAGAATCTGCATTGGACGCTCAATCGATCCCTTCAATCGTCCACATCACCTGGAAGTTGCACTCATTTCTATCTGTTAAGTTTTAGTGCAAACATTCTCAATCAAATCCTACTCCCAAAACCTGCTCCCTGACGCTTCTTTACACTTAAAACAATGTCATTAATGCATCACACAAACTAGTTTTTTCTTCTTCCAAGTTTACCCTTATGAAATGTATTATTATTTTTTAATTAACAAGCTAATTTTTTTACAACTTTCTCACCACCTTGTTAAGAAATTAAATAAACAAATAAAATTTGAATTTTGTTTTCAGAAAATGTTTTTTTTTCTTTCTAGAGAGCGTATGTTTTGTTAAACACAAAAGAAAGATGATATCACTTTCATGAAGAAAAAAAATATAGTTGTCTAATATAATATGGCTTTACGCACGGAGGTACATTCATTGCAGACGAACGGCTTCGTCAGAGCATCAATTAATATCTAATGTTTATTTCGAATTTGTCCAACAGCATCAGCCAATGCACGTTGCATTGAATTCATGGCTCTCCAGACTCCAGTGTTGCATCACATTCTTATGCATGCAATGCAATCAGCGGCACTTTGATGGGATCCGCCTGGCGTGGTTTTACTTTAGTTTGTACCTAGGACATCACGCCAATTTAATATATTATCACCTTTGGTTTTGATCATTATCCGAATTATAATAAATATCATGTCTGATTTAGATCTTAAACTGGTGGCATAAACAATAATTAAGCAAACATTTTACCAATGAAGATGGAGAAATTTTAAAATAAAAAGGAGGTGCATTATATTATATGCAATGAAACAAAAACATGAGATGGTGATAACCAAATCCAATACAGAAAATGTTAAGTGTTAAAAAACAAAGATTAATATAGGTAGTTTGATTCGGTTTATGTAGTTTTCATGAATAATTGCTATTTGGTTCAGTTCAATTTAAGATTAACTTTTTTAGTGTAAAAACTCAATCAAACCGTTTGTATTAACTTTATTTGGTTGTGTGAACAATTGAGACGCATAGAATTTTGTCGAAAATGGAATCAGGAAATAAAATCAAAATTTTCCAATTCAAGTTTTGGACCTAAATGGAGTTTTCTTCCATATATTTACTAAAATACAAACTGAGTCCACTTTTTTCTTTCAGACCTCACTTGCATCCACTAATTAATTCCATGTTTTTAGCACTAATGCTCACTTCAAAATACAATTATAAGTGGAAAAAAAAGAAGAAGAACTCAAGCAAATTTCAACCTTTCTCTCCTCCAAAGGGCAAGTAGGAGGAGTCTCACGCAAATGCCCCACTTGTCTGGTGTGTGACGAGCACTTAATTGTACTTTTTCTAATAATTTCCATCTTTCGACCAAAAAATAATAATAATTTCCATGCAGCCCTTGTCTTTCGTTTTCTGGCATATGTGTCTTCACATTTTTCTTGTTATTTTAAATTGTAACATATGATATGCTTGTTTACTTAACAAATAGAAAAAATAGTTATAAAAAAAAAAATAGAAAATAATGCAGCAGTATAGTATTATTTAACTCGATCTCAAATTCCATTTGATTATCATGAGGAATTATTCAACCCTAACAATAATTATAGACAGCATTGGAGATTTATCCATATATTTGTCCACATCTTCCACTTTTTGTAGTGATATGCTTGAAATCTGAACCACAAATGCTAAGCCAACGCTTGCCATAATCCTTCTTATGCGTTCTCCAGTCATCTTCACTGCCAACAACTTGCCATACTTGCTGCACGTAATGGGCTCTATGTCATGCTTCCTTTTGTAGTGCGTTTGAAAGGCCCAAAATCTGGCTCCGTTTGGATGGAAGTGGTAGAAAGAAAATATTAGATCGAATGTGTTTGAGATAACTAGACGTAAATGGAGTACATTTGGAATGAGTTTCAAATGATTTTATGTGAAATAAGTCATTTGAAATCCATTTGTTTTCGTCATTTCATTCTTATTCAAATCTTAGTATACGTATATTATAATAATTTAAATAAAAAATTTAGCCTTACAATTTCTTCAAACTCCCGGAATATGAAATCACTCCATCCAAATGGACCGACCCTTAAAAGGATTTGTTTGCTCTTAGGCGGTCCACTCCATGTTGGCTTTTCAATATTTAGCAGGACAAATAGAAAGGGATGCCTAATATGTCTCAAAAACTGGCATTTTCATGGGAGCTGATGCAATGAAATGGGTCAATTTTTGCCGAGATTTGGAAGATCTGATTTGTACTTTAAAGCCCTATCCATCTGCCGAATGAAACATAGCGTGACATTAGAAATCAGATATCTGTGGTGCCAGTGGTGATACTGCATGCATACCATGTTCCTTGGCAGGTTTTTGGATTAATGTGCAAGTTGGCTAAACATGTGCTCTCCCTATAATTGCACTATGAATACATGTGTCGTAATTTCTTAGATCAACGCACTTTCTCATGAAAGCTCGATCGGTGCTGTTACCACCTTTTTTTTTTTTTTTCTTTTTTTCTGTACAACAAAAATATATTAAGCACGAAAAAGAAAAATAAATAGAAAAGGAAGTTCCAAGGCTGCAACAAGGCAAGCCCAAAGACAGAAAGCCTTTGCCCAACTAATAATGCATAACAGACACCAGGCCGAACAAGCAACTGAGGTCTCTGGCTGAATTTATAAAAAAACCGTACTGTTCCTCATATCTTAGCAGATACACTAGTTGCCAATTTTTATTTTTTTTTCACTTTAAAATTAAGAAAGAGAAAATGAGTTTGGTTTTTGTGTGTCGTGAAAATAGGAACGTGTTTTTACTTCGATTTTGATTTTAATTTTTTTTTTAATTTGAAAAACTGTTAATTTATTATATTATCCTTAGTTTTTACAACTATGCCTCGTATTGTCTGCTAGGTTTCACGTAGATTCTTTCGCCCATTCATGTTTATTATGCTTTGACCTACTTTTCGTTGGGTGCAATGTCCCTGCACTTTCACTCATTTGTCATAGCAAAAAGCAAGGATAGTTACTGTTCATATGAATGGTAATTACCTTAGCAATTCTTTTTAATGCATTCCCACCCATTGTCATGGTAACTCAAGGGCAATCACTATTCATATGAAATATGAGGAGATGAATTTATATGGAGTTTTGGTGTGGGAAGTGAAGAATATGGCTAGATATTTATTGAAATTTTTTTTTAAATTTTTTTTTAAATTTTTTTAGTATTTAAATTGATTGTTGACATCATCGTAAGGTTAGCTTGCCCAAGCAAGTCTTGCCTTTAGACTTGCCCAAGCTTGAGTATGGCCCATATTTGCCTGGACAGTTTTGCACAGCTATGATGGGTTTTGGAAAGCTAGGGGGCCTTTTGCCTAGGCAACCTTTAGCGTTGGACTTGCTCTAATAAGCGTCACTTCTTGAAGGGACATAGTGAGGACTATAGTGATTGTACATATTTCTGTTCGGACAATGCTTGCCTCCTGACATATCAGGAGCCATTCCTCCTCCATACAAAATGTGGCCTTTTTAAAAAATGACACCTGTTTTTTTTTTTTCAGACTCTCTCTCTCTCCTTACCCACTCAGCTCTCCTCTCCTCCCGTGCTCTCTCTTCTCTCTTCTCTCCATCTCTTTCTTCCACTATTCCCAAAATTTCCAAAACTCCCAAATAAATAACTCAATAAAATTAAAAAGGAGAGAAATCAATACATAGTGTTTGGGTGATGATGATGGAGGAGCAGCGATGGGAAGAGAAAGGGGCTGAAAATTTCTTCTAAAGAGTTGCAGGGGAAGAGAGCAGAGATGGGGGAGAAGAGAGAAGAGAGAGCTGGGGGAGGAGAGGAGAGTGGGTGAGAAGAGAGAGAGGTAGAGTCGGTGAAAAAAAAAAAAAAAAAAAAAAAAACATTCGAGAAGAGAGCGCTGGGGAGAGTGGGTGAGAAGAGAAAGAGGGAGAATCAGTGAAACAAAAAAAAAAAGGAAAAAAAATGAAATATGGGAAGAGATAGAGATGGGGAGATGAGAGAAGAAGAGAGAGCTTGGGGAGGAGAGGAGAGTGGGTGAGAAGAGAGAGGGAGGGTCAGCGAAAAAAAAAAAAAAAGGTGTCGTTTTTTAAGAAGGCCACATCTTATGAGGAGGAATGACTCCTGATATGTCAGGAGCCAAGCATTGTGTTCCACACGTTTCTCGCATTCTAGATTGAGGGACATAGTGATTGGTCGTTAACTGTACATGATTGGTGTGAAATAGAAATAAAAGGAATGGTCGTGATTTAAAAATGAGGCAAAGTTGATCAGAGAAAATAATGTACATGTCCAGGTCCATGATCGAGCATCAATTATTGACATTGTATTTCACTGCTATAAAACTGAAGGTTCTCTTCACCATGGCATATCCCATTTTCCATATGTTTTGTGTGTGATTTGAGAGAAACGAGAGAATGGGTTCTGTTGCCTTGACAAAGAAGCCACATGCAGTTTGCATGCCCTACCCAGCTCAAGGTCATATAACCCCAATGCTGAAATTAGCTAAGTTCCTCCACTACAAAGGTTTTCATATAACCTTTGTGAACACAGAGTTCAACCAAAAACGCCTCCTTAAATCTCGAGGTCCCAACTCTCTCGACGGCCTCCCTTCCTTTCAATTCGAGACCATTCCTGATGGCCTCCCTCTATCTGATGACAACGCCACCCAAGACATACCATCCCTATGCCTTTCCACTAGTAAAAATTGCTTAGCACCCTTCAGAGACCTTTTATCAAAGCTTAACTCTTTACCCCATTCCCCTCCAGTTACTTGCTTAGTTTCTGATGGTGGCATGACATTCTCACTTGATGCAGCCCAAGAATTTGGCATTCCGTGTGTTCTTTTCGAAACAATGAGTGCTTGTGGCTTGTTGGGTTACCTTCAGTATCTCCCTCTGATGGAAAAGGGTTTAATTCCTCTCAAAGGTAGTATATTATACTGACAAAAACGTTCACTTGTCAAACAATATTTATGTTGTTAGAATGTGAATCTAACAACGCACGCATTTGTCTAATAAAAGAATATTTCAATCTTCAAAAATAATAAATTAAAACAAAGAGGAATTTACTTCAAATTCCTCACTGGTCATTTGGGGACACTACGTAATAAAATTGTTACATTTTTTCTCTTTTTTGATTTGCAGATGCCAGCTATTTGACAAATGGGTATTTAGATACTGTAATAGATTGGATACCAGGCATGAGACATATTCGTTTTAGGGACTTGCCAACCTTCGTCAGAACCACAGATCCAAATGACATCATGCTGAAATATCTTGTGAGTGAGTTCGAACGAGGCCAGAAAGCTTCAGCAATCATTTTCAACACATTTGACGCCTTAGAGCTTGAAGTTTTGGATGCACTTTCGACTTTGCTACCACCTATTTACTGCATTGGACCCCTTCAACTACAGGTTAGTCAGATTCCACCAGATTATAACAATTTGAAGTCGATTGAATCAAATCTATGGAGAGAAGAAACAGAGTGCCTTAAATGGCTTGACTCAAAAGAACCAAATTCTGTGGTTTATGTCAACTTTGGAAGCATCACAGTCATGACAGCTGAGCAGCTAATTGAGTTTGTCTGGGGACTTGCAAATAGCAACAAGGCCTTTTTATGGGTTACAAGGCCTGACCTTGTTCATGGAGAATCCGCTGTGGTTCCACCGGAATTTACGGAAGAGACCAAAGAAAGGGGTCTATTTGCAAGTTGGTGCCCTCAAGAACAAGTCCTGAGCCACCCAGCTATAGGAGGGTTCTTGACACACAGTGGATGGAACTCTACCCTTGAAAGTTTGTGTGGTGGAGTTCCCATGATCTGTTGGCCCTTCTTTGCAGAGCAACAAACCAATTGCAGGTTCTGTTGCAAAGAATGGGGCGTAGGCATAGAGATAGAGGGTGATGTTAAAAGAAACTACATAGAGGACCTTGTGAGAACATTAATGGAGGGAGAGAAGGGCAAAGAAATGAGGAAGAAAGCCATGGAATGGAAGAAGTTGGCAGAAGAGGCCGCTACTGGTCCAAATGGGTTATCATTCTTGGCTTTGGACAACATGATTAACCGGGTTCTTCTTTCTCCAAGAAATCTGAAATGACTAGAATCCAGCTGGTTGTTTCAGTCCGGATCATCTTGCTCCTGATAAGAATCTCCTTTTTGCTTTTGAATTTTTATGTGCTTTTGTGTAGTTTTTGAATTTCTTGGGTCATGAGAAGTTCCTTTTTGCTTTTTTGTTTGTTTTATATGCTTGCTTTGCAAGTTGGGGTATCTAATAATAATGCTTCACGTACTCTTGTAGTTTTAAAATGGAACATTTGATCAATACAACACATCAAGCAAACCATCAAAAAGGCAAGAAACTATATCAAGCAAGGGACATTAATTATGTGATTTCAATTTTGATTTTATGTTAGCTCAATGGGTTGAGTGTTTACACTTGCATTCAAAATCCTGCATTCCAATCCTCCAATATATAAAATTTAGAAAAATCAAAACAGGATCTTCTTGTATTTGAAATTCCTGTTTACAATAGCAGTTTAGAGTATTATCCATTACTATTAGGCCATTACCCGAATCTCTATTGTTCCCTTTCAGAGTTTTTACCCATTTAAAGAATTTAGCATTTTCATGTTCAATACTCGTATTAAACACGTACGTACTTTTCAATAATACTTCCATTTTTCGTACATGTCTTAAAAACTCGGTAAAATATACATTTTTAAAAAAACCAACATACAATACATGTATCGTACACATACGTATGTATTTTTCATGTTTAATACACATGTTTTTTATAAAATTTTCAATAAGACACACAAAATTCATGTATTATACACATAATTCTCGCAAATTATTGAATAAAAATAAAATAAAAATAAAATATATTAAAATATAGGGTAATTTGCTGAATTGCCTCTTGAACTTGTACATAACTCTCAATTTACCACCTAACCTTTTTTTTTAAAGAATTAAGGGCTCAAATTAAAATTTATTATCAATGTTCCCCCCACCGTCAAAATTCGAACATTTCATCCATTATTCCGTCCATTTGACTCATGTTGACTCTTTTTTTAGGGTTATTTTCGTCATTCGCGCGGATTCAATTACCAACCTCTCTCACACACTTCGCACATCGCTTTCACTTTGGTAGGGTTCGAAAGGGACTGAACTGAGGGCGCGAAATGAGGCAAAATCGAAGGTTGGAGATGGACGAAATGGAGGGAATCTGAAAGCTTTTTCATAAAGCTTCTTTTGGGTCCGTTGATTTAACGCAACATAACTCTAGATGTGTTGCCTCTGCATGTGCGGAACAGAGGGCCTCCTCCCAAATACAGTAAGTAAACGCTTTTCCCAAGTTGAAATTGTTTAAGCTTGTGTGGTCATTTGGTCCTTTGGTCTTTGGTCTGTCGATACTTTTGAAATTTTGTGGTGTTGGGTGATATGCCTTTTTGAATATGAAATACATGTGGTCCCAAAGCATTGTGTTGTTTTGTCTGCATAGTCGGTGGATCTGAGTCAATTTCAAGTTTAGAATGGTAGTTGAGCAATAAGGATAAGTTGGTGTGATAAAATAGTTATATATCATTTTTTTTTTGGTGATCCAGATTTGTTCTCCCTAGAAATTCACCATGGAGGTTATATTTCAAAGGGGAATTATGTTGGGGATAAGGTAACATGGGTAGACAACTGTAATGCTGACCACCTGTCAATGCTTGACCTGTATGATGTTGCTATATGTTTAGGATACGACCATAAACAAATTCAGTATCACTCCTGGAACAAAAGAAGGGGATTTGTTCCAATTGAAGTAGATGCCCATGTAGTTGAGTTTATGAAGCAAACACCTACCTCTAGAGTTCAACCTTTATATCTGTCATATAAGCATCAACCACATTTCTCAGAGAGCCAGGCATCTGCATCTGCTCCACAGTTGGGGTTGAAAGTAGAAGTTGAAACTAAAACTAATGTTGGTGATTTGGAGAACCAGTTTGTAGAAGTGGATGTTGATTTAGATGATGATGGTGATGATGAGGCAGATAATGAAGGAGATAATGAGGCAGATGAATTTGAAGATGATGAGGCTGAAGATGATGATAGTGAGACAGACATTGAGTTGATTGACTCTGAGTTTGAGCAGTAGATGAAGAAGGGTTCAAGACGGTCTTGGAAGAGGATGACAACTTGTTCGATAAACATGTAGTTGATGAAGAAAATGAAGAATACAATGAAGAACCTGGTGAGGTTGACAGTGAAGACTATAATACCGACGAACTTGTAAGTCTTGATGAAGAAGATGATGAGGATAAATGTGTGAAAAACCGTAGCCGCAGAAGAAAAGCTCCTAGGTTTAAGCAGTTTAGGAGAGAATCTGATTTGCTGAAGCCAACATTTCATTTGGGAATGGAATTTACCAACATGGAGCAGTGTAGGGAAGCAATAAGGTATTATGCAGTTTCATGTGCAAGGCCATTGAAGTGGGTGAGGAATGATTTATATAGGGTGAGGCTAAAATGTGAAGAGGATGATAAACAAAAGGTTCCATGTCCATGGATGCTATATGCTTCTCATGTGGGGAAATGTCCAACTACAAGGATTAAGACATATATTCCAAGGCATACATGTGGAAGAAGGCAAAGAACCAAGTATGCCACTTCATCATGGCTGTCTAAGAGGTTTGATGAGGAGTTAAGAGATAATCCCAAGATGAAAGTGACAGATTTCATGAAGATAATAAGGAAACATTATGCCATAGATGTAACTGAGGCTCAAGTTTATAAAGCCAAGAGTTTTGCAAAAGCTAGAATTCAAGGTAGTATTGAAGAATAATATGGAAAGTTGTGGGATTATTGTGAGGAGTTAAAGAGCAATAACCCCTGAAGTACTGTCATTGTGAAAACTGAATTGCAGGGTGATAATCCCACTTTTAAGAGGATTTATATATGTTTTGGAGCACTTAAAAAGGGATTTGTGGAAGGATGTAGACCAGTGGTGGGTTTTGATGGGTGCCATGTTAAGGGTTGTCACCCAGGGCAGATTCTAAGTGCAGTTGGGGTTGATGGAAATAATGGGATGTATCCAATTGCTTTTGTTGTTGTTGAAGTTGAAAACACAGAGACTTGGAGTTGGTTTTTTGACATATTCTTTCAAGATATAGGTATTCAAAATGGCCATAGCTGGGTTTTCATTACTGGATAAGCAAAAAGGTTTAGGGAATGCCCTTCATGCTTTGATGCCCACTGCTGAGCACAGGCATTGTGTGAGGCACTTGCACAATAATTTCAAGTTTGCAGGCCATACCTGGTAATGCTTTGAAGCAGAGGTTGTGGGCAGCAGTTAGGGCAACAACAATACCTCTATTTGAAGCTGAAATGGAGCAGATGTTGGGTCAATCTGAGGCAGCTTATAAGTGGCTTGAGGAGAGACTAGCTGTTTATTGGAGTAGATCACACTTTAGTACAGTCCCAAAGTGTGATATACTTCTAAACAACTTGTGTGAATGTTTTAATGCTGCAATCCTAGAAGCAAGGGATAAGCCCATTGTTACTCTTTTGGAGAGAATTAGAACCTACTTGATGCTTAGAATGGCTAGACTTAGAGAGACAGGTATGGCCCCATGAGGTTGGTCCAAGAATATTTGCTATTGTGGAAAAGAATTCGATTGAAAGTGGCCACTGCATAGCTTCGTATGCTGGTGGGGGGAAGTATAAAGTTAATAGTATGTTGGGAGCTATGTTTGTTGTGGATTTAGAAAGGCATACATGCACCTGCAGAAAATGGGACTTAAGTGGAATCCCATGTCCACATGCCTTGGCTGCAGTAACAAAGAGTAAGCACAGACCTCTGGATTTTGTGCATGCACTTTACAAAAGGCCGGCATATGATAGGGCTTATGAGGGCTATATATCTCCAATGCCTAGTCAATCATATTGGAGAAAAACAGGGCAAGTACCTATCAAGCCACCTCTTTATCATATCCAACCAGGAAGGCCCAAACTTAGGAGAAATAAAGAACCTGATGAAATACCAAGAGGGGCAACAAAACTTAAGAGGTATGGCATTGTAATGACATGCCGCAACTGTGGACAAGAAGGTCACAATTTTGCAACTTGTTCCCAAAATGGACAGGTTAGATTTGTTTCTAATTTGTTTGTTTCCACATTTCATTTGTTGGAAATGGCTACGTTAACATGTGAATTGGAGTGTTTTTGCTATGTTCACATGTCATTTTTTGTTATTGGCAATGAAGGGGAAACCTAGAGGTGCTAGAGCAAGAGTCAACAGGAGGGGAAGATGAGCTGTGAGGGGAAGAGGTGCAAGGGCAAGAGGAGCTGCAACTGGAGGTGTTGATACTGCTAGTGCTAATGCAAGTGGAACAATAACAACAAACTTAGGCCAGACCAAAGTTTAATGTAAGTACTTGGATTAAACCTTGATGTTTTGAATCAATAATTGCATTATTGTGGTGTGTTTTGAAGGCTTGAAATAGGTGAAAAGAGGAGCCCATGCCCCCCATGTCATAAGGAAGACCAATCTATTTGCTGGTTGGCAACCTGGCCAAGGTTCAAGTTCCCAACCTCCTTCACAACCTACCCAAAGTTCACAAGCTCCTTCACAACCTACCCAAAGTTTACAAGCTCATCAAGTTTCAAGTTCACAACCTCAACCAATGGTAACTTCTCCAAAAAGGCCTAGGTTGTAAAACCAGGCCCTAGGCTCTAAAATCCTCCAGAGGGGGGGGTGAAGTAGGCAAGAGGTCAAAGACCTACCAAATTAAAATTCAAGCCCAGCTAAGAGTAAAATGCGGAAACTGGATTAATACAGACAACTCCACGTATTAATCCAAACAGAAACTCTTGTGATTTCTGGATCAATACAGTGCAATGTCGTATTAATCCATGTTAGTGTACTGATGTGTTTTGAACAAAATGCAGCAAGTACAACAATGACAGCAAGAGTATAATCATACACACAGATTTGTTAACCCAGAAAACCCAAGTGGGTAAAAACTGGGAGCACCAAGCTAGGAGAGATTCAATCTACTCAATAAGAAATACAAGGAAATGAAGGAAGACAAAACTCAATCTATCACCTATAGGCAGCTTCAATCATCCTTCAGCAAGCACCATCTCTTTGTTTCTTAGCAGCAGCAAATCCTCTCAAGAGCACCAAGCTCAAGTTGCATGTAGTATGATGTATGTAGTGAGTTATGGTTTCACATATTCATCTATCTCAATCACAAAGTATGATTGAGCTAGACAAAAGAAACCTAAGTGTTGTGATGATTTAAACTAGAAGTAATGAACTTGAAGCATATAGTTTAACTCAAAATAACAACAATGAAACAAAGAAACTTCAGCCGAAATCAATGTGATTTAAATTGGAGTTTTTCAATGAATTATGCAATCATAATCATGCTCTCAATTAAATCACAATGGCTGAAGAAATAACAAAAGTTTTTGAATGCTCAATAGCAAATTAGAATGATTTCAAAAACTAGAACCTGGTCTGCATCAAAGATGCAGAATTTCTATTTTTACATGACTAGCATGAATGGTTCTTGAGGAATTTAGAAAAGGTTTTTTCAAAGGATAAGAAAGAGAAGCAAAACCATTTCCAACACAAGTCCTCCCCTCTCCAGCCGATAGGTATAGAATATATATGGAGAAGTCCATAAACACACTTGTTAGTTTAAAGCCATAGACAAAAGAACTTAACAAGTTAACGGCTCCAAAAACCAAAACAATAAAAGGAATTGTTTTAACCCTTTTGGAGAACAAGTGGGCTGACAAGGTATGAAGAGGAATATAAAGAACATGGGAGTGTTTGGGAACCATCAGGAGCCGCATGTGGCTGCTTGACAAGAAGAGAAATTAAAAGGAAGAATCCCATCACTTTAAAAAGGTGGGAGACAAACAGCTTTTGTTTTTGTAAGGAATGATATGGGTTATTAAAAAACAAAAGCAAACTTCATAGAAGGCAAAGAGCCGTTGGATTCTTCAAGAAATAAGCATGGGATAGAACAATACCAAACAACCCATGCTTTTGTTAGAGACACACATGCACAAGGACTCTTCAACACAATGATATAAAAAGCATGGGTGTGTTTCTTTAAAACCAAGAGGAGCCGCACAAGGTAAGGAAGGAGAGAACTTAAAACAACTCACGGTGGACTGCTCAAGGAGAATAAAAGAAATAAGATAAGCCTTATTGCTTTGAAGAGTGTTGGGACACAGGGAGCCGCAAGCTTTGATGAGGTGAGGCCAAGGGAGAGATGTAAAGAATTATTAGATTCTTTTGTGGACCAAAACACTAACCAATTATAAAAGTAAGCATGAGTGTTTTTTGGAAACAAGAGTAGCCGCAAGTGGCTATTGAAAAGAAGAATCAATAAAAACATACAACCCATCACTTTAAAAAGGTGGAGACAAGAAAACATTTTGTAAGGAGAAAGAGTATGGGTTATTTAAATAAACAAAAGCATGCTCCCTACAAAATATTATAACATAGTATATTATGTCTCCACACACAAATTAACCAAACTCCACACACACACCCGTTGGGCTAAGGAGGAAACCTTCAACAAGGAATGAAGAAGGACAGAATAAAGAAATCTGCCAACAGCATGAAAACGGACGCAGCATGGATTAATACAAGTGAGAATGGATTAATCCAAGTGAATACAGACAGCATGCAGGAATGTACGTCGGATCAATCCAAGTGAATATGGATTAATCCATGTGAACAATGCAAATGATTTTACCTTTGAACTGCAACGAGGAGACATGGAAGCCCTTCAACCCACACTGATTCTAACCTAGAATCTAATTAATATTACAAGGGTTTGTTGGTTTAAGAGAAGAGCCAAAATACAATATTGGTTCAAATAAGAACCTTACATAGGTTAAAATCTCTAGCAAAACGAATAAGGCCATGGAGAGTTTAGTGACATATTTGAAGTGAATGGTTGAAGAATTGTGATGTTTATTTTGGTTTTGTGGATCATTTTGGTTTGCAATCTATTTGCTGGTATATTTGGAACTGATTTTGTACAAGCTAACTTGTAATTGTTAGTGATGAAGATGTATTTTTGAAACTGAATTTGGACAAGCTTTGATGGCAAAGCTATATGTTGTGGATGTGTATGTGTATGTGTATGTGTATGTTTAAGGGATTTTGGACAAGACTGTTTTGGGGATGTGTCTGTGTATTTTCAAGTGCTATTAATGTAATGACATGTGAATAATGTTGTATATTTTGGTATTTGCAGTGCAGTTCATATCTTTGGTGTGCCAGTTACTATTTCAATTGTCAAAATGAGAGCTTGCATTTTCATTCAACAAAACAACTCATACATTGATTACATTGGTCACAACACTCGAAATGAAGCCAATTACACACCCTTTCTGACCTTTACAACAAGCCAATCACCTATCCCTTTATAACTATTACAAAATGTCAATTACCCATCCCTTTCTAACCATTTCAAAATGCCAATTACCCATCCCTTTCTACAGCTGCCCATTAGTGCAAAATGGAAACCACCCATCCCTTTCAAACCCTTACAAAATGCCAACTACCCATCCCTTTTTACAGCTGCCCATTAGTGCCTTTATCTTCATTCAAAATCAAGCATATAATAACCCCAAACATGCACAACGACACCCAAAACCATGGGTTTTTCAGCTTCGAATTCCCTTTCTTTTTTTCTGCTTACAACTTGTTAATTCTCCTCAGTAGTCCTGGAATTATTTGCTTAGATCTATTGCACATAACAGGTCACCTTGCTCCCACATTTGACAACGATTCTGCAAAGACAGATTTAAAACTTGGAAACTCAAAACTGCAAATTAGAAACCCAAACTTCAAAATTCAACTTACCCGCGCACAAACATAAAATCTTCGTCCTGGATGTGAAGAGGTCCAAGAAGTCTGAATTTTCGCAACCTTCCCACAGTAGCAGACCTGTGATGGCAACATCCATGAATTGCCGTCTTCAAACTCCGAACTCTCTCTGTGTGACCCATCAACGCTGCCGGGTATGTTCGTCCTCATCTCTCTCTCTCTCTCTCTCTCTCTCTCTCTCTCTCTCTAGATAGATAGCTGGAAATCGCAGAAACATGAACAAATGGAGGTGGAGCGCGATGTATGTGGGAAGTGTGTGAAGGTTTGACTGGGTAAGGGTTCAAGATGATGAAAATAACCCTAAAAAAAGAGTCAAAGTGAGTCAAATGGATGGAATAATGGATGAAATGTTCGAATTTTGACGGTGGGGGAACATTGATAATAAATTTTAATTTGAGCCCTTAATTCGCTAAAAAAAATGTCAGATGGTAAATTGAGAGTTATGTACAAGTTCATGGGGCATTTCAGGAGATTACCCTAAAATATAATATAGTGGCCATACTTTTAGGTTGTAATTTGCCAAACTTTTGCCAAATAAAACACGCATGTATTTCTTTCGTATTTTTTTCCGTAATGTATTTTACTAACTATGAATGGATGTGAAAGGCTAATCACTAGGCAGGCGAGTAAGCCTAGGCGAGTCCTCTTTTTTATTATGATTAAATCAATAGTATAGCATCGTGTTTATACTCGGTTTTTTTTTTTTTTTTTTTAGAGCATATAGCCGTTCGGCTATACTCGATTTTTTTTAATTATTATTATAAAAATAGTATAGTCGCACATCTATACTCGGTTTTATAATTTTTTTTTTTAAAATTAGTATAGCCGCGCAGCTATACTACAGTTTTGTTTAAAAAAACGTATAGCCGGGTGGCTATATTGTTTTTGACACGTGGGCGATTAAGCGCTAGGCGGTTTTTCAAATATGTTTTTTAAAATAGTATAGCTGTTGTGTAGATTTCAGCTGCACCAAATGGATTCAGCTGCATCCTCAACTTGTGATACTCGCAAGTGCACGAGCGGTTGGTAGTATAGCGTATGTAAGTGCGAGGTCGATTCCACAGGGATTGGTGATTGAATGATCATGTTCAGTTTTCCTACACAAAATAGAAATGAAAACAAAAGAAGCAAAAAGGGTTTTGTACAACACTTGAAAACATGGAGACTTTTGGAAGAGAGGAGAGATGTGTTTGAGAAAGAGAAGGGAGAAGTGTTTGGTAAGTGTTCAAGAACATGGGGGCTTTTGGAGAAGAAAGTAGAGAGGTATTTTGAGAACTTTAAGGATTTTGGAAGATAGGGGAAATGTGTTTGAGAACTTTGAGAATTTGATGAAGGAATGGGAGAAGTGTTTGAAGAAATTTAGAAAGGGAGAGAAGTAAGTGTTTGAGGTTTAGTGAAAGGAAAATGAAAAGTGTTTGAGAATTAGTACAAAAATCTTGTTACAACAATTGAGAACTACAAAGGGAAACTAAGAGAATTTGAGGGAGAGAAGGGAAGGGAGCTCTAGAGAAGTGATTGAGAGCTCCCCCCCCCCCCCCCCTTGGGGGTGTGATTACAAGCTTAGGAAACCTCATTATTTATAGGCCTAAGGAAGTTGAAAATCTGAATTATACAATTGAATTATCTAAACACACTAACTTCACCTAACACACTACACTTAATTCACCAACTTAACCTAACACACAATTGCATTTGAAAACAATTCCTCTTGTCTTTAGGCTTAGTGTTGCACCTCCACTTCATCATCTTTTGGCTGCTGCAAAATTCCACTCAAAAATAGGTATTGAATATGCTTCACCAAACTTTCCCACAATCAACAACACTTCATCATGCATATGTCATGCATGACAATGCATTGCAGCCAGCTTGTGGGCTCGTTTTGGGCTTGTGGCTCCATCCTGAAAAATCTGAAAAAATATGGATCTTGAAGCTCTTTGAATTATCTTTCGAAGCATATGCAGCCTAGCTCAAGGAAAAATCGGAAAACCCTTCAAATGTGATTTTTGGCCCAGTAACGCAGATGCTGCCGAATTTGACCTTAAGTTGCCAAAACATGTATAACTTTCTCTAGAAGACTCGGAATCATGAACCGTAAAATGCTACAGAAAATAGACTTCCGTATCTTTCTAATGATGTATGGCTGATTATCTGGTTCTTCTTGAGCAAGTACAGTCCAATCTGTGAAGTTGACTGATCTGCAGACACCGTTTTGAGCTAACTTGTCTCCAAAATGCAATTAGTGAGTCTCAAGTTTATAACACTGAAACAAACACAAAACTTATTAAAAGCACAAGTTTAACTCAAAAATATAACCAAATCATAAGTTAAAAGGGTACAAAATGATATGTAATTATGCACCGATCAATAGCCGCGGGGCTATACTTGGTTTTTAAATTTTTTTAAACAATAGTAAAAAATGATATAGCCGATCGGCTATAATGTTTTTGACACAGCCATAGGCGCCTAATCGCAAGGCGGGTCCATCTTTTTATTATTATAATAAGTAGTACAGCCGTGCGGCTATACTTGGTTCTTGCTATAAAAAAAAACAATTTAAATAGTAAAGCCGTTTGGCTATAGTCGTTGAATATATTATATTTAAAAAGTATAGCCGTTTGGCTATTGTCGTTGAATATATTATATTTAAAAGTATAGCCGCTTGGCTATACATTTTAAATACCCTTTTTTTACTTTTAATTTTTTTCCCGTGATTTTCATTTATCGATAAGAATAATTTAGAGCATTTCCATTACTATTAGGCCATTACTCGAGTCTTTTTTGTCCCATTTTGAGTTTTTTACTTTTTGTGACTAGGGGCGGATCCACGGAGGAGCAAGGGTGGTCAATTGACCCTGCAACCTCTGAAATCCTCCATTAGAGTAGCCAAACTTAACCATCGAAAGGTGTTCACGAAATGCCCCAAAGGGGCAACTTGTGTGCAGCTCCAGCCTTTGCGCCGCGCATCCTCGCTCGCGCGCACCCTCTTCTTTTTGTTTTTCGCCTGACGTCAAAACGACGTCGTTTTGGCACAGGTTTTTTTTTTCTTTTTAAAAACGCAGCAGTCGCGCCTACTCAATAATTCGCTCCCCAAACCAACTTCTGTTGCTGCCAGATAAAATAAAAGGGTTTTGGCTCAAAGTTATGTTAGTTTGTAATTTGTATATAGAAAGTTATGAAACAATGCAGATTTCCTTATTTTCATTTCCAACATTTAAGTAAATTTTTTTGTCATTTTATTTTCATTTATTTTTATATTACTCCATGTACTTAAGTTTACAATGTAAATAAGGAAGTACCCTCATTTGGATTCAAATAAAAATACTAGAAAATCAAATTCTCACCAAATCAAAATATGAAAAATTGGTTTTAGTACAAAATACGATTTATGCTAAAAATGATGGTCATTAAGTCAATATATACATCATAATAAAATCCCATAAAATCAAGTTTTCTTATTTGATGTGTAAGGAATAAAAGCCGCCAAAAATTATCTTGAGAAAATTATTATGCCGAAAAACCATTTTTCATACTTAGCCTATTGTGGAGTCAAGAGCGCGCCATGATGTTGTATTATTTTTAAATTTTTTTATAAGTTAATGTAGTCCCTTGTTTCCTCTCTTTTTAAATGTGGAAAATATTCGGAAAGATTGTTTTGAGTCTTGTTTTAGTTTTTTGTTTGCTCGAGGACTAGGAAAAGATTGACCCCCGGAATGAAAATTCATGGATCCGCCACTATTTGTGACCCTTTCCTTTTTTGCAAAATCTAAAGTTCACTTTTGTACCTTTGGATACAATTGAAAAAAGAAAACAGATGTTGGCTGGTTTCGGCCCAGCAACTGCCACTTATCCTCCACCCAAGTTCCCTCACTAAAGCTTCCATTATCATAAAAGTTCCTGTATGCCTGAGCAAGCACAATAATACTTTATTGTAAGCCCAAGTACTTGTAACTAGGGAAAAAAAGAAATGGCGTTCACAAATAAGCCTCTCAAAAGTCTAATTCATAATTTAGCAAAACACTTAAGTCATGCACATGGATGAGGACATTTGAGAGTGTTAAGGAATTCTAAAATGATCGAATTAAAATGTTCGAAAATTTCTAACTCTCTTGATAGTGTTTCTCACTAATATTATCAATTTATGGATCCTAAACTAATTAAGTAGAAAAAGAAAAAAAAAAACCTTTACCCTCGCCAACATGACAGGTTCTTCACAACATGAATATTGGTCTTCACAAAAGGGGTTTATATTGACTCTTTTGGTGCCAATTATACTAATAAAAAGCACTATATATTGTGCACCAAAAATGCCAATACAAACCTCTTTTGTAGACCAATAACGTGAGAGCTAGACACATACATAGTAAGTTATTATTATAAACATTTGCTCTAGAAGGTCGGCCCTGAAGGGAGTCGCATGAGGCGACCTCTTCGGGTCTCGCATCAAGGAGGGCTTGAAAGTTGAAACAAACTATTGTGCAGCGCAGTTGATGTTTGTTCCTAACTTTAGGTGGCCAAGTTTAGTTCCCATGCTGCCTTTCTAAGTCTTTTTTTGGTTAAAATGGTTCAAGTTTTACCCTTTTTTTATTTTAAAGATCTTTACAGTGCAGAGAAGTTGGCTATTTTTCAAAATTTCCCTTACAAATATGATCTCTAAATTACATGACACTACAACTTTCTAGTGAAAGGAAAATATCATGGAAATAGTCAACTGATTTGTGTATCAAACTCATAGAATTTTTCATTCAAATCTTCATCATCGATTCTTCATCATAAAAAGTTCAAAGAGGGGAACACAAAAATTTCATATGCCTTAAGAGGTTGTGTCACTTGACATGCCTTTAAACAACGATGGTGTGGTACTAGTATCCTCGTCAAGATCCCTAACTTCATCAAAAGAATTAGGTGGAAAAGGTCTATGGCCATGGCCAAAAGCCTTGATATGGTCTTTGAGTGATCTCTTGTGCTTAAAATCCGAACCACAAATGCAAAGCCAGCGCTTGCCACAATTCTTCTCATGTGTTCTCCAGTCACCTTTCACTGCCAGCAGCTTCCCACACTTGCGACACATGAAGGGCTTCATGCCATGCTTCCTCTTGTAGTGTGTTTGAAGGGTCCGAAAGTCCTTTAGAGGCTTTGCTCTTGGGTGGTCTATGTTGTTTTTGCAACCTTCTGCACAGCAATAGCATGGGATGCTTAGCATGGCTCGAGGCTGCGTTCCTTTCAGTGACTCCGGCCCTCTTCGATACTGGGACCCATGCCCCCACATGTGCATCTTCCATGGGAATGATGACATGACAGTGAAAAGCACAGGGATAGTGAAATCAATTAATAAGAACATAAAAGGAAACTTCTAAAGTTCAGGTAGTAAATTTTTCCAACGTTGTTAATCAAACCAAAGCAAGGCTTGAGGGTTTCGAATGCTAAACTGAAGTCCGTTTGGTTGGCTCGAAAGGGTTTTCATTTTAAAATCAAGGAATAATATATGGTCTTAAACCAAAACCCTCCAAGCCAACCAAATAGGCTTCAGTTTAATTACCGAATAGTGAAAGGGATTCGTATATTGAACATTTGTGTGTGTGTGTATCTTATAAATGTGAAATTTTGTACCAAGTATTCGAAAGAGACTTAGATTATAATTTAGACAACTTGTAACCGTACCTGCAGATTATTGTAGCGGTTAAATGTTTTGAAGCAGACATGGCAAGAAAAATGGGTGAAGCCAATGAGTATTTGTTCTGGAGTTGGAATCCAATATTTTTGTGCTGTCACATTGTTTTCATCTTCCTTCTCATTCAAATAGTTCACAGAGCCATCTGAATATTCTGGAAGGCCTATGTGCAGGGCCACAGTGACTTCATCCTCTTTATGATCTTCATTGCATGCTTTAGGGTTTTCATCATGGGAATTAGGCACCTGATGCTCAGGTGAACGAAGTAGGCAACTTATCAGTGGTAGAGGTTCAAGATGAGCATTTGGGGTCTCATAATTTGGAAAAAGATTAAGGGTCTCAACATGATCATTGGCAGAAAAGAAGGGGGAGGAGCTAGATGAAAATTCAGAGGGCTCCATATTATAAGAGCACTAATTGTTAAAACTACATAGAATGAATGGTGTGCAACATAATTGATTTAAGATCAAGGCATTTATAATGAGATCATAGCCTGAAATGAATGCATGGTAATCATGAGAGAGAGAGAGAGAGAGAGAGAAGGGTTGAGGGTTGAGGGGTTGGCTGGAGAATATTGCCGTTGAGTGAAAAGAACCATTGTTGAGGGGGTCATAACTATGTGCTGTCTGAACTGTGTGTATCTTTGGGGTAAGGAAGGAAATAACCTTAAATTCTGTGGCCCATGTCATCTGAATTTAGCAACATTTACACCACAGAGGGTTGAAAATCTACGGCAATTTGTATTATCATGAACTCTCTCTCTCTGCAAATTGACATACCCAACTGTCAACTCACACCACACACACAGAGAACAGCAGAGGGAGAGAAGAGAGAGAGAGAGAGTTGCAGGGTGAATCATTAATTTCTAGTTATTTAGGATGTGCATGTGGACATTGTTGTGCGGAAGCGTCAACCAATTGTGAGTGAAAAATAAATAACAACTAGCAGGAGATAAATGGAACACAAAACAACACCAACAAGAACACCAAGATTTATACTGGTTCGGCAATGCCTACATCCAGTTTGGAGACGACGGAGTAATTCACTATAATCAAAGAGAGTATACAAAGTGTTTATCACTCAAGAAAACCCAAAGCCCCAAATACACCCAAGTCTCACTCTCACAACAATTGAAGAGAAAAACAATGATACAAAGCAAAGAACAATTAGAGAGAAATGTTTTTCTCTTTGGCAAGATGCCTTTCTTGCTATTTTTCTCTTCTACTCAACACTTGGTGGGATGCTTCAAATGGAACCATTTGCTTCCAATTTATAGCCAAAAATGCAAGAGTGTGAATGCAAGCTTCAACTATTCATTTGTTGGCTACCAAACTTACCAATGGATGGTTACCAAACAATCCACCCTTTTTGACCTCATAGTAAGCCAACATTTACTCACATGGGCAACTAACTTTGACTCACATGGGCAACTCCAAAATTCTTTAACATTTGAGCCAATTTCCAACAATCTCCACCTTGGCTCAACATGTAACAAACTCTCATAGTAACACTCCCAATGGTCGTCTCCCAATCCCCCAAGGGGCAATCAACAAATTTTACAAATTCCAATCAAGTCCAAGCAACGCTTAAACTTGAACAACGAAACTGGCTTCTCCAACCTATCAAATTGCTTGTACCATTGTCTTGGAGACTGCTTCAAGCCATACAATGATTTCTGCAATTTGCAAACCCAATTTTCTTTTCCAGCAACACTAAAACCTTCTGGCTGAGACATATAGATCTCTTCCTCCAAATCACCATGTAAGAAAGCAGTCTTGACATCAAGTTGAGCTAACTCCAAGTCAAACTGCGCAACCAAAGCCAACAAAATACGAATAGAAGAATGTTTTACTACAGGAGAAAATACCTCATTGTAGTCAATGTCTTCCTTCTGAGCGTAGCCTTTAGCTACCAATCTGGCTTCGAATCTTACATTATCTTTTTCCAAGGATTCCATCTTCTTGGCATACACCCAATTTTGTTGCTGTGGAGACTCTTGGGTAGGTGCCTCCTCTTCATCATCTTTGTCCTCTTCATCAGACCTTACCTGGAACAACTGGAGTCTTTAGTAACTCCACCTGCTTTGAACTACTCATGGTCTTGGTAGCTTCAATTTCACCTTCATGCTTGTTCTGATTAACCATAGCAGTCTCATCAAAAGTCATATATCTGCTTACAACAAATTTCTTCTCATTTGGACACCAGAGTCGGTATCCCTTCACGCCAGTGCTAAAGCCCATAAACAGAGCTTTCTTTGCTCTTGGATCCAACTTGCTTTCCCTGACATGGTAGTAAGAGAACAGCCAAATATGTGTAAATACTTGTAATCAGTACAAGGTTTACCAGACCATACCTCCATGGGCGTTTTGCCCTCGTTCGCAGCAGCCGGCAACCGATTAATGAGATGGCTTGCATAACTAATTGCCTCAGCCCAAAACGCCTTGCCTAATCCAGCATTAGACAACATACACCGAACTTTCTCAAGCAAAGTACGGTTCATGCGCTCTGCCACCCCATTTTGTTGCAGTGTCTCCCTAACCGTGAAGTGCCTCACAATACCCTCATCTTGACAACCTTTCAAGAAAGGATCAGACCTATATTCACCACCATTGTCTGATCTCTAGAGTCTTGATCTTTCGATCGCTTTGCGTAATCATCTCTTTACACTTCAGGAATATCTTCAAGACTTCATCTTTACGCTTCATGGTGTACACCCATACTCTTCTAGAGAAGTCATCAACAACGGAGACCAAATAATGGTAACCTCCCCAAGGTGCATTCTTGGAAGGTCCCCAAACATCAGTGTGAACATAATCTAGAGTGCCATTAGTGTGGTGAATAACGGTATCAAATTTCACTCTAGTTTGCTTACCAAGCACATAGTGTTCACGAAATTTCAATTTGCATGCCTTTGCACCCTTCAATAAGCCTTGCTTCACCAATCCTTGCAACGCTTTTTCACCAGCATGCCCAAGACGCATATGCCATAACTCCGTGGTGTCTGTGCTCTCTGCGTCAGGAGCTTCGGTGACAGCTGCTCCACCAATAACTGTACTCCCCTGCAAAAAATACAAGTTATTTCGTCTAGTACCTTTCATCACCACCAATGCCCCGTACACAGCGTTAAGAACTCCACCATTCATGGTGATCTTGAGACCCTTGGATTTCAAAGCGCCCAATGAGATGAGATTCTTCTTCATATCCGGTACATACCGAACATCACTCAATTCTCTGACTGTTCCATCATGCATCTTCAAACAGATTTTGCCTATCCCTTGTGTTTTGCAAGCATTATTATTGCCCAACAAAACAACTCCACCATCCAGCTCCTTGAAGCTAGAAAACCATTCCCGAATGGGACACATATGATAGGTGCAACTTGAATCCAAAATCCACTCCTCGAAGTGACCATCAGCAGATGAACTAGCCAAAGCAAACTCGAAATCATCATCTCCAGATTTTGCAACATTTGCTTCATAATCCGCTTTCTCCTTCTCTTTGTTCTTCAATTTGGGGCAGTCTTTCTTCCAATGACCCTTTTGGCGACAAAAGGCACATTCGTCTATGGCAGGAAACTTTCCCCGCTTCCTAGATTTTCTTTCCTCTGTTCGACCCCTTGCAACTAGTGTCTCGGTTTGTGAATTGTGAGTCTTCTGGTCCTTCTTACGACACTCATGATTCACCAATGCCGCAGACACCTCCTCAAGTTTCACCTCGGATTTTCCATACAACAAAGTAGTTGTCAAATGATCATAATCATCGGGCAATGAATTTAACAAACATAGTGTCTTATCCTCGTCAGGAATTTTCACATCAAGGTTTGCTAAATCAGCAAGTAATTTATTATAATCATTGAGGTGTTCGTGCATAGAAATACCTGAACGATATTGAAATTGGAAGAGTCGCTTCTTCAAGAAGAGCCGATTTTCTGCGCTCTTGGTCATATACTTCTCCTCCAATTTCGTCCATAACTCCTTAGCAGAAGTTTCCTTCATATACAGGTATTTCAACTCCTTATCAAGGAATGATCGAATAGAGCCACAAGCATGAAGATTAAGTCTCTTCCACTGCTTATCATCAATTTCTTCGGGTTTATTCTCCAAAACAATATCCAACTCTTGTTGATACAACACATCCATAACTTCACATTGCCACATACCAAAATTATTAGAGCCATTAAATTTATCAACCTCTAACCTCGTAGTAGCAATTGGATGTCTATTGGATGCAGATGTCGACGATGACGATGATGCCGACTCCTTCTCCTTCACAAGTTCGTCTTTATCTCCAGCCATCAAATCCGGCACTGTTCACAAATACAGCACTGTTCACGACTGTAGCAGTTCACTGTTCACGAACTGTAGCACCGGCACTATTCAGCGGGACTGTAGCTCCAACGAATTTTTCACTCCTACGAAACCCCAGTCTTAAAACTGGAGCTCTGATACCACTTGTTGTGCGGAAGCGTCAACCAATTGTGAGTGAAAAATAAATAACAACTAGCAGGAGATAAATGGAACACAAAACAACACCAACAAGAACACCAAGATTTATACTGGTTCGGCAATGCCTACATCCAGTTTGGAGACGACGGAGTAATTCACTATAATCAAAGAGAGTATACAAAGTGTTTATCACTCAAGAAAACCCAAAGCCCCAAATACACCCAAGTCTCACTCTCACAACAATTGAAGAGAAAAACAATGATACAAAGCAAAGAACAATTAGAGAGAAATGTTTTTCTCTTTGGCAAGATGCCTTTCTTGCTATTTTTCTCTTCTACTCAACACTTGGTGGGATGCTTCAAATGGAACCATTTGCTTCCAATTTATAGCCAAAAATGCAAGAGTGTGAATGCAAGCTTCAACTATTCATTTGTTGGCTACCAAACTTACCAATGGATGGTTACCAAACAATCCACCCTTTTTGACCTCATAGTAAGCCAACATTTACTCACATGGGCAACTAACTTTGACTCACATGGGCAACTCCAAAATTCTTTAACATTTGAGCCAATTTCCAACAGACATTTCAATCAATATTCATTACGTGCAAGTTTTACTTAACCTAGCTATATAGTTTGATTAGTCGTTCATCCTAGCTACCTTTATTTTCTGAAAGCTGACATGCTATCTTTCAGTTAATTACCATTTACCACATCAGTAAAGCCAGTAGTACTAGTTCTAGAGCTTAGAGAAGAATGAATGCATTCTTTGCATTCGATACTTAATTAGCCATGTGACAGCTTGCTAGCTACCAAAAGCAATATGTGATCATTGTGTAGACTGTGAGACGTAGTCGGCAAATTATTCACTGAATAATTTTCAAAAAAAAAAAAAACATCAACTAAAGAGTTTGAGGGCTATTGGATCAACTGGGCCATGATTCAAAAGAAACGGACCAAAAAACTTTAGTACTGGGCCAAAATTCAAGCTCAAAGCTAGAAGAGTTAACTCAGCCCAATAGGGTCTGAGCTAAAGCCTAATTGTGGGCCGAACGAGTTGGGTGAAATGTATTTCACAGTTTTAACTTTAGGCAAATCACGCTCCTTTTAAGTTTGACAAATGAGGGTTGATTGTTACATGGAACTTTTTGAAAACATCACTAAACTAAGAGCAAAGTACTGTTACGCAGATGAGGTTCTTAAGAGAGCAAATCTTGAACCATAACACGAAAGAGACCCCTCATCCTTAGTTTTGTGTATGTGTATAGTCATGAAGATTCCAGAAAAGGCAAAGGTTGAGAATTGATCTCTTGTTACAAGTGTGGGGTAAGATGAACGCGTAGGGGTATAAACCTCATGTATTCTTTTCTTCTTCCTTTTTTTTTCTCTTTCTCTACATGAGGCTACACAAGGCACATAAACTTATGTCAACCTTCTTATAATTTAAACACCAAAAATATTATACTCCCTGAATTTGTATATGTACATATATCAAAGCGTACACTTAGAAATAAATGAGGGTTTCTTTCCCTTAGTTAATTGATTGACTATTTTTGGGAAGGTGTGGAGGTCCTCAACATGCTCTCTATTTTTTAGTTAAAATTTAGCTAAAACATATAAAAGCCATTTTAGGAGCTCTTTATAAAATTTTAACTATAATCATACTCCCTAGTTTAGGGAGTCATAAATATTATAACTCTTTTTTAGTTGGTCCATCTTTATAAAAATATAATATAAAAAATAGTTAACATTAATTAAAAGTTTAAAATACTCATAAAATATGGCAGCGTTAAATTATAGGGAGCCACTATGAGTCATTTCTCTCTCCTCAGATTTAGGAGCTCCTAGAAGCCTCTCTATTTTAGGAGGTAGGTAAGGAGCATGATTGGAGTTGTATTTTTTTAATTTCTCCCTAAAATTTGTCTAAGGATGTGATTTAGGAAATCCATTGTGAAAGCTCTTACTTCATCACCCAGGTTCCAATTACACATAAAATGGTATTGAGAGTCTCTCCTTCTTTTTTTTAAGTTACCAAAAAAAGAGAAACTATTACAGTTCAAATCCTATAGACACAAACCCAAAAAATACAAAATTTCCCCATTAAACAAACTTCAGAAAATTACACAAACCCAAAAACATTTATCAATTTTACAGACTTCATAAAATTTCCCAACTTATTAACATTAATAATTTAAAGAATTCATAAATCTGATTTGTTTTTTAAACTTTCATGCTCCTCACCTCTGAGCTTTTCAGTGAGAGATCGAAGCACAAAGATAGGAAGACTAAGAGATCTCTCAATATATATATATATATATATATACATATAAACAGTCCCCTTCATTGAGGGATCTCTCAAATTATTTTATTTAAGGTACACTCTTTAGAGTGCCCTACTATTTTTTTTTTTCAATGATCCAAACTGGCTATTTTTCAAGTCTTCATTCATATATCATCATTGCAAAAAAATCAGACAAATTGAAAATCATTAAGGCATCTAATTGAAACCAACAAAATCAATGAACACGTTGTTTCAAGAAAGTACTTAAATTTCAATAATTTAATTTAATGGTCAAATGATATTGGATTCAAGTGATTTTTTTTTTTTGTAGAAAAGATCTTTGAATGAATATATACAAAAGAAACGGTTTAGATTAGTGAAATATAATACAGAGTGAGTCCTACAAGAATGTTCCTCAAATAAGCTTATTTGAGGAATCCTTCAACTGAAGCTCTCTGTATATATAAATTTTGGGGCCTGGCCATCGCCCTTCTCGCCTAGGCCCAAGGCCGACCCTGTTCATAGTCGATTTAGATTGGAATGAATTACATATTATTATGTCATTTGGTAAGCGTAGCAATGCTCTGTGAACATCGATGTATATGGTAACAACTTCGACATTAATTGCGTAAGACGTGTTGGCTCAAGTTCGACATTAAGTTCCTGACGGGCCCAGAACAAAATTTCTTCATACATTTATTGGAGAAATGATACACTTTAAAAATGAACAAAGTAAATTAATATAGAAATGGAATAGAACCAAAAAAAAATGCATGAGTTGGTTGATTAGTTGATAATCTTTTTCTTGCCACATAATAGCTGTGTAGAACACAAGAAATCTTGAAGCAGTAGTCACCTATTTCGAGCCAAAAAAAATTATGAATGGCTGCCAAACAGAAAATAATGATAGACTGATAAAGAGAACATGACCTTTTAATTATAAAGTTTATACAAATGAAATTTTTTTCATGAAATCAAGTATATATCAACGAGTCCTTTTAGGCATCTGGAGTACTTTCTGAAGTAACAACTCGAGCTTCTGTTTCTGTGGACGCATGTTGTGGATTCTGTGAATCTGAGACCAAGAACAACAGTATAGATTTTCACATGAGCACATGCTCTACATATAGCAGCAATTTAGAAAGAAATTTTAGGAGCACATATATTTGCCCTAATATATAAGAATAATACACGCATTGAAAGATAATTTCATATATGACGATGATTAATAGTCAAACAATATAAAGCAATGCTACAAACACCGTGATAAACTTAATTTAGAATTTTGATTCTCAACGAATGTTCAGTACTTTATTTGTTCTGTTGGGCATATTTTGAACTATATTTATTTATAGTAACTAAAATATTGTCATATCATTTATCACATTATTCAGTAGCTAAAATTTTAGAAAGAAAAAATTAATTACTCGGAACATGTCAATGATAAACAAATCTTTAAGTATGAAATAGTTGAAGACATAGAATTTTTATTTTATTTTATAGAAGTTGGAAGATTAAGGAAAGGAAAGAGAAGATCATGGAAATTATATATCTTCTGGTGCTAGAAGGCCAAATTGTACTATATGTCAATGTTAGCTCGGACGTCCATATTTTCCGCATGACACATCATGGATTGTAACGCAGTATTGAGACATCGTTGGACAGAAATTTGTATTTAAGTGCTTTTAAAGAGTGGGGTTAATGCCAGACCAAGACTGGGGTTTATGAAAACTTAAGATTCTGACCAAAAAGAAAATGACTATCAAAATTGTTGCAGGCATGACCACTCAAAACCACAGGTATCCACAACCATTTTCTCAACATATTAATCACTTGTCTCATGCCCCCTTCCCCCCAAAAAAGAATCCCCACATTTCTAATGGATAAAAAACTCGTGTGAAATGAGGGTAGCATTGTTTTGCTCCCTCCCGATTTTTCTTCATCCCTTTAGTATATGTATACTATATGAAGTGAGATAATAAGAAAAAATGATAAAATTTTAGATTATGACCCCTCAAACATTGAATTATGGCTATGCCCCAAGCTACCCCGTTCTACACAAAAGTGTTAATCCTCCAAACGACCACTGACTACAAATATCTTGAGAATGAAGCATGATTTTGACTGTTGAGGATGAAGCCACATGCAGTCACTGTTAGTTTACACAAACTCTGCTTCTGCTTCTCTGTCATGACTACAAATTCTGCTTTGGGTCATCACACAAGCCATGCAGACAGCTCATTCACATGGGTTGGCCTTGCCCTTGTAGCCCCACTAGGTCCATGTTAGACAAATCCCTAGGGAACCCCCCCCAAAAAAAACACACATATATATATATATATATATCATGTTACGACCAAAAAAAAAATATATATATATCATGTGGAACTACTACCTAGCTACAAGTTTTAATAATTATTTTCCATTGAATTTTAAATTATATATACTTCACATATAAATACTAAATAATAAATACCAAATAAAATAAAATAAAACAGTGATTTAAAAAAAAAACAGAGTAGAGAAATTAATTAATTGATTAAGGTAGTTATAATTACCAGGTGAAGGAGAGGTAAAATTGGGAGGATATTGCCTTGAGGTGGGGGGTTGTTGTAGGAGTGGAGGAGCAGGATCTGGATAGGAGGAGGAGGGCTCCATCTGCGTAGGATAGTAGAGATAGGAAGGAGCAGGCATACGATGCGCCGGGGGTGTAGAAAACGTTGCCCTTGGAGATTGAAAGGAATAGCCTTGATAATAATATGGAGTGCCCATTGGTGAAGATGGTGATGATCCATAAACTTGATGAGAGTAGTACTGGGGCTGCTGTTGAACTTGTGGGTTGTACATTGCCTGCTGCAATACATTGCAACCATTCATTAATATTGTGAACCAATTCTTGCATATGTTCTATTATTGTATATGCATGCATGAGAGAGAGAGAGAGAGAGAGAGAGAGAGAGAGAGAGAGAGAGAGAGAGAGAGAGAGAGAGAGAGAGAGAGACTAACTTGATGGTACCCATAATCTGCACCAGTGTACGTTGGGTAGCTGCAAATCAATATTAAATGAGATTGAGTAGTAAGGATGAGCAGAAAATAACTTGATAGCTGAAGATTTATTTCCAACAACATAAATTCATTCTATAAGTGAGAAGTTTTTTTCTTTCTATAATTTCATTCTGAAAGATAAAGGGCTTGTAGTTCATTAAGACATTATCGTAACAAAATAATAATAATTTGATTCTTAAAGTGTCTCGCACTGATCATATTCACAGAGATTGAGTTAACTTTGACTTTTTGAGATGCATGAGTGATTGGTTTTAGAGTAGAACTTGTAAAAAGGGGTACAAAGTTGGAAAACACAAAAGACTTAGGAAGCACCACCCTAGAGTTGACCAATGAAGACAAAGATTGACCATGTGTTTCTTTTTAAGCAATATCACTATGATCTATACATGTCATCATCTCCAAAATGTAGCTCCAATTTCTTTTTAATTTCCTTAAAACAATTACATTTTTCAGCAATTAATAATATAATATTAATGCTGTTTTTTATAGATGATTTTGGTCAACATATCCATCAATGTGTCATAATATATGTACATCAAGAGAACATGGCGCCCCACCTTCACTACTAAGGTCAATTTTCATGATCTATATTTGCTATTTACAGGTTGCTACCAACTGTACCGAGGAAATATTTATTTATATGTAGCATCAAAAAGGACACCACGTCTATCTAGCTACTCACTTTTTTAATTCATTGCAAATGCATGGACCATTTCTCTTTAACCCTCCAAAAAAAAAAGTATTAATTGTTTTAAAAATAATAATAATGGAACATTTCTTACCTGTAAGATGGATATATAATAGGGGCTGGTGGCGGCAGCGGTGGTGGCAATGGCGGTGCTCGGCCATACGATTGTGCAGCCTGTGGTGCACTTCCCTGGTATGGACTGGAGGCTTGATTTCTTCCTGTATAAACCATGAAAATGCACAGTTTTAGCGAAGTTATACAGCGATATAAGAGAGAGGGGAGAATCGAATGCAGGACCTCAAGTGCGGGATGAAATATGTAATGTACCTCTCGGGGGTGAAGGCCGAGGCCGTCCTAACGAAGCTATGTTACAATTTGCTCTTCTTCCATCGATCACAGGGTTTGGATTAGCACAAGCCCTCCTTGCCGATTCCGAATCACGAAATGTCACCTAGTCATAAAATTAGAACACAGGAGTAAGTCAAACCAGAACACAAAATAAAAATAACCCATCGATCTTTGATTAAAATATCAAAGACTTACAAATCCATAGCCTTTAGATTTTCCAGTGTTCTTATCAGCAATAATGACAGCCTCAAGAATCTCCCCAAACTGCTCAAAATATCTACGCATTTCATCAGTTGGTGTCTCCCAAGCGAGCCCTCCAACAAACACTTTCGTAAACGTTGTGTCCCCAAACTGTGATCGGTAATGTGGATAAGCCATGGCATCTAAATCATCAAAATCACAAACTGGTTTCTTGGTTTTTGCCGCATGAACTCATACACAAACGCAGTTGTTGATCACAGAGAAGAAATATTGGCTAAGCAGAGGCCTCTTAATTTCTTCCACCTCATGTTGTTGTTGTTGTTGATCTTCCTTGCTTGCTCTATGTCTATATGCGCCTCCATCTCCATAATTATTATTCCATCTCCTTTTTTTTTACAGAGAGAAAATCATTGAATACACAGAAATTTGAAAAGGGTTATTGTATTAGTTTAAAATGTTGCTGTTGCTGTTGGTATTGCTGTCAAATATTTGATGGGTAGTTTGAAACAGAGGAGTTGGTTTGGTTGATTGAGTGAGAGAGAGAGAGAGAGAGAGAGAGAGAGAATAAAGCACCCGACAGCTGCAAACCCTGATTTGCTGGCTATGAATTAGGAGAGGGGAGGAGGGTGGCTTTGTAATAGCGAATGACAGCTCTGCGTGACTAATGCATTTCAAGTGTGTCCTCCCTGTCTCTGCATTAATATACCCTCCCACCCTCCAATCAAATTTTAATCCCACCACTCCAATCCTCTCTCTAATTTACTTGTTTTATCTGTATGGTCGTAACACCATCCCATATTATATTATCACTTAGATTATAACACTGCGTATATTTATTTTATTGGTATTATACCTTAGAGTGATAATTACTCGTCACAATATATCATAATTTCGATGAATTTGCAATACCACATAATAGTATTGCTGTAACAAATACAAAATATTTTGATCTTCGCCACCCTGGTGTTCTTTTTTTTATATATATAGTTTTTAATCTTAATTATTAGTCCCAAAGAAAGTTGTATTAATGTAGACCCAAAAAACATAATATGTTATGACCTGTAATTAGTTAGTTGTTTTGTTTACACAATTAATACAGGGTGTTTGTAGGTGTGGGTATCAGATGCCCCAACATTTGTACTCATTGTGGGTCTGCTAACTAGGCCATTAAGATGGACCTTTCGATCATCATCGAGTTGCCCTTTGTATGGAAAATGATTCAATGGATATGATTGCTTTTGGATAATTAGATATGACAATAACACAACTAAATTTATTCACTAAATAGTGAGTCATACGTGAAACCAAGTTCACATCGAAATTAATCATCCGTGTTTGTGTGATTTATAAGTTATATTTTGAGTCATAGTCGATTGGGTCGATGGCAACACCTATCAAGGTGTGGTTGGTCAGTTGGATCGGTGGCCACATCCAATCAAGATGTAGCCAGTTTGGGTTGCAGCCCATTAGAAATGAAACTACTTATTATAAGTTGTAATTTATTTAATCAAGTTTAGATTTTATATTCTTCAATACATACATATTAATATATCTTACTTATTAATTATAAATAAAGTTTGGTACATATATATTTAAATTAATCAAACGCTGTGTTATTTGGTGAATAAAGTTAAGGAAAAAATTCAGTATCTCTAACAGTTCTATTAACTAAATAAAGAAAAATTGGTTGTTCTTGTAATGCTGCTGAGCACTAACCAGTGGGTTTAATTAGTTCTTTGAATTTGTGGCTGCAATGGACCACAATTCTTGGTATGAGGAAAATTGACAATTGGTTTGCCCAAAAGATCACCAATGTTATTATTATAATTTCTGCACTTGTTGTTCTGCCTCATGTTACATTAGCTGGTTCCGGTCAAAAGAACAGCTAATTTAAGCTTAATTTATTAGATTAAGATTTAATCTTTTTTTATGACTCAACTACTTCCAAATGCTAATCAAATATTCCCACATGAACCCATGTTCCTAACTGTCTAATCATAAGCTGTTTACAAAGCCAACTTCCAAACAAGAAAAAGAAGTGAAAGAAAACACTAGTTAGGATTACATAAACCAATGGTTTCAGTCTTTCAGATAACAAATCATGTGCATTACAAGCTTTGGGCGGCAGCCCAGGAAAATCAAAATCTACGTACGGGTACATTGTTGTTTAATTTTATATGACCATCTGTATCGAATCATTCCCAATCCTTGGTCAATAATCATTAATTAACTAAAAGGGTTCGTACTCTGAATTGAATTATTATATGTAATGGAAGACCATTATCTTGTCCACAAGCTAATGACCATGGGAGCCATAAAGTCTCTTTTGAAGGATTACATGTTATTCATTGTCATGTTTTAAAATTTGAAATCAATTTATGTTGTCACACAAATAACTACTTTATTTATATTTGTAATATGAGCCGCACACTAAACTTATCAATTGTTCGTAATCATAGTATGATTTTATATATAACTATGTAGGGTAATACTATCACTGCCATACTTATGTTACCAAACCATAAACATGGCTACATATTCAAGCAAAACCAAACATTATCAACGGTTTAAAATCTTAATCTAACAACATAGGTATATTATGTTACAACACGTTGATAAGAAAACGATTACGATTGAACATAATTATGTAATGTAATTATTATGTTTCTAACAAAATATTTATACTGTCACACTGTTAATATAAACCGCACATTTTAAAAAGAATCAACCTCATCAATTATCCATATTACAATCCAACTGTTCCTTTGTCAGTAGTATATGCGGGAGAACATGCATTTCCCTAATTAAGTATGTATTGTATTCATATAACTCTTCTCTCAAAAGACTTTGGGAAATATACAGATATAATCACTTTTTACAAATTGTATTCAAAAATGATCACGTTACAAATTCTATTCAGATATAATCACTTGGGGATGTGAAATTACCTAAGTACCCTCCATATAAAAACATGTCTATTGACCATTTTCCACCTCTTTTCTGAAAGCCAACTTCTCCCAACTCCTCTTCTCTCTCTCTCTCTCTCTCGCACGCAGCTCCCTCTCTGCTCTCTTTCACAATTCTCTCTTCCCCTCTCAGCGCTTTCTCTCTCCATCGACCACCACCACTCTCTTTCTCTCTCTGTCACGAAAACCTAAGAAGCCCTCTCTCTTTCTCTCTCTATCGATGTTAGGGTTTGTTGAGGGGGTTCTTGAAGGTGAAAGAGAGGGTTTCTTTGTTAAATGCTCTCTCCCTTGAACAATCTGTCAGTTCCCTCTCTTTTCATGTCTTCAATCGACGTCTTTCTCTTCTCCTCCGCTCCTTCAGGGCCTCAAAAAACCCTAATTCTTGGTTTCGGTTCCGACTTATTTCACATACTTCCTCCTTATTCTCAATCTCTCACAGACAAAATTCGTGCTTTTCTTTAGGTGTTTTTGGGATTTCCAATTCGGTTCTATGCGCAAAAGGAGTGATTCTAAGGTGGGTTTTGTATTTCTTATTGACTAGTTTGTCTTTTTGTATGGTTTTCATTTGAGAATGATGATTTCACTGAAGTTTAGTAATTAGGGAGATTGGAAATTTCTGTATTTTAACTGTGAATTACTTCATGCTTGGATGAAACTTCTATTGGTCTGATTGATTTTGCTCTATGGACGACGATGGGCCTCAATTTGCTATTTGTCATCTAGGATTGGTTCGTTTGTGATGCGTGTTTTCAGTTCCATTTGTCATCTAGAATTGCTATTTGCAAATAACAAAATTTATATAGACTGCTGATCTCAGAAAAATAGGAAGCTACCTTGCCTAATGCTTGTTCTTTTTCTGGCTAATCACTTAACTAATATGTTGTCCATTTGAATTTGATTTTATTAGGTTGGCTATCCAACATTGGGTGCATTTGCAGAGTTCGTCTCTGAATTTGACATGCCTAGTGGTTCAAGTTCAAAGAACAAAGATGCAAGTGTTCTTGAGACTGGTAAGCCTTTTAGCCCTGCCATGTTTGAAGGTGTTCTTAAAAATTTTACTCCAGATGTACCAACTAGCATCTCGGGCAGGCCAAGGTTTGTATCTGATCTGGGTCAATAATTTTCTGTTCTAGGTTTTGTCTTTTTGTATTTTGTATTTCTATGTTGAGCCTTCTTATTGCAAATTTAATCCTTGATGGTGTTGCTGGCTGAACTTAATCTTGCTTGGATAGGAGCCACTCCAGGTGTAAAAGTAAGAATTACTTAGTATTGCCATTTTATTTATAAAAAACTATGAAATTTTCTAGGAAAAGTCTATTTAGTATCATCTCTGATGTTAATTGTGGTAATATATATGGAAAGATTGATATGGAGGCAAAAATTGCAAGCTTTGAAGTGCCTGCATTGGGAGTCAATTCACAACTGCAATTGGGTGCAATGAACACAATTGGGATACACAACTATCACAATGCTGCAGTGGCTGCTCTGGGGCCTTGCAAAGGTTACAATTAAATGCTTGTCGTAAATGCTGCTTTAATCCTTATAATTGCTCAGTTGCAATAATTTCTCATGTTCCTAACATTTTACTCTTCTCATTCTGTGACGGGTTTGGTTTATATATGAATGAAAGAATTACATTAGATTTCCTTAATTTGAATGGAGTAAGTCTGCTTTCTTTATGAAGTCAAAGTACCTTTCTCTTGTATGTGGCCTTCAATTTTATTTTATTTTTTTCAAACACACATGTCAATGTATTACAATTTTCTTCTGGTTCGAGCTATAGATTTTTGAATTGAGAGTGTGTGCATCTCTCCGGGACCATCACATGTCAAGTGTCCAAGGAGCTGTTTTTTCTTGAGATTATAGAGCCCCAGTCCCAGAAGATAGAAGTTGTTCTTTATTGTGGACAAGCATGGGTTGTAGTTGTCACTTTTTAAGACATAGTTCTTTCTTTTTCTTAGTTTCCCAGCTGTAGTGGCTGGTCTTATTTTGTACAAGCCAAACTTTGATTATGATTTTACGTTAATCAGAATATCTAGATGGTATTCCTCCATGCCATTTCATATTATCTTAGTAGTTTAGCTACATTTTCCCAGGGCACCCTGAAAAGTGGAAAGCCAGTTGCTGCTGAAGACACTTTCTGCTCGGTTCGAAGCAGGGGAGTCTCTGAATTCTTAAATGAGATTATTGCTATATCAAATGTCAGGCATCCAAACCTTGTTGAGTTGATTGGGTGTTGTGTTCAAGGAGCTAATTCTGGCCTTATATTTTGTATCAGACAGACCATGTAATTATTTAGTCCTCGTTGAATGAAATTGAGCACAATTATTTAGTTCCCCATTGTTGAGGAAAAATTACTATAAAATCTTTATTTTTTGGTGTAGGGGTGTAAGAATGCGATTCCAGAGCGTCTTGTTCTTTTTTAAAGAGATCACGTTATATACATTTTGTATTGCTTGTATATTGGCCTAGTATTGCATGTATATTATTTCTTCTATATAGCCCTCGTATTGCTTGTTTAGTGCCATTTTAAGAGAATTTGCAGATATTGAAAACAAGAGAGAAAAGGAAGCCAATCAATATATTGCGTCTATATCGCTGATGTAATGCCCTCGTATCACTTTGTTTTTTAAGTCTTTTTGAAAGAAATTATATAGGTGGGAGTATTTAGTTTTTGTGCCCTCCTATTACCTACGTATTACCCTCTTATTGCCTACGTATTACCCCTATATTGTGGTTGTATTGCAGGCTCGACAGCAGTACAATGGCAATTCAACTCCTTATTCCCAACTTCCCAAGACTTTAATTTTATTTTGAATATAGACTTGAAAAAAAATGGTGTTAGAGAAGCAATACGTGGGCAATACTTGGCAATACATTGGCAATACATGGCAATATATGGGTAATACACGGGCCAATATCTTGGCAATATATTGGCAATACACGGGCAATATATTGGCAATACATGGGCAATATATTGGCAATACATGGGCAATATATTGGCAATACATGGGCAATACATGGGCAATATATTGGCAATATCTTGGCAATACATTGGCCTATATACATGGGCAATAATACATTGGGCAATACATGGTTTGAAACTGATAAAGTACAATGAAACCAGAGCATGTTTATTAACAAACTATACTGTAAAAAACATCTCCAAAGCAGTTGAATTTGCAGCATCTCCTGTTGCAACCATTCCTCGTTTTTCAGAACCATTGCCGCTCAAGGAATTCATAGCTTCTTTACGGGCTTTCAAAACCAAAAGAAAACCTACAAAATAGAAATGGAAAGTACATAAAGTTCCAAGAGATCAATTACTATCAACTATGATGTGTATATTCTATCGAGGGCACAACCAACTAGACTTTTATGTTAGAGTTTGGATTATATGAAAATGAACCAAGCTTGACAACACGTTAGTGTAATGCCCATATATCAACTTTGTATTAAAAAAATGTTCACCATTCACCCATCTCTGTTCTGTGTCATCGACATAACCCGACCATTTTTGAAGTGATGAAATATAGTAGCATTACTTACAGTAATTTCTTGGTTTTTGATCAGAGAAATGTACTTCATAGAAACATGACCATGAATGCAAACAATTAAATTCTTCAACACCCTTACTAGTGCACTCTCAATGAAACCGATACAGAACTGGTGAACTTGTATGGTGTATAAAGTGAGCTACGAAACCTATTTCAAAATTCAAAACATAATGAACTACATAAAAAAACTGTCCTTTTACTCTCATATTGCAAATTATTTGCTCGTGAAATTTTTTCCAAAAACTTATTTCCTTTCCTTTCAAACAAACAGGATTATAAGCCAAACCCCTAAAAATCAAAATTGAAGCAAAAACTGACATAACTAACCTATTTCTATGCTAGAGAAAATCAAGATTTGATTTTTATTTTTTGTGTTATTTTGAGCAAAATAATTCCTGGGTATTGAAGAATGGGAAAAATAGCTTAGAACTCAAAATTACAAAAACAAAGTGACAAAGGATCAGAAGAGAGCACCTGGTGGCAATGGGTATGGCGGGTTGTTGTTGTTGATGCGTCCTTTTCTATTCCTTCTGTTACTCCTTTATGTAGGCTTTTGGAGGGTGGGCATGGTCTCCCCCTGAATGAAGGTGCTGGTCCCAGATGGCCAATGAAGTTTGATCCCTGATCCCTGATCCCAGATTTCTTGTAAAAGACAGTTTCTACACATCCCAGATTTCATGCAACTATAGCCACACACTCAGCCTAAATGACCCAACACATAGCCTACTTGATAGCCTTAACCACAGTAAGGGGTTTTAGCAAGCAAAAATAAAAACAATTCTCACAAATTCCAGATTTTCAATTATATTAAAATACAAAAATAAACACAAGACTAATGTTTAAGGCTGATAGAATCTTCCAATTGAATTGAATTATCTGATATTCTAGTGCTAAAACATTCACAGGCTGATCTGATGCCACAAAAATAAGAAAAGGCTTTGACTTTGTAGTCATCTACAAGATATATGCTTATTTATGGGTTTATGCTGCAGAGACTGAGTTGGAGGCTTCTCAAAAGGTTACAGATTTTCAAGTATGCTTGCATACCAAAACAAAACCAACACAATCAAACTACATCAAGGCAGCCAACTCAAAATTTCCAAAAACCAAACAAACACATCTATATAACAAAATCATAGCACTTTTAAAATTTGGAACCCACAACAAACAATACTCACAAACATATATAACAAAATCAATCACAACAAGACCTATTTGCATCCATATCCGGTTTTGATAAGGCAAATGCAACAATTTCGAATTCAAAATTCATACACTTCATATAAAGAATTTCAGTACAAAACATATCCGAAAGCATATTAAGAATCACTATATCAATATTCAACAGAAACCCACATGATACAAACTGAAAAATACAAAAGACTAGCATACCTCAACCATTAGAGAAAACCACAGTTTCACATCTCAGAACACTAGCATACCTCAACCATTAGCAACACTAAACAAAACCCACCAAAAACTCCAATACCTCGTTAGTCAAGAAAGAGAAAATTCACTCCCTTTCGCAAAGCCCAAAACACTATAAACGAAAATCATATTTTGTCAAACACTCAAAATTCTATATCAGCACCACTCAAATTCCCATATAGAAACACCACAATTAAGCAATTAAAGCAAACACTCCATAAGCATGTATATGTATATATATATATATATATATATATATATATATAGAGAGAGAGAGAGAGAGAGAGAGAGAGAGAGAGAGAAAATTGGAGCCCATGAATGCCCCACCAGCGGAGTCTCCGACAAACTTGAGAAGGCAGGCAGGAGGGCCATTGGAGGAGGCGGGGACTAACGGGTTTGAAGAATTAGGGTTAGGGTTAAGGTTTGGATTGGTATCGAGCTCAGTGTTAGTGTCCGGGTCAGACTTCAGAGAATCCACCGACGTCGTCGCCATGGCCATTACTCTCTTTGTTTTCTATGAAGTCATGGCTGAGCAAGATTTGGGCGAGTGCGAGAGAGGAGAAGAGTTGGGAGAAATTGGGTTTCAGAAAATGAATTTTTGATGGGATAAAGGGTCAATATAGATATATTTATATGGAGGGCAATTGGGTACTTTCATGTTACAAAGTGAGTATTTTTGATTGAAATTTATAATGTGATTATTATTGATTAAGGTTTATCTTTAGTGACTATGTATGTCAATTTCCCAAAGACTTTTGATGGTGAGGCCCATGAGCAGAGAGCACACACGCACGCACAATGAGAGAGAGAGAGAGAGAAGGATTGATAATCTAGCTTGTTGCCAGCGTTAGGGACGAGGAGGAGACAGCTATGAGTTGAGCACCTCTCTCTAGTTTTTATGATACAAACTGTACAAGTCCGTGAACTGGCGCTTTGCCAGTCCTCTCCACGTGGGCTCCTATCATTCTTTGACAACAATGAGCTGGATTTCCATCTATCTACCCCCCTCTCTCTTCTCTCTCTCATAATATTTTTGGGTGACCCTCCTTTGCCTGCACCAATCAATGGCTATTTAAAGCTGCCTCCGCTCTCAGTCTCCACTGTGGTGGAGTCCCTCAGCTCTTATTTGCACAACCCTAATTTGCACATTTCTGCAGAAAAAGAGCAATATTGCCCTTCTCAGCAGAAGACCACCCTTTTCTCAGTAATACCAGTGAGGCTTTCCTTCATGTTCATGGCATGATTGAAAAGCTGAACTCTTTGAGCCTTTAACCTTTTTTTTCTTCTTTCGCGTTTTACCTTTTGAGGATCTTTTCTAGGTATGCACCTAGACTTAAAGTTGTTCACCAAAGAACAATGGCTATAGCACTACTCTTAAATCATATATTAACATGCAATGCTAATGACCTACGAATTCTTACACCTTTTTTACTTTACTAGGTTTTGAAACTTCAAACAAGATGTTAAATTGTTAATGTAGACTTGTACAAAATTTACATATGTTCATAAGAGCATTTGTTAGAAGCGTTTTTATTAGAAGAACATAAAATATATATTAAAAATTCAAGTGGAAATGTTTCTTTTTTTCATAAACCACTTTTATGACTCATAAATTTAAAATTTTCTACCAAACACTGTTGAAAGTGATTTTAGCCATTTCAAAAGCAAGTTCTTATTTTGAAATATTAAGTTGATTTTGCTAGGGCATCTTCACAAATAGTAAATTTGGTTCAATGTGATTAATGGTCATATATGATGTTATGAAATCTTGACACATCTCATAGCTAGTGTACGAACGACAATGTCTAACACACTAACTATGTAGTTTATTAAGCCAACTCCAGCGCAAGGGGAAATACAGGCAAAAGGCAGTCTCAAGCCCAAAAACCCCATATAACGCGCAAGGTCCAACCCGGGCAAGCCCATGAGCAAGAATCGTCTGGGCTGTTGCCCGAAGGCTGCTAACGTCAGGACTGATAGAAACCAACGAAAAGAAGCCATGTAGCGCTTCTAGGACACTCAGGTCAAATTTTTTTCAAAAATCCGATGGATGTGATTTTTTTGGGTAAAACAATTGCAAAAATATTTGAAATTTTTTTAAAAAAAATTACCCAAAAATTATGGATTTTTTCCCTAAATACCTAACAATATTATTCACTTTTCACATCAAATCTTCGTACAAATTCTTCTCATTCCAAAAATCTTATCTGAAATTTGAGATTCTAATGTTATAACAAAATATAGACATGTGACAACCGAAAATCTTATCCGAAAATTTAATTCAAAAATTTTATGCGAAAATGTAATTTGAAATTTTAGGTGAGAATTTTATAATAAATAGTGACACATGGCAACCGAAAATCTTATTCGAAAAGCTTATCAAAATTAATGGTTTAAGTATAAAAAAATATATAATAAATTAAAGTGAATAGTAATTACCCTTGCCCTTGTCCTTTGGGGTGGAAACAAAAAAGACAAGGTCTGTCACTATTTATGTGAATAGTAACAAACCTTGCCTTGCCTTTTCCTTCCCCTTATAGCACTTTCAGCGGTGCCCCCCCTATTGCCTGGGCAAATTGAGCCAATCCAAAGGCAAGAACAGGGCCTAGGCTGTTACCTGGGGTTGCTGACGTCATAGATGACAACGAAACTCTATACAAATTTCTCTCATCATATCTAATGTGAATAGTGATTGCCCTTGGGTTGCCATGGCAATGGGTGGAAACACCAAGAGCTTTTTGCCAGGGCTATCACTATTCATATAAATAGTAACTACCATTGTCTTGCCCTTGCCCTTTGTCATAACAAATGGGTGGAAATGCTCTTACCCTTTGGAGTGGAGGTGCTCTTAGAGCCCACAAAACCATCGGTCATGTCGGCCTTAATGCAGAGAGTCGGCCCTGGCCCAGGGCTACCAGGGCCACAGCCCGGGGCCCAAAATACAATGGGGCACAAATTTTTCTTAGTCTATATATATATATATATATATATATATATATATATATATATATATATATATTGGTCAACATATAAGATTACCTTATTTTCATCTTCAACATTTAAGTAAATGTCTTTGTCATTTTACTTTTATTTATTTTTATATTACTCTATTTACTTAAGTTTACAATGTAAATAAGGAAGTACCCCCCATTTAGATTCAAATAAAAATACTAGAAAATCAAATTCCCACCAAATCAAAATATGAAAATTCGATTTTAGTGCAAAATACGATTTAGGCTAAAAATGATGGCTCATTAAGTCAATATATACTTCATACTAAAATCCCATAAAATCAAGTTTTCTTATTTAATGTGTAAGGAACAAAAGCCGCCAAAAATTATCTTGATAAAATGATTATTCCGAAAAACTATTTTTCATACTTAGTCAATATTGAGTTGAACATTTCATGCTTGAGTGTGATTGATCATATTTTTAGTTTCTTTATTGTTATTGCCTCTAACTTGTTGTGGTGATTGTTTAGATTTTTATTGTCATTAGTTCTATTTAATATAAAATTTAAAACTCTGAAAATCTTAAAAAGACAAAAAAAAAAAAAAAAACATACGTCAAAGTCTAAAACAGATCTTTAGAAAAATATTTTCTTAAAAAAATCAATGCTTAGTTTATTTTTAAAAAAAACTACAGTTTCAGTTATTAATGTGTGTACATGGGCGCACTTTAAATTTTCACCCTAGGCCCTTGAGAGCTCAGGACCGGCTCTACCTTAATGCCTCGTTGCATGTAATTTTTTTCTTCTGACTAACGAACTTAATAGGAGCATAAAAATCTGGTTAGGCAAGTTGGGATGTCACTGACTTTTTTATAGATGAACTAACTATAACAATAGGCCCAACGCTACGTTACTGGGAGGACTTAACGTTGCGACCCAACTAATTCCAAGATTTTGTTTCGATACAAACTCACTCTACCATTCTCAATTATACATACTTCAAATAAATTTTAAAAGTACATATACATAGATTAAGCCAATTCGTCAAGGTGGTGTATTCCCCCTTTTGCACTCGAGTTCTATTTTCTTTTTCTGCAAATTAGACTAATTTATAGTAGTTACTAATCTCTTTTTGTGGACAAATTATTGTATGATATTGCAATATAGTTATGTGATATAACTCGTCCACATGTTACACAATATGAGTGAATAACATGTGGATGAGTTATCACGTGGTCGTGCTCCAGGACCCCAATTTTTGGTTCTAAGGAGGTTTAGGGTCCTTTTAATTGTGATTCAATAACGATCTTAAAATTCCTTTTATTTTCTAAATTATATTAGTATTTTATTATCAAGTTACTTTTTTGGATCAAAATAAATTTATTTGATAAAAACATTCCAATAGGCCCATCAATATAGGAGAGATAGAACCAAGAATTCTATAGTGAGGGCCTTATATATGGCCATTAGGTGAGACCTTATATCTTTGCCCGTTGGGTCAAATTGGTTAGCCTGATTTAACAATTAAAAGATAAAATCTCATCTAAAGGCCATATATAAGGCACTCACTATAAAATGACTTGAGATAGAACCCCACCCAAACAGAAGGCTATGGCATCTAGTACATAGGATGAGAAGAATAATGTATCAATTGACATTTTACTGAAAGAAAAGAAAAAAATAATTTGAGGAAACTTTGTTTACACCCCATTTTTTCCTTTGGATATTTCTATTTTTTTGGGTATTCATTTGATGTGGGTATGATGAATTCCTCATAAACATTATATGAACTCATTTTTGGTACATCGGCCCAAATTTTGGATTGGGTTCGTACCAGCTGACAGAAAAGCAGTGAGTTTTTCTTGGAGAGTTTCTAGCCCCATTAACCAACTTTATGGGCTGACTTGGTGCTTTTAAATTAAGTTCGTTGGGCTAGAAGGGCTTATATGCTGAAATCCAGATGAGTCTAGATTTAACTGTTGAAGTGAATAATTAGAACTTTTCGGACAGAAGTTAACATCAAGGGGTGGTGGCGCAGTTGGCTAGCGCGTAGGTCTCATAGCTTCTGAGTTATCCTGAGGTCGAGAGTTCGAGCCTCTCTCACCCCAAATGTTTTTTAATTTTTTGCAAATTTCAAATCATCATGCTTGTTTTTAACTAATATGTCAAACAGAATTTAAATCTGAAGCATGGAAGAACTAATTGCATAACCTGAAGCTGAAGGCACTACTAGAAAGAGGGGCATAAAGTTAACGACAACACTCATAACTACCACAATTACGTAATCTGTGACCAACACACCCTTTGATCACGGGTTGTCTGTAGCTAACATGAATATAGGTCACATTCTATCAGTGACTTATAAAGAGTTCATTTTTCGGTGAATCGTTCATACCATAATACAGTGATCACAGTGATCCTTAATTTATCAGTTAATTTTGCCCTTTCCTTCTCATTCATAATAATAATAACATTGTCAAGGCGCAAGTGGTTGGTGCAAATACAATTTGGTTATTATATCTGTCCCACTCTCAATCTCAACCAAATGATTATTCTCTTTCAGATGCCAGCCATGGAAGGCTAGTAGACAATTTATTAGACTCATCTCAACCCCCAACTGATCAAACAAAACTTGGTGAGGCTATATCACGGGCTGTTTTGTTAAATAATTATAATTATGATTTGGTTTATGTGTGTTGTTGAAATGTCTCTCAAGTTTGGGATGAACAAGAAACAAAAAAAGGGAAGAAAATAGTGATGTTAAATTAATTGCGTTTGTTTTGTAGTGATGGCATGAAACTGTGTATGATGGACCTACAAGAAAATTAAAGACTGGAAACAATCAAACAGCTAAGTAGGGTATGGAAAAGGATTTCTGAATCATATTTAACATGCAATATGCATGAAGTTTTTAGCTTTTGGAAATCGCTTTTGATCCTACAGTTTTTCTGTCTTCCAGTTTGTCTGTAATGGACCTTGCCTTGGCTCACGTCTAAGATTCAGGAACTCGTTCAAACTTCGTTTGGTTGGCAGGAAAAAGAATTCTTAACACGTATAATATTGTTTGGTAATTTTCCTACAATGATTTTATCTAGGTTAAATTTATTTTTAAATTCCTCAATATCAATTTTGTCTCAATGTCGACAATTGCATCCATTTTTTAATATATAGAATGTTGACATTCGTTAGCTGGAAATTGGGTAAGTAATTAATGCAGAAAAGATTTGGTTTGAGTTGGAATTCAAGCAAGCACGACAATACAAGTACTAGCTAGGCAGAGAGTAACGTGACTGTGGCCACAAGATCATGCCCCTTATCGATGAACTTGTGGCATGGATGGTCTAGCTTTTTGGATACAATTTTTAACTGGATATAAGAATTCCATACCAAATTAACAAGTGAAGATGACACAATTAAACTGCTACATTATTGTGCAAATGCGGATTGGGCTAGTTGAGTAAGAGTAGTGTGTCCGCTCCTTTACACTCAAATTTGATTTCCTTTCTCATACATTAGAGTAGTTAAAATATCACTTTGATAAAAAAGTAACGGCTAAATCATTGTATATAATATACCAACTCAGCGTGACTATGCAGTGTATTAAATCCATTCATATTATAACATACTTAGAAGCAATGATAAAACATGATGGTCATTTAAAATATATATATATAAAAAATTGATTATATATATATGCTCTATAATTTGGTGAATTCGATGCACAGCACACCACATAGACATGTCAGTTAGTTGTTAGTCGGGTTAAATCTCAATTAATGATTAAATAACACAAGACATATTAAGATTGATTAATACTCGATAGTCGCTTAATAAACATAATTTGACGTGACATGATTGCTACCCTTGACTCTAAAACAATTTCTGGTACCAATCTCAACGTGAGCAGCATCACTCACGTAGCATTCACAAGGCAAAGAAACTTGTAGGTGGTCAATGAAAGAATGGTATTGACATTGCATGGTTTAATTTGTGGTGGCAAAAAATTCCGTCTAAAATGATCCCAATCCAATATGTCCTTTTGTCCGTTGGTCTTTGGATGATTTGATGGTATCTAGGCGAATCCAAAATGTGATTGATACCATGCAGTGCAGATTCGATTGTTGACATCTAATGAGGGCGTTTTTCTGTGATGAGAAATGTTTTGTATTTGTATTGTACACCAATAAAAAATCCTGAGAATTTTTTTCTATTTCATCTCCCAATTGTATCTTCTTTTTTCGATTGAAGGGTATAGAAAAGAAAGATTCCAAAATTTGTCCATATGTGTAGCATAAAGTGTTCTACCGTAGAAATTAGCATCCGTTTAATAACAGTTTCAATTTTATTTTTTAAAGGATAGTGAGAATAAAATTATAAATATGAGAAGAAGAATATCTACGTGAAATGGTACGTAGAACGAAAACTAAAATATTTCTCTTTCTTGTTTATTGATTTTTTGTTCTTTCACCCCTCCTTCCTCCATCCTTTTTTCATGTTTCCGTTATTCTACCATCCTTTTTTTATATCATTTTCTATGTTCTTTTATATATCTCCTTCTTTAAAAATGACAAATTGAACGGAAAAACAAAAGTGTTATCAAGCGATCGAGTCCTTCATTATCCAATCGAATTTACTTATCAAAGTAGTTTGTATCTTAAAATAGTTTTATTTAGAGATATTTAGTTATATACTCATTCTTAACACTAGTGATATAGATAAACCCTACACCATTTAATTCCCATAAACAAACCCAAAAAAAAAAAATCCAAAAAATGGCAGCTGGCCATATTGAATTTAATTTTGATTATTAAATTACTTTTAAGCCCTTTTGAGTATTTTGGGGTTTTTTTTATTAGGTTTTGGGATTGGCCATGTTTTAAGAAATTGATGATAGTTTTGTAATTTATAGAAGTTCCAAGCCTTTTGTTATATAGTAAATGAGATTTTTGTGTCTTTCTAGAGTTCATTTCATATATGGTTTTTTTATTTTTAATTTGGATCCCTATGTTAAGTATAATAGTGAATCTCCCTTTTATTTATTAATACAAATCTTTTGTATCTTTAGATCATGGAATCAAGAGAAATGAACATCGCTATATATGATCAAGAAGTGATGGGGAGAGGTCACATGACACACAGCTGAGCATGGGGCTAGTTCTTCATCCAAATCACCAAGATGGGAGATCAAAGTGCCCTCATTTAAAGACATCACATGCAGTGGGGCTTAAGCTTATCCAACATGCCATATTGCCATGGTTGGCATTTGGGCATGGCTGTGATTAATTTTGTGCGATTCATTTCTTATGGCTCGCAGAGTGAGACACTTGAAACTTTTCTGGGTTTTTAGTCTACTTTATATAAAGGAAAGGGGTTATTAAGTATAGAAACGAGACATTGCTTCCTGCCAAAAGCATCGTAGTCGACATGAAAATGACCAAATTTTTTGATAAGTTTGTGTTGGGTTAATGGGGTGGGCTCCTTTAATGGAATGCCTACTAATAATTAGAAGTAGGTAAAATGGAATTTTTATCAGAGTGGTGTTGGGTTTTAATGGAACATGAAAAATAAGTTGGTTTTTTTTTTTGTTCAATAAAAAAAATAATAAGTTGGGTTTGGGTGGAAAGAATTCTCTTTGGATATTGTAAAATAAGACGAGTGATGTGAGGCCTAGGTTGGGGCATGTCTAATCAAATTTCAGTTTTGAGTGGCTTGTGTTGGACTTTTATCAGGATATAATCATATGCCCATGTTTGAACTATAGTGGTTAAATTGAATTAAAAGTGAAAATATGTAACACTTTTTTTGCCCTCTACATTAGTGTCGGTAAAACAGATTTTACCTTCAGTTTATCGTTTCAGTTCGCCTTCTAAATTTGAGGGAAATTGAATCGCCTTTGGATTACAAATTAATTTCATGGTTTTTTGTAATGAGTAAATTTTTTGGTTGGATAAAAATACAATGATATATCCCTTTTTTGAAAGAGAAAACAGTACAGTGTTGGTAGGAATTGATGACTTGATATAGACTTGACATGGCCTCGTGCCTGAATGATAATTAACCGACCACCCTTGAGGTGTTCTCAAACCCTAAATTTTAACACAAGCTACAATTGAAAATATATCAAACCTATGTGTTAAATTAATCTTCAAGCAAGTAGGTTTTAGTCTTGAACTGATTAATTTGACCAGTAAATTAATTATGTCTTTTCATAAAATCAAACCAAGTGGCTGGCATGCTGCTAGTGCTTTACAGATGGGTAGATATAAGCGATACCCAGAGAATCTTCCCCAGTGGACTAGGACATAAACATCAAATCAAATATCTGTTAACACAATAATTAATAACCTTTTAAAACGACATTGACAAATGTTCAAAATGCCGCGTTTTAGCATTTTCGATGATTTATATGTTATCTTATAATGAAATCATGGTCCTCTTGACATAAAACGTAATACTCACTGACCACACTGATCATCACTCTAAAATATCTATAATTGAAACAAATTACAAATAATATTAATATATCAACCGCTAGATTCTTCGATGAATATTTAAATTAAAAATTAATTACATATTTCTAATCGATTCTTAACATAAAATATTTATTAGAAAATATGCATATATGAACTTGATTTTATAAATTTACAAGTAAATGCATGGTGGTTGTTTTTTTGAACTTTTGTTTTTGGTAGACTAAAGTAGAGACCATGGTAATTACCCTAGGTGGTCCACCATTTGGCTGATTAGTTTGTCATGACTTGCTACTCTAGGCATAATTATGGACATTAAAATTGTTGTTTTCTGTGTTTTTTTGGGTTTGTGTCAATGTAAACACAGCTGTGATGGGGTTCTGCCCACCACTTAAGTCAAATGGTTGATGTGAAATTTCTAATGTGGATACACACCGACCTCGCGTGATATGTTTTGACCGAAGCACAGCATCCATCCAGTCCAATCCAAAAAATCTTTTCAAAATGTGATTAATTAAAACCATTGAAGTCAAACATTAGGTTGGTAATTAACCATAAACTTGCGTATGATTAACACCTTTATCAATGCTATTAATTATGACCCCTACAAGTCTACAGGATCTACACTTTTGTTTTTGTTTTTAAATTTTTGTTTGGACATAAGTTTTTAATTTTAATTTTTTATTATAGGAAACATGTTACTTCATTTGAGCAGAAAATAGTACATCGTCATCATCAAGATAAGATACTTTTTGTATTTTGCCTGCAGTTATTATTAGTTAGCAAATATTATATAAAGTAGCGTAAATGTGCGTTTAAACTTGAAAGTTAAGGTAGTTTTGTTTGTACCTGTATTGAATTACACAATCATTTATCAATATTTTTCATATAGTTTGGTGGTATCTCTTTTAATATGAATTCATGAGTAGCATTGTGAGAGTTGTGTATACGCAGTATAATGTTGTCACACTTCATTTTTTTCATAATTTAGAATAAATAAATAACCGGATGTGCTTCTCACTCTAATTTGAGTTTGAATCCCCTAATATGAAAAAATATTTTAATAAAAACGTATCAAATTTTAACGTAATTTAAAGAAGAAATGATTCATTTAGATAAGGAGTTAAGGGCCCGTTCGTTTATGTTTTAGAAGCCCATTTTCATTTTCAAAGAATAAAAACAAAGCAAAAACATGTTCGGTAGGCAAAAATAGAAAACATTGAAAATGTTTTCATAAAATAAAACCATTTTCACGTTTACTTCTACAAAACAAAAAAAAGTTGTTTTTGTTCTCCCAGAAAACAACTCTCAAAACACACAGCTTCTGCTCAATCTCTCGCTCGATCTTCTCTCCCTATCTCAGACCAAAAACCAAAATTCTTCTCTCCTCCTTGCTCACCCTTCTCTTCGCTCCCCTTTTCTTGACCACTCCTCTTTGGCTGGGCTCACTCCTCTCTTTGGCGACTGTCTCTCTTCCTCTCTTCACCACTAAGGCTTTTTGTTCTCTCCAATTGCTCCATCGAACACAGACCACAGGAAGATTGCTGCTCTTGGAAGATCTTGGTAATTTTCTCACTTTTTTCCTCTTTCTCTAGCTGTGGGTATTTTGTGCCTTTAGATCTAGGGTTTTTTGTTGTGCTAAATTTTCTGAATTGGGTTCTTTGTTGTGCTTAATTTTCTGGTCTTTGATAATAAATTTCATTGTTTAGGGTTTAGTTTTGGGATCTTTGATAATAATTTTCATAATTTTCATATACATACATATTTTTGGGATTAGGATGACATTTGTGTCAGCATAAGTGTTCACTCACTCGTCTCCTATTCTTTTTGCTTTTTGTTCTAGAGGGCTAGTCTCACTCTAACTACTTATGTTTCATAACCATCTGATGCAAAACCTAAACATTTTTCTCTTTTCCAACAATCCAGCATGTAATATTTGCAAACTGTAAATTAAGATCATTGATTAGTCAAAATCATGTCCAAATGGGTGATAACGATCCACCGTCCAAACATAACATTTCAGATATCTGAAAAGAGAGCATTCCTTTTTATATGATCCTTGGAAATTAGCACATTGTCGATTGAGGGCTCTTTCTGAACATGTGTGTACCTCAAACCGTGAAAACCATACAAATCCCTTAAAAGAAAAGAACATTCTAAATGTTCACCAAACCATCACAACAAGATGTGGTGGAAATGTTGAATTACCCAAATCACCAAGTACAAATGCACCATGCCATATACCTCATCATATAATTGGCCCAATCTGAATAGTAAAATAAAAGAAGTGGATAAATTTCCACTATAGAGCATTCAATCAATTATGCAAACAGAGAAGGCCCTGAAATTTACCACGGTGAAAAATATGAATTATCAATGTTTTGGAAACCCAACACAAGTTACATGATTGTTGTATGGGGAAGAAAGTTTCAATGTTAATCCTCTGTGTCTAATCTTCTGTGTATCTACATATTGACCTAAAAGATCATATGACCTGTTTGCTAATCTTTCTGTGTATTTTCATCTATCCTATAAAAGTACCTCCTGCCCAGTTGCCGCTTTTCTGCAATTACCTGACACTAATCTCTTATTCATCTTCAGCTTTCATGTAGTAATCACCGTTAGTTTTGAATAGAATGAATACATTCTATACAAATTACCAGACATTAGTCTATCAATCATCTTCAGCTTTCCTGTAAAACTTATTACTTGTGCAGCTGCTATTCTCCATGGACTTGGCAGATATGGTAGTAAGTGCTGACCCTAGTAAGCGCTGACCCTGTTTGAATAATTGATTTGATCTGTTGTCACATGCTCCAGTTCTCTGTTTATAAACTCAGCTTGCCCATACTTGTAATTGAAATCAGAACAGTGATAAAAAAAAGGAACCTTTATGTGCACTTTTGAGTTTGTCATTTTTTATTTATTTAAAGGATATGTTTTCTTATTTGTAAATATGTGATTCATATATATGGTGATGATACGTGCAATGTTCTGAAATGCAATAAATTATTGGATTGTCTTAATTGTTTTTTCTTTACAAGGATATGGCCCCTAAGAATGTTGATGGTGAGGAAAAAGTACAATGGCCTTCCAAACATGAGGAGTTTTTTATACATATATTGCATGATCATGTGAAGAAGGGTGACTTGCAAGCATCAACCTTTAAAACGAAAGTTTGGTCTGAAATAAGCGAGGAGTTGTTAGCAAAATGTGGAAAAAAATGCACTATTAAGCAACTTAAGTCTAAGTTTAATAGGTTGTGAATTGCACATCGTGAGTTCTCGGATTTAATTGAGCATATTGGATTTGGGTGGGATCCTAGTGCTAACACGGTCACTCCCTCAGAGGATGTTTGGGCTAGTTATATTAAGGTATATACCAAGCCTTTGTTCAAGTTTTTTTTTTTCACTTCACTTCACATACTTAAGTGAATTGCTTCTGATGTTTGAGTATAATATTTGTCATGGTTTGTAGAGTAAACCAAGAGCGAAGCAATATCGCACTCAAGGTTTAGTGCACTATCAACTTTTAGGGGAGATATTCAACACCACTACTGGAACCGGTCAGTTGCGTTATGCCTCTAATCAACTTCCTCCTAACTCAGATGAGGAGCGTGAGTTAGAGAACAATTTCCTTAACACTGGTGTTCACATTGATGTTGACTTGGATGATGATGGTGTTAACCTGGAAATTGATCATGGTAAAGGAAAAAGAAAGTGTGTAACTGCTACCCCACCCGAGCGTTGTCCAAAGAAATGGGATAAAATGGAATCCTATTTGGAGGTTTGCAGTGAAGTTATGAGTCAAAGATTACAATCACTTCAAAAGGAAAAGAGTGTTGAAGCATCTAGCACCTCCAAGGAGATGTATTCTATTAAAGAATGCATCGAAATTGTTGAAGAAATGGGGGACATTGAAAATGATACATTCAACAAGATGCTAGAAAAAATTGTGCTTGTTGAATGGAGAAAAATATTTATTACAATGTCGGATGCAAGGAGGAGAGCTTGGTTAGCTAGTCTTTAGGTATACTAGTATGATTGTGGTTTCTCTTTAGTTGAGATTATGAATTTATTTTATTTGTTATTTTAGTTTATGAATTTCTTTTATATGTTATGGATTATGTGTTATTTAAGTTTATGGATATCTTTGATATGTTATTATATTAATGGATAGTCCTGGTGTTCTTTTATATTTGAATAGTATGGTTGTGGATATGTTATTATTGTTTCAATGTTAGTGACAATTACTTAATTTGAATATTTGAAGGTATTAGACATGTCTACTAGTAATGGAGGCAATAACTCAGATAGTGATTCAGATATGGAAGAACTTGAAGAAATGGCACATCATATGCTAATATGTATGAATATTTATGAATATTGGCAATCATATGTTGATAGGACTCCTTGCCATAATTCAGTTTTATCGGGGCATGAATATGTTCAAGAGCTGTTGAATGGAAATCCTAATAGAATTTATGACTCATTTCGCATGGACAAACATGTATTTTTAAGGTTATGTCAAACCCTTGAGACTTTAGATCTTTTACACCATGATAGACATGTGGGTATTCAAGAAGCAGTTGGTATTTTCTTATTTATAGTTTCTCATAGTATTCGTATGCGAGTTGCGGCTGAGCGTTTTCAACGATCTAAAGACACAATTCACAGACAATTTAAGCGTGTGTTGACAGCTTTATGTGGATTATCACCACGTATTATACGCCCAAGTAGTAGAGGGGAAACACCGCCCGAAATCTTGAATAGCCCAAAGTATTATCCTTATTTTGAGGTGAGGAAATTTTTTTTTTCATGTTGCAATTGATCATGATACTACATATATCATTTAGTTATTTTTATTATTTAGCTTAGTTACTTTTCACTATATTGTAGAAGTGTATTGGTGCAATTGACGGGACACATGTTGCTGCTTAGGCACCAGCACAAAAACAAACCTCATACCGTGGTAGAAAGGTTCTTGTTACTCAAAATGTTATGTGTGCATGCTCTTTCGATATGATGTTCACATTTGTTTACACCGGATGGGAAGGGACTGCAAATGATTCTAGAGTGTTCACAGAATGCAGTGTTGAGACTAGAGAATGAATTTCCTTTTCCAGAGGAAGGTATGAATAAATATAGAAAATTAAATTGAAATTATTACTAACATTATTATCACATGCAAATAACGAATTAATTAACAGGATATTACTATGTTGTGGATGCTGGATATACAAATTTGCCTGGATTCTTGGCACCTTACCGAGGTGAGAGATATCATTTGCGTGATTATAGGGACCGCGCGAGCACCAAGATGTCCTATAGAATTATTCAATTATAGGCATTCTTCATTACGTAATATAATTGAGCGGTGTTTTGGTGTGTTGAAAGCTCGTTTTCCAATTTTGAAATTGATGCCCAATTATCCTCCACGTAGGCAACGGCGTATCCCTATTGCATGTTGTGTGTTACATAATTTTATCCGAAGAGAAGCACGTCGTGACAGGTTGTTCGAAGAGTTTCAAGTAGAAGACATGATTGTTGAGGGTGAAGATATGGCTACACCAAATTTAGATATGTCTCCGGGAAATATTGCACAAATGACCAACATTAGAGATAAGATTGCGCAAGATTTGTGGCGTGATTTCACCCAAGGCTCTTGATTATGTTATTGTAATTTTATGTAGTTTTTTTTTTTTTTTGGTTGCAATGAACAAGTTTTTGTAACATTTGGTCTAGAAACTTGTGTGACTAGACGCATTTAGTCATAGGTACTTAAGATATTAACTTGGATAATGATGTTATGGAAGCCAATGAATGTTTCAATCCACTAATTTAAACTAAGCCAAATGCATAGATATAACTTTTTCTTAAATCTAATTTTAGGTTAAATGAGAAAAACATGTTTGGTGTGCATAATAAAAAAGGAGTTGGACTAATTACATACATAAATGTATGAAAATGTTAGTTTAAAAAATAAAATAAAATCCTCCTACCGAACGCATATTCACCGTTTTTGTCATTTTCACATATTACTGCCAGACGCGTTTTCACTGTTTTTGTTCTCTAAAAACGTTTCAACTAAGCTACCAGACGCGTTTTTGTTCTCTGAAAATGTGTTTTCATTTTCTCGTTTTCATTCTATGAAAACATTCTCTGAAATGCTCTCTGAAAACATTACCAGGACGGGCCCTAAATGTTTTTTATTAACAAATATGGAGAGAGAGAGAGAAAAAAAAACCCACCAAATCTCTATGAATGGAGTAGGCACAATCCAAAAACGTTGAGTATAAAGTGATGAGTAATTTTCAGTGGGAGCAAAGCAACCCCACCGTGGCAGAGGGAAGACCGCAGCCTTGTACAAGTTTACTACTAAAGCTAGAACTAGACAATCATGCAAATTGGATTTCAATTAATAATATTGAACACATTGTATATATTTTGGTACGGACGCATTTTAGGCAAGCATGGTTCTGCTTTCTGCTCTGGTATTTGTACATGGGACGACAAGGGCCCCATTTCTGCCATGCCATGAGGATTGAGGATTGAGGATTGAGCAAGGTGGCCACTGGCCAGCTTATCATCGTCGTATTGTATACATTATTTGTCTTTTTTTCTTCCTTTTTTATTGCATCAAAATTACCGAATCATGACATCAGTATTTAAATACAGTATAAAAAAAAGTACAAACAAATTTACCCGAAAAATCACTGAATCCTTTTGTTTTCTTATGCAACCTATGACCTTAAATTGGCGCGCATATACGAAAATAAACTTTTTTTTTTTTAGTATAAGTGATTGTCTAAATAAAAATGAATGACTAAGATGTCATGAGATTCAAAACTCAGACCTTGTTTGCAGGTCAATGTCATTTTTCATGGCCTAGACCTCGTGCATATAAAAACAAACTCACATATTGATGACTCGATGCAACTTTGAAGAAATATTGATATTTCTCCAACTTTATCAAATGGAGTCGAGACAAGAAGAGCATCCAATTCCCCTCTAGCTATCATAATCTAGATGTCAATGTCAAAACCGTATAAATAAATATTTAAACGTAATGCTTCTTGTTTTTTTTATTTCTATTCACCCTTTGATTATAAGCTAAAGAGCTCAAAGTGCTCTTCCTTTTTTGTTTTGAATTTCTTTCTTCCAATTCAACAACGCAACTTTCTCGTCCAAAGAGTTGTTGGCAAAAAGTAAAAATGATGGCACACAAATTCAATTCGTATGGGACAAAAAACCAAGAAACGAAAGAGAAAATTGTGATCCTAGTTAGGAAAGGGGGTATTACTTTTTCTTTCTTTCTATTGGGTTTATAACTTAAATTTCTTATACAACTGACAATCTTAAAATAGACGGTTCTGACGATTAAAACTCACACATGTGACGATTAGAAAATGTTCATATGAAAATTCTCACATACCACCATGTAAAAGAATCACTGTACATGGTTCACAACCTGTAAATAATTCCAAGCCACCCTAATAACCTAATCCGTCGTGGATAGGATAGGGACGCCGACTCGCAGTTTACCCCTCAGTCCGTGACAAAGAAGTAAAACGCGTCCTGTGCTATGCGCGCTTACCTGACAACGCTTTCATTTACTGTTTTTTGTTTTTTTTTGCCCTGAGCGTTTTTTTAACCCCCGTGGCTCATCAGTCTCCTCAATTACGTGTTTTCGCTCCACCGCCACCACAAACAAACAAAACGCACAGCGCCAACGCCCGCTCACACTTGTGACTCGGGGCAGTGATTCTCTGCGTTCCACACACATCTCTCATATCCCACCTGTCCTCCTCTGCCCAACACGTCATCGCTCCAGTCCCACCGACACAGAGAAACGCGTCAAACCGGGCCCCACCCCTCACCTCCTGTTTTTTCTCTTTTTACTTCCGAAATTGACTCCCTTGGATATTAATATTTTCCGAAATTTGCATGTGTCCCCCGTCAGCCCCTCCACATATTTAAAAGAACAAAAAAAAAAAAGCCCTTTAATTTATTTCAAGGGTTCAATCTCCTCTGGCAAGGTGCACAAGGATACCCAATCCCATGCCGCCACGTCACCGAACTGAAATGTGATTGGCTCATTAGAACCAGATTGGAGGAAGCGAAATTACCAATATACCCTTGAGGATGCGGTGTAATGTGGATTCTTTTTTAAAAGAGTGCAGAGAAGAGAAGAGAAGAATTGCCCCATTTGTAGAGGGATTCCTTTCCCTGATTCTCTGACCCAAATCATCCATTCTCACACCCAAGGCCCCACAAAATGTACCATTACCTGTCATAGGGGGCTCACCCAATTAATTAATTAGTTATTTATTTATTTCTTACTTTATTATTCTTCATTTTTATTTATTTATTTACTGCTATGATTATGATTCTAAGCTAACTCTATGTTAAAGCAGTAATCTGTCCTTTTAGCTTTTGGATGCTTGTACACCTTAACCCTGCCATAATTAAGGTTGAAAATCTGCCTTCAACTATGCCATTTTTAACCCTACAAAAGCATTTCACTGCATAAACACGAGACTTGAACAGGGTAATTAAGATGCACTTTTTTATTTAGGGCAAAGTTAAAGGGAACGGAGATTTTCTCACATACACACTGTCAATGTGTTATGGAGGTTTGAATATGAGATCACTCTACTCCAAGTTAAAATGTGTTTTTTTTTATTATACTAGACCTCATTGACGCATTTGTTTTCTATTTAGTATGCATTATTGAAGTTTAAGTTATGCAAAAACATAAAATGAAGTTTTTTTTTAACGCACAAGCGATAATCTATTTTAAACAAATCTAAATTACAGAGAGAGATTTGAACTCGGATGCAAAATTGGGAGTATATCCACTCTAACCAACTTAACTAAGTTCATGTATATAAAATACAACGAAAGCTTGTTTCTCTATGGTGGTGTACAATATTAAATGAGTGGAGCTAGTGAGAACTGAAACAAGTGCACAGGTTGGTGAGTTATAAGATTGTTTAGAGGTATTAGATAAATACTTGAGGGGGGCTAAGTGTCAGGCAAATCAGCAGCAAGTCAAAGTTTATTTTGTAGATCCATAAAACAATCTTATTAAACTAAGGGTCACAGACTGCTCAGATCTACCTTTGCACATAGCCTACATAGACATAAGCCGCAGAGGAGGTCAGCTGGTAAATTCCTCCCTTTGCTTTCTAGTTCTAGAAAGAGAAATTCAATTCTTTGGAAGATTGAGTGGGAACTCTTCCCAAAAAGCCCATCCATTCCATAGTCTTAAAACATTTTGAGGGCAAGGGTTTTTTGGTTATAAAAAAAAAACATTTCTTTAATTTGAAAATTAGCTGTGTTTTCTCACAAGAATTTTAAAAAGTGAAATCAGATCACACAACAATTTAAATTTACTCACCCAAAAAAAATATATATTTTATAAAATTTGGATGTCAATAGTACATGTATGTGAAAAAGGGAGATCCTTTAAATTTGTCCCAAACTTTTCAATACCAAACATCTCTCAAGTCCAAAGAGAAAGACTTGTAATGCCGAAAATAGGGGGAATGAGAGGACTCTTTCGGGGAAGACCATGTTGCCACACTTTCTCTTTCCACCAGAATTTAATGTGGAATTGTGGAATTGGGATAATAAAGTGAGAATTTACAGCAGCGGTGCACTTCTGCATGGTAAGAAGACATAGCGTGTTCGCTATGCATATAATATCATACAGCCCAGCATTTATTATGAAAGATTATATAAAATAAATTAATATTTATACTTTCTCTCTACAGTTGTGTATATTTCTTTTTCATGTTACATATCATACATAGTATTCAATTTTCACGAGCTCTGTCGTGATTGGATCGGTACAAAATCTCTCAACTCTCTCTCTCTCTCTCTCTCTCTCTAAGCTAAAGCATTGAGCAAAGTGGGAGGAAGAGACCCAAGTGAGATGTAATCGGAGTTTCACTGTAGAACAAGCGTTTGTGGCATAAGCAGACCAAGACAAGCAAGTCTAGCTATGGGTTCATACTGATTTCCAAGAATTTCTTGGCTTTTCTTACTGTTTATTCCCTTTATCCATCACTTCTCCTCTGCTCTTCCCCTAATTAAAAAGGTACTGTTTTGCTTCTGCTACTGCTTCTGACTTTTGCTACATTTGGCTCTATTGCAGTTTAAGTAACCACTATTTTTGGTTAACTTGTGGATTGATCTCAAATGGGTTTTGCTCAACTTGTTTTTCTGGGTCTTTAGAAGTGAATTTCGAATAGAAATGAGCTTGCCCTTTTGTTACCAGTTCATTTGGGAACTGAAAGTGATCCAAAATTTTAAATTTTTTGGCAAGGGAACTGATCCAAATCTTTAGTTATACCGAAATGCATATGCTTGACTGTCCCTTTATTTCTGTAAATCTTAATTGCACTTTGTCTTCCTTTCTGGGTTTATTCTTTTCAATTGAATCTTAGTAAAGCACCTCCCTTTGCTTTTTTAATTGATTGAATTTTGATAGGGTCTCTTGGTGCTGGGTTAATGGATCTAGTTAGGAAATGATCATGCTCAAGGATACCATTTTATCCTTTCCTCTACTTAAGCTTGTTGAGTAGAAATCAATCCTGGGTTTTATCGACTCTTTATATTCAGCTCTTTTGAATGAAGTTTCGGCCTCACCAGAAAAAAAGAGAGCTTTTTATTTATTTATTTAATGAAGGATTATTCTCGTTTTGAAATTTTCTTAGGATTTAAGTGAGAACATCTTTGGGTTTCTGTCCTTTTCACGTTTCAGCTTGTTTCTCTTTTGTTTGAGCTTTTCCCGGATTTCTTTTGCTTGTATACATAATTTTTTTATTTTATTTTATTTATTGAACAGATTCTTGCTCCCTGGTCTCCGTCAATTGAAATTAAGAATGTCCAGACCTCTGCATCGAGGTTCATCTGGGGCAGCGGGGGAACGGATCTCCGGGAGTAGCAATGATTTTTGGGACTCCCAAATGAAAGATAAAACAGATAAAGAAGATTTGGAAAGAAGAGCTTCTTCTGATAACAACAGTATTGCATTTAGGTTTCCTATTCGAGTACTTTTCCCAGACAATTCTCCTTCCAAACATGGAAATACTGGAAACGGCTTTGCATCTGATCCTTTAATAGCCAGTACTCCTAGAAGTCGGCACAAGTTAGCGCTGCTACTGTTGAAGTTAAGTTTAGTATTGATTGTTATTCTTGCTCTTACTGGATCCTTTTGGTGGACAATCTCCATCTCAACGACTTCAAGAGGTCACGTATACCATGGTTATCGGCGACTCCAACAGCAACTTGTTTCCGACCTGTGGCATATTGGAGAGCTTTCTCTTGGTTCTTCAAGGTTGAGAGACTTGGAATTCTGTCCTCAGGAGTTTGAAAATCATGTTCCCTGCTTCAATGTTTCGGAGCATCTTGCCTTAGGTCTTTCTGATGGCAATGAATATGACCGGCATTGTGAGTATGGAATGAGGCAAAATTGTTTAGTTCTTCCACCTGTGAAGTACAAAATTCCTCTTAGGTGGCCTACTGGTAGAGATGTCATCTGGGTGGCAAATGTGAAAATAACTGCGCAGGAGGTACTTTCTTCTGGAAGCTTGACCAAGAGGTGAGCTACATTTGTCTTATTAGCCAACTGTGTTATAATTCTATTAACCTGTCCTGATCTTGCTTTAATTTTGGATTTCCATGTACATACAGGATGATGATGTTGGAAGAAGAGCAAATTTCATTCCGTTCAGCCTCATTGATGTTTGATGGTGTTGAAGACTACTCTCATCAAATTGCAGAAATGATAGGGCTGAGAAATGAATCTAACTTTATACAAGCTGGGGTAAGTGGATTGGAATTGTTGGAACCGACCCCACATGTTAATGGCAACATTCTTAACTCGTTTCTTTTTCTTGGTTGTCTTCCCTCTTGTGTAGTTTATTGCACTTATAACAGATCTCTTTAGAATTTTAGCCAAGTGGTTGGCAACTCTTTTTTAGAGCATTTAATTATATTGAACAAGCAGGGGTCCTAGCCTAACCCCCAGTCCAAATGAAAGGTTTTTCAGTTTAAGATAATGAATCAACACACTCTTTTATTGGGTAGTTATAGTTACACGTTGATAAATATGTCAAATATCACCTTTGGCATGAAAACTGCAGCTCAGGTAATAAGCTGTCTGACCTGTTTCAAGGCATTTATGTTTAACATCGATAACTCCAAAAGAGAGTGAAAGTACTTTAAAACACCGTAGGGTACTCTACCAAGTGTCTCTGGTGACTTTGGTGCCATTATATGTGTACATGTGCATACATACATATATACCACATAAATACAGATATACAGATATACGTCATCTGTTGGTTTCTCTTGCATGATTGATCATTTACAGAAAGTCTTATATGATTCTGATTATTATGAAGACGATATAGCATAATATGGTTATATTATGATCACTTTTAGTATATTTTCTCTTTGATGTACTGCAACATGAATATGTGCCATATGAACTGTATTATATAAACACTTTTGATGAATGAAAGTGTCAACGTTAATTCTGCAGGTGAGAACCATCTTGGATATAGGATGTGGTTATGGTAGTTTTGGAGCGCATCTCTTTTCCAGTCAGATCCTAACTATGTGCATTGCAAACTATGAGGCTTCAGGAAGCCAAGTTCAGCTAACTCTTGAAAGGGGTCTTCCTGCGATGATTGGTTCTTTTACTTCAAAACAGTTGCCATATCCATCTCTCTCTTTTGATATGTTGCATTGTGCACGGTGTGGCATTGATTGGGACCAACGAGGTAATCAGTCAGAAGTTAATTATCACAAAGTGGTTCTTCTTTCTAGACTTCCATATATGCACATGTAATTGTATATCTGCAAATACTCTGTGTTATGTTGTGTTTGCTGTAAACTTATCCTGAAACCTATGTACATTTCGAGAACTGAAAGAAAACTATGTATCACAAATGTATAAAACCAACAAATATCAATTTCTCTATTTTAAAGAATTTCCAGAAATATTAGTAGATCTTTATTCTTTAGAAGAATATTTAGAATAATAGTTTGTGGGTTACAAAGTTTTCCTGGGCGTGGCTGTATATTTTTGTGAAGTAATCTGACCATTAATATGGTAATTGGAAAAAAGAAAGTTTGAATAAGAGAAAAAAGTTGATGTGATGCACAAACCTTAGTTTGCAGAATATTAGAATCTGGACTGTGAATTTGAGCACCTTGGTTTTGCTTTTGTGAATTTCTGGATTTGGATGGGTCCACGTTTAGTGTATGTTAATCATCTGTATAAAATGTTATGTCGTACAGATGGGATCCTCTTGATTGAAGTTGATAGAGTTTTGAAGCCCGGTGGATACTTTGTCTGGACATCACCAATTACAAATGCTGAGACGTTTCGTCGTAACAAAGTGAATCAGAAAAGGTGGAACCTTGTGCATGATTTTGCAGAAAATCTCTGCTGGGAGATGTTATCACAACAAGATGAAACAGTTGTATGGAAAAAGACCAGTAAAAGGAATTGTTATAGTTCGCGGTAAGGAAACTAACATGGTTTTCTTCTCAACTTGGGATCATATGTGTTTGGTCTTTAGTGCACGAAAATAAGAGCTGATACTGATTTGTATTACAATCTGCTTATTCTTTAGGAAGCCTGGTTCAGGTCCCTCTATATGCAGCAAAGGCCATGATGTTGAATCTCCATATTATCGACCACTCCAAGCCTGTATTGGGGGAACACAAAGCCGCCGATGGATTCCTATTGAAGAGAGGACAACCTGGCCTTCAAGGGCTAATCCAAACAAGAGTGAACTTGCAATATATGGTACTTCTTGTGTTCTTGATACAGCTTAGAGTGGAAAAAATAAATGCATTATTTGCTTAGCCTCTGACTTATCTATATATCTCTTACTTTATTTTTGGTGAAAATCATATGCTTTATGTATGTGTTATAATTTTCATTCAGGATTGCACCCAGAAGAACTCTCTGAGGATGCCGAGACCTGGAAAATGGCAGTCCGTAATTATTGGTCTCTTCTGTCACCATTGATATTCTCAGATCATCCAAAGAGACCCGGTGATGAGGATCCTTCACCACCCTATAACATGCTTAGAAACGCACTTGACATGAATGCTCATTTTGGTGGTTTTAATTCTGCATTATTGGAAGCTGGAAAATCCGTGTGGGTCATGAATGTGGTCCCGTCAAATGGACCCAATTATTTGCCCTTGATCCTTGACAGGGGATTTGTTGGTGTTCTGCATGATTGGTAAAACTACTTTTGTCTTTGCATCCTCCTTTCCTTGCATCATGTTGTCTTAGAGTTACTTGGAATCTCAAACTTAACCAAATTTCATCTGCAAAAAGTACCATATCAACTTAATTTGTTTTGCTTGCTATCCCAAGTCTTGTTGCTATTGGATTTTTTTATTTTTTTAACTTAAACATTCATGAAGGATAGAAAGTAGATTCGTACCCTAACTAGGAATTTTTTTGGCCTTCATGTTTAGTAGTCAGCTGGTGCTCCTTCCCTTGGTTGATCAGTGGGGTAAACCAAACAGGAATTTTTTATTATAAAAATGACCTCAAGCTTCTTAAATTAGGCTGACTTTACGGATCTGATGGTTGAATTCTTGATGGGGGAATTCATACTTCATTTTACTTGGTTAGCTGCCAAATTAGAAAACTCTGGTTAAAATTTCATTGGGCAGGACAGTATTAGAACAGCCTTGCCATTTGGAATAATTCAGCATTAGAACAATTTTGTAACTTGGGTAAATAACTTGAAGAAATAACTAGCAATGCATGCTAAGGGATGTCATCATACATTTGGTTTGTGAAAGGATACTTGTAACTATTGAATTTATAGTTTGTTTTAATACTACTTTTTCTCTTTTTCAGGTGTGAACCCTTTCCAACATACCCAAGAACCTATGATCTGGTGCATGCAGCAGGACTTCTTTCCCTTGAAGTTGATCATCAGCGCAGATGTACCATTCTGGATCTATTCACTGAGATTGATCGATTGCTTCGTCCAGAGGTACCCATACTAAACGGTCCTAGTTTATCTATGGTTATTTTGCAAGGTTCCTTTTTGTTCCAATTCTATTCAATGGCTTTGAACGTTCAGAAGAACAAATCAGACATGCGCTAATTAATTTCTGGATGTTGATTATCATGCAAGATTACAGAGCATATTATAATTTTCAATTTACTATCGGAGCATTCTGTTGTGCCTAAAATATGTTATTTGTTGCATTGAATGGCTTTTTGCACGCAAGATTGAATTGGTTGCCATGCTAGTTTGTATGTCGCAGTTATATTATTGGTATTTTTACCATTTAAAGAAGATGTAAGTTTTTCTCAAAAAGAAGATGTAAGTTTTCAAAAAATTTAAGTTTGTAGCAAGGACCATGTGGGCAGACTTTTGTACATCCATAAAAATCATGTATCTACTGCATATATGGTACTGTGTAACTATTCCACTTAATGACTCGAGGAAGAAAAATAAAAGTCTCATTTGGTTTTGGCTATGGTTTGGTGATACTAATACTGGCTGTTGGTTTTGTCTGTGTTTTAGTTAAGTGCGGTTTCTTCTCCACGCTGGCTATTTGCCCTTGGAACGAGGAGCTGATAAGTAAATTGTAGACTCATAGAGGAAATGCTTTTTAAGCCTTTTATAGACAACATCAGTTCTTATAGATGGATAGATGTCTAGTAACATGTCAGGATGCAACTGGTCAGGACACATGGACAAGCATATGATAATTTTATTTTCCTTTAGTGTTGGATGAAGCCTTTAACCACTATGCATCCACAAGTAATGTAAGAGGCTAATTGATTAACTTCAATGCCACCAAAACACAAAAGAAACTTACAGTTGCTATGAAGGATTGCTTGTTGTTTGTTTCATTATGTTAGGTATGATTCTGATGTTGATGGTTATTGCAGGGTTGGGTGATAATCCATGACAAAGCTGCTCTTGTTGAATCAGCAAGAGCTCTGACAACAGGGCTGAAGTGGGATGCGCGTGTGGTAGAAATCGAAAGCAACAGCGATGAGAAACTACTCATATGCCAAAAGCCTTTCTTCAAGAAACAAGCAAACTAATAAGGAGTTTCCAAAGGGAGCCTGAGATATGGTGGTATATCACTTCATTCATATTCATTTACTTATTTTAATCAATCATCATAAAGCTCTGACGTTGAAAGGAGGGAATCAAAAATTTTGGACAGAAGAAACCAAAGAAAACATGGGAGAAAAGAAATCAAAATTCGGTCTTGTCAAAGCGACACAACTCCTGTGGAGCCGTAAGGCTGCCATAGGACATAGGTCATGTAATTATTATGGTATTGAGGTCCGGAGCAAGTGAGAGAGAAGTGTAGGATTATATTTTTAATCTTCCATGTAATTTCGCATTGTAACTATACAACCACATGATTAAGATTGTGAAGATCATTACAGAATAAACAGATGCAGTCAGTTTCTTATAGTGTAAAAACATGCTTGGCAATGCAATTATGTCAAGCACCATCAAAAGTTGATTATATTTTACATTTGCAATAATACATGATCCATTTCAAATGTGAAGCTTGTAATTTGGCCTTTTCTTGGGAAACAAAGTTTGCAAGCATGCTTCGTCCAAAAAAAAAAAAGTTTGCAAGCATGCTTTAGATTTGTCCATGTGAAGCAGCAAATGGCATTAGCTCTCTCAGCTCATAGGGTTGTTTTTCCTCTTCTGGGCTTATTCGAGACATACACCCATGAGTTACTCTTGGGCCAATTGGTTCACTAGTTCTCTCATAAAATAGCTCATAAAGTGTTAGTATATAAATGTTACAAAAGAAAATTATGATTTCTTTTAGAAACACTGAAGATTGGATAAAGAGGCAAGGACTTAAGGGCTTGTAGCTCAAAGATCATTTACTCTTGTACTTGCACTCTTGTACTTACTAGAGGTCCTAGATTTGTTTTCCCCGTGCTTATGCACAAATAATTCATTTTTTCTATACACGTGTTAGATTATTTTTAGGGAGCTTCACTAATATACCCAAAATGGGTGTTGAAATTATAAAAAAAACCTCATATGGAAAACACTTTATAAACACACCCAAAATCCATTTATTAAATAACAAATTGGTATTGAAGTTGCTATATATTACAAGGCTGCCACTTATAAGCCCAACAGAAAAAAACTCAAAAGACACCCAAAATCAACCCAATCCAAATTTATAAACAAGCCCAAACATTTTAACCATCTAGAAAACCGTAACTTTTGTCCAAAAAAATGGAAAACAAAACCGTAACTTCCAGCAACTTCAATTAACCATCTTTGCCAAACGTCCCTTCAGTCATCGTCTTCATCAAAGCGTCTTCTTCATCTCTCTAAACCGAAACTCCATAACCACAACCAAGCTTGATATACTTTCAAAAACAAACACCACACACTGACCTCACCTACAAAACCAAGACAAAATTTCAGAGAATAATTTCAACAAGAAAACGATTCAAATGTAAGACATTTACAAACCAAACCTATACCTGAAATTTTAGACATTTACTATCATTATTTTAGTCGCTAGTTTACCTGAAATTTCTGATTAATGGCTGTAAAGTTCCAGGTATAGGGTAATAACACTACTTGTTTCCTCTTAAAATCCTATTTCTGATGCATGTCTAGCACTATAAAGTTCCAGGATATAAGGTATTAATCCTGCTTGTTTCCTCTAAATCCTATTTGTAATGCATGTCTACCACTGTATAGTTCCAGTATGTGGTAATAACACTAGTAGACGTGCATTAGAAATTGGATTTCATAGCAAACAAGCAGTGTTATTACCCTAGACTGGAACTTAACAGTGGTAGACGTGCATTACAAATATGATTTTATAGCAAAAAAGCAGTGTTATTACCCTATACTAGAACTTTACAGTGGTAGATATGCATTAGAAATAGGATTTCATAGCAAACAAGCAGTGTTATTACCCTATACTAGAACTTTACAGTGGTAGATATGCATTAGAAATAGGATTTCATAGCAAACAAGCAGTGTTATTACCCTATACCTGGAACTTTACAGTGGTAGATATGCATTAGAAATAGGATTTCATAGAAAAAAAACAGTGTTATTACCCTATACCTGGAACTTTACAGTGGTAGATATGCATTAGAAATAGGATTTCATAGCAAACAAGCAGTGTTATTACCCTATACCTGGAACTTTACAGTGGTAGACATGCATTAGAAATAGGATTTCATAGCAAAAAAGCAGTGTTATTACCATATACCTGGAACTTTACAAGTGGTAGATATGCATTAGAAATAGGATTTCATAGCAAACAAGCAGTGTTATTACCCTATACCTGGAACTTTAAGTGGTAGATATGCATTAGAAATAGGATTTCATAGAAAAAAAAGACGTGTTATTACCCTATACCTGGAACTTTACAAGTGGTAAACATGCATTAGAAATAGGATTTCATAGCAAACAAGCAGTGTTATTACCCTATACTGGAACTTCAGGTTGTAGACAGCATTAGAAATAGGATTTCATAGCAAACAAGCAGTGTTACTACCCTATACTGGAACTTTACAGTGAAAAATAGAAAAAACACGAATATACTCAGATTCAACTGAAAAAGCATACCTCAATTAATATGAAAACCAAATCGAATATCACAAATTTCTAACCACATCTCAAACAACAAATCCACAACCAAACCGAATATGAAATCAATCCAAATTATAAACAAAAAGAAACTAAAATCACAATTTAAAACTCAAACGAATATCTAAATACAAATTAGAACGAAATCATAAAATCCAATAGCTTGCCTCCAAATCGGCAATAACAAAAATAAACATATAAAATCAAGAAGAATTGGATCTACAATTGCACATACATAAACACCAAAATCTAGGGTGTATTGATTAATTTCCAAAACTCCAAAATCTATCATAACCACATACATAAACAGCTAGAGCACGAAAAGTAGATGAAGTTTCATACCTCGATTGACGGAAACAACCGCCAAGTCGCCGGAAACGACGTCGAAAAACTCGAAATCCACAGACCTTTCCGAGCTCGCGCGCGCGTCGTGAGTGGCGGTGGGGCTTTAGCCCAGACTTAATCGTCGGCCCTGGCCGGTCCTTTTCTGACCGGTCTCACGGCTGGCTGTGGAGCACCAAGATCGCTGGAGAGAGACGAGAGCGAACGGGAGAGAGACGAGAGCGAACAGAGAGATGAGAGAGAGAGCGCGCCCAAATTTTTTCAAATAAACTAATTTAATACTAAATGGGTAATAAAAGTATTTCATTTATCTAATTAAATTAAAAAAGGTAACAGCTGTCAGTTTTGGGTTTTTTTGGGTGTGTTTATATATATTGAATGGTATATGATATATTTATAGTTTTATGTCTAGGAATGGATATTTCACTAAATTTCTATTATTTTTAATCATTTACTCTTGTACTTGCACTCTTGTACTTGCACTAGAGGTCCTAGGTTTGTTTTCCCCATGCTTATACACAAATAATTCATTTTTTCTATACACGTGTTAGATTATGATTGGCAAGTAAGTAGGAATGTGATTTATTCCATCTAAAATTTATTTCCCTCCATATTTTCTTTTCAAAAATCTAATTCTTAATTGGGTTAAATTATAGTTAAACCTAAAAATTGGAAAGAGAGTGAGAAATTGTTGAAGTATCAGGTCATTTTGCTGAAATTTAAATTTCACTTTAGTTTGGGCAGAGCACTGCAAATTCCATGGCTTGGTGGCGCCTACTCATTTCCAAAACCCCCACCGCCACACCCCCACCTCTTCTACCAAACCCTAACCCTAATCACCTGCAGCTCTCCCTCGTCCTCCTCCAAACCTCTCCATTCTCCACCTCCTTCCTCATCACCAAAACCCCCAAAAAATTCAAAAAAAAGCGCAAAAAAGACGAAAGCCCTCGTACGAAGCTCGTCCAGACCCAACCCAACCTCATCCCCCACTTCGAGCACATCGTCGAGCGCGATGCCCACTTTCGGTTCCTCACAAAATCCAGAGACTTCCTCTCCAAGCAGCCCCACCGCGTCCTCCGCCTCGACGACGCCGGCAAGCTCCACCGAGAACTCGGCTTCCCTCGCGGCCGGAAAATCGCCCGATCCCTCCAGCGCCACCCCCTCCTGTTCCAAACCTACCGCCATGTCGACAACAAAATGTGGATCGGCTTCACTGAGTCCATGGAAGATTTGCTCGAACAGGAACGAGTCATTGTCGACTCAATGGAATCGGACCGAGTTAACAAGGTTCGTAAATTGCTCATGATGTCCGCGAACAAGCGTATCCCTTTGAGTAAAATCTACCATTGCAGGTCCTTGTTTGGAATCCCAGAAGATTTTCGGGACCGGGTTTCGAAGTACCCTAATTATTTTCGAACAGTGGTTGAGGAAGGTGGGAAGAGAATGCTTGAATTGGTGAATTGGGATCCGTTGTTGGCGGTGAGCACTTTGGAGAGGGAGTTTATGGTTGACGAGGAGAAAGTGAAGAGGGCTTTTAGGTTTCCAGTGAAGCATGGGAAGGATTTGGGTTTGGAAAAAGAGGATGAGAGGAAATTGAACTTATTGAACTCGCTTCCTCTGGTTTCGCCGTATTCGTATGGGTCAAGATTGGACCTTTGGACTCTGGAAGCGGAGAAGTACAGAGTGGGAGTGTTGCATGAGTTTTTGAGCTTGACATTGGAGAAGAGGGCTTCTATACACCATGTTGTGGAGTTCAAGGAGGAGTTTAGTTTGACCAAGCATACTTATCAGATGCTTTTTAAGCAGCCCAGAACGTTTTATCTCGCTGGGACAGAGATGAATTGGGTTGTTTTCTTGAAAGATGCTTATGACCAAAATGGGGTTTTGATTGAGAAGGATCCGCAGGTGGTTTTCAATGAGAAGCTGTATAAGTACGCTGAAATGAAGGAAATGGAACAGGGTTCTGTTGATCAATGGAAATGACAAGAGGGTTTGGACAATTTGAGGGAGTTCTTTGCTTGTGCTCCAAGGAATGTTGTGTTATAGCTTGCGGAAGCTTGGACCTAGAAGGAACTTGGGTGCATCAGAGGTTTCTTGGTTGGTCCTTGACATAACTGTATCTTGTGTTGCAAGGTTTTTCGAGTCATAAGAAATCATAACATGTGATGTATATAAACCTTGGTGGCACCTTGTGGAAATTTGGATTATTTATCAACGACATGTCATTTACTTGGTAATTTTGTGGATGAACGTGTGCAAAAATAAACCTCAGAGCTTTGAGTTGCAGCAGGAGTTTTCATGTCTTGTTGGTCAACTGGTACCAGGGTGATGGTGATCATTTAAGAAAATGAACTGGGAATTTGGTGAACAGGGGCATTCTGATACTACTACAAAGCAAGGATTTACTTGGAGAGCAAATTTTGTTTTTTGTATTCTTTTGTAACTAGATTCCAGGTGCTTAATGATTGGTGAAAATGAGGTCCAAAGTTCTGTTCTGATCCTTTGAGCGTGAACCTTGTAGAGTATCCTTATGATCGTATGAAAAAAAACAGGGGGAGAAAGATACGGAGTTTGGTAAAGTTAGTTGTTAAGCACTTGTCCTGTAAAATAAGAAATTAACTTTGATCTTTTGTTTGTTACTTTGTCTACAGAAACCAGTGCGTTCTTAGAAAATCTTTATGGGGCCAGCTTGGCACGATGAATCTTGTAGTCTGCATTTTTCTTTAGTGACATCCTATGCTATAAACACCAAGAGGTAGCAATGAACCAAAATTTTAGTTCACAGCTCTCTCTCTCTCTCTCTCTCTCTGGACCACGCAGGCCATAAAGATTTGAAACAGGAGAACGGCTTGAATTGCTCTCACAATGTGAAATAAAAGTCGGGAATTTGGCGACATGCTTGCATCATTATAAGAGAAAACCCTTTTTGGGGGCGAACGGCCGATACCCGGTATCAATCTACAGTACCTGACTCAATGTCGATGAACAATTTACTAAATCATAATTTTCCAAATTCGTTTAGCTGCTTTGGATGTGCACTTTGTAGTGGGTTTAGGTTGCAACATCAACATGGGTTTCTTTTCTTATGTTCTCTAATGATTTCTTTTTTCTTTTGCCTTGTAATGAATAGAAATTAGCAAATATAGCAAAAATGCAGCCTGCATATATATATATATATATATATACATATATAATAACAGACGGAAAACTAACATGAAAACCACCAGGTCTTTGTAGCCCTACAGACTTTGAAGAGACTCTGAAAACAACAGAGAAGGGAGACACCCCCTACAAATTTTGTGTCAAAATTTTGGGAAGGCCCCCTAACATGGAAAAAGCATCTAATGGGATGAAGAGGGGAGTGCAGCTATGGATATGCTCTTGGACTTGCGTATGTTTTTCTGTACATCACTTGCACCGCTCTTGTGCCCACGGATGGGAAATGATGAAGTTTTTCTTGGTGATATGGTATTAGGCTTTTTTAATGAGGCACGTTTTTGGTTAAGCCTCTTGCCATCTTTTCTACGAGGGCTCCATCCTTTGTTCCCTAATGCAGCTTTGGCTACACTGTTTGTGAGTACCTCTCTCGCTCTTTGTGGTTTGATGGACTGCTTGTTCAGGTACACTAGCTTCGGGAGGAAACCGCAAACTGCCTTGCGCAGCTGCTCTTCACCGATGTTGTTCTGGATTGGATTCCCTAACAGATTCAGAGCCTGCAGTGAGTTGTAGTTAGCCACTAGCTGTCCCAATGCCTTTGTTGTTGTTATCTTGTTGAAGCTCAGGTCCAGAACTGTCAACTTCAGTAGCCTATGTAGACCCTCGACATCACTGATCTTGTTCCCAGTGAGATAGAGCTCCTTGATTAGAGTGCAGCTTGATAACCCTGGCACTATTAAGATCCACAGTGAATCAGTGACCATTTGGAATAGTACATTTTACTTGGCAAAGCTTGTTTTCTAAGATCCAATTACATGGTTGAAAAGTTAGAATGATAAAAGCTTACCACGTCCAATTCTAGAAATGCGGTTGTAACTGAGATCGAGTACACGCAATCGAGTTAAGTCTCTTAGTCCTTCAATAGTGCTGATTTTGTTCTTCGATAAGTTGAGCGTGTGAAGGCTCTTCGGCAGCGATCCTGGAGTGATGTGGGCTGCAAATTGAGAACAATTGCCAAGAAGCTTAGTACCGTTAACCAATATGCAAGTATTAACTTCTATGGTTTATTTGTTTTCTGCTATAGCAACATACCTAGGAAGTTGTTTGACAAGTTGATGGATCGAAGACTGCCTAAGCATGAAATGTTGGGGATAGCTTTCAATCCCATACCAGATATGTGAGCCACAGTTGTAGAAGAATTTAGAGTCTGGATCACAGTATTAGCGTGTAAAGTATCCTCGTCAAGACCTCGACTAAAGTAAGTTGCGCTTTTCGATCTAGTAGTCTTAGGACTCACTGGAGATTGAGGAGTCTCAGGAGTGGGCGGGGTCGGTGGGGTGATGAGTCCCTCGTAGTCATATTCATTATTTTCCAAGGGTTGCATTTTGAGATCTTTCACCCACTCTTGCACTCTTGTAGATGAGGATGTTTCTGCTGAGAAAGCAACCCATTGGTTCTGAGGCCATAAAGCAGAGCCTCCAATGTTAAAACCATCCCAGCTATTGTTGTCATCTGCAATATTCTTCCCCTTGTTCAAGGATTCTCCAGTATATGACAGAGGTGATTCCATCTTGACAAACTGCATAGCCCGGTTTGGTTCGAGTGTATCCGAAGAGTACCCTCCTTGCTTGTTCAAAGAAATGGGGCTAGGCGTTTTTTGTTTTGCAGTCCTGGTTTTGTGCAGGTTCCTGTGGCTCCAAAGGAACAACTTCCACCACAACTTTCTACTTCTAGAAGGAAGAACTTGGCTTGACGAATGCTTCTTCAGCATCACTTTATCAGCAGTGAAGTGGGTTAACACAGAACCAGGGCTGCCAGGATCAACATCCTTCGTCACACTGTCTGCCAATTCATGTAATTCTTCAAAATACTGACTCTTTGAAGCAGGCAACTTAGATGACATCTTCTTAACCACATCCTTATGATGAGTTTCCAAATTAGAGCATGACCTGGTAAGCTTTGGCGATTCCCAAAACTCTGCCTTCCCTACGCCCGGATCACTAAGATGCCCGCTTTGAATCCTATCAACACCCCTATCACCTGAATCAGATTCAGATAAATCCATCTTCCCTGATGGAGCCACTTCACCTGAATTGGCTTCAGGGGTTTGCAGATGAGAGCAATCATTACAACAGTTTTCCCTCTCTAAGGGGCTCCCTTCATGCTCATCTTCCCCTTCATAGAATGCTGCTTCAACAAACCCAATAGGACTCTCAGGGCTCCTTGCCTTGCCACTAGGGGTAGTGTACTTCTTCTCAACACCATAAGGTATCAAGACTCCTAAAGTTGCTGGCTTCAAGGTCCCATCAATCTCCAAATGTTTCACAGGCTGTTGTTGAAGCCTGACTTGCAGTGTCCTAATTGCCTTGTCCACTTCAACAGGTCTTGCAGATTCATACTCTCTCTAAAATTAAACAGAAAAAGCAAAAATAGGACGGAAATTGAGCGGATCACAATTCACAAAGTTCAACAAACACCCAAATACATATATCACATTACAATAAAGAAACCATCTATATTGAGAGAGGAGTCTCACCTGAACCTTCTTCTTCCGCCCAATTATCACAGAGAAGCAACTGAATTTTGTCATTTTTGATATAATAAACTCTGAATCCTAAAAAATAGACCGAAACCCGAAAACGCTTGTATTTCAGTCCGGTTTTGCCTGCTGTTTTCTTCAAAACTGAGCTCACATTCAAATTCCAAAAGTCTGGTTGTTGAGGCTTTACACTGATGTTAGTTGGACCAAGTGTTAACCATAATCAACAGGAAGGCACCAAACCAGTGACTGAGGCCACCCGAAACAGGGTTGATGACCAGAAAACTGAGGGCCAGCACCTGCTCCGGCTCGAGAAAACTTGTCTGAATTGTCGGCCAGAGTTGTATATGCTGCAGCTCCTCTCTGGAAGCTTTGGGAAAATGTGTTTGTTCAAAAACCTTCTCTGTTCACAAAACAACAATGAATCATCGAACCCATTAGAAATACTTCCAAATCATTTTAAAAACCAACATTGGCTTTCTTTGAATCCAACAGACGAACCCAATTCAGAGACAAATCCCATGTCCCCAGAAAACCACCAAGACATGAACTTTATTGCAGAAAACAACAACCACCATACCAATTAGCTTACAAAAACTTTTAGAAGCAACGCGTGAAGATTGATACGTATTATGTACGGCCATAATTTTGTGGCAAAAAAGATTGGCAAAAAGAAAGACAAAATGTTTACATATGTTACAGAGTTTTTTTACCTGCCAGAATTGCTTTAGTTTCCCAAAGCAACGGGTTTCGAGCCTCTTTCTCGATCACACAGTCCAACTTCACAATGTGAAAGAGAGAGGGAGGGTGGCGGTGGTGATGGACGAGCGCATTTACTCTCCACACCCCCCACTGGACGAAAGTTTTCTGACTCTCGTCCTCTCTCCTGTGCCTTCAGGCGTTGAAGCTTCTTTTTGAATGAGAAGAAAGAAAGGTCTTGGGCTCCTTCCAACCTGAAGAAACGGCTTGAAACTCTCTTTTGAGCGGTGGTTGTGGTTGTGGACAAATTAAGCCACAGCCTGGAAAACACTAGAAATAGGCAAAAGAGGAGACGGAGATATTTAGAAGATTTAGAAGAGCCGCACAAGAAAAGGACATACATACGCGCATGTTACACGGTTTCTGTAACATGGAACCCTCCCAATATAATATCCAGAACCCAGAATAACCTGCCATAATAAAACCAATATACTATAGAATTAAATAAATATATTTTTCACCTTACCTTCTACATCGTCACCTTACTTATTGCCACAATAGTGTGGTAAAATATCATCTTAAATTTTCACTATTTAATACGATTCTTTTTTCATCCAGATTACCTTGTGACGTTACCAATCCACATATTTTATAACTCATAATATGTGAATACTTGAGCAATCCGCATTTTATACCGCGAAGTACAATCATATTGCATGTCCTTATTATAACACGGTGGTGATTGATAACACCTACGTAGAAATCAACATAGACTTCCCTTCCCTACCTACATAAAAACATATAATATGTTCTAATTGGACGAATCTACAACACATGTTATGTTCTAATTGGACGTTGTGTCTTTCATTGAAGGTTTTTTATTCTTTTCATTAGGTACATTATTGCATGTACAAAATTATATACACAATTATAAGGTTGAAATCTAATTCAATCTAAACCTGAATTTGGATTTAAACAAAATATCTGGTTACAATCTAACTTTATATAAGTATTTGACTCAAACACATACTTCACTGACTAGTATGTAACCAAATTTGTATGGACAATATTGATCTGGTGGTTCAATTCAATTAATTTTGTAACTACTTTGTAGGGACAGATGATTAATCTTGAGACGCAATTGTTGGGGTCCAGGAATTAGTCAGACGGGGATCTTCATATGTGATTAGGACACCTAATTTTGTTTGCTGGTTGTAGTTTAGTGCATTATAGGCATGTCCCATGCCAATCAACTCACCTACTTTCACATCGCATATATAAAAATAACAATAAAATAATAATAAGGCCAAAATGCGGGTTCGTACGCACCACCGTGCGGCTCGGTTGATTCCTTTTATGTGAACATTATTTCACCGCCTTCAGTCGCTCTTTACGTGTTCCACCTTCATTGTCCTTTTTATTTGATCCACTCAGAAATTGGATTTTGCTTACATCAGAAACTAGCAAGAGTTTATTCTAATGGGTGAAGGATTAACCGTAATAAAAATTCAAATTTTGAGCCACATGAACATTATATGCATTGTTTGCTCACGTATTTTTTGTCAATGTGTTTACTAATCAATTGAATTGAATTTCACCTATTGGAGGATTTCTTGCGTTTACTTCACATCAAATAATTAAAAAATAAATGGGGTTCACACATAATTAGGAATTGAATTTCTGATTTTGGAAAAATTCAATTATTGAGTGAAATTCTTGAGTGAGAGGTGGTATTCTAATTCCTTGAGAACTAATCCATTAGGAATTCATCTTTTTTACCCATTATATCCTCACACAATTTTCAAAATTTCAAATTTGTCATATACTTTAACCCAACAACGAAGACATTTTAGTAATTAAAACAACTCATACCCCGAATTCCATATGGTTTAGTAAACAACTTCAATAAGAATTCTGGAATCATGAATCTAATTCTCCTTAGTCCAACTCCTCCTCAATTCAATTCCCCATAATTCAATTACGGATTAGTAAACATGCCATTAAATTATTGGAACCAGTAGTTAACTTACATATATAACTTAATTAAGTGTATTATTCTAAAATGGGAAAGATACCTACAAATTAAATCACGAGCCTGCCTTTTCTGGTGGTGGCAGATAAAAGATTTGCAAGTATCTATTTTAGAAGATGTCTGAAAAAAAAAATTGAACAAGTAAATTTATCTTTCCTTCAAACTAACTGCCTGCATTAATTCTATGATTATGAGTTTAATTTCATTTTCTATGCTCAGTGACACCCAGCCACCCTGAGAAGCAACTGTCTCTATTAATAACCCTCAATTAATTTCATTATTACCTGTGCCTAGCTATCTTTATTTCAGAGTTTATAATATTTATCAATTGGGTTGAGATCTTATGATCATGTGAGCCTATTGAAACTGAGTTTTCATGACCATGACAGGCACATGAAGCATGCCACCACTCTCAAGCTACCATGTAATTGCTACAGATTCTTTAAGAAGCATTTATGCTTATAAGCGATTTTTAGTAAAAGCGTTTTTATTATAAAGACGTTGAAGTTTTCATAAGAAATCTAAGTGCTTCCTGAAAAAACACTTGGGAGTGCTTCCTAAAGAAGCACATGACGGATGCTTCTCCTGAAAGGACTTCTAAACTTTTTTACCAAAAGTTATCAGAAGCGCTTTCGGTTGTCAAAAACGCTTTTAGCCATTTCAGAATCACTCTCAAACGGGTCCTAACCCTCAATTAATTTCGTTATTATCTGTGCGTAGCTACCTTTATTTCATTATACTATATCAGAGTTTATAATATGTATCAATTGGGTTGAGATCTTATGATCGTGTGAGCTTATTGAAACTGAGTTTTCATGACCATGACAGGCACATGAAGCGTCTCAAGCTACCATGTAAGTGGTACAGCATTTTCTCATTTTCTTGGTTGTAATTGCTACAGCCATCACATCTCCAAAAATAAAATATATTTGCCCAGTGTTGATGGCTGAAGGGGTTATCTTATCTACCTACTTTATATCAATTAGTAACATAGTAAGTGAAAAGTGAGCCGTGATGGTGTCATCTCTTCCAATTGAACATTACTCAACTCATTTTCTTTTTACTTATAAATTACAATTCAAAAAATATATATACAAACGATAATCTAAACTACTTTAATTTACAATTATAACTTTTAAGCAACCAAAGTATTTGCCCTTTAGAATTGTATAGGTGTGTCTGATAATGCTGCAGTGTACCTTTTTCATCCTTAAAAAAAAGTTTTGATGATCCTTTGAGTTAAATGGGCCAAGGCCCAAGCAAAATGGAGCCCAAATTAAAACACTTCGATTTTCAATTGAGCCCAAATTAAATCCCACGTGCCATTTAGAAGATTATTGTTGTGTAGTTCCGTTAAAAAGGTCGAAGAGTTGAGTCATTGTTGTTTTTGTTATAAAATAAAATAATTGGAGTATGGAATTACCATCTGAAAATTGATAGTGGAATTAAATCTTTCCTTGTGGTGTTTGCACAGATTGAATTTCCTCTCAAATAGGAACTCAAATTTCTCTCTCTTTTTCTTTCTTCTCTCTCCTGATGGTCACTCTTACAATTGATAGAATAAGCCTATTTATAGGCGTTTCTGAAATACTTCCGTGAGCGTCCAGTGCATTGCACAGTGCACTTCCGTCTCAATTTTCAAACCATCATTTTCATCCGTGAGTGAACAGTGGGTGAACAGTGGAATTTATGCCTTATTTTCAAACTCATAATTTGATTGTGGGCTCCACTTCCATTATTTATAACACTCCCCCTTGGAGACCACATATCCCTAGATTAGTTGCCTCATTAAAACCTTGCTTGGAAAAACCCAGATGGGAAAAAAAAACCGAAGCGAAGGAAAAAGAGTACAACCTTACTTGGGACATTAGAGTAATGTGAAGTGCGCACATGTTGCCTCGTTAAAATCTTGCTAGGAAAAACCCAGTGGGAAAAACCCTAGTCGAAGGAAAAAGAGTACAATGCGCTTATGTCCTGTGTTAGAGGACTCTTGAATGCTCCCCCTGATTTTGCATGCTCTAACTTGATTGCTTGGAGAGTTGTCGTAATCCGATGCCATGCACTAGCTTCTGGAATGTGCACTTGGGTAAAGATTTGGTGAAGAGATCTGCCAAGTTATCGCTTGAACGAATTTGTTGACTTTGATTTCTTGATTCTTCTGAAGCTCATGCGTGTAGAAAAACTTTGGTGATATGTGCTTGGTCCGGTCACCCTTGATGTACCCTCCTGATTTGAGCAATACAAGCTGCATTATCCTCATTTAGAATGGTTGGAGTGTCCGTTGTTGAGGGCAAAGCACAGGTGCTTCGAATGTAATGAATCATTGACCGTAACCAAATGCATTCACGACTAGCTTCATGGAGGGCAAGTATTTCTGAGTGATTGGAAAATGTGGCTACCAACGTTTGCTTTGTTGAGCGCCATGAGATTGCAGTTCCTCCACATGTAAACACATACCCAGTTTGTGAGCGTCCTTGATGTGGATTAGAGATATCCTGCATCAGCATATCCAACAATACTCGGGGCATTGGTCGACTCACTGGAATAGAACAAGCCCATGTCTGCGTTCCACGAAGATATCGTAAAATATGTTTAACATCCGGTCCAATGCCGGCTTGTTGGAGAGAAGCTGTATCTTGCTAACAAATTTACTGAAAATGCTATGTCAGGTCTGGTACATTGTGCTAAATACATTAAAGCACCTATTGCACTAAGATATGGCACTTCTGGACCAAGTACCATCTCATCATCCCCTTTCGGACGATATGGATCTTTCTTAGTGTCGAGCGACCGAACGACCATTGGAGTGCTAAGTGGATGAGCTTTATCCATGCCAAACCGCTTTAATACTTTTTTAGTATAATTTGATTGATGCACCAAAATTCCATCAGCACTGTGCTCAATCTGGAGGCTAAGACAATATTTTGTCTTTCCAAGATCTTTCATCTCAAATTCGCGTTTGAGATAATCAGCAGTCTTTTGGAGCTCTTTAGGAGTTCCAATTAGATTCATATCATCAACATAGACTGCCACTATTGCAAATCCAGGCTCTATTTTCTTAATAAACACACATGGGCAGACAGGATCATTTGTGTATCCTTCCTTCAGGAAATACTTGCTTGAGACGATTATACCACATTCGCCCAGATTGTTTCAACCCATATAATGATCTTCTCAATTTGATTGAGAACATAGCCCGTGGTTTATTACTGGCTGCATCGGGCAGCTTAAGTCCTTCTGGAACTTTCATGTATATGTCGGTATCCAACTCTCCATACAGATATGCGGTAATGACATCCATAAGTCTCATGTCAAGTTTTTCTGAAACCGCTAGGCTTATCAAGTAACGGAACGTAATTGCGTCCACTACTGGAGAGTATGTTTCCACATAATCAATTCCAGGCCTTTGTGAAAAACCTTGCGCAACAAGTCGTGCTTTATACCTTGCAATCTCATTTTCCTCATTGCGCTTTCTTGTAAATACCCACTTGTAACCTACCGGGTTCACATTGAGTGGGGTTGGAACAATAGGTCCAAAAACACTCCTTTTTTCCAAAGAGTCTAATTCTGCCCTGGATTGCATCTTTCCACTTAGGCCAATCTTGTCTCTGTGTGCATTCATCAATGGAGCAAGGCTCAACATCATCAACCTTTATGATCTCAGGAGCCACTAAGAATGCAAATATATTATCGATGATTATCTCATTTCTGTTCCACACTTCATTAGTGGATGTATAATTTATGGAGATTTCTTGGCTTTCGGGTACAGCTACCACTTCAGGAGCACATGTCTGATCAAAGACATTTTCCTTCTCAGGAAGTACCCGTCCCTCTTGAGGGGGATTTAAATCATGAATTATGGGCTCTCCATTTATTTCATTTGCATTCATTTTGGCCATCAGCTTCCTCTTTCGAGGAACTGAGTCCTTTGAGCCTAGTGGTCTGCCACGCTTCAAGCGTGCAACAGATGAGCCCGTTGCCTGCGCGCATTGCCTTCTTCATTATGAACATCAATCCTTGCAGGTGCATTTACAGCTGGGATATGTGATTTCATCACCTTCGATGCATCATTAAAAGCATCTGGCATATGATGTGCAATGCTTTGGAGGTGAACGATCCTTCTCACTTCGTTGTCGCATTGAGCGGTACGAGGATCGAGATAAAACAAAGTGGGTACATCCCATGATAATTCACGTCGTTCTTCATGAACGAGTTTGCCTTGTTCTTTAGGAAGGTTTTTCTCCCCTAATCGTGGGAAAATTGTCTCATCAAAATGACAATCCGCGAATCGTGCCTAAAGATATCACCAGTCAGGGGCTCCAGATATATCTGATGATAGATGGTGAATCAAAGCCAACATAAATTCCCAATCTGCGTTGAGGGCCCATCTTAGTACGTTGCGGTGGTGCAATAGGCACATAGACCGCACAACCAAAAACTCTTAAATGTGAAACATTTGGTTGATTGCCCAACACAAGCTGAATTGGAGAATATTGATTGTTGGCGACGGGCCTCAATCGCACCAGAGATGCTGCATGTAAAATGGCATATCCCCAAGCAGAAACTGGCAACTTTGTTCTCATTAGCAATGTGCGTGCTATCAATTGAAGACGCTTAATCAAAGCTTCTGCCAAGCCATTTTGAGTATGAACATGGGGAACAGGATGTTTAATGTCAATGCCTAACGACATGCAGGAATCATCAAAAGTCTAGATGTAAATTCACCAGCATTATTCAGTTCTGATTGACTTAATGGGATAATCTGGGAATTGGGCTCGTAATTTAATTATCCGAGCCAAGAGCCTAGCAAATGCCATATTCCGAGTGGACAAAAGGCAAACATGTGACCATCGGGTAGATGCATCCACCAAGACCATAAAGTATCGAAATGGTCCACAGGGAGGATGAATAGGCCCACAAATGTCCCCTTGAATTCTCTGGAAAAATGATGGGGATTCAACATCAACCTTTTGTTGTGATGGTCTGATTACCAATTTCCCTTGTGAACAAGCTTGACAAAAGCTGTCATTTGATACCATAATATGTTTTGTCAATAAGGGATGTCCTTCAGAGTTGGTAATGATCCTACGCATCATGGTGGATCCAGGATGACCCAACCGGTCATGCCAAAGCTTGAAAGTATTTGAGTCAATAGACTTTTGGTCCATGATACTATGTGCCTCAATTGTCTGTATGGTTGTATAGTACAACCCTGATAAGAGTGCACCAAGCTTTTCCAATATACGTTTCTGGGTATCATTGGAAATAATACAAAGATATTCCATGTTTTTCTCATTCTTTGTTTCAACATGGTAACTATTCAAACGAATATCTTTGAAACTCAACAGATTTCTTCTGGAGTTAGATGAATACAAGGCATCTTGAATTGACAGTATTGTCCCATTTGGTAACATAACTTGGGCTATGCCTGAGCCTTCAATCAGGTCTGTAGGTCCTGATATGGTTGTTACCTTTACTTTTGTAAGCATCAATTTTGAGAAATACTTTCGATCTCGAAGGATTGTATGAGTAGTTGCACTGTCGGCAAGACAAATATCTTTGCTAGAGCTCTTGTTTTGCGAGCATCCATAATTTACATCCATGCCTTCAAATAAAATAAGTTGAATCAACAATCATTCAAAATATTACCATTTTTATTGAATGCAGAAAAAGAAAATAAACAGTGCTTCAGATAATACAAATGGTACATGAAGGAATTTAATCCAGTTTCGGACCCATAAATTTCATTCCCCCTTTCAATAACAAAATCGGAAACATCTAGATGCGTCTTGTCTAAACGACGCGATATTTCCGATGAGCCGTCTATGGCTGGCGGATCTGGTGCAACATAATTTGTCTCCACTTTTCTGTTTTTAAGTGAAGTTTGATAAAGATCCGCCAAGTGCCTCGGCGTACGACATGTACACATCCAATGTCCCTTTGCACCACATCTGTAACAAGCTCTTTCATTATTTCTAGGCACATAGCTTGCTTGTGTTTTCCCCTTATTTCTGGGTGCATTTTTGCCATTCATGGGTGGATTGTTTCTTGGCCCCAAGCTGTATGAGTGAGCACCACGATCTTTTCTACTCCCTTGCCATCGGCCACGTTTGCCCCTCTCGCCAACGTTTGTGGATACTACCACGAGATGAGGTGGCATTCACTTCCCGAGATGCAACATTTATTTCAGGAAGTGGTGCTGAGCCCTGTTGGGCGAGATTGGTGATTTTTCAACAAAAGCTCGTTGTTCTGCTCAGCTAGCAAGAGGCAAGATACAAGTTCTGAGTACTTTGTGAAACCACTATGCCTATATTGCTGTTGCAGAAGCACGTTTGAGGCATGAAATGTACTCAGAGTTTTTTCGAGCATATCTTCCTCAGATATATTTTCACCACATAATTTCATAAGGGAGGTGATCCTGTGCATAGCTGAATTGTATTTTGGACACTGTCTTGAAGTCTTGAAATCTCAAGTGTGTCCATTCATATCTAGCTTTTGGGAGAGTCACCGTCTTCTGATGATTATATCTCTCACACAAGGCTTTCCACAGGACCAATGGTTCATCAATCACCACATATTCGCTCTTCAGCGCTTCATGAATGTGGCGGCGGAGGAAAATCATGGCCTTCGCATTTTCCCTGAGGTGATGCATCACTTCCATCTTCAATTGCTTTGCCAAGGCCATTAGCACGCAGATGGATCTTGGCATCCAGAACCCATGATAGGTAATTGTCCCCAGAAAGCTCTAGGGCAGCGAATTCCAATTTAGCCAGATTTGCCATCTTCAAAAGAAGAATGAGATGCATTAGAATTCGCAATTTTACTCAAAATTTCAGATTCCGGGATCTGGGACATTAAGCCATTTATTAATAGGAACTTCAGGCCCTATAATTGTTTGAGTAACTTCAGGCCCTCATTTTAGTTGGTTATAAAAATAAAGTGCTATAAATTTACTGGTATGGACGATAAACCCGCCCCATACTTTAAATGAAAGTAAATGTGCGATAAAGTAAATTTCTTGTTATATGGACGTTAATCCCGCACCATACTTTAAATAAAAGTAAATGTGCGGTAAAGTAAATTGCTTGCTGTATGGACGTTAATCCCGCACCATACTTTAAATAAAAGTAAATGTGCGGTAAAGTAAACGTGCCTGGTATGGGCACTAATCCTGCTCCATACTTTTAATAAAAGAAATAAAAGGCAGTTGTGTGGACGATAAACCCGCTCCACACTTTAAATAAATACTGCCGTATGGGTAATAAACCTACACCATACAATAAATAAAATAAGTGTGGGAATAAAACCACCACTAAAAATATAGGAAGTACATATTATATTTTGTGGGCAATATAACTGCACCACTGTATAATAGATGGGTTTTAAGATCACACCATCATTTTATTATGAGGATTTGCGTTACAACGCGATGGGTAATGAAAATTACACCACCATAAAACAACAGAATGAGGTATAAAACCGTGCCATTCCAAATTATATTACAAAGAAATAAATTAAGCAAACATGGATGAAACAACACAAAAATTGTGAGAACACAAAAAAGAAAGTTTGCATGTCGTCGTAGTAGTAGAGTGAGAGGAGACATATGACGGAGAGGAGAAAGAGAAATAACCACATAGTGTTGGGCTGAGAAAATTTAACAGTGGAGAGACTATCGTGCTCAGAACGTGTTATAAAATAAAATAATTGGAGTATGGAATTACCACTGAAAATTGATAGTGGAATTAAATCTTTCCTTGTGGTGTTTGCACAGATTGAATTTCCTCTCAAATAGGAACTCAAATTTCTCTCTCTTTTTCTTTCTTCTCTCTCCTAATGGTCACTCTTACAATTGATAGAATAAGCCTATTTATAGGCGTTTCTAAATACTTCCGTGAGCGTAGAGTGCATCGCACAGTGCACTTCCGTCTCAATTTTCAAACCATCATTTTCATCCGTGAGTGAAGTGACAGTGGGTGAACAGTGAAATTTATGCCTTATTTTCAAACTCATAATTTGATTGTGGGCTCCACTTCCATTATTTATAACAGTTTTTAAATTGTAACAATTTGAAAATTACAAAAATAAAAGGTTGGAACTTGGAACTTCACCAACACTCAAACCATCACTGTTGCAACATGATTAATACACGTGTCAGCAACTTAGTCTGCTCCCACAGAAGGCCAAACAACACTGCGCAACATTCAATCACAACGGGAGTCCCGAAACGGCCCGTCGTCTACATCACCATCTTCCACTTTGGTTTCTTCTCCCCCAAATCTCTCTCCCCTATCTCTCTCTGTGTTGCTCACTCTTCAATGCCATGGCCTCCGCCACCGTCGTCGACCACCACAACCCTGACCCTAACCCTAGCCCTAACCCCAATCACCTCCACCTCGACTCCCTCCCGCTCATCGACCTCCGCCTCCTCTCCCAATCCGATCTCTACTCCCTCTCCCTCACTTCCTCCTCCTCCCTATCCAATCCCACCCGCCGGTTCGACGACGACGTTTTGATTCCCAAGATTGATCGTTCCGTCTTCAACGAATCCGCCGGCAGTCGCAAGCAGACCTACTCGCGCCTCCGCCTCGCTCCACGCAACTCCCAATTCCCAATCCCCAACCCCAAATCTCAACCCGCCCCCTTTTCCCATTCCCAATCCCGAGACCCAGAAACCCGCCAGATTATCTCTCTCTTGAAACCACTCTTCCCCTCCTCCGAGAAAGCCGAAAACGATGACGTACTCGTATCTGTCCCCGTCCACCTAGCACAAGACGATGCCATTCCCGGACCCTCCTTGCAAAACGCCCTGGTCGCCGTCAGCGCCGATGTCGGTACGAAGCGGAAGCGAGGCCGTCCACGTAAAGATGCCAATGCCGTTATGGCTTATCCGATGGTGAAAGCTGACGTTTCGATTGAAAGGCATGGCGGTGGCGATATGACACCCGGCATTGTCGTTCAGAGCAGTGACGGCAAGCGGAAGCGAGGCCGGCCGCGTAAAGACGAGAACCGAGTGGTTTCGGTGTCTGAGCGTGAGAGAAAATCGAACGTCAAGGAATCGAGTGTCAAGGAAGCGGGAGTGAAGGTGGAGGAGGCGGAGATGGTGATGGTGAACGAAAATGGCGTCGTATTGGATTTGGCTGCGTTGGGGAATGCGGACGATTCATTTGGCGAGGCGTTGAGGAGGAGGACTGATGGGTTGGAGACAGAAGCGCAGTTGCTGGGGTTTCTGGGAGGGTTGGAGGGAGGATGGTCGAGTGCGAGGAAGAAGAGGAAGATTGTGCAGGCGAGTGAGCTCCTTGACGCGTTGCCGAGGCAGTGGAAGGTTATGCTCTCTCTCAAGAGAAATGGAGGCCATGTTTGTCTCTTCTGTAGACGATACATAAGGTACTTCTGTCTGTGTGTGTTGTTTGTATACAACTGTTGTTTGACATTATGAGAGTTAATTTCTCATTTGTATACAACTGTGATAATCTCACAGTTTGCCAATATTTTTTCGGGTCATATAAGTTGAAATTCATTTGCCTGAATAATGGAAAGAAAGAAAATTTCTCAAACATGTGGACGGGTTACTCTTTTGTAATAAACTCACCGTTGCTTCTGTTTGTTAATTTTAGGGTCTGCATAACTCTAGAGTAAACTGATCTTTAGATGTTGTTAGGTTTGATACCTTTTATTTGGTTCTCTTTTTTGGGTGATAGGTGGGAGAGTCTGTTCAATTTTGTCTGTACTTGTCATTCTCGGAATTATTTTGTTCTTTATAATTGCATTGAGTATCTCGTAGCAAAAAAATATCAAGAACTATTTTGGGATTGCTTAATTCGTGATTTTTTTAGCATATAGTGGCCAGAGGGATGTGAACCTAGTGTTAATATTATTTGATACCATTCTTGCAAATTTAAGTTGAATTGTTGTGTGGTTCTTATACTAGTTTCCCTTATTTGGTATTATTCAGCCCTAATGGGCAGCAGTTTGTGTCGTGCAAGGAAGTTTCTTCATATTTGCTCTCTTATTTTGGAGCCGGAAACAAGTCAAAACCTGGTCACACGGATGGCAACACTCCGCTTTCTAATAAATTGGTTTCTGGAGATGTAAGTTACTGTACACCATCTTTTTGTTAAATATTTTTTTTGTTGGTTTTTTGTTTCATTCATGTTATTGATTCAGGGAATCCAACAGGATACTAATATTACCTTTGAAGATGAGAGCAAAGCTGATGAGCTTGCTACCTGCTCACGAATGCCTATTACTTCTGTATCAACTGGTCATGAGAAGCAGGCAACCTTCTTGCATACAGAAAATTCACTGGAAATTCAAGCAGGAGAGATAATGGGTATGCCCAAGAAATTTGACCCTGTAAAAACTGGTGTTCTGCAGACGTCCTTGAAGATTCATGAATCCGTTCAGATAGACAGGGAAGCAACTTTGGATGCAGTAGCCAATTATGATTTGAGTTCTGATATTCCTTGCGCCAAAGTAAACAAAGATATCGAAAATTGTCTTGGAACATACAAGCATGAATCTATTTCATTGTCTTCTGAGGAACAAGCCATGAAGGCTAACAAAAGTGGAAAAGATCTGGGGTTCTTTGAGCAGGGTAGTGCATTTAATTTGACAAATGATAAGTTGGTGAAGGCGGATGAGGCTACTGATGCTGGTCTTAGCTGTGGTGAAACAAATGTTTTCGACTGCTTTCCTGATGGAATAAATGATGGTTTCAAGGCTTCTGTGAATTCAATTGATGTTACCAAAGTGAACACTGATACTGCTTTAAATGGTATGGGAAAAGAACGTAGGACTGAGAATATTGACAATAACCAATCAAGTAGCACGGTAGAAAATACAAAAATTGATGATGCGGATGATTTTGGGAATGGCAGGTCTATATCTGATATTAATGAGAGTCACTTTGGACCTGAGGATGTTTGTACTAATGTCAAGAAGCAAAGTACTTCTGAAGCCTGCTCACTTGTTCCTTCAATTTTGGTACAGTCTCGGCGGGAAAGAGGTTTATGTAGTACGTCTAAATATGAGAAAACATGTGATGTCGGAAATAATTTCTATAGCGAATCATTCCGCACATCTTATGAGCCTAAGTGCGATGATATTGATATATCTGGGAATGATGACAAGACTATCATTTTTGGCAGCGGCCATGCTATGCCAGATGTGGATGCAATGGAGATCAGTGAGCATGTTATAACTACTGGAAACTGTTCAAATGTTCCAGCTCAGGATGGAAAAAGTTGTATCGCTTTAAGTAATGCGAAGAATCCTACTTGCTCACTGAACGAACTTTGTCAGGAAAAGAGTTTTCCAAGAAATGTGTCTACTCCATTTGTTAAACAGGACATAGGTTCTGCTAAAACTGGTATGGTTTGTCCATCTGGCAGTGCAAGCATCTATGCTCTAGTAAACAATGTGAATAACACATCCTCAAGCTCAATGGAAGAATTGAAAAAGGAGGAGGTTAAAAGATCTTGGAACAATGAGGTATTGCTTGCTTTTGACAGCAGTCATGGTGGACCAGGTGCCAATTCTGTGAAAAGCACTGGGCATGAAAGAAGTTCAGAAGGACCTTCCCTTGTTCGTTCAGAGAATAGCCAAACGTTTTCCACTGGAAATAATAGCTCAGTGTTGGAGGATAAGCTGATTACAGGTTCTGTTAATGGTTTAATATGCCCAAATGGTAGTGAGCAAACCCCTGGTTTTGAAAATAGTCTAAACAAGGTTTATAGCAGCGTAACGTGGGAGCAGCCTAATACAGAGAATGCAGAGAGATCTAGAAACAATGATCCCATGACTGGTTTTCTAAATCATTCCCAACCTAGTGGGGATGTCACGGCTGAGCTGATGTGGAGAATTGATGGGCAAAATGTCCAGCAGAGTGGACAGGCTGATACATCATCTGAACTTATGCAATCATCTGGCTGCCATCCGAACTTTGATATGTTATCAGGGAAGGTATGCTGTACATATAGAATCTGTGTTAGGGGCTGTGTTATGTGTCCCTGCTCCAGTTATTGGAATATACTATTCAACTTTTTCATATTTATGCACAATTTTAGATTTGTTCAGAGCATACAATGAGTGCCCTTGGTAGTCTATCCGTCCCCTTCAATAAATTATTTCAATTTTTCTGTACAATTAAAACTGCAAAGAATCTGATCTCTTGTCTTTTAATAGAAATATTTTTGTACTACATTTTTTTTCAATGAACAGGGTGCAGATGGAGCTTTAAGTGTAAATGAAAAGTTTGATGACATATCAGGTTTGGAAGGACTGAAACCAGGTAGAATAGAGCAGTTGGAGTATAATTTCCAGACGGCGCAAGCAAGCTCCCATTCCAAGGAATCAAAAGTGTTGTCATATGATGGAGAGATGGAACAAGGTTTCAGTTCATCTGCTTGGCTTGAAAAGGAATCCCTGCCTTCAATGCCAAATATAGCAAACAGGCCTGAGACTAACATCTGTGTATGGTGCGGAAATGAGTTTTATCATGAGGTTTATGAAGCTGGGGCACAAACTGGTTCTGTGGGTTTGATGTGTGCAGCCTGCCAGGCCAAGTTCTCAAGTCAATTCAATTATTTGTAGTCATCCATTCGTGCCGTTGCTCCCAATGAGGATTTGCTTGTTATATACCCATCATCCTAGCAGGAACATGAATTTTGTTCGAGGTAATTATCATATCTAACCACTAAATGGATGCTTTTGTAAAAAAAAATTTCAACGTCTTTTTTGGCCTTTAATATATCTGAGCAAAAATATGGTATAAAAAATATCACAAGGCTCTTGGAGCACCCATCTTGTTGTCTGCTTATCAAATTGAAGGATATGCATTTTACTGCTGATACGTCATATTTGCAAATCACTTAGAGGAAGCTTTGTTGTGAATGTTGAGTTTAATGAATGTCTGATATATGCTGGGCCAGTACACCCGTGTATAGGCCAATTATCATTTTTTTATCTTTCCTACTTTCTTTTTTATCAAGGGGTGAGAGTGAATTTTAACTTGAGACCTCTTCCAACATTGGGAAGAGAAATACCACTAGACCCCAAACTAGTTGGTCCCTTTCCTATATTTCTGGACTAGTTTGGGATTGTTCCATTATGCTATTATGTAGATAATGACTGAGAATGATTGTGGATTATTCTGATATCTTATATATCTTCCAGGCATTGATGGAATTGTTTAGAAGACCACGTTAGTTCGTTGATAGATCTATGTTGTTATACAAGAGGCAGATTTTGTGGTTCTGGTATGGTGCTCTATGCCAATTCTTGCCAGAGGTTTACTTGCTGCAGCACATTTATTTTTAACTTTGTCTCCCTTCGGGTCTGAATGACTGTTTCATAATTGACATTGATTTAGGTCCTTTTCCTTTTTCCTTTCTGGTGGAGGACCTTTTTTATGTCCTCCTCACAAGAAAGAAACTGAATGTCCAATTAGGGTTTTGGACTGACTTGTGTATAACAACTTGGATAACATTTTTTTGCTCCGAATATAAGCCTCTCAAAACAAATTGTTACTCTCAGTTGCTTGCATAATGTCATTTGTTTTACCAATCCAATCTTGTACTTGGCCAAATGACAAACATAGAAGCTATGACTAATGCAAGTAAGTTGTGATGTGTTACTGCAATTTTGCCTTTTTGCCTTTTTCCCTTTTTCAGGGCATTCATGATAGGGTTCCATTTCCATATGGGTTTTTTTTCATTTGTGCTTATGCAAAACCACAAACCCGTGTACTTTTCTCGAAACACAAACTGGTGCATTGGAAAGGATTCAGGGCATGGGATGCCAGTAAATAAGAATGGTTTTCATTTTGTGCTTTCTGACAGGCATGGCACAGCCTTTCTTCCAATTTAGATCTGTTTGCTGCACGGGTAGCAGTAGAAGAAGAAGAGGCGGCGGCGACGGTGTTGATAGGAGGAAAGGTTTGCGTTTTGTGACTTCAATTCTGTGCTAAATGCATGGTGAGCCTGACGCCCATTTTGAAGAATGTTGTGATGGTTGGTTAAAATGCATGGTGGTCTTGTCAGTTCCTGAATCCTGGTTGCTGTAATTTTGTTAAGTACATAGATTACGATATCAGCCTTCGAATACTGCATTGTTTTGGCTGATGATTTTTGTTTTAAAAAATAATCCAAAAAAATATTAGAAATTAGACATGTTTTATTTCTCTCTGATCTCATCATTTTTTTCTCCTTTTAAAATGATAATTTCTTTAGAGAAAAACTGGCCGTCAAATTATAATCCACGCTGCCAGGTTCATGTGGTTTGTCGTTTTCACGTTTTAAATTTATTAATTGTGTGTTTTCTTCAAATGTGTAGATGCACGGCAATTGCCTCAAAGTTGAGCCAATGAGAAGCTGCCATGATTTTCTCATATGTACTTCTGATTTCTTATCACTCACGTACCAGAAAAAGACAAAGCAAAAAGAAAAAAGAAAAAGCAGAAAGGAAATAGTAGTTTACGTTATCACCAACATTGATACTACCAGCAATGTCTCCGCGTGAAGTGCTTTGTCAGCAACCATTGTATTAACAATACTTAAAGTTTAGTTGTATTAAAATAAAATCTCCTTAAAACCCCCAATTAATCCTTACATAATTATATCGGACTTTTTCTCAGAAAAAAAAAAAATCAACTGAAAAAACCTTTTATTTATTTCGACCAAATATATCCTCAAGTAACACGTTTCCGCACCACCTATAATATGCCATCGTAGATAGAAAATAAAAATGCCATTTTTTAAGGGAAAAAAAAGTCGTTATAGAAAAAACAATTTTTTGATTCCCCTAAGAGAATTTTAAATATAGATTTCTTTTTCTTGAATAAAAAAAACACATCATGGAAAAAAGAGTTTTTTTGATTCCCTTAAAAGAAATTAAAATACAATTATATATATATATATATATTTTTAAAAGTAAATAATTTTTAATAAGATGGGCGTGGTTCCTTCCAGTTGATAAACGAGTTGGCAAATACAGAGACACACGAGTGTGACCCAAGAACTCACCGATATTTTCAAGTCTCGGTCCTCTGCTCTCCACCCCATAACCAAAACCAAAAAAGAAAAAAAAAAAAAAAAAAAAAAAAAGAACCGATTTTTCTCCATTAGCAGTAGTCTAATATCCAATCCACTTATCAAGCAAGCCTCGACGCCAAAATGCGCCGGGCTTTCTTCCCTGCGCCCCCTCTCTCTTCCTCAATCGCCGCTGCGCTGTTGCAGAGCAGCTCCGTTTTTTAGCTTCTTTGTTTCTCTAATTTTCTTTTTTCTTTTTTGATTTTTCGTTTTGGCGTTTGGGCTGGGTTGAATCTTAAATGGGGATTAGGGTTTGGCAAACTGGGATCGTCATATTGTTATTATGGGTCCGGTTAATTTCTGCCGCCGAACCCACCTCTTGCCCGACGGAGTCCGTTACCGATGCGATCTTTGGCTTCCGGTATTCCAGTTGTCCCGCTAACGGCGGTGCCAGATCCGTTGATTCCAACGGTGTTATCGTGGTACGAATATTTTCCCCTTTTTTGTTTTTTGCTGTTAATTTATTGAAATTTATGTTTTGGTGGTTTATACAAAGAGTTAATTTTTTATTTTTTTAATGTTAAATTTATTGAGATATATATATTGTTTGTTGGTATGTATCTGGGTTTGCTATTTATTTTTATTTTTTTATTTGAACTTTTATAGAAGTTAGGCTTTTCAGTATGTGCATTGACCTTGCGATTAGGGTTGTATCGTCATTGTTAAAGATTAAATGGGGCATACCCATTTCTTATATAATGCTCCAACAGAGCTGCCTGCCACTATCTGAGATGGGTTCATTCAAAGATTGCTGTTTCCAAGAGGATTATTGCAGGTTTTTAAGTTTTGCTACATTTTGTATTGAAAATGCTTTGGTGGCTTCTGATTATTTACTTGGACAAACAAGAACAATACATATCTCTAAAGCAGTCACTTGATGACCAGAATCCTGCAACCATTTTCTCATATAAATGCTTTAATTATCACATTTACTTTAGTGCCTTGAAGTCTTTTTGTAAAAATTATCTTTAGGGGCGAGGTAATAGAATCTGTATTGATTCCATAGTAGAATGAATTTGCAATGCATAAGTGTCCTGCCATTCCTTTTTTTTTTTTATCACAATTCCTTGGATTAATCTAGTGCTGGGACGACTCAGTAAGCACTGTTAACTTAGCATTTCGAACTATATTTCTTTTATTTTTTCTGGGCTGTGAACTTTGAAATTGTTTTTTACTTTTATATATTTGTTCTAATTTTATTATGTATTGTTACTTTGAAGGGAGATGAGGTTTCATTACAAAGGGCATTAAATATGGTTCACAAGAATACTCATGAATATGCGGCAGTGCTATTTTATGCATCATGGTGCCCTTTCTCGAGGATGTTTAAACCAACGTTTTCCATCCTAGCTTCTTTGTATCCATCCATCCCGCATTTTGCGTTTGAAGAATCTGCTATCAGGCCAAGGTTTGTAAATATCTATATGATATAGATATTGTATATATTGTGAACGTTTTGTTATTAGCAATTGAGAACTTAACTGATTAATTCTTTGCAGTATACTCTCTAAGTATGGAGTTCATGGATTTCCTACTATTTTCATTTTGAATTCTACTATGCGTGTTCGGTATCAAGGCTCCCGGACTCCTGGTTCTCTTATTGCTTTCTACAGTGATATTACTGGTAAGGATTTTCTTTCTGTTGTATGTTTATATTTTGAACTTTATGAGAACCATCTTTAGCATTGCATAACATGTTGGTCTCTTTTCTGGTGTTTTGCATCAGCATCCAAAATCATGTTTTCTCAATACAAGATTTGCCATTCTTTAATCTTTCTCTTTGTATTTTTATTATGAAAAACTGTTTTTCCTGTGGAATGAATATTTACTGACCATAGTAAATGGGTGTAGGCATCAAGACTGTATCGCTGGACCAATTGTCCCTGGAAAAGATCGGATACCCACTAAATCATGAGAAACATGATAGCACTGAGCAAGAAAGCTGCCCTTTTTCATGGGCTAGATCTCCAGAGAACATGCTTCGGCAAGAAACATATTTAGCTCTGGCCTCTGCTTTTGTGCTTCTGAGATTGCTTTACTTCTTTTTCCCTACTCTGCTTTCATTTGCTCAAAGTGCATGGAGACGGAATATCCGAAACATGAGATTGGGGAGCTTGTTGGAGCACCCGTTAGCCTTTCTGAAGCGAGCAGTACAGTTATTTAATTCTCTAAAAGAGCCTTGCAAGAGGAGTAATTTGCAGGAAGGAGCAATGAACGCCAGGGTTTGGGCTTCCAAGTCACTTGCCACAGTTTCCATTGGGGATGCAAGCACCAGCCGGGGGTATAGCAGTGACTGAATACTGTTGACGGTTACCTGAACAGGTTTTGATGATCCTATGAACAGCAAGGCTGCAGAATGTGTTGTGCTAGAAACTTTCGGTGATCATCTCAACACCCTTGATTAGGGTGTCATGCGACAGAGGTGAAACATCTTGTATCTTGTTGCTGTGGCGGTTCATTCCTTGCTTGTCTATATGCTTTATAGGTTACGATATGTTTTATCATTCAAATTGCTGAATTTGGACAGCACTTTTTGAATAGGTTTAATAATATTAGTAACCCCTTCATGTGCCGCTCAAATGTGCTTATGTTCAGTGTTTGTCAAACGATTGCGCTGTGGCTTGTAGCTTAGAAATTTCAGATCATTCCTAATGGAGATGGAAATCCTGTGTTGTGACCCTGTAATGGATTATTGGTCTTGATTGTGTTGGGATTAATTGGAAGTTATATTCTCATCATAGTCTACAAAATAGCGTCCTCCATGAAATTTCATTGTCCACTCAAATTGCTTCAGAATTAAATTATAGAAACTGCTCAGAATGGTTGGTATCAATTATATGATTAGCTCAGGGGTGGCACTGGCAGCATTCAGAAATCACATGCAATTTATGAACCCAGGCTCCATTATTAGCAAAAGCTAAAACGCATTCATCATTTCCTTCTGTCAAATTCTGACAAATAATAATATATTTATCTTCTGGTCGGATTCAAGTGAAACTAGCGTCTGTGGGATGATGTCTTCTTCTCGGTGGCTTATGGGTTTGATGTTGAGTGTTGAGTATTTCATATTTAAGTTTAGCAAAAGTTTTTAACTGTCTTTTCTTTCGCTCTCCTCAAAGGTTCAACTCTCGCCTTAATTAAAAGAATAAACGCACAACTCGCTCAATCTCCTGACTTGATCTTTTCAATTCCATGACAATGGACGTGACAATGGAAGTACCTAAATGCTAACATGAAGGACCCGTTGGAGTACAAAAAATAAATAGATATAGATTAACAAAAAGAAGGTAGCATGGGTTATGTAAGCCGCTGCCTTATCAGTTCCTACAAGAAGCCAACTGGAGGCATCTCTTGACATTATCAGCTTCGCTAAGAGAGTAGAGAAAAAGCCATATCGAGCAAGATGGAACCATCAAACTATAACTCCATACATCCAGATCGGGGTTGGGAATGTCACTAGTCATCTGCATCTGCCGTGCCAACTTCTTTATTTACAATCTGCCAGGGCAAATGTTCCTTTAGAATGACATACAAACAAATGCAGAACATTGCATAATCAATACCTTTTTTTTTTTGGGTGAAAAAATATAAGCAGACAAATTTCACTTGCCATAGAGTAAGACTTCTCCCAAGCTAATTTATTAGAGCAATCTAACAGTGATGGAGATAAATGGCAGCACCCTTCAAAAGGATCCACCAAAGGCATGAAAACGAAGGCTCTATGGGAAAAACCATAATATGACATATGCTCGATGATGTTGGGGTTTTCCTGTTTGGGACCTTAATTTGGTTGGGTCCATTATAGACTGTTCTTATGTGCGCTGTACTGGAGCCGTGCAACAGCAAGCCAAGATTCCTTTTCAATGTTTTTCTTCTGATGCACCCAGAAGTTGGTCTTTCGTATCTTTTGCTGGTGCCCTTTTATGCTTATATCATAGGGTTGCACTCTTTTCTTTCGGTGTATGGATGAACTTACAAAATGTTCTAGTAGCAAATGCATCTTCTCTCTGGCTGAGGTCTCCAGGAGAAATTCCTAGAAAGCTGAGTGTGATTCAAGTAGATTATACCATCTTCTTGTAATCTCTTCTAGATCCTTATATTTTGTGTTGTTCTTTACTCCCAAAAGTTTACAGCAATCATATATCCTCAAAATAATAATTAGCATTCCCTCATTGTCCTACATCAAACAGTTTGTATAACTTATTCCTATTCTCAGACCACTTCCTCACCTATATCAATATCCACCATAGTTTCACTTTAGTCTCCATATCCTAGAAGTTAGGCAGCTGTCCAAGAACACAAATCTTTTTGCATTTTTTTTTTTTGCTCCTGTCTATTTCCTTTATGTACTGGCTGCAGTCAACTCTAATAAAACCTGTTGAACTCAAAGATAGTGAACCAATGTGCACATTGTCAACTTTCCTTAATGTTGGCTCCTTGTTTTATTTTCTTTTACCATCTTCATTAATCTAGATTGCTGATTTCATGTCTCCCTCTACAGCACTGCCTTGCACAAACTTTCAAGTTTTTTTCTCAGTGTTCATAATTTCAATTAGTTGAGTGGAGACACCAAAGATTTGTAGCTTCAATACCCTTATGAACTGACGAATTTGACAATAGTGCAAGTTGGAATACGGAAATTTTCCAAAAAATATCTATTGCTTATGAACTGAGATGAGATATCTACACACTTCAAATAGAACTTACTTATAGCTACACAAGATACATAATGATGAACAAATTATAGAAACATAATGTATCTCTAAATGATACCTGTGATATGTACGCTTTAATGCTGTCACTAACTGGCGCATCTAAAGCTCTCTCAGCAAGCTCATAGAACAAAGTGTGGCCTTCAGGTCCACTTACTTTGTCTTTCTGCAAATATCTAAAATAAAGAGTACTTAAGATAGATACCTACATCAATAATATCATGACATTCAAACGAAACTGCAAATTAACAATCCATAGTAGACAGGTCAAACCTTTGCTGGACAAGTGTCTCCAGTGCTTGTTTTATGTTTCCTAGGACTGGATGGCTTTCATTTTTTTCATCCAATCCCATCCGTCTCAAATGACGCCAAAGATCCTCTGCAGTTCCAGCAAGAGAATAAGAGTAGGTTCTCTAGCAATATGACACAAGGTAACAAAAAAAAGAGCAATTTTCCTCATTGATTTTTAGCAATTTTTAAGACAACAAAAGATGATGTTTGATCTGTCACATTTTGCTAGACAATATCATCATATCAAAAGATGAAGTATGGCCCAGTATGCAGTTCATCAAAGAATTTCCCTAACAAATAAGTTGTTTTCCGACCGAACTATTATCCCAACTATCCTGGCATCTTCCCGTTCTACTAACTTGTGAGCATATAATTATAAAACAAACCATGAAGCAGTCATACCTTCAGTGGTTTTACCACCAGAAATATGTACAATACTTAGTACGACAAAAGTGAAACCAGTGAGAGGAGCCGTATGATCGTCCTCAACATACTTCTTATACACATCCGAAGGAAGTTTACTCAAAATGACGTAGGATTTTGCCTCTGCAACACCTGAATAACGTGTTCAAAAAATTTGTCAAAACCCCAACCCTCAAAGTTACCACTGAATGATGTGGACTATACACTATGCATAATTCAAAATTGAGGTTGCACAAAAGGGACCATATCACCCAAATCGTCCATCATAAATTACTTTGGCCAACATTGACTCATATGGTATCCCACATGGATCCCACATACATCGAGTACACATTCGAGATTGGTAATCACAACCATCAATGATTTTGCACAAAATAATAGGTAACACGAAAAAAATCACAACTTTGAGCTTAATTAATTACCAACTTAATTAATAAGAATCTTACTCTGTTGGGAAAAGCGTCCCTGATTAGTGGAAGAGGGACGAGACCTTTGAAGCTCCCTCATTTCGTAGCCAAAGATGGTGGAAAGTTTCTGTATAGCCTCGTTGATGACGAGCGTGGGAAGATTTCGCTGACGATAGTTTTTGGTGAGCAGCTGAGTGAGCTCTTCCCTCTTTATTGGACAGCCCGAGTTGTGGTGCGTCTTGAACAGCACGTAGCGGATTACTTCTGCTACAAGCTTGTCCTTTTCCTGAGAAAAAAAAAACCCACAACAAAAGATTGAAGCTTTTTGCAGAAATCCTTGTCTCTGAGGCTGAGATTGAGATTGAGAGTGTGGGAATTGTGTGCTTACCTCTTTGGAGATATCGAATTGAGACAGGTCATCAACCGGCTGTGACATGATCAAGATAATTTGGGGAATTCTATCTTCAATCTAAAACCCTAATCCCCTCACTGCCCTCTTTTTTTTTCGGGGAATTTCTGGCGGGAAAATCTGTGCCCTCACCGATAAGCGAGTATGGTTGGGTAGTGCGAAAGGTTTTCTTTTAGCGGGTTCCGTTTGGAAGGAGTGCGTAGCTAAGGTTGGGCCTGGTGGCTGGGCTGAGCCTGTTTTCTTTTCCAACAATTATCTTTCGTTAGATTTGAATTCATAATCTCTGGAAGAAAGTGGAGATTGAATATGAAACTAATGATATGAGTTTTTTTTTGAAGCTCCAACTTTAGCAAAAGTTTAATAACTCAACTTTAGCAAAAGAAAGGGGTACAGTCCGATATTTTACTATTTTCAAAAACTTATTGCATCAACTTTGGACTTTATCTATTTACAACAAACTAAACATGCTCAGCTAACAGGGTATAGCGCGATAAAAAAATGCATTGACCATAAATAAGTGGTATGAGGTTCGAACACAAAAATATGATAAGTCTAGTATTTTTCTATTAAAAGAAACCTTAATTTGAAGATCGGAAGGAAGTTGTAACGATATAAAGTGGAGCCCACTTACACACTTGCAATGCACCACTCACCGATCTCAGTCTGAACCTCTCTCTCAATCAAACAACCATGTGTATTCAGTGGTCGTTGTCCCGGTCAACATCGCACCCAAACACGTTAACCCATGTGATCCTCGTTCGGACCTAATTCCATCTTCACAAATTCCATACCCATTTCACACCATTGATCCTACTCCCTGTAACCTCCACTAACCATATCCAACGGTCGCTTGGACCCTCCTTCTCAAAACAGAGCATATCAATACCAGTTTCCAAGTTGCCAAAACTAGAGTTCTAGACAGAACACACAGAGAGAGAGAGAGAGAGAGAGAGAGAAGAAGCTATGGACATTGAGAGAAAGAAACATGTTTACCTGGCGAAGCTTGCTGAGCAAGCCGAGAGATATGATGGTATGCTCTTCTTGCATGGACCTCCGTTCTTTCACTATTTTTTTTGCCCTTTTCTAAGAATTTATGTGTCTTATAAGAACAGTAGTAATAATAATAATAATATAATCTTTTTGGATATGTATATATAATATTATTAATTTTGGGCAAGTTGTACTTAGTGTTGGGAAATTCATTTTTAATATTTCATGCACCAAAGAGCGATTTATGAGTTGCAGATGTATGGATTAAATGTTTTAATATTGGGTTGTTTTTCTTTTTATTTTGATTGATGGTGATTTATCCTATTGAAAGGGGAGGAAATGAAAACAAGTGACATACTAATAAATGATTAGGTGTTCCCAGGAAGAGCCAAAAAATCTCCAGTTGTTTACAAGCATAACTGATTTTGTGAAGCAAGAATGATTGTGAAATATGTCATCTTACAAGCAAACCCCAATTCTTCGCCTGTTCATTTCGAGACTCAATGGGAAACCACTTATTTGGTTTGTGTGGCATATGTAATTATCTGAGAATTAATGGAAAGGGTTTATTTTAAATTTGTTTACCATTTAAATGGATCTCAATTTGAATATAAGGGCCTGTTTGGAGTGCTTCTGGAATGACTAAAAGCGCTTTCTGACAACTAAAAACGTTTTTGACAGTGTTTGACAAAAAAGTTTAGAAGCGCTTCTAGGTTATTGATGCGCTTTTGGAGAAGCACCTGTTATGTTCTTCTAGCACTCCCAAATGCTTTTTCAGGAAGCAATTAAATTTTTTATGAAAATTTAAGATTTTTATAATAAAAACGCTTTTGTTAAAAGCGCTTATGAGCAGAAGTACTTCCTAGAGAAGAAGTAATCCCAAAACGAGCCTGGGTATTAGTCTTATCATTCTTGCAATAACTTTCTGAAATGTCGCTGCTGCTTTGAGTTTTGAAGTCGTTTGCGGTGCAAATAGTTTTTGCATTGGTGGTTTCATTTCTACAATGTGTTTAATTAGAAGAAGTTTAGATGGAACTCTTATCACTTGGTATCAAGTTGACGGCTTATGTATTGTTTAGGATATTAGCCCACAATCAATTGCATGTATGTGTAATGCATCAATTTTCTTGTTTTCTTGTTTCAGAGATGGTTGAAGCAATGAAGAAAGTTTCCAAGTTGGATGTGGAACTGACTGGGGAGGAGCGGAATTTGGTGTCTGTTGGGTATAAGAATGTCATTGGGGCGAGAAGGGCGTCGTGGCGGATATTGTCTTCCATTGAACAAAAGGAGGAGGCCAAGGGAAGTGAACAAAATGCTATGAGGATAAAGGAGTACAGGCAGAGGGTTGAAGATGAGCTAGCAAAAATTTGCCATGACATTTTAACAGTTATTGATTACCACCTCCTTCCATCTGCATCAACAGGGGAATCTACTGTTTTTTACCAGAAGATGTGAAAGCTACTTTTCTGTTCCTCTTCTGTTGAATTAAAATATTCAGTTAAAACAAACCATGGAACTATGATTACTTAGAAACTTTAAAAGCTTAAGAAGTTATGCAAGCTGATAGCATATTTTCTTTAGCTTAGAGAGAGGGTTGAATTATTTTTTACGTAGTTCATACAGCCAAGAAACCATGATTGCTTTTTTCTTTTTCAATTTGTTTTTCACTCTAGTGGATATCATAAAACAGGGGTGTTTGCTTTGGGTGCTTCTATTTGGTTATGAATTTCTTACCTTTGATGACTTTTTGTGTGTGTTAGGTTAGGAGGGATCTTCACTTCAAAGCCCATTCCTTTTGACATACCTTGTTACCATGCAAGTTGATGTTATGTGTGTGTGAGAGAGAGAGATAGAGGTTTGAGTTGTGATCCTTCTGGTTCCCCGTGACAGGAAAGGAGATTACTATCGATATTTGGCTGAATTTAAAGCTGGCGAAGATCGTAAAGAAGCGGCTGATCAATCGCTTAAAGCATATGAGGTATTCAACTTCCTAGCTGGAGGCCCTTTTCTCTATCATGTTTTCACTTTCCTTTTTTTCTTTTTCTTTTTCTTTCTCTATCTTGTTATATTCTGATATTAAGAATGAGATTGTAATGAAACTGACATATGCGCGGTAGGTTGCCAACGATACTGCTGACTCTGAGTTGCCCACAACCCATCCAATTAGACTTGGCCTGGCTCTAAACTTCTCTGTTTTTTACTATGAAATTCTGAACTCCCCTGAGAGGTTTGCTCTCTCTCTCTCTCTCTCTCTCTCTCTCTCTCTCTCTCTCTCTCTCCGTTATTTGTAGGTTCTTTAATGCTTACTCTTACTGTAGTTAGTCACCACTTTTGTGTTTCATTTGCAATTTTGCACCATGCAGGGCATGTCATTTAACTAAGCAGGCATTTGATGAGGCAATTGCTGAACTTGAAAGCCTCGATGAAGAATCCTACAAGGACAGCACCCTTATTATGCAGCTTCTCAAGGATAATCTCACATTGTGGACCTCAGATCTGCCGGAGGAAGGAGGTAATTTTATGAATAATTTTCTTTCCTTTGTCTTGAATCTTGTGTCAACTTGATGATATATCTTCAATTATGGGTGTTGTAGATTTATAATTGAGCTGCTAGATATTGATCTTAGCTTAACTTTGGTTTAGTTGCACCTTCTCATATAACAAGGATATTTATGCAAGTTTACAAAATTTTGTGAAATGTGATGTGAGAGTTCAGTTATCCAAATTTAATTATCATTGATATGGCACATCATCATGCATATCTCTGTAGAAAGTAGAGCTCATGATAGTGGGACAAAATCTCCCTAATCGTAGCGTAGGTTTCCTTCAGGTGAAATCGAAGATAGCTTGTTGTGCACTTCATAACATGGTGTTCTCCAGCTTAGAATTTAGGAACTGCTTAGAAACACTGTCTAAAGTATGAGACTTCCATCAATGTCGAGTCTAAAGTTGCACATGTTGAAAATGTCAGATTGGGTTTACTATTGCCTTCTCTTGACAATGTGATCTGAATTGATAAGCTGAGTTTTCCTCCGGGCTGAGACTCATCTGTATTATCTGTCTATTAAGAATTTCTGCATATATATATCCAAATTGACAGTGTAACATTCTTTTTTTGTTGCTAGTACTTCAAGAAATACTTACCCGTCGAATTATGTTCTCTGCCTCAAACAATTTTTTGTTCTTTCTTTGTATTTGAACAGGCTAGATTTGTTATGAGTTCATGCATTTAATTCATAATTGCTGATTCTTTCATTTCATTGTCAGGTGAGCAATCTAAAGTTGAGGAACCCCCTCCAAAGGTAAGACAGAAGAATATTATCATGCCATAAGAAAACTGCCGTGTCATTTGGTGGACTAGATGTTTGGCACAATGCCATTGCCACCCTTACTTAGCTGTTTATTTTCTAACACTGATTTTCTGGTTTTGTTTTCTAAATTGCTTCATTTCCTTCTTCAGTTAATCACTAATTAGTTTTCAATTTGCAGAGTTAGATGGGATAAGGAAGAGTAATTATTTGGGACTGGCTATGGAGCAACATGGGGCGCATGACTCATCGGATTACCAAGTTTGTAGTACAAGGAAAGTGACTCTAGGGTTATATGTATTGTCTATTTAATCATGGCGCTTCTTAGCCCTTGGATTTTTATTTAATTAATAATTGCATTGAAAGAGATCAAACCTTTGACTTGTTGCCAGCGCCGGTCACTAGTTACTTGAAGTGCCTTTGTTTACTACACAACAATCTTTTTGGCCTATTTATACATGGGCAATAGGAGTGCTTATGTAGGAAGTACTTCTCGTTATAAGCGCTATTGGTAGAAGTTGAAATTTTTATTAAGAATCCGTATTCTTAGAAAAGCACTTGGAAGTAGTTCATAAAGGAAAACCTGATTGTCTTTATTTCTCCAAAAAAAAAATACATTTCTTTAATTTAAAAAACGATATATATATATACACTACTCCACTAAGATTTTTGCTTTTGTTTTCCTTCTTTGTAGTATCACTTTGTATTGTATTGTATATTTGTATTCTTGCTTCTTCCTTGTGAAGCTTCCATAGAAATTCGTCTCCTTGAAAATGTTGGACCTAATAGTTTCTCAAATCTTGTACAAGGGCTTGAGTTGATGGTATAAGGTTATGGCAGGTAGTTTCAGAAGGATATGGGGAGTCAATTTCCCTTGTTGCCCTTCTGCTGAAGTACCAATCACCTACTGCTTCTGCAATGGTCCTATTGTGAACCCTTGGAGAGTCTGCAGCAAACCATGTGTCTTGAGACTCACTTTGGCCGTGAGCGAAGCATGAATTAATGAAGAAGCCTCCTCGTCTCGAATATTTGTAGGAAAATCCCATAGCAACAATCATGTCACGCCTGAATTCTTGCAATGTATTTAACTGTTGAGGATTGCACGCTGCCGGATTCAGTTTGCAACGATTCCAGTGGCCTTGTGGATCAGCTGAAGGCGGCACCAATAAATGATGGAACTGGTAAACATCATAAGCTGAGTTCAATATGAAAAAAGGTGGTGTAATGAACTTCAATGCGTACTGTGGGAAGAAACACAGCTCGGGAAAATTAAGGGAGCTGGCGGTGCAGTTCTCATCCAGATTCTTCTCTATGCCGTGTAGAGAAACAACATCTTTAACGAAAGACCTCATGGTGTGGTTAGAACTTATATCTCTTTCGTCAAGAAAGAATCCGGCATCGCTCAAGCATTTCACACTGGCAGTGCTTGGTAAATATTTAGTGAAGTTGTTACAATGCAAAAAGGATGATAAACCCCCAGCAGAAGAACCTGATAGCAGAGCCTTTCTTGCCTGTCCTAAACCTTTTGGCAGAAGATCAAGAATGATTGCTTCCCAAATCTTTTGCCCTCTGAAATAGAGCAATGACGTCCCGTTTTTATATACTGCATCTCCAGCAAATGAAGCTCCATCGCAATATCTAAGCTTCACACGGTTCCAATTGTAAAAATCTGGATTTAGAGATGCATTATTGCTTAGAATTCCAGAGAAGACCTCCCACTTGCTCATGTAGCGTGTTGATCCTCTACGGGTGTTGGCTCTGTCCAAGCATGATTTTATGCTATTGCACCACCCTCCACCCTCGAACTGTAAAAGCCAGTTTCTTGCTCCGCCCCCGAATCCTCTGTGCAGGTGATACGCAGGCAAACTCCCATCCAAGCAAAAAGCTCCGAAAGCCGAAGCGTTCCGGACCAGAGTCATGTTCACCAGGAGCCGCTGGTCGTCCGAGTAAATGCACCGAGGCGCGCACGTTAGCAGAGCCAGGGTGATGGCGACCAGTACTGCGTTCACATTCATCATTGTATTAGCCATGCCGCTGTGTCTTCAACTTTACCTAATTCACGCACGTTTCAACTTTATCTAATTCACGTGCATACAACTTATCTTCGTATATGCATTCTTTTTCAATATGAAGGTATTTATAAAGAAGTACAAAGATGTTTTACTCGAGATAAAATAGGAAATAAACCTCAATTACAACAAGACTATATAAATAGTTAAGTAACTAAAATCATAACTAAATAAGGACTCGTCATCAACATCTTAACCCTTCTATAAATAGTTAAGTAACTAAAACCCCAACTGAATAAGGACTCGTCGACATCTTCACCCTTCTAAACAAAGAGGGTATGCATATTTTGTGCCGTTTATGCTAAAACATTACATGTTGTCTTGTATTATGTTTGCCTTCAATAAAAATAAAAATAAAATAAAAAAATATTGTGCTTGATTTGAAGCACGTCATGCCATGATTGATCCAATTAAATTACACAATTTTTTATTTTATTTTATGGAATTAAGGGTTGGATTACATTAAATAGCTTCATGTCAGTGATTGAAGTGGTGTTGAATGTTGTTGATGTTTGTTAGCAGATGGCTGCTGCATATCGAGTAAGAAGGACTTGATGTGGTTGTAGTACTCCTTGGGCTTTTGTACGTTAATTGCATGTCCTGCATCCTTTATCACCACAAGCTCAGCGTTCTCCCCTAAGTGTCTGTATAAATATATATATGTTTTTACCAATGAACTCAAACTTCAGACAGAGAGACTAAACAAATGCACGCACTCGGTCAAAGACTTCGATCAGAAACTCACCTTTTTAATTTGTAAGCAAATTCCAGCGGAAATACTTGATCGTGCTCTCCCCATATTATAAGGGTTGGCTGTGAGAGGAGTGAGAGAGGGTAAGATTTACTAAATCATGTTATTATAATTTCGCAGAAGGGAAGATGATAAGGATTTCGCTAAGGTCCACGGAGATTTCAACCGTTGATGCACACGTGAACAACTAACTTAAGCAAGATAAAGATGTGCTATGACCCCAAAAAAAAATACATAGATGAAAAATGAACCTGTGGAATCTTGGGAAGGTCTGAAAGTTTTCGGTTTTTGGGGACGGCCATAATCAACTCTTTCTGCTCTTTCACATGTTCAGTGTACATTGCCTGCCCATTTCACCATAATTTGAGTTTGATTGCATAACGAAATTACTTGGCTACTTACATGTAAATAGTTATTCCAACAAATCACAATTTGACATGTGCATACCAAACCATGTTGACCCGTTCAATGTACCAAACCATGTTGACCCGTTCAATGTTTTATTCCATGACTGGTAGTTGATTTTGTAATGAGTCACGTGCACCATGTAGTGGTTATATTTATAATATTAATGCAGCATGCACGTGACCAATCCTACAACCACAACTACATCTACATGATTTATGCCTTCAAAACGAAAATTCAACGAAGCGAATGTGTTTCGAAATCACTGTCGGGACAAGATCTCAAGATCAAGATAATGTCTTAATAAGTCAAATTACACATAAAATAATAGATAAATTTGGGCGTTTTTATTATTTAAATGGTACCTAAATTCCACAAATCATCCATTAGGTGTGAAGTATATATATCAATGTTTTACGTTCCTTCCTTGCTACTAATCGCAGTCCAAATTGAACTTTTCTTCTAAGTTCGCTTCAATTCGGACCAACACTGAACATCACTTGCAAGGATTAATGGGTTTTTCAAGACTAGTCAAGGGTCAAAACACGCTCTAATCCTTTTGAAAAACTTTTTCACCCTTACCTCCTTACTCATGACGTGCACATAAATTATAGTGTACACAAATAAAAGAGAAGTTTGATTTAAATTGAGATTGATAACGATACCTTAACTACAAAAATTTGCACGACAAGACATACATTGATTTACGACCCAAAACATTACATGAAAGAGTTGTGCAATTAGAAAACACTTGAAGAATTTGCACTTGTTAAACTTCCAACTTATGACGATTGAGTTTATAGCGAGTCTCATTGTTGTGAATAGACATGCATGAACGAGAGAAGATATTGCTATTTATACCATCTCAACTGACAATCTAATATGATCGGTAGTTTGATTAGCTTAACTTAATCATCATCATAATTCATGATTAATCATCATACTTAATCACTTAATCGTCATCTAAGAAGTATTAGAAACATTTACCTCAATGAAATCCATAAGCAAGCAAGAGGGGATCAACCAAAGAGGAGGCGGCTTGAAAAAAGTGTACTTGACCAACTCCCTAAGCTTCTGCGGCGTCAGAGGCACCAAAATGCTCGCCGCCTCGTCTAAATCCGAGATCGGAAACACGCCTTCCCGGATGTCCTTCTCTTCCAAGCACACCGCGGCGCAGCATATCACAACCCTCTCCACCGCCTCCCTGTACTTGGCCGCCAGGCTGTACCCCACAAACCCGCCATAGCTCAGCCCCACCAGGCTCAGCCTCCGCACCGAGTGGGCCTCCATGACCCGCATCACGCACTCGGCCTGGAATGACTCGGACCGGTCGGGCAGGGTCGTGGACGACTCGCCGAAGAAGAGGAGGTCTGGGACGTAGACGTTGAAGTGGGGGGTGACGTGGCGGAGGAGGTCAACGAACTGCCACATCGCGTTGACTCCGAGGCCGTGGATGAGGAGGAGGTTGCGCTTGGACGGGTTTGGGGACTGCGGGACCCAGCAGTGCATGGTGGTACCGCCGTCTTTGAGGTCTGTGATTGCGGACCGGAGGCCGGCTCGGGCGAAGGTAGACCGGTGGCATGAATTTTTTGACTCGGTGGAGCTGAAGCATGGCATTTTTAGTAATTTTTTGGAATGGAGCTAATTGAAGGGAAAAGAGTCACCTATTGAGGACTGTGGGTGATTTTGTATTGTTTTGAGGTGGGGGATGCTGATTGGTGAGTTGGGTTGCGTTGGGTTGGGTTGGGTTGGTAACTTGCTTTTCATGTGAATGCTATGTTACATGTGGTGCGGTACAACAAATGCGTGGATGAAGAAGAAGGGACCAGTTGAGACATGGAAAAATTATGCAAAGCAAAGATGGGAAAGTACTCGAGAAGAGTGGGAGATAGAGAGTTCAGTAGTCTTGTGTTGACAATGACATTTCCGAGGAAAATGTTGTCTTGTGACGTCTGTATTGATTGTGAATTATATTGAAGTTAGTTCTTATCGGCATATGTAGTTGATATTTATAATGTGGATATACAGACATTCTTGTCACAAGATATTTTGATAAGGAAACAAGACTCACAATGGGTGTGCCCAAAATTTAGAGGACCCCAGATGAATATATGGAATGATCCCAATCCTTCAATAGAAACAAAGTGGTTGAGATGGGAAGACAATAAAATTTGGATCACATGGTTCATTTCTTTTTTTGTTTTGTTTTGTTTTTGCATGTAGGCTTGGTGGTTTATTATTTGGGAGATTCACTGTTATACTCAATGTAAGTAGAGCTCAAATTATTTAAAAAAACTATATATGAAATGGAACTTTAAAAACACATTCAAAGCCCTTTTTTTTTTTTTGGTTTCAAATCAATCATGTTCATTCAAAACCCATAAATGAGGAGGAAACAAACAGATAATACAAAGGCCAAAAAGGCCAGCTAAAGGAACAAAATGCCACAAACACAGAGAAGATTAAACTAAAACCAGTACAGTCTAGTATAATAGTCTTCCCCATCACAAAATCAAACCAAAATATAATACAAAGCCACTGTCGTCAGCAAAGAGGATGGAGACTGTACCATAATGGCCACAAAGGAGGGGATACACCACCACCACACAAGTCAGCATTGTTGCACATAGAGACCCACCGATCTTCCACCAAAAACAGATATTCCCCAAAAATGGAAAACACATCAGCCATCAAACGTCCCTCCAAAAGTCACATTCTCCATCACACCTAAATCTGCCAATGCACCTGAGAGAAAACAACCAATTACAACACCAAGGTATATACCAAAAGACCGACACCAAGAGAGTGAAGAGTATTGGTGCAAGCACCAGAGCAAGAACCGTAGCAAAATCTCTAAATACAATCCGAGAAATGAGCGACAAAGCGCTTATAGATATGGTTGTTGTATCCCAAAGGAGATTCTAGATCCAGAAAAAGGATAAGGTAAAAAAAGGATGAGAAGTTGAGGAAGAAATAAATCTGGTTGAAGGGGTTGTTTGGTGGAGAACGAAGGACACAAAATTGGCATGAGACATTTAATCTCAGCACATAGTATAAGGCACAAGCAAACACCACAGAGGGAGAAGCACCCAATTCTCAAAGAGAGCCACAGACACAGCCAAGAGGGCTCAAACTGGAAGACGACCAGCTCCACCAAAAGCCCAATACAGGGGAGAAGGGGAGGTAGCAGAACGTGAGAAAGAAAACCGAAAGAAAAGAAAAAAGAAAAAAAATCAAGAAAACCGAAAATTGCTCTGGAAAAACGGAGCGGCTCCTTGAGGTGGAAGATGAATGAAACGGCAGGAGAAATGGGACAAAGGAGCAACCAAGAAAAGAAAGAGAGAGGAAGAGGAGGAAATAAAAGAAAAAAAAAATCATAAAAAGATGGAGGGAGAGAACAGAAAAGGAGAAGAGAGAGAGAGAGAGAGAGAGAGAGAGAGAGAGAGAGAGAGAGAGAGAGGCTATGTGGAGGGAAAGGGGGGAGAGAGGGGGAGGAGGGTCAGTGACCACTTCCTCCCCCCTAGGCAGCGCTGAAGAAAGGGGGTTAGGGTTAGGAGAAAAAATCTCTTCTGATTAGAGAGAGACTTCGTTTAGGGCACCGTCCCAAAGCCCATTTATAACATAACAAAAATGCTTTTAATTTATTTTAAATTACAAAACTGCAATTGATTTCTTAAAACAAACTCAACCCCAAAACCTCATAAAAAACCCAAAACACTCAATAAGACATCAAAATTAAATTCAATAGGCCCACCTCTCATTTTTTGGGTCTTTTTTGGGTTTGTTTATAGAAATTAAGCGGTGTATGGTTTATTTATAGTTTTAGTGCTAAAACATATACATATATATAGGTTCGGCTCACGATATTTTATATACGTTGAGAAGACATCATTATATTTATTGGCATGATTGATTTTTTTAGAGTGTAAAATTATTATTTAGAGCTTATATTTAAGATTTCTAGTCTCAAATTGGTAGTCACTTCGATCACCCAAAAGAATCAACCATGTTGATAAATTGAATCACAATTGAAGAAAAATGAATAGAAATGAAGCTTTCTCAATGTAAATAGATGAGATGATGGAAATTAACTGGGCTGCATATCTATCTCATAAGAGCATGTCCACCCATGAAGGCTAAGGCAAGGCAAGGGCTGCCACTATTTATGTGAATAGTGGTCGCCTTACCTTTTTTGGTTCCACCCCAAAAGGCTAGGGCAAGGGCAAGAAAAAAAAAGATTATGCAACAAAATATAAACAATTTAGAAAGTGAATAAAAATGTTATGTATTTATAGGGAAAACATCCATAATATTTTGGTTTTTTTTTATTAAAATTTTTTTTGGATTTTTTTGAATTTTTTTGCTCGCTGATGTCAATGTGACATCACGCCTGACATTAGCGCAGGGCAAGATCTGCCCGTGGGCTTGCCCAGGTTGGTGGGACCCGCCACTTGCCCGGGCTTGTTTTCTACACTGGAGTCGAATTGGGCTTGCCCAGGCGCCTTTTGCCCGATTTTGGTGTATGGCTGGACTTGGCCTAAGGGCTAAGTCTAGGGCAAGGGCAAGTAAGGGCTGCCATTATTCATGTGAATAGTGTCAGCCTTGCCATTTGTGGTTCCACCCATGAGGGCTAAGTCTAGGGCAAGAATCCATCCCAAAAGGCTAGGGCTAGGGCAAGGGCAAGAAAGGAAAAAAAGATTATGCAACAAAATATAAACAATTTAGAAAGTGAATAAAATTGTTATGTATTTATAGGGAAAGCATCTAATTTTTTGGTTTTTTTTTTTTAAAAAATTGAATTTTTTTTGGATTTTTATAAATATTTTTTTGCTCGTTGACGTCATAAGACTCTGGCGGCTGAAACCCAGGCGAAACCTGCCCTTGGGCTTGCCAGGGCTGATGGGACCCAAGCGAAACCAGGCTTGACGCTGCAGCGTTGAAGGGCCAAACCTTGGCTTAGGGGGCCTTTTGCCCGGTTTTGTGAGCTGCTCTGGAGATGCTCTAATGGAAATTAAATACTCCAGAAGATAACCCTGTATACAGGTAGGGTTTTCATTAGACCATCAATGGCTGCCAAACTATGGGCCACCACATCATCAATGGACCAATGCACGGGCATAGTGAAGGAGAAGAAAATATTTCTTTGTTATAATTATGAATCTATGATTACTTACCCGCCGACGGTTTAGTCCAATAGGAAAAAAATCTTGATTTGCATGATAGTAATCTCATATTTGAATTTCCATAGCACTTTGATAATATGTGAGTGAGAAACCCTTGTAGTATAAATTATCGATTATATTATTTAAAAAAATTATGATCACTTGACACTAAACATAGCAATTTCCACGTGCGGAGTGAAACAAATATTCTTATTTACAATTTTTTTTTGGAATGTCAACTCGTCCCTTGTTTTACCTCATCAATCAATTTAGTCCTTGTGTTATTAATATGACCAATTTTATCTTTGTATTTGTATCTGTTAGCTAATAAGCAAATTCAATTACTCATTAAACTAGGAAATTTTCACACAATTTATTTTCTTTGACTCGGCTAGAAATTCACTTTGTCACAGTATTTGACTCTCAACTTTTTTTCTCACCTGTCGGGTCCTTTGTAGCATCATTTCGAAATATGTATTGTCTTGATAGCAGACTAGCAAGCTTTCAAATTAATCAATGATTGATTAATTATTAAAAAATTATTTATAGCATTTGTAAGTCTTCAAAGAGATCTTGATATGCTATGATCCTGGGATGGGATAGCCTCTCATCCCCTTAAACTTTTGCTCATAAATTTTTTTTAAAAAAAATGTTTCTAGTATGCATATCAACAAACTAAATTTGTAGCGGATACGCTAGCGGATCTAGACCACTCTATAAAACCGTATCAATCTTGAAATCTAGTTGCACTAGGGATTTTGTGTTGTAGTTGTATTCTTAAGCATAAAATAATTTTTTTTTTTAAAAAAAAAACTGTTTTAACTCTACAAAAGGGAAACTTTGAAAATTTATTTTTTTTCTTGCTTGAAAATCAAATCTAAGGATATAGACGTGATTTTTCAGCCATTCTTAGTAAAACCCACAAGTTGAAACAAGTTTCTGGTTATTGTTTGGAGCAAATTAGAGAAAATAAATTAAGCGAAGTGCAATTGCTTTTGGCCGCGACTCTATTTGACAACTTATATCTTCCATCATAAATTCGTGGTTATGAGCAATTTGTACATGAATTTGAAACTAATTTTATAAGCTTTAATACGCCTATAATATTGTGAATTGGAATTGACGTTTTATAAATTTAAACTTTTTATTTTTATTTTTATTTTTATTACAAGCTATACTTGGGGAGGGGAGTTTTCTCACACTCGAAGATTTCATGAGGGTTCGAAATAGGATTCGAACCTAGATTACTGGTCTATAAGTCAATACTATTTCCACTCGGTTTAAATTTTAACTTAAAGGAAGCCGTGAGAGATGAAACTTATTTCATCTATTAAATTGACCAAAAATTTGAAATTGTCCTTAACTTGCTAATAACAAAATTAAACACAATGACCAAGACAATAAAATTGTATTATAATACAAATTAAAAATCACATTAAAGTACGAATTAAATTTAAAAATAATAAAGAAAAATATGAATTAAATGAAAAAATTTATTGATATTATACCCTAAAAGTTGGAAATATCAAACTTGTTGTACATTCATATTATAACACACGTGAACAAATTATACCACGTGACCGTTCTAGTACCATACAATAATTTCTTCACCTTGAGAGATCATTTATTCTCAAAAGAACCAACCTTTGAAGTTAGAACATGTTATGTGACTAGCCAAAACAAACCTACGCTAAAAGTAATGTCAATGTATAACCAGTGAGATCTTTCTCCCTACATTCTTTTTGTCATCGCTTCCCCTGATTTCTTCAAAACCCTAGCTTCCATCCTCTTGGTTACAAGGCTGTCTCTCTGCATCAACTGGTTCCTACCCTTTCGTTTTTCATCATACTTAAGACTGCGAAAACTGGGTGAGCTCAGAGTTAGGGAGCTTAAGTACTCAATATCCCTCTCGAATGTTTCAGCTTGTAAGTGGCATGGTGGTGGCTCTTGGTCTTTCTTTTCCAACTCTTTCAAATCAATGTTGCATTCCAGATAATTAGCACCAGCCATTGCAAGAGCCTCAATGGAAGATGACATATTTTTGGCTGCCTTCACCGACAATAGAAAAACAACTCCTTGGGAAAATTGAATCTAGACTTAGGACGCAGGAATAAATGTTCTTGATCACTTGAGCTACACACCCTTGCATTTTTTTGGGGTTTAAATAGAGGTAATCTTAGTTGGAAACAAATTAAATTCCTAAACCAATAACTAGCAAATCTCATTTGTTAACCAAACTAGGACTATTTGCTATTAGTTTCTTTTTTAATTTTTTGGGTTTCGGGCAACCTAAAATCAAAGAAGCTCATATTTAACCTCATAATTTTCTCTCAACTTGTTCTTGGTCAGATAATTTCCTTCTAAGTCGAGTCGACTATATCTTTCTGGTTTAGTTCTGCACATATTTCAACAGCACTATCTTTTCTTTCCTTTTCAAGGTTCTGAAAATACCAAAAATGCATCAGATTGTCCATTTGAAAAGATTACCAATTACATCTTACCACAAAGCCTCTTCACCAACCTGCCCACACTGATTTTTTGGGGTCCTTCGTATTGTTGGGTTTTTCCCCAATTCATAAGGGCCCGTTTGGAGGAGATTTGAGGTGTCCAAATCCAAATCACTCTGTTTGGGCCTATTTTCAAGTGGATTTGGCAAATTTGATAGGCCAAAAAGCAAGGCTTTAAAATAGGAATTTGGGTGAATTTGAGATCCAAACTCTCACTCATTCTTCTCTGGGAGCTTCTATAATGAGGAGGCTAACCTCCTCATTCTAGCCTCTCCATTCTTCTCTCCCATCCCATCCCATCTTATTCAACCTCCTCATTCTAGCCTCTCCATTCTTCTCTCCCATCCCATCCCATATCACCTGTATATGATCTGAATCCTCTTTGATTTAACATCTTGGGTTGTAACAAAACATTGCTGCTGACCATATGGCTCATATTAGTCAAGGTTCCAATTTGGGTTACATGTTGTTGATCTTCCCCCTCCTTCTATTGTAAGCCTCTTGGCAAATGACTCTGTAGGCTTGTCCCAGTGTAGTTTTCCTTTTTGGTTTTCTTTCTTGGGCTTCGGCCCTCCTTGTAACCGAAAAAAAAAAAAACATCTTTGGTTGCAATTATTCTTCTGGGATAATTGTTGGTCTTGTTTGGTTGCTGAGAAACAGTGGGAAAACAGAAGGAAAGTTTTGTAATTATTAATTTCCGTACTTTATAATTAAGTTTGTCTTCTCAATGACTTTTTCATTTCTAATTGTGCATTTGGATGAATTGCTAGGTTTTTTCAATTGAAAGTCTAACTTAAAAAATGGGGAAAAAACAAACCCAACCACAAATTGGGGAAAATCAAATAGCAGATTTGTCCGAATCAGAGCATGAGAAATGTTACTATACCAATTATCCCATAACATGTTTTCATTATGTTCATGGACCAATTTTAGAGAACCTCAAGAAATGAAAAATAAAAAAAGTGAGTGATTAAAAAGGAAGATCCAAATGTTCCAAGCAAAGGGCAGCCAGAAAAGCAAGAAATGCAAATCTGGGTTTAAGCCCCAAGACCATGGAGAATCAATTTATGCCTCCAGAACAAAGCCAACCAAGAAATTGATCAAAAGATCTTAACCCTTGCAGCCGAAAGAAGAGGCAATTACTGTATAAAAAAAACCAAGCAAAGACCCACTAAACAAATTCAAATAATCATGATTATTGCTCAACTACACAGAGAAAATGAAGAGAAGAACGCAAAGAGTGACGGAGAGAAGCATTGCAGCGAGGGATATTGGAGGAGAGGTTAATTGTCTGTATATATAGGCTCGGCTTAAAACCCTAGCTACAATACGAGGGTTTGGCTATTGTAGACCTATATTGCGGTGTATTAGCATTTGCGAATTTGGTGGTGACTCTCTCTCCCTCCTGCTTTGTACCATATTTGTATATTGTACCCCTGAATAGTTTTATGAATTCACCTCTTTGTTACATTTGGTATCTGAAAATGTCCCTATAATGAAAAACCTTCATTAAAAATTATTTTCTTTTTTTATTTAAATCCAAGTGTTAGATTGAATTCTTGTTTTAATCTTTTGATTGAATTCTTATTTTAGTCTTTTGATTGAATATATTATTATTTTTTATTAGATTCTGATACAAATATGGGGAGAGTATTGAAACTTAGGTGCAAGGAGACTGGTTCACTTTCTTGCCCAACTAGCCTAGCCCAACTAGCCTAACACACGTATGCATTTAAAATATATATATATATTGGGAACAAAGTATAGATACATATTCATAGATATGTTACCAATGTAATGGTTCTAATTAAATGGACGAATTAATCCTTTTTTTCCTTTCAAAAGTGACTAAATTCAAAATTCAATCTAAAACTCCCCCGCCTGCATGGCTATGGCTAATTTTAAAATTTCAGTCCAAAAGAAATTTTTAATGAAAAAACACTAAAAGTTTAAAGAAATTATTTAAGTTGAGTGGAATGAGAAGAATTTCAAATCAAAACAACAAACTTTTATTATTACCGGACTTCGATCATAACAAATGACTAGGATAGGGAAGAACAAAGAATTGTATTATCCCAGCTAAAATCTCCACTGGCAAGCAATCTTCAATAAATTTGATACCACAAAAGGAAAAAACTGGTCCAAAACAAAATGCATTCCTCCAATCACAAACAGAAGCATGTCATCTACATAGCCGCTTGGTCATTTGAGTAAAGTAAAATGGCCACATATACATCAAACTAAATCACCTTCTCAAAGAATTCAAACAATATCAAACACCAGGACATAAATAAGAGCATAAATTTACAGTGAGAAGCATTCCACTATTTCTCCCTTCTTTTTCTTTGGCCAATTTCCATGCTGCATAACTCATTCAAGGTTTACCCCAACCAGGTATGTATTTGTTGTTGTTGTGTAATCCATTCATAAATCAGCCTTGCATGCGACGAAACTTGGATTATTGCTATATACTGCACCCGGAAAGCAATATGGTTTTACTGGTATCATCCCCTAAATCTAACAACAACGCAAGAAATATCATCTTTACTATCTCTTTTCAGTGCTTCAGCTGTTAGTTGCTTAGCTGCCTTCAGAGGGTCTTTAATCTTTCTTGCAATATCAACTGCCTCTTGATTACCCATGACCTAGATTATCACATACAGAAGGAAAAAAGTTATTGTCATGATATTTGACGCACGCTCCCTTTAGGTGAATTCTTCCCCGTTTTTCTAGACTGCTAAAATAATTGGCACAATGCACCAAGGAGAAGAAAGATCAGGTAAAATGTTTCACCTTCCAAAGACCATCACTGGCAAGGATTAGAACATCAGTAGTATTGTCTACGAAGGTATCTTGTACGTCGGGATCTGATCGCAAATGTGACTTGAGGCTTTTGTCTCCAAAAGCACGAGAAACAGCCAGCTGTCCATTGACTCTAGGAACGTCTCCTGAAAATAAAAGCACATGATAGAAGTCAGTTCAATGAGAGGATTAACATAAGCTCAATTGGTACTCTGTGTGGTTACAGCTATAATACCAATGATAGATGCTAAATATTCATTAAGTAACATGAAAGACCCCATAATTGACACATGCAACTCACAGCTGCATCAGGAAAATATCTAAAGACAAAATGTATTTTTATACAAGATAACTTTCACTGGTTGTTTACTCATAATTAAAATTGAAAAGAGAAATCCTGATTTGTGGTCCAAATCCCACTTGAAGAGTTTGATTACTTCAAAATAAATAGGGAAGAGGTGGTGCATTGAAAGTCATGCTAGCTTCTTCTAAGCTTGCATCGCCATAACATCGGACAAACAGGCATGCAGACTGCTGAGACCAACTCCGGGAAACAAAGTATCAACAAACAAAGATGTCAATAGAAGGCAGATTCTCCAAAAAGGTCTTAGTTTGGATAAAAAGCCCTTTTTATCTTGTGCATAGTATCATCCAATCTTTAGTTGGAAACTTGAAAAACCGGATGCCTGCCCAGCGCCGGAAGGTCAAGGTAGTTGGTGACCTGATGAGACAAAGTTCATATATTCAACATAATTACGTATTTACAGCCAGAGGAATCATTACCGCATGGCATAGATGGGGAGGTCAAGGGTATCACGGCACTACAAAGGCCTCCAGTAAAAAGATTACTGTTTGCTAGACATCAAAGAGGAAGCCAGATTCTAAAATCCGTTTTAAAAAATTGTTCAAACAACTTCTACAATTTGGACAATAAGGACCTGATCGAGAATTTCCTACTATTCTTCAGAAGTGCTCAAGTGATTCATAAGAAATTATCAAGTCTTTGGTACTCAGATGGCTAAACTTATGAATGGAATAAGGTTTTACTTCTTTCTTTCCCCTTTTCGTATTTACTTATTTGGAAAACTTAAAGTTTCTAAAAGTCTAAGTTCTTCTGGAGAATGCAATTCCCATGAAGTATAGCCAACACAAATTTGAATTAAATAACAGACGTGCAGAAAACTAATGGGATCAGCAAAGTCATCCTCTAAGACAAAGTAAGCTGATCATAGTTCAACTCCTATCTGAATGCTGATATTTTCTTGCAAATAAAATAGTAGAGTATTGCTTCTATCTATTTGGTGGAAGAACTGTTGAACAATTTCAATTGTTGAGAAAGGGGGCGACAAAAGTCTTGGAATTTATCTCAGTGGAAAACCCTTGCAGCACAAAACTAAAATCTACACGGCATACTAACAGATGAAGCACCACTTTAAAAAATAAAATAGTGAAAATTGATTACTCGTTCTTTTTCTTGAAAACCCAGTAATGTTCATTCAAAATGTTACAGTTTTACATGTATATTTACACATTGAATGAATTTTCTAAACATCATTGCTGTAAAATACCTGGCATGTTTGAGACAAAGCCACCTTTGTTTTCAATGCTACCTCGTTCGGTATTGGGCTCATGGTCTATAGACATCTGTACTGCCTGACCCCCCTTTGAAAGAACTGCCCGTGAATCTCCAACATTTGCCACCCATAATCGCTGACTGTTTAACAATATTGCAGTTACAGCAGTGGACCCACCACGCCCCAAGTCAGAACTATGAGAGAGAATTGCCTGGTCCGTCCGCTCATAGGCTTTTAAGATAGATCTGTTAGGGTCGACCCAAAACTCTTCCTACAATATTTACACGAAAATTGTAAGAATACATCACTCCCCAATTTCTATGCACCTAAACAAGACAAATAGATGGAACTATCTGAAATTAGCAGCTACCTCCTTAAGGATATTTGAAAACAAATGCTTCTGTAGATATGCAGGCACAGTGTCTCCCAAATGGCCATCATATATAGCAAACAATCCTAACTCATGTCCTTGGCTCAGAACAAACTTAGCAACATGATAATCCTCCATTGGATGATTAGCTTTTCCTTTTACCAGGCTGAAACCATACTTTACTAACCCATCTTGGCTTCTTCCCTTACCAGACCCAGATGATGAACGTCCCCCAAACTGCATAGAAAAAATATAAATAATACAACCTCAATGTTGTATAGTTCATAGACAGGCAGTATTCAGAAGGAAACAATTGTTTTCAATTTTTTGCTTCGAAACATAAAAATTCAGTTTCTAGTCCATTTACCAGGTAAAGAATGAAATTTTAGTTTCATGCATTAAGGCAAGCATAGAAGAAAATCAAGCTTGAATCTATTTCTTTTTTAGAATTGCTTTCCTTCTTAAGCTTCTTTTAAGTGCAATGAAACAGAACTCTATTATATGGCTGTTGAGTAAAAACAATACACTTATTTTTAATGCACCAAACCAAGAGAGCAGCCAGTTAGAAACATGTTGGTTCATTTTTGGTCCGAACATGTTGGCTCAATTCAGAAGTTCAGCACAGCCATGGAAATTGTGGCCTAAGTATTCTAGTATTGAAGGCAACTGAATATCCCTTGTACCCAGCTTCAGAAATGCAGCAGAAGAAAGTAAATACTCGGCTTTAGCATCCTCAGTCAAGTAGAATACCCAAAACCACTTCAATCTACCAAATATTGCAAAGCAGTTCCTAAGATCATATCAGAAAACCAAAACACACAACATCGATAGAGAACAGGAAAAGATGAAATAAATGAACAAAGAAGAATGAACGATCATGATACCCCTTAATCCCAAAAGAGCATAGTAATCCAGCTGACCATAATAAAACATAATTTTCAAATCCACCCAAAAGCTGATGGATATCCTACTAGAAAAACCAAGTACATGAACAAAACTCCTCAATTGAATTACACATATAGTCCCAGAAAATAATCAAAAACCATGCTTTATAAGACTTATGATTGAGAAAATATACATCAAACAAGAAACAAACAAAATAAAATGAAAGGACTGCATATAAGGGGAATAAGAAGTGAAAAAACATGATCACCTGAGCGTAGGAACCGCTAAAACAGCATAACCTATCCATAAAATAGCAAGTACTGGAGCTAAATCTTCAGCATCCACCTCTTGTAATCACCTCCAATCCAAATTCCAAACCAAACCCACCTTCCAAGATCAAAACTTGTTGCCTAAATTCTCAAACTGCACCATGAGAACCAATTTCAATCATTATAAACAAAGCAAGCAAAAACCCCTTTGAAAAAACAAAACAGCCCTAAAACCCACAAAGCCACTAAGAACAAAATCCACAAACGAGTAAAAACAGGAACTGGGTACCCGGGATTTTGGTCTTACCATCCAATGAAAGCTAGAAAATGGCTTGGCTTTTGTTTATTTGGCGGTGCCCCTTTCTTCTTCTTCTTCTGATGACTTCGCACAAGCAATTGAATAAAAACAGAATGGTAATGATGACGAGTAATAAAGAAATAAAAGAGAGAACATTTGAAACCTTTTTCTTTAAAAAGGGAAAATAAAATAGAACTGGAAAAATTAAAGTTTTATGCGAGCTTAGGAACTGTGTGATGATTTATAACCGCTATCGTGGGAGTCTGGGAATGAACAATTAAATTATTTTTTATTTATTTTATTGTAAAGGTCCTAAAGGAAACTGGAAAAGGGTGCCATAAAACAGAGACTTCTTGGCTGTTGACTTTTTGCTGCCCCTACTCTTCCTTCATTTTCAGTCCAGTCTGTTTCTTTTCTCTCTCTCTTCCTATGCTGCTTTTTCGTATTTTAATTTTGTTTTTTTTTCACACACGCGGTTTTATATTTTTCTTTTTCTAAGCACACGGTTTTGTATTTTGTACAAAATATTTGTACCTAAATACTCCGAGGAATATTTGGGGGTAGCTAAATACTATATGGAAGACTCTTCAATATTCATTATTAGTATATAACGCTTGTACGGCTGATATTAGCAATACTCTAAAATTTTATTACTTTGATTATACAAATTAATGATCATTAATTGTTTAGTTAAAATTCAATGATTGGCTTTCAAACTTAATTCAAATCACAATAATGTGTTTAAATCTTTAAAATTAATATCAAATATTGGATTTTGATATGAAAATAATTGACCCCCAAAACTTTTGACTATTGGGGACCAAGAAATATGACTTAGTTCGACCAAAGAAATAGACTTAGTATTATATTATATGTATGCCTATGTTTGTATTGTTGTATTCAAATGAATGAATATCATATGGGATGTTTTTAGTGAACAGATATTCTTATGCACTAAAAGCATGAGTTTTCGATTGCCATTATCTTTCGGATGATTTTTTTTATTGCCATAATGGATTATACCGTCGTAATTAATTTAATTAAATTATATGTTTATTTTAAAGTATTAGGGGGAGAGTTTCTCACGCACACATACTACCATGAGTCATGAGGATTCAAATTTAAGACCACTAGTATGAAGTCAAGGGCATTTTCTATTGAACTAGATCTTGTTAGCAAGACGCAAACAATGATGCTTTCAAAAGAAGAAAATGAGTTTCTTAATAATTTTTCAAGTGAGCCATCCGTGTCTTAGGTGAGAGATGTTTCTAACTTCTATATACCAATTAGGGCAACAATTTTTATTTTTTTGAGCAACCAATTAGGGCAACGTTCGCAAACGAAAGGACCTTTTTTGACCATACACATTCTCCACTAGACTCTTGTATTTTGAGAGATAAAGAAATTCCACCTAACTACAAAGGTCAACGGTAAAGGATTTTGTATTAATATTCATCCAAATACATGCCTTTTATTTCAGGAATAATATAATATCTAATTTATTATGGATAAAACGTTATTAATTAGAGCTTCTGCAGGCAGGCAGAGAAGATAATAAATTTGTAGAGACTATCGCAATCTTAAAAATCTTTACAATATTTTTGGTGAGGGATCAATCACAATCTGTTTTTGACCCACAAAGGATCGCAATCTCTAATCAGCTTATCATACAGAGTCTGTTACTTCACGTTTTGCTGGCCACTACAAAACATACTTAATTGACTCAGCCTTTGAAAAGACGGTAAATGTTTACTAGTTTCATAAGCACATTTTTTAACCCCCTTTTTTTTAATTACAAGTAACCAAAGATAATAAGGCTCGGAAATTCTTATTGTTTTTACAAAATTTGATGTTTAAATTTAGGTGTTTGATTGAATTTTGATTTTAGTCAAATAAGTAATGCTACTTTTTTTTTTTACCAACAAGTCCTTAGCTCAGTGGTAGGAGCATTTGTCTGTAGATTTTGGAGTCTCTCAAGTTTGAACTCGAATGTCACCTACCCCTCCTAAACGTAGACCAAAAAGTTATATTACGCTTTTTTTTTTCTTTGTCAGATAGGTATATCACTCTGAAACATATATGTATGTACAAAATTTGTAGCTACACTGTTGGTATATTAATGTAACCAAAATAAAAGTTAAATCTCCAAGGATAACATTTTAGCTGCCCCTTTGTTTTGGTTTCTTAGTAAAAGATGCAAAAGCAGAGGAAAAGAAGACATAAACATTAGAAGTCAGAATAGTTTAGAGGGAGTTTCACTACTATGTTCAATATAGGGGTCCAAATTATAAAAAAAAAAAATTCTACATGAAATAGACTTTAGAAACACACCCAAAACTCATTTACAACATAACAGAGAGGCTTTGAACTTTCTATAATTTACAAAACTGCCATCAGATCATGATATTTAGTTAGAGATATTTAGTTAGATATTTAATTTCGAGTTTAGAACCAAAGAAAAAGTGGAGCCTGATACAGGTCATGAGATGAAGCACATTGTCCAACATTATGAGCCGCAAAGTTTCAGTACCTGGCCATGCTAAAGCTCTTTTGATACATCATTTTCCAACCAGAAGAAGGATCTTGATTTTCTATGGAATTAATTACTTGAATTTATAAATAAATAAAAACCACCCTCTGTAGTAATATAAGCTGCTAACCCACTTTGCAGTTTCTGTGATTGCTAAGAGAGCAGCCCTTGCTTCACCTAGAGTTGGATCAAATTTAATGGCAGCAACAAAGTTCATCATCTTGAACCAATATATAATTCAGGTGGAGGAGGCCATTTAGAGGGAGAAACAGGTTTGAATGTTTGAAGCAAACAGAATGTAACTTTGCTAATCAGGTAATCTTAGGAGGCTCATGGTCTTTATGAACACTTGTTGAGAACAAACCACCACAAGATAGAATAAAATTTATGCAGAAAAAGTAACAAATCAGCAGCTTCAGTGCTGTTAATTCCAAAAGCAGGATATGGAACTAGTAAAGATTTGATCCACTTTGAGATGGTGGCTGGTGCAAGTAACTAAATCCTAATTGGCCCCACTTGCAGCCATACTATAACTACACTGTGGCTGAGGCCCTCAAAGCCAATAACCTCAAAACATGATTGTGATTTAGAGTCCTCAACAGCATCTACCTTTTTACCTAATCACAAGACAAATCACAAAGAGATACAGATCCATTACTTGAGTTCTCATCTCAGCCTTCCACACTGATGAAACAAGTTTGCAGACTAATTATCTACTTAACTTCCAGATTACCCTTTTGAGTAAATTTGATTTGTTCACAGCTTGCTGTCAGTTTTGGTCACATAGCATTTTCTTGGAGTATTTTATAAATATAAATATATAGTCAGTGGGAGTTATTCAAAGTCCCATAGAAAAATGGTTAATGGGATGCAGCATCTAATCTAGTTTATTAAGCAAATCATCTTCATCATCCCATATAATAATCTTATAAGATAACAAATCAGAAATTCATGATCATTACTTTTTTCTTTTGTACTCAATAGCTTTGAGCTTTCATCTAATGGTATATAGCTGCTTCATCTTGGTCCCTCATCAAATCATTTGCATCTTTAAAGCTCCTAGGTAATATATTTGTGTTGACTTCTGCAGTGGTCCTGAATCTGATGCTTTTTCTACTAAGAAAAATGTAGGCTTTTGATGCTTTTTCCTGAGAAAAAAACAGTAAAAATTGGCCAATGGCTGATCAATTATGAATTGGTAGGCTTTATGCCCTATTAAGACAGGCATAACCTCTACTATGAGCATCTCATGATTCTATATCATTTGCTTCTTAGTATGACACCAAAAGAGCCCATTAATAAGGTTCTCCCAGACCATGATTCACTTAATATTTTCATGAGGCATTGTCTTTTCTCCCACCTTTCCAACTTTTCAAATTCTTTTATTTATTTATCAATGAGATTCGAACCTCCTTCGACAAAGTGAAAACTGAGTGACACGACACTAAATCATTTTGTGGTACAAAGTAAAATTACAATATATCAAAAAGAAGTATATAGCTTATCTTTCAGGTACATGGCAGCACCTCTCTATTTGTCCAACACACAGCCAATAAAATATTCCCTTTTATCAAAAGAAATAAATCTATTAACCTGAGCTGCAATGCAATACTTTTGTTTGCCCATCAAAACAAAAAAAATATGCAATATTCTTTAACCAATTAATGCTGGTCCAGGAAGTTGAATGATGTTAATTTAAGATTTGCAGCAATATGAATGCTCTTTATTTTTATTTTTTAAAAATTGTTAAATTTATTTTGAATGCTATATATTAATTTTTTGTCAGAATGTTAGGGGTGTCAGTTGGCAGCAAGGCATTGAATTTCAGAAAAACCTGGTGCTGACATCTGTTTACTTTTCGTACAACTTTGCTACATATTAAATTCTAGGAAGGTCTGCATGTGATTATTGGTCCTTACATCATTAATCGTTAGTCAAATATATCGTTCTTGATCTAAATGAAGTAGGGTAGAGCAAAAAATCAAACTTTTGTCGAAAATATGAAGATAAGTGTTTTACCATTAAAGTCCAAAGTTTTCGATTAAATCTTCATCAGTAAGTTTCGGGTTAAAGTTTCACAGTTGATGTGTAGCAGTGGAGCTGCCAATATTAAATGAGACTCAATTCTTAATTTAGTAAATGAGACTCAATTCTGCAACCAAAACTAAGAACTTCAACACAATATGTTCAATTTGAAATTTTGCTTGCCAAGGTTGTCTACTTCCTTCACTAAGCCACAAACTTTGTCGCTTGCTTTGTAATTTTTCTTGGTAAAATTTTACAAATGAAATTCAAAGGTTGAATGGACACTTTGTTCCATGCAATGGAATTATAGGATATGACTCAATGAGTAAAATTACATTTCACCAAAAGGTTATAAAAAAAAAATCTAACTTTCTTCTATTTTTTCTCTTCTTGTTAACTTGCTAGCTGAAACTGATATGAGCCATTCACTGTTGCATTTGACCTAGTTCTTGAACATGACAGATATTTTTGTAATCGACAGACGGAAGCCCCGCATGAAGTTTACTAGTTCTGATACCACCAAATTGATTCCCAAATACTAAAAACGTATGCTATTCAAATCAATTTCCAAAAACAAACAAGAAAAAAGATATTTAGTCCGGCTTCAATAAATTATGCACTACAAACCAAAACAATTCATGGCAAGAAAGTATGATATATAAAATTCAGTAACATATATGGAAAATATCCTTGTGACAGTGCAGACAAACTCCTATTTTTAATGCATGAAATACTGCATATATATGTGAGTGTTTGCTGGAGGTGGCCATCAAGTCAAGCTCAATCTCTCTTACTTTTTGCAATGTCTAATTCATTTTCAATTTCTTCCCCTAAACTTGTCTTGTCCACTGGACACACTGCTGTGCAAGAAGCAGGGGCAACTGGTACTCAGAAGAAACGTACCGTTAAGGCTGAAATTTCTACTTCAATCTTCCAAAAGGTAATTGATAATACATCCATTCTCGTGGTTAAATCTTTCGTTTGATTCAACAATTATTGTCTGTGAAAGTGGAGACTGAGTGTCACTAGGCCAAAAGATCGTTGGCTTTCACGGCCATAATTGTTGTGATCATCTACTAACCAAGAGTTTTAATTCCCATTTTCACCATCTGGGATGTCTTTGTTTGTGTGAATAGATGATGGCGGAGCTTGTAGGCACATACATTCTTATATTTATGGGCTGTGGGGCTGCTCTTGTCAACAATATACAATCTCTTACAATTGTGGGCATAGCACTTGTATGGGGTCTTGCTTTTACGGCCACTGCATATGCAGTTGGGCATGTCTCTGGTGCCCATTTCAACCCTGCAGTTACCATTGCCTTGGCTGCTGGCCGCAGATTTCCATGCAAACATGTGAGACACTAACACCAAAGTTTGAGGGTTTCTTCATGAAATAACTTGTTTATAACATTTAATTTAAAATGTTTACCCTTTCCTTCTCTTAAAAATTTAGTAAACTAACTTGTTCTGAAACGGAAAAAGATCGATAGGTGAATCGATGTCTCATGTTCTCATCTTAACTTACATCTCCGACTCCATCTTGACTATAACACGGCCTTAACATGGTAATAACATGTTAGTTTTCTAAAAAAAATTTGGATATGTAAACGTACAAGTCTTTTAAAGAAACCCAAAATTATTTAAGGGTGTCTCTAAACATTTTCAATTGCAACTTGGTTAAAATATGCTTGGTATTTTTGTGTAGGTACCTATGTATATCATGTCACAGTTGTCGGGAGCAACCCTAGCAAGCCTGACCCTGAGGCTGTTGTTTGACGACCAAAACAACATTCAAGCAACCGTGACTCAGTTCTCTTATTCAACAACTTACATACAAGCCCTCACCTGGGAATTTATAAGCACCTTTATATTGATGTTCACCATTTGTGGTGTTGCTACTGATGACAGAGCGGTAAAATCATCTACTTTGTAGGCTTTGAATTATAGAATTTCATCAACTCACCCAAAAATATGTTTTGATAACCCCAACAAGTTCATTTTCTCCCTTTCATTTTGGTGCAAGAAAATACTAACCCTATATGCTTGACTGTCAAAAACAGAGCAAAAATATCTCTGGAATTGCTATAGGTGCTGCTGTTGTGTTTACTGTTATTGTTGCTGGGTAATTAACTCCTCAGTAATAATCTAATAACTGATTTATTACCATAGGTTTGCATTTTACCTTCATTGTTATAGCACTAGTCTGCTGAGTTTTGTGACAATTTTTTGATGCATTGGAATCTGCAGGCCAATCACTGGAGCTTCTATGAACCCTGCCAGAAGTTTTGGCCCTGCTACTGTCACTGGTATTTATAAGAATATTTGGGTCTATACTGCAGGCCCTATTCTTGGAGCCATTGCCGCTACTATGGTGTACGGTGTTCTCAGGGTGCCTACGCCAGTAGAATCTGATGACAGTGTTCTCCGGGCACCTACGTCTGTAAAATTTGCTGAGAACGCCATTGTCGTACACAATCCTGTTTACTCACACAACGCTGATCCGATAGCCAGAACACTTGCACAAGTGTGAAGTTTAAAGAGGAGTCTTGGCTATGCACAAAATGTCACAAAATCACTCTGGTCATGCCAAATAAAATGTAAAACGATTCCTTATTTTAACTTTTAATAAGATTGCTCATATCCCCAATAGTAAAGAACTATCCCTATACTCACAGGTAAATTCAATCGTGTAGTTCGTCTCTTTCGCATCGATATTGCATTAGGATGTAAAGATATTAGGGCAGATACTTAGTGGGTGCAATTTCCATAACAGATCAGTAAATTTCCAAACCTACAACAAGAAGTTTGGATACATAGCATATGTTATAAGTACCTGCTACCAATAGAATGAGAAAGCAAAAACTTGAGTTTATTCAATGACTACATATCTTATTTCACTCTCTTCCTTTATAAGTACAACATTGCTATACAACAGAGCTGCATTATGATAGAACAAGAAAAAAGAAGAAGAAAAGGATAGCCAATAAGTTGCCTGTATTAATTAGAAAATATCACACACAGGAGGTCTACTGCTTTTTGAGGTCACTCGTGGCCAGGATAAAGGGTTGGAAGGTCAATGTGGAAGATATGTTCACCTTCCCCAAATCCATTTGATGGCGTGCATCACTTCACCACACCGCACTTTTTTTTTCCTATTTGCATCTATATGTTTTACCTGTAAAAGAAGAAAATTGGGAGTGAAAATGAGACAGCCAGCGTATGAATATTAACATGAACTCTCAAACAAATAGGCATTCACTTAATGCTTTGTGATACATTGTTTTAGAACTTAACAACTCAAGAAATTTAAGTAATACACCAACAGACCCAATTCCATTTTGTGAAATGTCTCAAAGCTAAGGGTCTTAACTGCTTAGGCAAGAGGAAGGTTTTAAAAAGTCTGCTTGGTGAATTGTTCAAAAGTTCTTACCCAGTTTGAGATAGCCGCCTCCAATTCATTATTTGGTGAGACTGTGGATGTCTTTGCAAGTAAGAACTTGTTCCAATGCTATTGTCATCACTCGCAAACTGCTCCGAGTAGCTAGAAGTTGAAGGAGACCAGACTGGAACTACACCTCCATCCCTCTCTCTCCTACTGCTACTGGAAGATTCTGCAGTGGAATCTTCAATAGCATGTTGCAGCCCTATTGCGGCATTTGGCTGTGGCAGAGTGTTGTTACGAATAGTCTGCAAAACCCCTTGGTTTAAAGTGTCTCTACTTGGTTCTTGATCCACCATTACATTCGTAGGCACTTCTCCCCTGGTTTCTTCCACCAAATTTCGAATTTCCAATGAACTTTCTTCCTCTTCAACTCTCACCAAAGATGTAGTTATGCTTGGGACCATCTGATCTTCATACCTTCGAGTGGCAGGAAGGTTGTTCCTCACGGGTTCATAATTTTCCACCATTTGTATATCTTGAGGAAAGGCAATTGGGGTTGATTCAGAGGAATCTCCAAGCCCTTCTTCAGTTCCATTTTCAACAGCAGCTCTTGAAGCAGCTTCGTGCTGCCACATCTCTAATAATGCTTCTTGCAACCTGGTTTTCGCCGCATCTATTCCTACAATACGGAGAGGGTAATTCGATCCTAATTCAATTCCAGCTGCTTGGAGTACAGATTCTGGTGCATTCCATGGGTGGTGTATCCATTCAGTTGGTAGTCTGGCAAGTTCAGGAAGCCACTTTCGCACATATTCTCCATTTGGGTCAAATTTGTAACCTTCAAACTGTAGAAATCAAATCAATATGAGATTTTTTATTACTGAAACTTGATCAACTAAGAGTGGTAATATTGAATTAATCCCCTCAAACAAAGGGGAGCATGAATCAATTGTCAACTTTCATAACTGTATAAAAAATTGCGTCTGCACTCGATGCTTCAGACACAAATATAGCTAAAAGTGAAGAAACATTAATTAAACAAAGTTTTTCAACACAAGATTTTTGCAGGTTTTCATGTATGATTTGATAGTCCATGTGCGAAAACAACTCCACAAGCTTCGTTTTTAATATTTTAAAGAGCAGCATGTCAATGTCCATAAAAAGCCAAAACCCCTGTATTCATCAATACTGTAGACCAAAGATTCCTAAGGGGTACTGTTGATGACCACCAATTACACTGCCCTTATAAACCTAGTAGCCACTACTGGTGGGGCCTTTCAGGTGAGGCATTATATGAGAGTGGAATCAAGGCAGAACTATGTCTCCCAGGCTTTTGAGAAATTGCTTCTTATGAACAGTCATGGGCACTGATGAACAACGTGCACTAGATTCTATTCATTATTGATGACTCTTGATAAGGGACTGGGATATCGAGCTGAAACTATATTCTAGGATTCAAAAGCCAGAATTGCAACATATGAGTAAAAAAGCATGGATAAATTTTTTGCCTTGTAAAATTTAGAGCTGTGTGTGTATGTTTGTGCAGAAGCACGGTCTAAAATTCAAGATAATCAAGCTCAACATTCGCACCTGTGGATTATCTATGCGGTCAAATTCACGACCATCGGGGATAGTACCAGATATATACTGCCAACCAAGAGCATCACTTTCAAGATCAGCATCCAAGAGTGTATCCCAGAAATACTTCATTCCCCACCTCCATGGAAGCTGCAGAACCTTTACAAAAAAACTAGAAACTACCACTCGTATACGATCATGCAGCCAGCCTGTGGCCCACAACTCTCTCATGCCAGCATCCACCAATGGATAGCCAGTTCTACCTTGCCTCCATGCCTTAAAATAGCTCTGATTTATAATCCAGGGGAAGAACTTTAGGTGCCCAAGAAGAGGTCTTTCGTGACTGTAAGGATGATTAAAACTAATGTATCTTGAATATTCCCTAAGACCAATAGACTTCAGAAACAAGTTCACACTCTCTTCACCAGCCTTGTTGCCTTCATTGGCCCAAAGAACCTGCTTCATGCGAACAAGATGAAATGCTTTTCTCACACTTACCTCCCCAAAATGCAAATGTGGAGAAAGTAATGATGTTGTGGCACCATCAGCCTTCCTGCGGTTTTGAGAGTACTCAAGTAATGGTCCATTTATAAATGTGGTCAAAGCCTTATCAGCGTTGCTCCACCCAGGTGACCATGCTCGAGCAAGAAGCGCATTGCTTCCCTTCTCTGATTCATCTTCAAAAACCAATGTATCAGAAGGGCACCTTGATGTGTCACCTGAAAAGTTCATGAACTTTCAAATGTTAATCTAATACGTGAACTGAAAGGTGGTTCATGAAAGTATTACTTGAAATTCTTGTAGAAAAAGTACGCATACTGCAATCAGGAAACCTATAACACACATAGAGCAACAACAGAAGAAAAAAGAAAAACCCAACCTAAGCCAGCAGTGAACCCTGCATGTTCACCAGTAACATAGTCATGACAATTACTCCCACCTTAGAGGCTATATAAATATCATGAGGCCTATCAAGGCAGTGACATAAATCCAGCACCAAAATATTTGAAGAAATATAAACAGGATGGGAAACAAGATGGGACATAAGATACAATAAGATGCTTGATGTGTATTAATATTGAATACAGCTGAAGTTCAAGAATAATTTGAATGCAAATAAACCTGATATAATTCTCTTAGGGGGCAGAAGCGGTGCATCTGGGTCATATGGCATGCTAAGGCATCTTCCCCAAAAAGCATCGAAGGTAGTGAACGGGCGACCATTGACATCATTAACATCCCATGGTTCGTAGAGCAAATCCGCATTAAAGGAACGCACAGCTATGCCTTGAGCAGTTAAAACCTCCTTGGCCCGGTGATCCCTAACCAGTGATATAGGATCTGAAATATAAAGAGAGCACTAAGCATTAAATTGCAAAAGCTGATTTGTTACTTTGATTTCCTCAACCGTGTAATGGAAACACAAGAATTAACTAAATGAAGAACAGAAGGATCCTTAGACAGAACATACAAACTCTGTTCCTTGTAACTAAAAATGTTGATAGTTAAAAAATTCTTCTTTTTATACTTAACAAAATTCAATTAGGCTTAATGAACAAATCATAACTGAATATGTTCCTACTGTTGGTGAGTAAGGACCACCATACTACAAACAATCAAATAGCATTTTTGCCCCAATCAAGAAACCTCAACACTGTCAATAGCTACTGAATAGTAAATCGCCCAAAAGAGGAACATAGTAGGTAATTAATCAAATACTCAAACAATTCAGCAAGACATCAAAGCACCAACCTTTTGAATTTGATAAGAAAACAAATTTAATTACTTTTCAACCAATACTACAGATTTACATGCCAAACCAATAAATTTATTGAACTAGCCCCAAACCCAGAAGAGGAGAGAAATTCAAAACGCCTACAGAAATCAGAATCATCCCTATATTCAAGACACAAAAACCAGATCATTGAAAAAGAAGACATCTTAAAAACTGTTGTAACAGATAAGAATTAAGAAAATTGGTGTAACAGATAAGAACTGACCATATAAGTGGTTGAAGAAGAGCTGAGTGGCACCAGTGGAAGTAACAACCTCAAGAAGAGAAGAAACACTGTCAGTGGACCTCTTGGTGATGAGAGATGTGCCCAGACTTCTCAAAGAGGAATCAAGATGAGCCAAGCTGTGTTTGAGCCACCATCTTGACACCCTTCCAGGGTAATATGGGCCTTCTTCCTCAGGTGCCCAAATAAAGACACAAACCACACTTCCTGCTCTCACTCCAGCAGCTAAAGCTGGGTTATCTTCCACCCTCAGATCTCTCCTGAACCAGACTACACTGCATCCACCACCTGACATCCCCAAAAAATATTTCACCAACCAACAAAACCCAGCACAAGTATTTTCTATGTCAAACTAATATACCATCTGACATATCCTTCCCTCTGTGTCTCTCTCTCTTGGAGCCCGGGGGTTGTAATTAATCTTATCTTTTGCTCTGTTTCTCATACTTTTGAGTTTTATGAGGATGGGAATTTAGACCCAACAGGAAGAAAAAAGTTCATTTCTTTTTCAGGAGTAAAAGATTTGATTTTTGCCCTTATCTTTTACTTTTCTTTATTATTTATTTATTCCTAATTTTTTGGATGAAGTTCTCCCCATGCAATTTAGGCTAGTTGCTACAAAAACGCCTTTTGGACAGAGAGAGGGGCTGGGGGGGCTGAAGTGAGTGAATAGGATTGGTTATTGCCATTGCCAATGGAGTGGGTGGTATACAAGTTACAACAAATTGATAGGCGAACTGCAGCCACAACTTTTATTTTCTATATTTTTATATTTCTCTTATCTTATTTTGCAACAAAACAAATCCCCATCCACCTCTCTAGTTCCTTCTCAAATCCCGTCTTTGACAGGGTGGAAAATATTTATTAGCTTGCTTGGCGAATTTCTTTAATATATACATTTTTTCAGAGTCATATGCAACATGACATCGAAGGTCTAGTTCCAGAGGTCATGAATTGAAAACCTTGACTCATTCTTTGTTGAGAGAATCTTATACCCGGAAGTTAAACTTTAGCATAATAATAATATTATGGATCTTTATTTCCATTGTCAGTTAATTTTTAATTGAATATTTTAATTTTCTTATATTCAGACGTTAAATTTAGCATAATAATAATGTTATGGATCTTTATTTTCAACATCATTTAATTTTATTATAGTAAAATGAATAAAAGTATTTAAGTTAGTTTCTAACAACAACGTGAATTTATAAATAAGTTATCGATATGGACTTTTACATTATTCAACGTGTCATAATGCATAGCAGAAAATAAATCTCTTGCTTATTATTTAATCACCATCATCTGTCATTTCACTTTCAATTGTCAAGCTTGCTTTATGCAGATAAGTTAAGCTTAACTATGTCTCTAGTCTAATGCAAACCAGTCTCAGTCATGATTTAGGGTTTTGCTACTTGAGGGAGATTTTGTTTCTACAATTAATCATTTATCTCATTGTCTCAACTTGGGATTGCACAATTGGCAGCTTGGATTTTTGAAGGGGACATCTGGCATAGAGAGATAGGCATGCCGCATGCTGACTCTTTGCATTTTGGCTTTTTTTTCTTTAGGTGGGCCAGTCCTTTTTTATTTTTATTTTTATGGGTTTCGGCTCTTGATAAGGCTTAGTCATACCATAGTGCTCGGATTCCATTAATGCGTTATTGCTGGAAGTGAATTGTGATGTGGCGCTCAAAGAAATTCCATTTTCTAAAGCATCATTTTCAACATTGCATTTTTTATTGGGAGATTCACTATTATATCAAATATAGAAATTTAAATTATTAAAAAATTCTATATATAATGAATTTTAGAAACACTTAACATTCATTTACAACATAATAAAGAAGTTTTTAATTTCTTATAAGTTACAAAATTGTCATTAACTAGACTAAATCCAGTCTAGTTATTTTTCGCACAAACACAAATTTAGAAAATTAAACTTTTACCACCATACCTTACTATATTCCCAAAAGGCACCGTGAAATAATTAATTATATGCTCCTTTAAAATTTACAAGAAGAAAATTATCTCTCATTCTCCTTTCGGTTCACCCCCCTTTCTTCCCTATCCACCTCCCCACAAATTTAGAGCGTCATAACTTATGAACTTCTCTTTCATTAAATTTAAAAGAAATTATGAAGGTTTCAGATAAGATTAGGTCAATGTTTCATTCCCTCAATTGTAACAACAACAACAACAAAGCTTCAATAATTCAGCAGATGATCAAATTATCACTGAGTAGTTTTGCGAATGATCAAATTGTCACTGAGTATTTTTGTGGATGCTGATCAAAATAGTTTAGTACCCAAACTAACCCTAATTGCATTTAAAAGTTTGCTCAAAATAAGCAAAGAACTCGGAAAGAATAGATTGGACTTCACACAATAATGTTTTGTAGATAAGGTGTTTTTAACCTAAATCAATATTGTCATAATCTCTATGCACAATGCAATATCACTAATCAGTTTGGGATGCCATTTTAAGCAGTACATAATATGAATATTTATGAAAAATTTAAGCTCATTTTATGCTAAGCGACTCGTGAGTGTCATTATTTTCTTGTACAGACATAGAAATGAATTAAATTTAAACAAAACGGACGTGATGGGTGTTTATGGTTTCTCCTCACACTCACATGTCAAGTAATAATATTCATGGAAGAACAAACTCTCGACTCCCATTTTTCAGTCCTTCTTTTCCTCTGCTAAAGCCTCAACTCTGTTGATTTTGAATAATACTTAGGACGAGGAAAGATAAAAAAAAAAAGGCAATGTCTTGAATAAGAGAAAGACACTTTAGAAATAACAAACTCAATTTGATTATGCGGTTTGCTATGGAAGTGTGTCCATCATCTTGCACTCAAGTTTGATATCTTTTTTTCGTAAGTTATTTAGATAATCACTATATATATACACACAATCCCCTTCTATTAAGTGATTCCTCAAATAATTTTATTTGAGAGGGCAAGGACGCATTTAGGCATGGGCGGTGCTATGCACAGGGCAGGCTATGTGCTTGCCCAGCCCAAATTTTTTCAAAATAAAAAATACCTACACGTGTTGTAAGTTCATCTCAAAATAATAATAATAATTAAAAACAAACCCTACACATATATTACCCATTCATGTGGTCCCATTTCTTCTATCTCATTTTCTTTTGGCTATTAGACTTCTTGTTTCTCTCTCTCTCTCTCTCTCTCTCTCTCTCTCTCTCTCTCTCTCTCTCTCTCTCTCTCTCTCTCTTTTTTTTGGTAGACTAGAGGGGAAAAACCCCGAACACAACAACAACTACAAAGAAACAGGACAAACTAATCTAGCTTTCGCTACACCAGTGATATCATCAAGGAGAAGAGAACCAATCCAAGCAGGAGCTTCATCAAAATAAAGGATGCCCAAGTCTAAGTTATAGCTCCAGTTTGCCAATTCGTTAGCCACACTATTTCCTTCTCTATAAATATGAAGGAGGGTGCAATTATCAAAGAGCTTCATGGTAGCACAGCAAGCATTAATCAGAGGAGCAAAGGGGTGGTGGGCCAAGCCATCAACATTCTTGACTAAATGGACGACCACAGCAGCATCCATTTCAATATTAAGGCAAGTTATACCTTTAGTCATAGCAAGCTTAAGACCAAAATATAATCCCCAGATTTCAGCATCCAAAATATGGCCCTTGCCAAGGTTCACAGAGAACCCACCAATCCAATTACCAGAAGCATTGCGAATCACACCCCCAGCCCCAATACAACCAGAGGAGGTGCGTCTTGACCCATCAACATTAAGTTTAAACTTAGCAGGGCCAGGGGGTTTCCAGGAGATGAAAGAGTGCACCTTATCCACCTTAGCCACAGTAGCAAAGGAGGCTTTAACCCAGTCCTTAGCAGCAGAGAGAATTGTTTGTCTTGGATTAAAAGGACGATCCTCTTGGTTGTTGAAAATCAGTTGATTCCGCCATTTCCATATATACCAACAGGTGTACATAAAGGTAGTGTTCCAGTTCAAGATGCCACTCTCCTTGGATGAAGGACAAAGATTGCTTAGAAGCCAAGGTTTAAAATCAGATCTGAAAAAATGAGGGGGAGCGTTGGTAGTCAAAGTTGTCCTCCAAATCTCTCTGGCTCGTGGGAGTACCCCCATAGGATATGGAAAATAGACTCAGTGTGCCAACCACAAGCTTTACAGGAAGGATCCCCAGTTAGCTGTCGTCTCATTCTTTGCTCATTGGACAACAATTTACCATGAAACATAAGCCAGCAGAAGAACTTCAACTTAGGGGGAATCTTCATTTTCCAAAGAACTTTCCAAAGATGGTCAACCTCTCCAAGATCAGTAAAAAGCAATCTGTAAGCAGAAGTGACAGTAAAAGCACCATTCGCAGTGGCACTCCAAATCTGGTCATCCCTAGAGTCGCTATCACAGTCAACAGGATAAGAAATGATCTTTTGCACTAAGTCCTCAGAAACCACAGCCCTGAGTTTATCAATATTCCACCACCCATTTAGTAAAAAACTGGAGATATTGCACCCCATGTCTCGCATATCAAGAGCTCATTCATGATGCATAAGAGGACTATCACAAATCCAACTATCTTTCCAGAAATTAGCCGTCTCACCATTCCCAATTCTCCAATTCATGCCTTTGGCTAAAAGATTGGAGCCATAAAGGACGCCCTTCCAGGTGGAGGAACAATTATGTCTGGTTTTCAAGGTCTGCTCAAGAATGGAATGACCTTTTAGGTATTTGGCTTTGAAAATTTGAGCCCACAGACCGTGGTCATTGATGTGCAGCCTCCAACCAATCTTTGCAAGGAGAGCTTTGTTCATATCAGTAGTTTTCTTAAAGCCCAGACCCCAAAACATTTTGGTCTGCAAGCCAAATTCCATTGGCAAAGATGTATCTTCTGCTTCTTTTCAGTGCCACCCCAGAAAGTTCCTATTCAGACGATCAAGATTGTTGCAAGTCCTGGCAGGTAACTTAGTAGTTTGCATAGCATAAACCGGATAGCAGCGGTCAGCGCTTGCCAATTAAAGTAGCCCTCCCCAAGTTGTCAATTATAGGAGAACCACAAATTTGGCTGATCTCATGGGCTAACTCCTTACTAGTATTTGGGGAGCAGAAAATAGAGGACTTCTCAAAATTCACAGTTTGGCCAGGACTTGACAGAAGCAAGTTTCTCCCTTTTTTTGTTGGGGGGGAGGGGGGGTGTCAAATTCTCCCTATATTGGCTAAATCTTCTATTATCTTGGGTGGGTAACTTGGCAACAACATCTTCTCCTCTCCTTTTGTCAACAACAAGTATTATTCTCATTATCTCATTTGATATATATCTTTAATTATAGTTTTAGGGCTGAATTATTCTAGGGCTTTGATTTGGGATTTTGTTAAACTTGAGTATTTTAGGGTTTAATTATGGATGAATTATAAGTTTTGGTTTGGTATTGTTGAAATGTTATTATGAGAATTTGTTTGATTTTTTGTTGGTATGTTTGATTAAATTTTTTTCTAAATATTATTCATAGGCTATCTTTTATTATTGTTGTTAATATTATGATAACTCGCAATTGTACGGGGTAATTAGTAGTATAGCAAGACAAGTACAGGTCGTACCCACGAGGACTGGGAAGTTAAAATTAGTTATATACTTAGATTACCAAATTCTAGAAACTAGAGAGTTAAGTCTAAAACAGAATTTAAAGTGAGAGTGATTGTGATTGTGAAAGGAAATGAGCAAACTGAAATTGCAAACTAAAACAAGTAAACAAGTGTAACAAAGAGTGGTTTTGAGGGTTGAAAAACAGATTTGGAGACTAGGGCATTCGAATCACCATAATAATTCAATTCTGAGTTATAAGGAGTCAAGTAACAAGTCTAATTCATATTCAAAGATTGATTCTAGCTAAAGTATGATTAGGCCATGGTGTCTGGTTCTAACATTGTGTTACTAATTCCCTAATTTGATCATCTGTTGTCTAACCTAAAATTAAGCATTAGGAACCCATTAAACATAGAAGAACAATTTAAACAACCAAGCATGTATCTAATCCCTGTTGTCGAATGTCCATACATACTTTTTCTATTCATAATTTAATTCGAATTAAAGCATGGTGTCTATTCTTAATTCAAACCATACAAGTTCTAATGGTGAACAATCATTCAAACAAACATATTAACTGATAAACATAACGAATAAAAACATGAATCATGAATCCAACTTCAAACTCCAAACTTCAAACTTATAAATCCAGAATATTCATGTTAGGTTACATCGAAGCCCTAGTTATGAAATTAGCTGCTCATAATGGAAAAGAAACTTAGATAGAAATGAGAAAACATAAGGAATGCAATAAGAGTAGAAAAATCCATTTTCTGAATTTCTTATGGTGTCCAAGACTTCATCAAGTGCTTCTTCACATCTAATGCTTTTCTAAGAGCTTCCCCAAGTCTAGAATGATGTATGACAACTAGTAGGTGATTTTGGATGAGTTTGGGTGAGTGGTAATGGCTGAGAAAGAGGAAATTCGTAGGGAAATGGAAGTGAGGCTTTCTGTAGCTGTTTTGGTGATTTGGGGCAATTTAAAGTATTGGGTTGATTTCTTGAGTGTTTGGGGTTGTGGGAATGTTTAAGAATGATTTCTGGATGCGTTGATGGAATGATGGAAGTGTGGAGGATGGCTGGAGTGAATTGTGTGGGGGTTGTGAATCCCGGGCTTTGCACCTAGAGTGTATGGGGTTGATGAGGTTGTTTGAAGCTTGAAGACTCTCTCTATTTATAAGGCTAAGAGGGAGGAATATCATGACGAATTCCAATACCACTATTCCTCTTTTAATACAATCCATAACTCTCACTTCATCTTATCTATGTTAGTGTGGTTGGAATCAATTCCATCACATACTTCTTTTGCTGCTACACCTCAAGCTTTCTTCACATGGGTTTTCTAAGGTGTTCAATTTTGGTTTCCTTTTTCTGTCAACCCATGTGGTTTACTTTTGGTTGCTGGAAAAAAAAAAGATTCTTCTGAACCAAGCTTGGTGTAGGAAGGCCTGAGGTTTCAATATGTATCCAATAGGGCTCAAATTTGGATATGTCATAATAGACACCCATTGGAACAACTTTTATGAAGAATGTATTCCCATAAGAGAAGTACAAGTGTACGTTTTGAGCCTTACAAGTTGACTGCCGAACATAAATTGGGATTGACTTCATTTCTTTTCTTTCATTTCTTTTTGCTTCACATGCATGCACATTCTTTCTCTTTAATAGCTCCAGCATGTACCAACTAATCTCACTAGCAGCCTGGAAAGTGCTTCTTGATTTATCCAAACATGTTTCCCACAATGCCTTGTTTTTGTCCATTTAGACTTTCATAGTTGGAATGCCTCCCTACTTTACTCATTATGTTGGGTCCAAAGTCAGTTACAGTTGGGGTGAGGCACATGGTTTAAAGGAGGTGACAAGGCTCAACAGCTGGCAGCTACAATCCTGAGCATGGTGTGCATTTTGATGGGCCCATGGATTGGGCTTGGCTTCATCAATTGATACGTTTGAGCAGTCCATTTTGCAGTTCAGAATCTCCTCTTTCCAACCACATATTAATTGGGTCAATACAAGTTGGGAGGATGAAATTAAGGTCGAAACAAATTGCTAACTCATTATGCTCGTTTTTGCACCATTTTGCATCTTTTCCTATCCAAAGTCACAATTGCTACCTAAGACCCAATGAACTGAATGATAAACATAAAAGGGATTAAAAGCACAAGTTTAACTCAATAATATAACAAAATCATAAGCTATAGGGGTACAAAATGATATACAATAATGAACTGATCAATTATGTCGGATCACAATTCGGAATCCCAAAAAACAACGAATTTGAATAGTGTTATTTTGTATTGCATTGAATTTACTTTTGGTTTTGGTTTTGGTTTTGTATTTGTTTAACTTTTATTTATGGACAGAGATGCATTTGAGGGTAAGGCTCATTATGTCCATCCGACTAGGTGTATCTTTTTATGTTTATTAATGAAATTCACTCGTACCGTGGAGTTTAGTATGTAAGTTTTGCCCAACCGGCTTTTGAATCCTAGAACTATTTAGGGCACCCTACAATTATTATTTTTCAATGATCCAAACCATCTAGTTTTTAAGTTTACATTCATAGATCATCCTTGCAAAAAATTAGACAAATCGGAAACTGTTTCGACATCTAATTATGTCATATAAAATCAATGAACACAATGCTTCAAGAAAATACTAAAATTTTAATAACACAATTGAGTTGTCAAACGATATCGGATTCAAGAGATTTTTTGTAAAGATGATCTTTGAATGATTATCTAAAACATAGACGATTTGATGAGTGAAATACAATGCGGAGTGATTTTTTGTAGAAATGACCTTAGGCGATTAACTATGAAAGTGTGTCTATCATCTTGCACTCAAGTTCAATCTTCTTTTTTCATAAATTATTTGGATAATCACTTTAATATATATATTTATTTATATACACAAAGTCTAAACACAGGGCATCAATGTTAAAGCCATTACATCGAATTAATTAAAAGTTCATACAAGCAACATGTACAACCTAGGAATTTCCAAAATCCCCCTAGGCATGCATGTAGTCAACGAAACTAACTTTTTGGTACCGTTTTGTCAACTCCCAAATTGGCTTTAACTAGAACTAGGTTGTCCACAAAATTGAATGCCTCCGCCATCAAATTTATTATTATTTTTTCAAAAAGATAAAAAAATAAAACAGAAACTTGAACATGTGACCTGTTCTTGTATGAATCATCACAATTTGATTAGGGGACAGAATCCATTTAGAGATGGACATGCTCTAAACAAATTACTTATGCAATAAATTATAGAAAGAAAAAGGAGAAAAGGCACGAAGTTGATGGATCAATAATTGAGAGCGGCATTGGTGCTGAACAAGTACACAGCAATCTTCCTCACCAATTACGCCAATCTGTGTCCAAACAGGTAAAACAAACTCTGGACAATGTAACCTTTTTGGCCCAAAATTAGTGCACATGTCATGTGCCCTAGCAGCTACTGACATGATATGGTGATAGTCCTGTTGGCAAGGACCCTTTTCATCTCCAACCTTTCTCTCTCTGTCTACCAACCAAGCATCAAAGTATATATCAACCAGAAACGGTTGATCTGCCATTCAATCATTGAAGAACATGTTGGCTCGTGATTAGGAGTAACGGAATTGAAAGATTGGTTTGGTTAATAACTTATTTATTGATTTGCCTCTGGCCTTTACCAAAAATCTCATTTACTACTTGACTTTGTTTTTTTTTTTTGGCCAACCGAAGAGAGAATATTATTAAAGACGAATAGTAAGGTTTACATCACTAACAAAAATATCAAATATCCACTCAGCTTATAATTCATCCCAAGTATGGATACCGCCAACTATGGACACAAAGGCTGCAATTTTATGCGCTGCCTTGTTACAATGATGAGGAGCATCCATGAAGACACAATGCTGTAAGTGCTCCACCAGTTGCTTTATGTCAAAGATGGCTGCGGCGGGTGGCTGGGGAGGAGTCGAAGATGGCTGCGATGGGATGGTTGGGGAGATGAGGGAGGAGGGACTGCTGGATTCTTTAAAGATACTTATTCAAAAACTCATTTTAGCATGGCATATTATTCAAAAACCCATATAGGGCCTATTTGGAGAGAAAAATTCAAACTACCCACTTGTCATTTTCTAATTGGTTGTGTTAAAATTTTATAAAAACCAATTAAAAAATGATAATTCACTGTTTTGGTTTTTTCTTCTTCTCCAAAACCAAATAGGTTTAATAAGGATTTTTGTTTAATATGTAATATTGGAATGGGCCTATTTGTGGAAAGTCCATTTTTTTGGTAACTTTTGTTTTTTAATTGAACAATTGTAGCTTCTTAAAAAATGTTTTTAATATTTTTTGGATTTTAACTTGCAAAATTAATAAAATGTCCATGCCACATTAGCAAGTTAACAATGTTAATGATCAAATTGACGGAATGGGACAATGTGAGACACGATATAAAAGCACATGGGGCATATTGACCCAGTTATAAGGTCATAAATAAATTGAGATTTTCGATAAAACTCAGGGGCAAATCAATAAATATGCCTTGGTTAATTGCTATGTAAAATTATAAAGGGATTATTAGGAAGTAGTAGGGTAGACACATTCTCATTTGGATTGGTTTCACCTAAAAATCGTTAGGTGCGATATGGTTCAATTTAAACTAAAACTAATAGAGAAATCGTAGTTTGGTTAGGTTTTGACAATTTGAGCTTAGACTCAAAACTTTATTTTAATTTTAATTATTAATCAATTATTGATCCAATCTTGCTTGCAGGAGAGTTGAACTTTGATTAATCATCTATCAAATCACAATAGTTGTTGAAAGGTCAGCTCAACCTTGCTAATAATTGTATACCAACTCTAAAATGCTCCAAATTCTGTCCCCTTGCATTTTGTTTACAAGCTGGCAGGACCACCTTTTGGAACCTACAAATTTGTTTATTTTATTTTTCATCTTCTACCAAAAAAGCTAACAAACCTAACATTGTGTAGAAATGTCTACATACCTACTACAATTTTTTTTTTTGGGGGCTAATCAAAGTCTTATTCCATCATGTACCTTTATTATCACTCATTTTTCGCTGCCAGTAAAGGAGGTACTTAACATTGAAATCTAATTATTAGTTACTGAAGAGATTTCAAATTCAAATCTCCATATTTAGATAAAGAAAATTAAATGAGATCGATTAAACTAGTTAACCAATTTAATTTGACAAATTCCAATTGTGTTATTTCTTATGAGTTCCGATAAAAATCCAACTAAACTGAACCAATCTAATTATATATTTTTTCAGGACATGTTTGATAGCCCGGACTAGGACATGGATTGGGCTATTTAGCACTAAGACCTGGACTAGGTAGGCTTATAACCTCATTAGGTGGGCTTAATGTAGTCCTCTTTATTAAGTCCAGCCCAAATTAAGACCCAAAAACACCCGAGAAACTAGCACGCGAGCACGAAGCCTGCATCTTCGTCGTTTCAACCGCAAAATCGTCGAGCTTCGCCTTCACCAAACCTATTGCTCAAAATCATAAGTAGGTACGAACAATGTTTTAAAAGGCGAGGCGTTGATGTGAAGTTAAGCTTTGAAGCAGTGAGGCGTAAGCCTTTTGAACATTAATTTATTTTAATAAAATTTTTTTATGATAATACTTATTTATATACAAGTCAATGTGTTAATATATTAATTTAAAGGAAAAAAAAGAAGGGTAAGTAGAATAAAGCTACAGCCCGGCTGGAGTTAGAAAAGGCAAGAAATTTTTTAATATCTTCTTACCTTAAGTTTATTAGAATAAAGGTAAGGGAAAAAAAAAAAAACAGAAACTTGCGGTTTTATTTTTCAAAACACTCCAAATGAAACGACGTCGTTTCATTTAAAGTTTTAAACACCGAAATTGAAACGACGTCGTTTCATTAACCCTAAAAAATGCAACACGCGATCGTCTTCCTCGGTCGTCTTCCTCACAGCCAGTCTGCAACTCGCAAAATCTCTTCCGGTTCATAAGGCTCCAGATCTGGCGATTCCTTGCTACGCCTGGCCACGCCTTGCAACGCCTCCTCACGCCTTCCCAGCGCTAAACGTGCGACTCGCGAAACAGCCTACGGCCTCGGGCGATTCCCTGCCGCCTCGCTCCGACGCGCGCGAAGGCATGCCTTTGAAAACACTGGGTACGAGTACTCATCGCGTTAAATATCAGCTTCTCAGATAATTCCCCAAATACCCATTAACTAGAAGACTTCCTTATTCCCAAGCTTCCTCCATATCTAACCAATTTCTGTTTCTCTGGTTCGAATTTTTGTGGGGTTTTGTTCAATCGTAGTTTGAAGAGGAGCAGCAGCCAAAATCTGAGGTAGACTTTTCTTTCGAATTTTTTAATTTAATTTCGAATTTAAAATTCTATCAATGATGTTAAATTTCCTAGTATATAAAGCGTTTAAATGGGCTTTTCAAGGCCCAAGCAATTTTATACCAGCAAAGATTTTTGTGCAGTCTCTCTCTCTGTGTCACTCACGTTTTGAACTTTTTCCAGGTCCCATAGGAACCCCTCTTCTTTCTCCATTCTTTTAGCTTGCTGCTGTCGCGCCGGAGCTGCAACTACCCTTTTAGTATTTTTGATTCGTAATCACTCCCTCAGAAGTTTATGCTTGATTTCTTGATGTTTTTCCCTTCAATTCTACATATTTTCTATAAAGAGTTTACTGGGTTTTCTTAGATCAACTGTACCAACTTGATGGAGTGCGTGGTTCAGGGAATTATAGAAACACAGGTAAGTATTTTGATAATGTGGGGGTTGTGTCAGGCTTGCATTTTGTTATACAATTTCTGGAAATGCCTCTAAATTCTGATCACTTGATAGCACATCTGTGTATTGCTGCTAGGGGAGAAAGATTGAATCTTCTGCTTAGAGCTCACTTTTTGACACATATCTTCTAACCATGTTTACCAAATTGTTCATTTGAGGTTAATATGTGAGAAAGGAAGAAAATCTATATTTGGTTTTTTATTGAGTAGTTTTTGTTTTCTTTCGTGTACAAGCTATTCGTGATTATGAACTCTTTTTTGTTCACAATTGGAAATAGATCCCTAAAAGAACCCCTTTTCCCCCATCTGTGGGTAGTTTCTGTAGCTGCATCTAAAATATGGTTTTCATTTTGCAGCATGTTGAGGCCCTTGAGATTCTTCTTCAGGGTCTTTGTGGTGTTCGCAGAGAACGTTTGAGGGTCCATGAGATATGTCTTAAAAGTGGCCCGAACCTTGGTAATTCATTTATTTTCCTATTTTCATATTGATCTGTGTGGCTAGAATAATATGTCTAAACACATTTTCTGTACAACTAAGCCAAAGTCAGAATAGTCATTTTTCCTCTTTTATGGACTCATTTAAAGAGATGTTGAAAGCCTTCCCTGGTGTGCTTAAATAAATTTTCATAGCATCCCGTTGTTTTTTTATCTGTTTGGTACTTTTCCTCTGTGACTCTTAAGTTCACATTTTTTCATTAATAACCTTTGAATTGATGCGATGGTTCAATGGATTTTTTTTGAAGATTTTTGTAATTAGCAACAGTGTTATATTTTATTGATTGCTACTACAACTTGTGGTCTGGTTCAGTGTATATCAGCTGAATAGCACAGAAAGAAATTAATTTGTAGGGCCTTATGATCTTCCTTTCTATAGGGGTTGTAGCTTCAGAAGTTCGACTTATATGCAATCTGGAGCAAACTGAACCAACATGGTAACACTTAAAAACTTGCCTTGTCATATTTATTAACACGTGGAAATTTGGGTTTTAAACATACATATGATCGTATCTATGTCAAATTCTGAATTCTGTAGGACCGTAAGGCACATAGGAGGTGCAATGAGAGGTGCAGGTGCTGAGCAAATTTCAGTTCTAGTAAGAACCATGATCGAAAGCAAAGCAAGCAAGAATGTGCTTCGCTTATTTTATGCACTTGGCTACAAGTTGGACCATGAGCTTCTGAGGGTGGGATTTGCCTTCCATTTCCAGAGGGGCACACAGATCACTGTGACTGTGTCATCAGTTAATAAGATGCTACAACTGCATGCCACAGATGAGGCTGTCCCTGTAACTCCCGGGATACAGTTGGTAGAAGTGACAGCCCCTGCTACATCTGAAAACTATACTGAAGTTGTTGCTGCAGTATCATCTTTTTGTGAATATCTTGCGCCGTAAGTTTTTTTTTCCCTTACTTTTTATTTATTTATAAAAAAGCATTAAAGCCCACCTACCCACACATAAGCTTGTTGATCTACGCCTCTTGGCTAGGGGTCCCAGTGGTCCACGCTTGAAAACCGAACAGACTACATTTTTGTCTTGCATATCTTGTGGCTGGATATCCTCTATTATCCTTTTCATAAACAAGTCCTGTTTGGGTGATCCGGACGGTCCAAAGGGTCCCAATTGAATATTTCTTGCACCGTTGTTGATCATATTATAAATGACGAGGCATTCAACTGTGCATATAGGAAAACTGATTTTAAGGTTTATGATGACTATATATTGAAAATTTGTTGACAACATATTCACTCACCTGGAATTGATTTCTCAGGCTCCTGCATTTGTCAAAACCGGGCATTTCAACTGGGGTTGTTCCTACAGCTGCTGCGGCTGCTGCATCTCTCATGTCAGATGGTGGGGGTACGACCTTATAGCAGAAGTTGTAAATTGCATTGATTTAAGTATCTCGTGTCAATGTTGAATGATATATATGGATCATCTATAGCAATCAGAACTGCTTGTCAAACTTCATGTTAATTCCCCAAAGTAATTTTTCCATAACTTGAACTTTAGATAGTTGTGTTAGTGACAGTTCCTCACATGTAGTTGTGATCGTCAATGACAATCACAGCTCACTTTTTTCCCTAGGCAATCTATTCAATACTGAATGAAACATTTAGCATTTGCTAGTTAAAGGATCAAAGGCTAAACTAGCCTGTAAAAAACGAGTAAGTTAGCCCTAGATCACTAGCCTGTAAAAAACGACTAAGCTGCAGGAACGGTTGACTAAACCCGTCTTGTGATGATGCTAAAAAACTAATTATGTTTCGTAAATGAAACCCAATTAATGATATTGTATATGCAGGCCTCCACTTTGTTGCCACTGAATAATTAGCACTTTCTACGTTTCCACTCCAAACCACTTCATCAAGATCCCATTGCATTGCATTATTGCACTGCTTTTTATTCGTCTTTTTGGTTTTTTTCTAGGTGAAGAGTTGAGTTCCTAGAGTAGCATCCCAGAGTTCCAATAAAGCCTAGAATAAAGGAGGTAAACATATTTACACAAATCATACACTGTATCAGAACAATGAATAAGTGCAGTCTTAAACTTGTTTCAATATGGTTGATTTATTCTGCTTGAAACAAAGATCCCTGTCTTTGTTAGTTGCCACTTGTGGCCACCATTTCCATGCATTTTTTGGACATAAAAAAAAAGTCTTGTTGAACATGTTTAATTGTCATGACATAAGAAACGTCTTTTAACATGATTGCCATGACATAAGAAACGTCGAGTGGTGTACAACCATGGGATGGGATTAGGTGGTGAAATTTATTTCTTTGAATTGGGAAAAAAAGGGAGGAAGAAACCTAATCAACCCTGATTTTCTATGTTGCTTTGACAACCATGACCAACTATTTAACTACAAGAACCGGGTTGAGTTAGTGTCGCTGTCAAATTCGATGCAAGTAAATGAAATGACACGAACATGACATAACTCGGTTGCAAGTCCTACCACCCATGTCTTCTGAACAGCTTATGTGCCGCTTAAATTAACGGTCAGAAATCGCCCACGCACAATGGATTTTAGCAAAATTATATTATTTTGTTTATCTCTCACTGTACATCTCTCTCTCTCTCTCTCTCTCTCTCTCTCTCTCTCAAAAAAGAAGACTAATTGCATAGCCATCACCTACTAATTACAAGATCCCCAGCCAGGCTTGTTTACCTGCGATCAAAGTAGACCTTATTATAGTCGTGCCTTGCCAGGATCATGAGTATGTATTCCCATATTTGCTTTGAGTAATGCCAATATGATATATCACATTTTAATGTGAAAAAAGTATATTCCATGATACTTTAGTCCCAAATAATGTACATATAATACAATGCACATAAACATATATAAGATATGTACGTGTACAAATAAACGTACGTAGATATGCATTACATCACACATATCTGTATGTCGGTATATACTCATGCAGATGCATGGAATAAGTAAGAATTGATAATGATCAGCGACAAAGGCAGCAGCCACCAAATCTTTCTCAATCTATGATAATTAATAATTAACTAAGAATCCCTCAAGCATAATTGGCGTCCTCAAGAAAGAGTTCAGGCCAGTAGGAAGAAGAACCACTACTTCTACCTCCATAGCTTGAAGTGCTGCAGCAGACATCTCCTCCCGGGTTGCTAATTGACATCCCGGTCATAGTTGAAGGAATAGAATTAGGAGCAGGAGACAGAAGATTATCAAACCATGGAGAGTCATCATGATCATGAGGTGGGTTATCTTCTTGGCTGACCATTGTATAGTTGGAGCCCATTTCATGATCACTATTCAAAGATGGTAGAGAACTGAAAGGGACTTGTGGGTCTGCTACTGCTAGGTCATGAGGCAGTAGGCTTTGATGGTGAAGTGGTTGAGAAGTTCCACCATATCCAAGAGAAAATGAGCTTGGATTTTCAAGCTGAGATGAATTTAAAATTGGGTTTTCTTTGATAGAAGGAACAAGTGAGTTCAACAAATTGAAAGCCTCCATGTCTGTGTCAGCTGTGTTTCTGTTCTGGCTATAATTCTCACCACTGCTTATATAGGCTACAGATTGGAGCAAATGCTGCATGTATTGAAGCTTGGCCAACTGAGCAGCTTGATCTGCTTGTAATGTTGCAGCATGTTGATCAATATCTAACGGCTGATATTGCTGCATGAGGTCCTGCAGGTTTGCCAGGGCCAGAAGCTGAGACAAACCGGAAAAGAGATCGGTTCTTGGTTGATGGGTCATTGGATCAAAACCCATTTGGATCAGCTTTTTCTTCAAATGGGTGTTCCAGAAATTCTTGATTTCATTGTCAGTTCGGCCATCTAGGTGTGTTGCAATTGCTGACCATCTTGTAAACAAAAGCATAGATATATAAAGAGTAAGTCAAATATTCAAACATATTGAAAATTCGATGGGTTTAGTCGTTGAAAAAAAGAGATTGGATAAAAGAATTACTTGTTTCCAAGGATAGAATGGAGATGTAGAATTGTTTGCTCCTCATCTTCAGTAAATTTGCCTCTTTTGATATCAGGTCTCAAGTAATTTGTCCATCTTAACCTACAACTCTTGCCGCATCTATTGAGACCTACAAAAGAGAAAACGATAGCAATTTAAATCAAGCTTTTGTGTTTTTGTTTGGTTTCAAGGCGGGACTTTTAAATCCGAAAACTAAATAAGAAACTAACGAAGAACACTTTGGACCGACACCCCGCCATTAAATCAAGCTTTCAGAGATAGTGTTAAACCAACAAAGCTTAATGACATGTGAGGTGTAGTCTTAATGTGAGCTTAAGCTAGTAAACCAACCAAATTTATCAACAAAGAGAGGCTTTGATTAAGCAAACCTGCAAGCTTTGGAAGAGCTCTCCAACTTCCATGGCCATGTTCTTCAATGTACTGCACAAGCTTTTGATCCTCTTCTGGAGTCCAGGGTCCTTTCTTGAGGCCACTTTCATCACAACAAGGAGATCTCCCCATTCTGTTTCAATTTGTATATGTATTGATTCTTGAGTTGATCTGTTTCCAGAAAAACTGTGGCTGCCTATTTATACACAAAATAATTAGCACAAGGGCTTCTATGTTTCCATACGAATTAATTTTTAATGCCAAATCTGAAAAAGAGTGAAACTTTCAAATCATAATGTCAACGTTGCAGGTCGCTTCTTTGTCAAACTCTGATCCATGCACGCAACGCAAGAAGAGGCCCTGCCGTCATCGTTTGCATGGCTTCACGAAAGGTTTTAGCTTGTTACGTCTTCAACTCTATGAGACCTTTAGCCCTTAGGCTTAGGGTATCTACAACAATATGTGATTATTTATGTATAAATTTAAGCTATATATGATATATAGGAAAATGTTGCCTCGCTATACTCTCCGACTATATATGACGCTTACGTTTATATATTGTAAATCTAAATAACTGATCAAAAGTTGATTTTTGTCTGAATGTACGATAAATAGATCCACGCTCTTGTGTCTTGTTACCCATATATTACAACATTAAGTTAATTAGATTTCATGATCATTAGCTTGACTAATTAAATTATCATGTATTTCTCTTAATAGCCTCAAACCATAAATCAAGTTCTATTATGTATGTATATATCCATAGGTATCTCTATTTCTCTAGGTATAAATTAAAATATTAATGAATTGTTGTGATTTACGAAAAAGATAAAAATAGTGTATGTACATATTAATCTTGAAATAAACTATTTCAATATCTGAAAAATTCATATAAATTAGGCACAAAGATACAACCACTAAGTACGGATGATGTTGAACCTAGCTGGTAATTTGGAAGCAAGAATTGAGTTGTGCAGCACCATCCTATTGATAATCATTTCTCTAGAGAAAAAAAGAAGAAGAAAAAATGCATACAAAGTTGGCCTCATTGATGGTGCCTATACAAACAATTATAATGTGGCACTTGTCAATTGTTTCTCAATGCTTTAGTTAAAATCAATCAGGTAATCAAAAACTTAGAAAAATCCTTGAAAACAATGTGTACCAATCCCCATTCAACCCCAGAAACAAACATATAAAATATAATTAAAATTATTTATTTCAAAAGAAAAAACCAAAAATTTATTGGTGTCAGTAGGCATGGGTATATGTAATTGCTAGAAAGGGACAGTAGAAAATGTGCAAATATGGCCCATTTGACTTGGAGGGTGGGGCAGTTAGAGGGGAAGTTGGTGCAGCAAATGCCCCAAATTTGAACCAATTTTTTCTCTTCTTTTTCTTTTTTGTGTGCGACACACAAGACATTCTTTACACGCTTGAGAGAAACTCTTCCATGGGTTTGTTGGTGGCTTGTCCTCATTCATCTGGTTTCTTATGCATATTTTCCCTTGCTATTGGTAAACTTCTCTTCTGTAAATCAACCACTAAAGTAAAGGGTTATCTTCTAGTACAAGCCATTGTCTTTTGAAGGTATATTTAAAGTACCCAACAAGTCCAGCTTCTTAATAAACTAACCAATTTCTTTAATCTTAATCATTATATCTTACAGACATGGCCTTAGCTAAGCTGGCTAGAACGGATGTGTTTTTCACTCTGCACCCAAATTCAAATTTCCCCTCCTCGTAGTTTAGATTAGTTTAAAGTAGAATATCACTTGTATAAAATAAATAATAATAATAATAATAAAATCCTTGTATCTCTATTAATCAACCTACATTATAAGTGCGCATTTCATATATGAGCACCAAAACTGAGTAAAAGTTAAGAAACTAACGACTGCCATTAGCATGGCATAAAGTGTAGCTTCTATTTGTCTAAGAATATGCTTTATTTGATGCCTAAGATGCAATTTTCCCCTCTTTAATAAATGAACTTACAACCCCATTTTCGAACCTTCTATTTTAGCTAAGCTAGCTCGCATTATTTAAGGGTAACGATTCTGACACTCCTAATTTAGCTTCGTTTAGCTTCTTATTTATAAGTGCGTAAAAGTTTATAAAATATACAATTTAAAGCATCATAAAGCTAAATCAAGAAGAACATCAAAATTATTGCCTTATTTAAAAAGAGGTTCCTACACACACAAGTTTTGGTCCTCCAGCGAGCCTATGTTCCTCGTCGGGTGACCAATTATTTATAAATAGGAAAGGACCTGAGATGAAAGCTAAGCTTGACTTATTATCATAAACTATCTCTGCTTTCCTTGTCAAATTAACCAACTGATTTGTTTCCTGAAATGAGTTTGCAAACAACAAATAATTACTGGGCCCAATTGCCAATCATTTACATCTCCCTTTAACTCCAACCAGACTCACACAAAAGCTCCCCATCCAGCCTGGACAAATCAATGGACACCTGTTGAATTCAGACTCAATAATCTCCTCTTAAGGTTCCCAAACACTTCCTCTTCTGATCAGGGCACCATTAGGTTTTCCTATTCCAATCAAAACTTCTCAAATTATTGTAAATGCAGGATAAGTTTTTTGTTTATGTTTTTTCCTTCAACGAAATCGAAATAGTTCACTTCATTTTTATGCTACGTACTACATTGGGTTGAACAGAATCATCTTTTACAGACCAAACCAGAGTTTTCATTAATTAATTGGAAGGATTTTGGTTGTGAAATCAAAGTCGATGCAGTTGGCTCTCAAAGGGTTTCGATCTCATTCTTTTACTTCATAATCGAAACCCTTTCGAGTCAACCAAATGGGCTTAACCCTTCAAGTTGAAGATATGTAGGGCATGCATGGGCTTGTATAGAAACCTCTCAAGCCCATCAAGCTTCTGTGGAGCTTCAGCAAGACTCGATTTTTAAGTGTAAAAAAATGAAGAAATGGGCATCACGTGGCATTCCCCATGCAAATAACAGCTAAGCCTCGAACTGAAAGGGAAGCTACTAAACATAAAATGCATTTATAACAACAGCTGGGTTCGCATTAAAAGCATTTTCTAACCACTTCTGCCCTTAGTTTGAAGCAAATCCTTAGATTGAGAGAGAGAGAGAGAGAGAGTATTGTGTGGCTCGCATGGAGGCCACCACCACCCATTCATGCCCATTTCCTCCTTCCCCACACTAGTAATCTCTCACCCATCTTCATCCCCCACTTTAACTTCGTCATTTTCATCAAGCCACCCCATGGCAAACGATGCCGTTTTCAGGGCCTCTCTAGTTTGGTTGGCTGCAGTTATAGTGGTAGTTGGAGTATGCACACAGTCTTTCAAGAAGATGATGTTAACGTACGTGGTTGGTGTGCTGGGTATTTCTGGGTTGCTCTTGCCCGATTGGGGTTACTTTGACCGAGACTTTTCGCGGTGGACGTCTCCGGTTTCAGCCGAGGAAAGAGCCTCTGAAGTTGCTCTAAGATCTGGGTTAATTAGAAGGTCAGTTTATTTTTATTTTTTCGGACATGTGAGATTTACTGGTTTTTCAATTGAATGTCGTGATTTTGTTGTGGAAGAATATTAGTGAACAATTGATTGATGTTTTTTTTTATATTGATTTTTATGTGTTTAGCTTTGGGTCATCATTAAGTGATAAAACATCAACAAACAAAATTAGGGAACGTTGTTTGGCCCATCAACTTAAGGTCCGTTGGACTAGTCTGGCCCAAAATTCGGCCGGCGTGATCATATTTTACTTGGTAACTTGAGCTACAAACCCACTTGCAACAACTTATTAATCAATACTGTTATTAAGAAAATGTTGTTTTTTTTAATGAGAGAATTAAGAAAATATTGTCTGTCAAGTGTTAGAGCATCCACAATGAGGGGTGTAAATTCGGGGTGTAAAGCCACTTTTACATCCCCTTTACACCTCAGGGGGGTGTAAATATGTTTTTTGCTCCAGTGGGGGTGTAAATTCAGAGATGTAGCCGTGGGTCCCAGTATTTATGTTGACTTTTCTTCATTTTTCTTCTCTTTTTTTGAGTGGGTCCCGCCTGCAAGGGATGTAAAAATGAATGTAAATATACATTTTATTTTACATCTCCATGGTGGTGATGTATATTTACATCCATTTACATCTCACCATTGGAGACGATTATTTCCGTGACTCGGGGTATATATTTAACATACACCCCCATATACACTTCCCACTGTGGATGCTCTTAGAGTGTACAAAATTTTAATGATTGCAACAATAAAATTAAAATTTCACGGCAATATAGTAATTAACATTTTTTTTTTGTTCTCACTTCTATACAATAACTTCTTTCTACACGAATACAATCTAAGTATATTTTACGTATGTATGGTATATCAGACGGGCGGTCCTACGCCTAAGGCAAGGTAGGCTGCTGCCTACCCCAAAATTTTTAAAAATAAAAAATACCCATATATAATAGGCCAACTCATGTGAAACATACAAACCTATGCCCTACCAAAAAGCAACCCACATGTATTCATAACCAAACATTTCTCTTTTCTTTAATTATCTCCTCTTTAATTACCTACCTCAAATTTTAAGATGTTGTATATGACAACATTGAATCTAATATATTTTAAATAGGTTAGAAGTTATGTGTTCTAATTTGTTCTAGTGTTTACTTAAGAATGAATTATAATTTGCTGACTTTGTTGAAATTAATAAGGTCTTTGATTTTTGGAATTTTGTTGAGATGTTTGATTTGATATTGGTATTGTTGAGATGTTTGATTAAAGGCATTGATGTTATTATGAGAATTTATTTGATTTTTTGTTGGGATGTTGGATTAAATAGGTTATCTTTTGTTATGTTGGATCACAATCCGAACTCCAAGAAAACAAAGAATTTGTTGGATTTTTTTTTTTAAAACAAGAAAAGGAATAGTTTTTTCTTTGTTGCTGAACTTTTATTTATGTATAGAGATGCACTTGAGGGTAAAGCTCATTATGTCCTCCTACTAGGTGTTTATTTTTATATTTATTAATGAGATTCACTCATAACGTTGAGTTTTTAATGTAAGTTTTGCCCAGCCATATTTTGAATCCTGGATTCGCCACACATATATAGAGAGGGGTTCCCCAAATAAGATTATTTGAGCGACACTCTTATAGGGTCCACCATATTGTATTTCAATTATCCAAACCGTATTTGCCTATTTTATTGATCACAAGTATATTCATAGACTAAATTTATTTAGTCAAGAGTCTTTGACTTGTAACCTAAGAGACAATTCTCCCTTTTGTAGATTTAGAAAAAATCCTATGAGATTGGTTGCTTATGCCACAGTTTATGGGTTTGCTCTATACAAGTGGTGGATGTTCATATCAAGCTAATATCAAGCCAGAGAAGATCAATGGTGTTGGGGTACTTTCCAGTTTATTGGTATGTAAATTATGAATGATGACAGTTGCCATTGCCATATTACTTTGGGTTCCATATATATAAGATTTCCAAATCCAATTTACTTGGAAGATATAGCTCCAATTTACTCTTGGTTTCTAACATGCTTAATTTGGCTTAAATTTGTGTAGAAATGCATGCCGCCCTTGACTTTTGGGTGGCCCCAGGTGATAAACTAAATGAGGCCCCTTCCCTTAGTTTACAATTGTGAAAAAATAACAAATAAAATGATTTTACGTAGATGGTACAGTGCGTGAATAATGATTTTTACTATCCTACCTGGTCAATTATAAAGCAGAGTCTAAGTCTCTTAACAACAAAGTCATTGTCGGTGTATAATCTGGAAATTGAAAAAAATAGTTTGATGGATAGGAACAAATATATAATAAAAAAATTATAAATCTGATTACCTTTTCAATTTCTCATGTTCCTCCCTTCTTGGTCACCATCAATCTCAAAAATAATTTGTGAGTTTTTTAGTGTGAGATTGATTCTTAGGGTTACAATATGATATAAGAAAAAAAGGATGAGAGAAACTGAAAATAATGGATGGATTGAAGAGAGATGGGAAAACGGAGAAAAATATGGTGGTGGATTATTAAGAGATTGGTGGATTAAATAGAGTTCTTCCATGGAGAAACTAACTAGGAGAGGAATCGGCTTTTGGGAAGAAGAATCGCTTTCCTCAAGCACATGTTGTTTCTATTTCTGCGTGGAAAACGAAGAAACATTCTGGGAAGAGGAAAAGAAAACCTAATTTAATCGCGTGTTGTTTTAGTTTTATTTATTTATTTAATAAATTGGACAATAGTATATATATATATATATAATATAAAAAATTTGGGGCCCCTTAATTGGAGGCCCCTTGGCCAAGGCCCCTCTCGCCCACCCTGAAGGCTGGCTCTGGAAAGCGATGTTTATTTTCACAATAGGAAGTAAAACTTGAAAATAAAAAAAGAAAAAAAAAGAAAAAAAACTTTTAATTAGTTACATGGTGCAACAATTGTTAGTGACGACTGGGTGAATGAATTGCTTGCAGGTATGATTGAGTAGAGAGAGAGAGTGTGAAGAAAGGAAGAAGAGGTGACCGGACAGTAATTATAGGCACAAACAACAAGCACAAATGTTATTGTCTAATTTTTCAAGTTGTTGTATTTTATTTTCTGTAATCATTCATCAATTAATTGTTGTTTACAAAACCAAAATCTAAATATTGCAGTTCACATTCCAACCCATATATGTTGGTTTTACCATCGGCCACAGATCGTTTCTTTTCTTTTAATTTCTTTTGTCGATGCTACAAGTTGAAGTAGGCATGTGAAGGTGGTGAAGGCAAAGTAATTTCAAAGTGAGGTTGGTTCGACAAAAGTAATTTCACTTTTAACTTTCATGGAGTAAAGTGTAAAATAAACCGTGATTAAATAAAAATATCATAATAATTTAGAGTTTAGAGTATGGCGTGTATAAAGAACAAAATAAAAATATCATAGTAGAATAATAATTAGTACTCAACCGTTAACAGAAATTCGAATTACAATTTCAAAAGTAGCATAAAGGAGGTTTCAGTCATCAAAGTCACATTCTTCTGGCTTGATAATCTTTGTTCAAAATCTGAAAGACAACAACAAATTGACCAAATGGACTAAGATCGACATCGGGTTATCTGGACTTCCAAGACACGTGTTGATTTTGAACCTGACTTAGATGATACCGGTTTGAGGTTGAATATGCAGACATCCCCATTTTTGAGCTTGTTGGCTTGATAAAACTTGTACCATCCTTTTCTAGTAGCTAAACGATGACAACGCCTGCCCATGCTTTCCCACTTACTTATGATCAGCGGCCATGATCTTCCAGACGGGTCTTTGAGAATGATTCTGGATGCGGCCCCAATGCCATTTGATCTTGCAAATTTCGCAGGAATAGTCTGTCATAAAACAACTACCAAATTTAGAGAAAATCCAAAATAGAAAAAAAGGATTGCAGCAACTCAACCCTGAACAAACAGACCAATTTCACAACTCTGCCTAGGGCTTTGCCACTAAAACTCCAGACTCAAGAAGTGTGCCTGAAGTGAACATCATGAAATTTTTTCATCTTCAATAATATGCAAATAATAACATGACACACTTCATACAGGCAAAGAGAAGTTAGAAAACTTACCATATAAGCATGAAGAGGATTCCCATGGGATTTACCCATCGTGGTACTGAACAAAGTCCTTGGGGTTGAGGATGCAGTTCCTTTTAAGGTTCTTTTTCCTGAAAATAGTCCAAGGAACAACCCACATTAGATGCAACCCAACATTCATTATAATTAAGAGGGTGCAATCCTATCAAAAGTTAAAATATTGAGTGTAACCTGATGTATATCTTGTGGGAAATGAAGGCGAATGAAAATTAATATGCCACTGCCATTCTTGTGTGAAATGCAAGAGAATTTTAAACTTAACCCACCTTTGTAATCATGCTGGTCCTTGTCGCTCTGCAGTTCATACTCTTTCTCATTACCAAGTGACTCATAGGCAACCACATTGAACACCATTTTGCCTTTGTGTTCAAATACTACCATTTCTCCAAGGTTCAGGCCATGATGGTTCACAAAAACTTCCCAACCTTCTTCGAAAGAAAGTACTCCATCAACACTCCTGCCAAGTCTCACACACCAAGATCCCAAGCAGCTTTTAATAACTGCTTTATCCAGTTTCTTTTCACTCAGAGAACTACAGAAAGGTACTGGAAGTGACTGTTCATATGTAGAACAAAAATATTAGGTCACAATCCTAATCATTCAATTTTACTGAAAAGTATAAACAGTTTACATGTTAAAATGGATGGACCTACAATCAGATTTTATGGGATGTCCAAATGCAAGATGTGGTAGATGCTACAAGTACTTTCGAAGAAAAAAGCATCAGGATTTTGGTGGATATACCCTAATTTCAAAATAAAGGGAATGGGCGCATACCGTTAAACATAGTTGAAAAATATTGGGAATGTAAGTCTAATTTGAAAGCAAGGCATGTGAAGTTGAACCATCTAAAATCATCACGCTGTTTTACCCTGTTCCCAACATCCCTTTTTTTCATTACATAAACATAAACTACCTGCACACGATTCTAAAAATAAACAACCTTTTATCAAATAAACTTCTTTTCTACGGCTACAATCAAATATAAACTACCTCCATGTAACAACTGTCAAAGGTCCAAATGCAGAACTATAGAAAACATGATGCAAATTCAACTGCATCTGCACTCTATAATCACATACACACTCAAACAAGTAATACCATGTTGCAGACAAAATGATATGCCACAAAAGAGGATTGTATACCTATTATACTGATCCACTAAACTGAAGACGAATTCATAGTTGAACTCAATAATGTATTTTCAATCAAAACATTAAAATCTCTGTCAAACCAACTAGAACAAAATTTATGTAAGCACTAGGAACATTTAATGGAACAGCTGCAAATTAACCTTTTCCTCCCACTGATTGATTGAATCAAAAGTCTCATAGATGACCATTTGAGATACCAATCTTTTGAACACTCCCACTGACAAAACTTTTAGTTGGAGATTGTGAGCCAATATGTTTAACATCAATATTGTCTGCATAGCGGAAGTAACTATAGTAGTTTGTTTTGCACTTTTTCGAATACAATGTGCCAAAAAATATGTTTGAAACCAAAAACATATCAACATATTAATAACTGCATGCATCTGTATTCAACTTTCAACTTAAACACCAATTTAATTTCCCAGACCAATATTCATACTTTGTAAAACAAAATCAGTAGCTAAGAAACTAAATAGCCTGCCATCAAAACAAATTATTGAAATTTCATTGGAAACAAAAGGAGATGCATAAAAAGAATGATAAGACCATGAGTGTGAAGCCCAAAATTTCTTTCTTACGTCACTTGTCCCACTTGGGCAAACACTCACTTCTTTGCTACTTCAAAAGAGTACGCCAAAATACTTATGCTGGTCACGTAACTTGTAAACATAATAGCTGGTAAACCATAGATGTAATTCATAGTAAAAACCATAGATGCACAAAAAACAACCACAAAACTACCAAAGCAAGTTTCCAGCAATGAAGTTTACTTAATTGAAAGTTACTATAATTAATTTATAAGTCCGATTAACACAACTTTACATAGAATCAAACTAGGGACAGTAATCTTTATAAAACAAAAATGTGTAGTCATTTTATCTCCAATTAATAGTCCAAAGTTGCTCATAAAATATGCCAGAACATACACAATCATATGACCAAGGAAAAAGCAGCAAGATTTAGGGTTTTTTTTTTAATAATATTTAATTATTTATTACCCTATAATAAATAATTTACCAGGACAGAAAAATGAATCTAGATTTGTCAAGAGAAAGCATATGTAAACAACATATGAAGTTGAACAACATAAACAACATAAGCCTCAAAAACAACATAAACCTGAAAACCCACATAAATATTAAACAGAGAGCGAAGAGAAGAGAATCATACAAGTCGTTTGTTGAACCCAGGAACCAAAAACTTGAAAAACACGGAGCATTGCCCAGCCATGAATCCTGATGAGATGAGTGAATAAGAAAAATAAATGTAAGGACAGAGAGGAAAGTTGAAACTATGAATGGACCGAAGTTTCTGTGGCTTGTATTCTCACAAAACAGATTCTTGGGTTTAGCCTTACCAGTATATATAGCCTGAAACGGCCAATCGCTTCTCTCCAACGCAGCATTGGCTTACAGAGAAGTGATGGACGCGCCATGAATGGCAGGCGGGTCGGAAAAGCCTGAAGCTTTTGCAGCAGCCGTCTGTGCCTGTGACTGTCTCTGTGCTACTAACGCGTACAGATTGCCAAAATGAGCCTGCTATGCCTTTAATTGACTGATTGCCAGCAAAATGGGCCTGCTATGCCTTTAATTGACTGATTGCCAAAATGAGAAAAGGCCCATTAACTCTTAGCATTTCACGTAAAAGGTAAAAACCTTTGAAAACGCTCGCTGGGCTGAATTGCACCCCTTTCGGCTTCTTTTTTTTTTTTTTTTTTTTTTAAAATAATTTTAATTATAAAAAATTTCTTTTATTTATTTGACTTGTGCTTTTTCAGGTGTATTTTATAAGGGTTTAGGGTTTTGGACAGGTGAGAATTTTAATTTAAACCATATAATTCACTCACTCCAAACACTATGCCCTCTTTTATATCAAATTGATCATAAAGAAAAAGATATATGTGAAATTAAGAAGGGAGAAGAACTTACAAGTCTTACATGTAACGGGATGTCATTATGATGGTATTCCAAACCTATCATACATTACTATGTTGGAAAATAGCATTGTCAATGTTATATGGAAACTTAAAACATATGGCAATAGATGATTGACTTGGGATAACCACGACAGTGGTATATCCGGTATAGGTAAGTTTTTCTAATGGAGAAGGAGGAATTAAATACATAACCTCATTGCTCTGGCATGGCAATATTTATTAGTTTTTAGTTATAATATACATAAGCTTTCTCAAATTTTGTCAATCTCATGTCGGCCTTGGACAAGGGCAGTCAATGCGACTTCCTTGGCCTCACTATCTAGGAGGGCCCTAATTTTTAATTTTTAATTTTTATACAGAGGTATGTTATATTTATTATATATATATTTAATATTTTTTTTAAAAAGTAACATGGGGTATTTCAACTCTTTTAAGTTTTAACTGATTGCAAATTTGGAAGTTTTAAGTTTGTTGTTGTGGAGGGGGATTTATCAAATTCCAACTTTTGTTGTTCTTTGTTTATTATTTAAAGTATTAAAATTTCATTGGATTTCCTTGTACTATTTATGATTTCAAGTAGTAATGATTCTTGAAAAAACAACAATATGGAAGTCAAAAAAGAATAACAGCTGATTGAATTGTTATAAGTATTTATCTTGTTTATGCATTAGGTTTGAATGTATCAAACGTAGCCTCTTATTTTAGATTTTTATATATTGAAGTTTGAATTTATATAATTTATTTGTCTTGAATGGTAAATTTTTAGTTAATTTGAATAAGTTAAATATTGGTTGAAAAATGAGAGTAACTCTGGCACTTAAGTGAGAAAACATATTATATTTGAAACCCATTGGAAGTACTTTGTGGTTAGGGATAAGCCGAATTCTAGCGGGGATTAATCTTATTTTTCGAGTGTGGGAACACCTCACGATATTTACAAAAAAAAACATATTATATATAGGGGCCTAATTTTTTACATTTACCCTTAGCCCTGGTACCTGGTCAATCTGTTAGTAGAATAATATCGAACAAGAAAAACCCTTTTTTAATTTTTATTTTATAAATACAAACAAGAAAAACCCATTTTATTTCTATAAAATTGTATATTAATTATATAAAAAAAACACCCATTTTAACTCCTACGGTACTTACCAAATCTATATATATAAAGCAAAAGGTAGAGAATAATGAAACATTCAAAATACCAGAAAATGCCCTTGGTTAATACAAAAATGAAGAATTGAAATTATTAATTAAATAAGAATAATATGGTAAATTCATACTTTTTCATATTTAAAAAAATTAAATTAAAAGAAAATTCAGATAATGGATCCTATTTTTATGAACACAACTACTCATTATCTTTTTTACTTCTAAAATAAATTTAATTTTTTTTTTAAAAAGTCTCTTAAAAGCGCAGAAGCAGCGTGTTAGCAATTAAGAGTAAGGGTATTCTTTCGATTAAAAAAAAGAAAAAAGAGTAAGGGTATTCGGGTAATTTTTGCAATCAAATAAAACCCTAATTCTTTTCCCCTTCGCTGTCATAGACGCTCACCTTCCTCTCCGACTCTCTGTATTCTATCTCCCTTTCTCGATCTCTCTCTACATTGCCGCCGGCGGCCAGATTTCAGTCCCCAACTTCGGAGAATCAGAGGTACTTAGCTTACCCCTACTCCCTTGTTTTGCTTTTTTGGAAAATCAGACGCTCAAGATTTAAGTTTACGAATTGTTCAGTTTTTGTGGTGGGTATGCATGAACTTATATTTCCAGTTGTTCAATTTTCTTTGTCTGATTTTTAGGGCTTCAGCTTCTTCTCTTGTTTTCCCTCTTTTCTCTTGTCCTATGTGCTTTGCCCTTTTTCTGCGCTCGTCTGTAGCTATAGAAGTGTTTAATCAATTGATAGCAATTTATTGTACTGAATGAGAGAGAGCTTTGATCAAAGATGTTTTATTTATTTGTTTTCTTCGCCTCCTTGTAAGATTTGTATAGCCAGTTTTTGTGTGTTTACATGCTGTGTCTGACTGCGTACGCTTTTCGAAAGCACGAACGAGCAAAAACTCAACTCTAATTGCAAAAACACGACACATTGCTAGGTCTAATTGTTGTTCTTTACTTGTGACCTCAGGTCCTCAAGCAAAAGTGAAAGGAAAAATCACTGCTGTTTAGGCTAGATAGTTAGAGAGAGATGAGGCTGCTAACCCACAACATGCTATCTTCCAACATCAAGGGCGTGACCAACGGCTTCCCTCTGCGCATTGAAATAGAGAAGGTCGTGGAGAAGCAGGTTTACTTCAATGCTGACTTCCTCAGGAACATGTTCCCTAAGATCGAGTGGAAGGCCCTCGTCAGCGCTGCTCGTACTTTGGGCTTCGTCGAGCTCCCTGAGGAGGTTGAGCCTTCCAGGCTTGATTCTGAAGATTTTCTGCGCAAGTTCCATCATGCCCTTTTGGAGCTTCATCTTGAGGAGGGTGCGCTTGTTTGCCCCGAGACTGGTCGCCGGTTTCCGGTTTCTAAGGGAATACCCAATATGCTACTTCATGAAGACGAAGTGTGAATCAAGTCATGGTGGACTGGACTGTCATTGCTCATCTTGTACTTACTGAAATTAGAGATTTTGTTCTGCAGATTTTGTCACTAAAAATTGGAATGTTATGGTTTTGTTTAGTTTTTATGTTTTATTTTGGTATGTTGAAAATCATAGCAGGGCTAAAACAATTTTAAAATGTGGCCTTATCTCTTGAACTCGAAGCCTTAAATCATTGAAGAGTCATGTAGAACTAACAAGTATGAGGAAGACACAATTCACGTATTATAAATTGAAGTTATTGAAGGGCAGTAATAAATGTTTGAACTATGATACAAAATTTCCCTCCATTTGGTTTAGAGGAAGTACAAAAGAAAATCTCTCTTCAAACCGAAAATTGGCAGATGCTTATTCCTAACTCTTTTTGCAGCGAGGGGTTTCACAAGAAGGAGGTGGGACGCCAAAAACCCAATCAAGGACATTCAAGTATTTGGATCGGAACACTTCCCTCTCCTGTGCATAGCAATGCATTATGATTGCCGTGGATAAGCTGAAGATTACAACATCAGCCCTCTTCATTTTCGTTGATGGTGGCAAGTATCCGGTATCAGCCATGCACGTGAGAAAGCTCTCGATGGCCCGAGCAAGACAGTAGAGGGAAATCTCAATTCGCCTGCTTTTCTTCTCAATGGCCAAGGCCAAGCCAGTTGGGAACTGCCGAATAATGCAATTGATTAAGCAAAAATATAAAATTCATCCTGCTACCAAATTAAAAGAGTTGAAGAATGTTCATACCGTCCCTATTGCTACCATTGGAATATTACATCTCCTGAAAATCCTAAATAGAAAGCATGTCCATGCCCTGAAGAACAATAAGAGATGGCTTTTTAACTAATGAAAAATCCACTTCTCAACAAAATTTGAATTGATCAGAAGTAACAATAAGGTGGAAATACAATGATTTACCATTTTGAAGATGCAAGTTCATATAATTATTTACCTGACATATAGTGGTGAATATGCCAGTTTAACTTTTCTTTTTTCGTTCTTATAAAAAACCCAGAAATCACCCAAACCCGCTTTGCAACCCTGGATTCGAAAACTGGGGCTTCCCGCTGAACCCTACTATCTTTGGAAGGCAGGAAACTCCAGCAAATAGCTAGATACCTTGAGGAAGTGAATCCCAGACAACGTGGGAGCAAACCATGGGCCTGACCACTTGACTAGCTGATTCCATATCAGATATTGTCCAACATCACTAGATTATAGCAACTTATTTATCCCTTGAAATATCAGATTTTCTAAAATTCGTCCTGCTGATGATGGTCCAGGCAACTATTAACCCAGAGAAGGAAAAAGGAAACAAGCACAACAGAGCTTATTAATCTAGTAACCTAGTTCTCGGGGGTCCAAAGTGTTTCATCTGGTCTTGAGTTCCTTGAGTATTCTATATCCACTGGTTTCCTATGCTTTGCAATATATATATATATATATATATATATATATATATATATATTGCACTATGTTTCAGTTCAAGTTTCATCAGTCCCTACATCTGGACTTCATGCCCACGAAAATAATTTTTCTGAAGAATGATATATTGAAAACTTATGTATGAGGAAAGACCTAAGTTTTAAAAACTGATTCTGGACGCTTCCCAGGTTCTCATCTATGCATATTCAATAAAGTGGGCACCTTTCCTAGCAGCAGGGTTCATGTAAATGGTACCATTAGAATGTGAGATAGAAGAAAATAGCTGCTAACCAGGCAGATGAGCAATATACGGATAGAAACAAGCTTGATCTTGCAGTACCAAGAAGGCCCTTTAGTAGTATAGAGTAATGCCTGCGTATAAACAGCAAACATAAGGAGCAAAACAGACAAAAGCCAAGATTACATTAACACAAATACAAATATCCAATATGTATATTGCAAAAAGAAGTTCAAACATGGCACGACTATATGATTGCAATATGCATATAGGTATGTATCAAATGAATATGATAAGAAAGAATGGGTGATGGTTTATAAACAACTTCTAACAAGACATCAGGGAAAATCGAGAAACAAGAACTCAGGAGGGTTCTTCAACGGAAAAAGGAAGGGAATAAACAACTGTAAATCAAAATATTTCTATTGCTCCAATTTAAAATCGTCAATAATGCCACAGATTGATTAGTGAATCAAATTCCCATTCCCATCAAATACTTGCTAAACCAAAAAGCTATCCAGTAGTATAAATTTATTTTAACAATAAGAAAGCTCCTAAATTACCAATGCATGGAATGCTTAAAGGTATTTAAGATTATCCACCAAAAGGACTTATGGTACACCTAAAGCCACATATCAAAATCTCAACACCCCTCAGTTCTCAACTTCTTTTTCCAGGAAATTTATACTAGAAGATGATAGCACTTGACCACATCTCCATAAAGCATCATCAGCATAGGAAAAAGATGATCAAAAGGAAATTATATGAATCACCTTTTCAGGAGATCTTGGCGATGAACTATAAGGGCGGGAATCAGATACACTGGAAGATAAACTGGTAATGCTCTCTTATAGGCTTGAACTAGGAAAGAAATAATATGCGCACTACATGACTGATCTCCATGTACAATCTGCATGAATTGTGAAAGCTTAAGACTTCAAATAACAAGATTGAAGTTAACGAAGTTTAAACAATTTTGATACAAATGACAAACAAATGCAAATTATTTTCACATGGTAGGAAAAAGGTAGAATGATAATTGAAGAATGCATACCGAGCAGGGAACTTCCATGGCTGGATCTAGTTTAATATTTGTTCCAATGGATTTGTAATATTTTTCTATTGCTTCCAAATTAGTAAAAGGTACGCCACTTGCAATCTCTTTTACACCTTGCAATATTACTGTATCCTTTCCACCATGTTTATTGAGAAAAGATTTGTATGATGGAGGTAAACTTTCCTGCTTCAATATGTAAGCAGACCTGAGAAATGAATTGTTTCCTCCTTTTAGTCTTAGTACAGTCTAGGAAAAGTAATGGGTATCAAAAGACCCTAAAAGTTAATGGTAAGCAGAAAAACTTGACAACTCCGGTAATCTATAAAACACTGAACATACATTTCTAAGTTTGATACATATGAATGGGAAACCATCCAAAAGCAAAAAACATAAACTTTGAATTGAATCAGCAACAATATCCATTAACTTTTAGGAAGGTTTGGTTAGCAGTCACCAGAGGATCATAATTAGGGTTGTAGAAATTGTAACTTCAAAAGCAACAAACTTTTTAAGAGTTTTCATTAGACATTGTGACTTAGTAGTAAAATCAGCTTTGACGATCAACAAGATGAATTCATAAACAGATGCAAAGGTCATGGAAGTTTTATCGATTTCCACATATGGCAGTGCATTTCCATCATTGCACCATAAGAGAACATTTTGCACCTCATGCCATCGTTAGCAATACGATGGCATGAAAAAGGAACATTTTGCAGTAAAGGGTACATACAGAATTTGCGAAGAGGAGAGACACATAAGAAAAATGTCACCATGAGCCCAAGTGAGAGGTTTACAAATGCCCCCGAACCGTTTGCTTTTAATCCCACACCGCGACGCCAACACAGCAGCACGCATAAGTATGTATATGGCCAAGCTCGTATGCTGCGTGTTCAGGCCAGTGAGAAGCATCGATGGCCCAGCTATAGCCCCTGCTAACAAAGCCCTCCATTTGGCTGTCCTGAACTAGAGTAACAAGCAACAACCAAACCCATCAATTAAGTCAGGGTAAACAGAAATTTAGTTTAAGCAGAAAATGAGAAATTGAATCATGGAAGAACAGGGAACTTGCCTACGGTGACCAGCCAAAGAACCTATAATCTCATCCACTGAAACAAATGTACCAGCAAAAGTTCCAAGAAATAGACCATATCTCAATGTCTCTTTCAAAGCAGTAACAATAGCTTCATTATTTGTAATCACACCCTCCTTCCTGAATAATAAAAATAATCATTACTTAAATTACCATAAATTTGAATTATTGAAAATTCGTTGCTCGGTGAGTTCTTCACCTGAGAGAGGCTAAGAGCTTTCGTCGTCTCAATCGAGCTAAGATGGAGAAAATGGCGAGCCCGCCTTTGAGACCGGCTCCGATGGTGAAGCCCTTGATTGAGGCAGTTACGACCCGCCGCAGCTTTTCCGAGTCGCTCAACGGCACCGAAACGTATCCGAGCGAAGAAGAATAGTAAAACGACGACGGCGACGGATCGGATTTCTTGCAATGCGTACAATTCGGATCAGCGGATTTGTGGTGGTCGCCGTTGGGACCGCCATTTTCGCCGGCGAAGCATGTGCAGAGGTCGCCGGACGGCGACATGGTGCGGAACAGATTCGGGGTTTGCAGGAATGGCGTTTTTTGTGAAAAATACGTAGAATATTCGAAGCAGATGAGAGGAGTGCGTAGGTGCTTTGAGATTATCGAAATGACGAGTGAGAGAAACGCTCTCGAGCATGACAGTTTAGGTCGTTTGGAATGATGACGTGATAATTTTTATTTATTTATTTATTTATTTCTATTTGCACTTTCGTAGATGCTTTCTTGTTTTTCTGGTTTTTTTATTTTTTTTATTTTGGGTAAGGAGAGGCTTTTCTGGTTGGGAGAATGAGTATTTATTCTGTAAACTTATCTTCAGATGAGCATTTATTCTGTAAACTTATTTTCAGTCTTGTATTGGATAATCAGATTGGGCAGTTTCATTCATGGTCTGACCTAAAAAAGTTACATCTTGTAGAGTTGCTCTGCTTCATCATGTGGTGTTGGATATAGCTAATAAGGAGCAGTGCCTCTAGTCGACTCCCATTTGGGACACTCTGCCATGCGTGTGTGGGTGACTTTTGACCGTTGGCCTCACAATCAGGCTGCCTGTATCGACATCTAATAATCTTGTGCTTGTGGGCGACTCTCAACCGTTGCACCCTATGTATCGACAACTAGTATTCATTCATTACATGTGTACAGTGTAAGCGACTCTCCCAAGCAAAATCCGGCTAAGTAGTTAAATTAACTTAACACTCCACTACCTACCTCAATAATTAAACTTTAGTTGGTGAGAATATCCACTCAATCTTATCTAATCTAAAGTCGCATAATAGCTGTTCGGTTTGGTAGCTTTACATTTATATCTTCCGGCTTGTAGTGTTTGAACCCATAACTCATGATGTATGAATTGAAGTAATGAATATCTAAAAAAGCACGGAAGCTCCTTGCTCAAACATTTGGCCCGTGACCTATTTAAAACGGAGAAGAGGACATTAGAAGATATAGTATATTAATCTCCATGACATAAGAGCAATTGAATATTACATCACTAGTAAATTACTTCCAAAAATAAAAAGGTCCATAAGGATACACCTGCGGCATTTAGAATGTGATGAATGACTAGTATACTTTCTGCAGCTCAAAGCTCACCTTTATGCCCAAAAGCACTATGGCAGCACCACAATTTCTTTTGCAATTCCTCAGTGCTAACCACAGTGGTGCTTTCATAAAAATAAAGCCTCAAGGGAAAAGAAACAGAAAATAATGACAACCTAATTGTTGCAGCAAGTAAATGAGGGCAGCAAGCAGCAGACCACTTTCTCCTCTGAGTAGGCACAATCAGCACCGACAAAAATGGATGGTGTTTGTATGAATTTGCTTCAATTAAGCATGCATTGTCCCAATATGAGAATGTGGTAGCAAACATGATTAAAGTAGCACCAAATAATTGCTGTTTCCTGACCTGAATATGTTTCTTGAGAATGGAAATCAAAATTTGGCAGTGAACAAAACGGTTAGTCTTGCAAATGAGTTAGTATGAATTCAGAGAAGGCTAAGATGTGGACTATTTTTTATCTTTTGCAATACCAGAATCTTTTGGGAACATGAATGGTAACTGCTAAAGTCACTATAATCCTACAATTCTGAATTTATAGCCGGTGCTCCTCTCTAAGTATACTGTAAAATCTCCAATCATATTCCTTTGGTGGTTCCCATTTCATTTATTTATTCTACCTTGAGAACAATCTTCATGAACTCATAAACGAAGTAACTTATTGCAGCTGAGGGAAGTACCTGAGTATACAAAACACCAGAGATAAGAAAACAGACATAACCTCAATGCCTACAATTTGAAGGGAATACAACAATCTTCACATGTATAGCAGAGGGGTATAGGACATAGTATGACGATGCCAAGTATATACCTTTAAAAAGAGATGCATTCAGAACTTCTAACCTAGGGATCCATATACATCAAAACTTCAAAGCCATTGAACCAAAGAAATATAAAAAAAGAATATGACAACTGTATCACCATATTAACTTTTGTAAAACACAACAAAGTAGCTAAAGTAAATAGGGATCCATGTAATAACATGCCTGTAACAAGCTGGGAACAAGTCCTGCATAAAGAGCTGGGACACCTCCATGTTCCACTATTTTCATACAAGTTGCCAAGGCACTCATTTTAGTTGCCTGGACTTGCAATTGCAGCTGTCTCCTCACCACTTCAAATGGATATGTGGCAGCTTCTGCACAAGCACCAGCAATAGCTCCATAAAGTAATGTCCTAACGGGTCCCAGCTCCAGTTGGTCGAAAGCATTCAGGCCCAGCCCTTGTTGGCTCATCTTTTGAATTCTTTTCCTTCCATCTGGTGAATGCAGATAAGCTGATTTTAATATATCATAGACACCATAGAAAACTGCACCTGAAGGTGCCATGCTTGCGATGGAGGGTACCAAGCCCTTATAAAGTGAAAAGAACCCTTCAGTTTGGATCATGTGGCGGAAAGCACCAATTACACCACCTAAGACTTCCCCACCAGGAGCCACCAACTTAGTCCGAATCTGAAGCACACAACACCTAACTTAGCATATATAACTAATTGCATGGTTAGTATATCTATGTAATAGCAGGGTACAATTAATAATATCATAAACTTTGTTTTTCTTTCTTTCATTAGGCATAACCAAAGTTAGATCTGCTTCAGTGTGGACTAACTTCCAAGAATGCAAACTTAGTAGTCAATACCAACAAAAAGCATGAAGCGCTCGGCTTACAGGTAGGACATTTTTGTATTTCTTCCATTAGAAAGGTAAACCATAATTTCTATCTTAAAATGAAAAAAAGAAGAAAAGGAAACTAAAGCATCAAAAGGAAGACTTCACTTTCAATAAACGAAAGGAGACATTTATCTATGCACCATACCCAAGATTCCAAACAAATTATGCTTTGACCACAGAAAATATCACAGTGGGATAAGTTGTTTAGAGTGGGCATACAATACAACCTTCAGCATAAGTTATTTCAGACTATCTTATAATCTATATCTCTGCCAAAACGAGTTCCCAAGTGAAAAGGCATACCCTTGTTGAACACTTGCAATTACATGCATACTTTCTATTGGCCTAGATTATGGAAGGGAAAGCGAGTTAAATCATGTACGTTTAGCTGTGTCACTACCTTTTCAAATCCTCGCAAACAGATTCTTGTATTTCAACCACTTAGCATAACCCAATTTCAGCTAGTAATTGATCAAACAGAAAAATCCTAAACGGTCACTTACCGTGTCAAGAGGTAAGCAGAGTATGGTAGCAGTAATTCCAGCTGCAGCACCGGCAACAAACCTCTCAAAATTTGTAGTCTCCTTATTTCCGGAGAAGCGGAGCAATTGTTTTCTGTAAGTATCATAAGCATAGAAATTGATTGCTTTAAATGGAGCTGTACGAAGAATATTGACTAAGTTCCCCTTCCAAAAGCCCCTCAAGCCCTGAGAAACCGCAATTGACTTAACCAGCGCGAATAGATGCCTCTGTTCTCCACGAACTATATATTCCAGCTTTAGTCTCTCAAGAGGTGCAACAAAAGTTCTGACACAACAACATTCAATCAGCCACAAATGAAGTGCTAAATGGTAACAATCACAGAGCAATTCCTAAGTCTAATACTATAATTTTCCGGTTCTCAATTTCTGTGTCATCCAGTTCACGAAACATGAAATTCCGATTTCCTATCCATAACACTGCCGTAACTTACTGAAATCAACAAATTAATACAATCAACTGAAATTAAGTCAATGAGAAATCAAATCCTTCAAACTATTCTTCTAAACTGTCAAATGCAATATATACCAATTACCCAGAATAGTTTGAACAAAATTATGAATTATAAAAAGCAAAAAGCAGACCTGGAAACCATGGCGGCTATAGCACCAGCCCACAAATGCTTGGTGGTGTTCATAGCTCTACCTCCCCTAATTCCAACTTTCTCTGTCTTCGTCTCTTCAACCACCGCCTCCTCCGAATCCTCATCTCCGTTCTGCACCAAACACCCTTTGGAGTCCCGTACAACCCCATCGCTTTTCAAGCTCACCGACAAGAACCCACCTCCAGCCACCGCTCTCAGCCTAAACCCATACGACGAACCAGACCCGGAAACGACAGCCGAAGAAGACTTCCGGAACGACACTACGGAATTGAGCAGAGAATTGGAAATTGTGGGTTCCAAAAACAAGCCGCCGGTGATGAAAAGGCTCGAATTTGGGTCGTCCATTTTATGCGTGGGAATGGGATTGAATAGGTTTTGGGTTTTGTGGGCTGTGGCTGTCGTCGTCTTCGTCAGAGTGTGTTTGGATTGTGAGGTTGGAGAGTTCGAGGGATTGGAATGCGAATGGGAAGAAGAAGGGTTGGTGAAAATGGCGGATTTGGCAGCTTTGCTTCCATCGCCAAACATGCATAGTACAATTCAGTTCCCTCCTATACAGTATACTATGTTTATTTTATCATTTCTTATTTATTTATTTTTTCTTTTATCTATCTCGCGCTAATGATTATGTTTGTTAAGTCGGAACTATTTGTCTTTTCCATTTTATTTTTGTAAATAAATTGAGATAAATACGATTTATTTTATTTTAGTTTTTCAGACCCAAAAAAAAAGTTTTAAAGTATGTCAAAGAGGAAAGGAGAAGTCTGACCACAACCCTATCAAACTCTGCTTCAAATCTGGTTTTACTTCTTCTCCAGCTAATTGGCCTTTTCGTTTTGACAAGTCCGTTATCTACTGCTCTCCCAACACCGGTAATGCTTTGGCTACGGAGATCAGTTGCATTTGTGGCTCTCCCCTCACTGAAAACCTTGGTCAATACCTTGGGATGCCTCTGCTCCACTCAAGAGTCTCCCGCAACACTCACAGAAAAACTGGTGGATAAGGTCCATCAAAGACTGGCCTCTTGGAAGAGCAACCTTCTTTCATTGGCAGGAAGAGCTACGCTGATTCAAGCGGTAACTGTTGCAATCCCTGTGTATGCTATGCAAATAGCTAAACTCCCAGTTTCTACCTCTAAAGAGCTTGACCGTGTGAACCGGAATTTCTTTTGGGGAGGAAGCGCTAATAAACAGAAAGTCCACCTCTGCCAATGAGATTTAATTTGCAGACCCAAGTCCAAAGGTGGCTTCGGCTTCAAAAAAACATTTGCCATGAACCAGGCACTTCTTGCAAAAGTTGGATGGCGCCTTCATTGCAAGGATGAAGGATTATGGGCCAAAATCTTCGAAGCCAAATATTTAAAGGGAAAGACCATTTTTGACCCCTCCCTAAAAGAGAAACAAGGCTGCTCCACCACTTGGAAAATGGTTCTTCATGGTGCTGACCTCCTTGGTAAAGGCATGCAATGGCGGATTGGTAAGGGGGATACCTGTCGTTTCCTGGAAGGACCATTGGATCTCTCCTGGGCCGCTACTAAATCATGCAAGCAATTTAACCCCAGAGCAATCAAATTGCAACATCAACAGCTTTGTCAACGATGGCTGGTGGGATATTGGCAAGCTGCGCTCCTTGCTTAGCGAGGATCTTGTGCAACAGATCATTAGCTCCCCTGTTGGGTTTAATAGTGAGTTACAGGATTCCCAGATCTGGAAGCCTGCAATCAATGGTATTTTCACTGTCAAAACTGCCTATGCGCTTCTTTTTCCTAGTAGTTTCCAGGCTGACCCCTTCTGGAAAATCATTTGGAAATTGAAGATTCCCCCAAGATACAGATGTTCTTCCTGGCTGGCTTACCACGATAAAATTGCTTCCAATGATCAAAGGGCTAAAAGAAATTTAACCTCTGACCCTTCTTGTGATGTCTGTGGTTGGACTTTGGAATCTGCTCTCTATATCCTCAGAGATTGTCCCAGAGTCCAAAATATATGGACTAATGTGCTAACCCTTCGTCCAAGCACACATTTTTTCCACACTCATCTCAAAGTCTGGATCTTTAGTAATCTACTTACTAAAACTAGTTGGCTTGCCTGGTTTGCCTTGGAACATTGGGTTTGTCTTTACTTGCTGGTATATCTGGAAATGGAGAAATCAATATGTGTTTAATGTGGAGGAACCCCTCCCTTTTAGCCCGCAGACTATTATTTTAAATGCCGCTAGAATGAATGGTCCTCACATGCTTATGCTCCTTAGTCTAAATTCCCCAAGACTCTTGTTTCTCTTGCTTGGGAGCCCCCTACCGCCTGGATGCTTCAAACTGAATGTGGATGGGTCTCGGAAAAACTCTAATGGAGCTAGAGGTGTGATTCGAAACTCTCCTGGGGATTGGATCAGAGTTTTACAGTTAACCTGGGTAAGGGTCAGATATTAGATGCGGAGCTTTGAGGCTTATTCTTTGGCCTCAAACTGGCAGCTGATAAAGGTATCCCTAACCTTGTGGTTGAAATGGACTCTGCTCCTCAGTTCAGCTCCTCCACAGACCTGGGTCACCTGATTTCCACCCTCTTGCTGGAGTAATCTCTGACTCAGAAAGTTTATAGATCAACTTGGAAACTGTGGTGTGTACCATGTCTACCGTGAGCAAAATTGTGTGGCTGAGGTCTAGCCCAGGCAAGCTTCAACCGTGATTTGGGCATTTGGCCCTTCGACTCTCCTCCTGATTGGATTGGCACCTTACTAGCTGAGGATGCGATGGGGACCTCTAAGTCCCGCTGGCTTTGCTTGGATTCTAGTTAGTTTTGTTTCTTTTGCTGGGCCCTGCCCCCTACTCACCAAAAAAAGAAGAAGAGGAAAGGAGAATGTTGCTATTGATGTTTTGGTGGTAATCTTTTGTTTATGCCCAAAATGAAGCCGATAAGGTGACACCAATCACCAAACTACCTTTGTTAGTGTGCTCATTTTTGCAGACAAACGATGATTGGATAATGTCTTTAATTGACAATAATTGGTTTATCGATAAATCGGTGCGATTTAGTTAATTTTAAACAAAAAAAATGAGATGTGGCGGATTCAATAGAGTCGAGGGAGAGAAGACAAGAATGAGAGAAAGGCCATACAAGAAGAGAGAGAAGATGAATATGAAGGAAGAGGAGAGAGAGGGTTGTAGGGTTTAGGGTTTAGCCCTAAACTCTAAACAAATACACCCAGTTCAGTTGAACATGGTACAATTAAAGTTTAAAGCATAAATTATACAGGTTCAACTAGTCTATTCGATCTAAACCTAATTTTTTTAGAAGAAAAAAAAAACCGAATTGGGGGATTAGCATATGAAAAAGTGTGAATTTACCATATTATCATCATTTAATTAATAATTTCAATTCTTAATATTTGTATTAACCAAGGGCATTTTCTGGTATTTTGAATGTTTCACCATTCTCTATCTTTTGCTTTATATATATAGATATATGGGCTCAAATTAAAAAAAAAACATGAAATGGACTTTATAAGCACATCAAAAGCTCATTTACAACATAACAAAAAGACTCTGAACTTCCTGTAAATTACAAAACTGCCATCAATTTCTTAAAACGAGTCCAACCCCAAAACCTCATTAAAAAAAACCCAAAACAATCAATAGGGCATCAAAGTAATTTAATAATCAAAATTAAATTCAATCGGGTAAGCTGTCATTTTTTGATTTTTTTAAAAAGTTTGTTTATAGAAATTAAATGGTATATGTTTTATTTATATCACTAATGCTATGAATAAGTATATCTAAATATCTGCACACACACACACAAAAAAAGCTTCCTTTTTCACTTACGAGAAAATAGCGAGAAGGATTTTTTGCTGAGAAGAATAGTGAACATTAGTCTCACCTTTTAAATAAATTATATTTTTTACTAGGCCTTTTTAAAGGGAAGTAAAAAACTATATAACTGTGTCAACATTACTTTGGCGCCAAGATCATTTCAGTTCCAAAAATCGCAGAGCTCCAGAGAGAGGGAGAGATTGATAAACAAATTTCTAGGGCTTTCTCTGTGCGATCAATCTTAGATTTCAAAATGCAAAATCTAGGTTTTCCGAGTATGAGGAGCTTGGATAAATTCAAGTCCCTCTCGAAATCGGTCTAGGAACTTCGAATATCTTCGCCTACTCCTCGCGTCCTCCAGATTCGACCTCTTCTGAAGTTTCGCAAATTTGAAGCTCACCGCAGGTTTTTACTGGAAATTTTTGGTTTATTGGTTGATTCTCTCTGGAATTTGGAGTTTCTGAGACGATTTGTCGTTGTTTTGTTCGTTTAGAGAGAAATTAGTGAAAGAGCAAGCTTCTGTGAAAACTCGTACTCTGGAAATGGCGGTACTGTTGACAATATGAGTTAAGTTAGGCAAGTCTAAGTTAGGCATGTTTACATTTACTTTTAAGTTAGGCAAGTCATAGTTAGGCATGTTTAGTTAGGCATGTTTAGTTTGGCATGTTTAGTTAGGCATGTCTACCACCTTTCCTTTCTTTACATGTATATATGCTTTGATATGTAATACAATGCAAATAAGTTGAAATCTGAAAATATGAGAAGCTCCAATATTCTCTACACTCTCCATTACTCTCTATTCTCTCTACTCAATCTTCAACATATACTCCTATTTTGACATGGTATCAGGCAGCGATCTTGCTGAACTCTAGTCTAGAATTGTTGCTGCTATCATGGGAGAAAACGATTTCTTTCCCACTGAAAGTAGCACCACCGATCCGGCTACTCCTTATCAACCTACCTTCACAGAATTTGCTGCTCAAATGGCTGAGTTGATAAAGACACAAGCATCGACATCAACTACGACCCCGACTTCGACGATTTCCTATGAAACCTCTTCTGCACAAATTGGTATTAAATTGGATGGCTCCAACTATGCCTTATGGTCTCAAGTTATTGAGATGTATGTTGCTGGCAAAGACAAGCTGGGATATCTCACTGGTGAACTCCCAACTCCTTCTCGGCAGACTCTACATTCAACCGATGGCGGACAGAAAATGCAATTGTGAAAGGGTGGCTAATCAACTCCATGGAGCCAAGGTTGATTGGCAACTTCATTAGATTCCCGACGGCCAAAGGAGTATGGGATGCAATAGCCACAACTTACTTTGATGGCACTGACACCTCCCAGGTGTATGATCTTAAAAGGAGAATCTCCCGTATGCGACAAGGGGGAGGCTCGATTGAAACTTACTACAATGATCTCCAAGGCGTATGGCGAGAAATCGATTTCGTCGTCCAAATGAGATGAAGTGTGAGTTGGATATCAAGAAATACTATGATATCATTCAAGAAGATCGAGTTTATATCTTCTTGGATGGTTTGGATGATCGACTTGACAAAGCCCGAAGTGATGTGCTCCAAATGAGCCCAATTCCTACAGGAGAGCAAGCCTATGCTCATGTTCGAAGAGAAGATATCCGACAAGCTGTGATGTTAGGAGCTCCAACACCAATCGGAGTAGGGCTGGCAACAAAAGGAACATACCGACCCTCTCGCCCAAGTCCAACCACTCCACTCCAGCCACAGACCGCTGCCAACAAAACTACTCCACCTTCTCGACCCAAGGCTCCCATAGATGGAAATGGTTGCACTCACTGTGGGAATCCAAAGCACACTCGAGAAACCTGTTTTAAATTACATGGCTATCCAGATTGGTGGGAGGGTCTTAAGGCTCGTAAACTTGCTGCTGGAGGAACGGGTCGTGCCTGCCCTTGTCACCACGGATCCTCCTCGACAACGTTAATTCCTCATGAAGAGTCTACCTCAGCACCAGAAAGAACGGGTCATCTTTCAGTGACTCAGGTAACTGTGGATATGTATTTCATACTTCATATACAAGTGACTCCACAGGTTGGATTATTGATTCAGGAGCCACAGATCATATGACGTTTGATCCAAGCGATTTTCTAAGTACAACCACACCACAACGAACAAGTATTGCCAACGCAAATGGTGTTACCTCTCCTGTAATTTTGGTGCTGGAACTATTGGCCTCTCTCCATCCCTTTCTCTTCAAAACACTTTACTTGTTCCATCATTGTCTAATAAATTGATGTCTGTTGGCCAAGCTACTGAGCAACTAAATTGTTGTGTACTCATGTATCCCAACTTCTGTTTATTTCAGGATATTCTCACCAAGGAGATCATTGGTCGTGGTACTAAGAGAGGGGGGTTGTACTATGTGGATGATTTCAGTATGGGAAAGGCACATAGTGTGAAGCACTCATCAACTTGGAAGGATCGACAACTTTGGCTATGGCACCGACGTTTGGGCATCCGTCTTTTGGATATATGAGACATCTATTTCCAGATTTGTTTTCAAGTTCATGTACTACTGATTTCCAATGTGATACTTGTATCTTAGCCAAGAGTCACAGAGCCTCTTATCCGTTAAGTACAAATAAAAGTGTTACTCCATTTGCTTTGATACATTCTGATGTTTGGGGTCCTTCACCTATCTCTACAACTTTGGGCTTCCGATGGTTTATCACTTTTGTAGATGATTGTACCCGCATGACTTGGCTCTTCATGATGAAAAATAAAACTGATGTGTTCCCTATATTTCAGTCATTTCACAAGCAAATTGAAACTCAATTCTCTACCAAGATTCAAGTCCTTCGTTCTGACAATGGAGGTGAATATATCAACCATGATTTTCAAACCTACTTCCAAATGCATGGCATCATCCATGAGACCACTTGTCCTCAAACTCCTCAACAGAATGGTGTTGCGGAAAAGAAAAAATCGACACCTCCTTGAAACAGCACGAGCTCTTTGATCGGAGCTCATGTTCCTCGCCACCATTGGGATGATGCTATAGTCACTGCAGTCTACCTCATCAACAGAATGCCTTCCAAAGTTTTAGACTTCCGGACTCCATTACAAGCACTTGCCCAACATGGGCCCTTGCCCTCTGTTCAGATGCTTCCGCCCCGTGTCTTTGGTTGTGTGGCATTCGTACACCTCCATAAGAATCAACGTGGCAAGCTCGATCCATGTGCTATCAGATGTTTTTTTGTAGAGAATATTGGAGCTTCTCATATTTTCAGATTTCAACTTATTTGCATTGTATTACATATCAAAGCATATATACATGTAAAGAAAGGAAAGGTGGTAGACATGCCTAACTAGACATGCCAAACTAAACATGCCTAACTAAACATGCCAAACTAAACATGCCTAACTAAACATGCCTAACTATGACTTGCCTAACTTAAAAGTAAATGTAAACATGCCTAACTTAGACTTGCCTAACTTAACTCATATTGTCAACACCAGGAAAAGGACTTCTGTTATATGGATGCGGTTTTTCGGATTTTGAAATATTTGAAGTCAGCACCAGGAAAAGGACTTCTGTTCACCAAAAATGGTCATCTGAATATCAGTGGCTATACGGATGCAGATTGGGCAGGAAATGTTACTGATAGACGATCAACTTCAGGATACTTCACATTTGTGGGAGGTAACTTGGTTACTTGGAGAAGCAAGAAACAGAATGTCGTTGCTTTGTCTAGTGCAGAAGCCGAATTCAGAGGAATGACCAAAGGAATTTGCGAACTCCTTTGGTTGAGGAAATTGCTTACAGAAATTGGATATGCACCTACATTAGGAATGCATCTACATTGTGATAACAAGGCTGCAATATCCATTGCACACAATCCAGTTCAACATGATCGCACTAAACATGTTGAAGTGGATCGACACTTCATTAGACAGAAACTTGACAACAAAGAAATTCAGCTTCCGTTTGTCAAGTCCGAAGACCAGCTGGCCGATATTTTGACAAAAGCGGTTTCTAGCAGAGTATTCCACAACTCACTGATCAAGTTGGGCATTGGTGATATCTATGCACCAACTTGAGGGGGAGTGTTGACAATATGAGTTAAGTTAGGCAAGTCTAAGTTAGGCATGTTTACATTTACTTTTAAGTTAGGCAAGTCATAGTTAGGCATGTTTAGTTAGGCATGTTTAGTTTGGCATGTTTAGTTAGGCATGTTTAGTTTGGCATGTCTAGTTAGGCATGTCTACCACCTTTCCTTTCTTTACATGTATATATGCTTTGATATGTAATACAATGCAAATAAGTTGAAATCTGAAAATATGAGAAGCTCCAATATTCTCTACACTCTCCATTACTCTCTATTCTCTCTACTCAATCTTCAACATATACTCCTATTTTGACAGGTACCTCTCTCTCTCTCTCTCTCTCTCTCTCTCTCTCTCTCTCTCTCTCTCTCTCTCTCTGTCTCTCTCAGTGTGTGCGAGTGAATGAGCTTATCTTTCGTGCTAGCTTGTGAAATTGTGTGGTTAGGTTTTTGTGTCTCACTATCTGCGTCGATTTGTTAGGATTTCAATTTCTTGTAAATAGGTGAGATTCATCTATCTCTATAAATTCGAAGGTATCTGACCAGAGATTTAAAGGATAAATGCAGAACACTAAGCTGAAAAAATCAGTGGAGCACATCCGTGCATTAGAGGAAAAATTGCAGAATGCTTTCAATGAAAATGCTAAGCTTAAGGTGAAGCAGAAGGAAGATGAAAAGCTGTGGAAGGGATTGGAGTCTAAGTTTTCTTCAACCAAAACTCTCTGTGATCAACTCACAGAAACTTTACAGCTCTTAGCTGGCCAGGTTCAGGATGGTAAGTCTTATTTTGAGTTCTCTGACCTGTCACATTTTTCTTATGTTCACAGTGTTATTTATCATTAGCTTGCTTTAACAGCCGAGAAAGACAAAGAGTCCTTTGAAGGAAAAATCTCTGCGAGTGCAATAGCTCTTGATGGTTTAAATCAACAGATGAATGGTCTGTCTCTAAAATTAGAGTCTGCAGAGGACATTATAAGGAACCGTAAGTTGTTTCCCTTTCATTTCCTTTTCCTGAGAGAATGTTTAAATTTTAGAATGTAGGGATGATGCAATGTTTAACTGGATAAAGGTGCATTTTCCTTTCTGTGATGTTTCTGAATCCTGACTGTAGGTGAAAAGGAGCTGGAGGAACTCAAATCTGATAAAGAAGAAAGGGAAAAATCTTACAGAGATGAACAGAGCAGAACTGCAAATCTCATAGAGGAAAAAGGTAAACATCTTATGAATTAAGACTTTAGGTGGCATCATCACTTAGTTGCAACTAGATATTGCATAATGAGCTGAAATTTCTGGAACTACTGTATTTTTGGCCATTATAAGCCAATCTTGCAACTAAATAATTTTAAATTACAGTTCATGGAGCTTTACAATTCAGTGCTTTTGAAGATGGTTGAAGCTATGCATGCATGTGTCATATGGCTCATGCATTAGTTTTTCCTTTCAATGTAGGCAACCTTCCACATAAATTGCTTTGTATATGGTTTCTTGCATTTAAGTGATTTTCAAATATATTGTGTGTACAGTTGTACATCATGTTGTGAATTAATGACTAACTCACTGCCCTTAAAGATCTTGTTGTTGATGGACTTTGGACAAAGAACTCAATGATGGATGAAACTTACACACACACACACATAAATTAACCAAGCACAAATGACACAAGTGTTTATAGAGGTTCAGCAATTTGCCTACATCCTCTTTGGTGATCACCTTGAGAAATTTCACTAATGAAGATAGTTTACAACTTTGGTTTACAAAAGGAAACCCCCTTAGAACACTACCCTCACAATCTGTTTCTCTCTCACCCTTGCTCAACACCTTGATAAACTTAGAGAACTCTCTTGCTCTACCCTTGGCTATCTTGACAAAACCAGAAAACTCAAAAAAACTCTCTTTCTCCAGCTTCTGCCACTTCTTAGTATTCAACTTGTTTTCTTCTTCTCTTGTGTTATCTTACATCACCCCATTACCTACACAAGCCAATGGACAATAGATAAGATATCAGCTTGTCCTCCACGTTCCTTCCTTTAGTCACCACTTAGACTAAATGTCAGATCAAGTAGGTAAATAGAATCCCACTCAGCCACCTCCATTAAACCAGAAAATGAAGAGAAGATTATTCAAAATAAGATAACCAATTAGCCATAAGTGCTTTCCCAACTATCCAGCAGTTAGTCAACCCTTTTTCAACTCAGAAGTGACCAATTAGGCCCCTGCAATCTTGTGGAAAGCGATAGCCATCGAAAATATAGTTGAAAACACGTAAGAAAACGTCCTGCGACCGGTCGCTTTTGAAGAATGCTCCAATTTGATTCTCTGACAAAACGACCGGTCACAAATGGCGTGCGACCGGTCGCTTGCTCTATCGACGACCGGTCGCAAAGAGATAGCGACCGGTCGCTCGTCGACTTCCCTACAGACTTCGTTTCTGTGTAAAAACGACCGGTCGCAAATGTCCAGCGACCGGTCGCTTTTAGGCAGATTCAAAATCTTCCTTTTCAGTGCCAAAACAACCTTGTATCTTTAGGTGAGCCATTTTTCCAACACATCAACCTTGTAACTCTCAGCATTTTGACTCGTAAGGGTGAAAAGTGAAAAAAAAAAAAATCTAAATTCAAGTTAGGCAGTTCTATCAGGATTCCTCTTACCTCTGAAGCCTCTTAAGGAATACATGCCTAATATATTTCTACCCTCTCTAGATGTTCAGCTTTCTCTAAACTTTGTTGCCATACAAAGATAAAATTCTTTTCCACTTGGAATCAAGATTTTCTCTTAGAACACATTTTAGATCTGCAGTATGTTTTTGATAGTCAATAAAGTATTGTCTAATTAATGTATGGACTTTTCTTTAAAAACAAGAAACAAAACAAAAACATAGATTGTTTGAAGGCATGCATTATTAGGTTTACCTCCATGTTCCAGTCATTGAGAAAATAATTGCACCTTGAGCATGTTGAATGAAATTCGGAAATTATTATTTCAAGTTGTCATGGGATTGATTTATAATGTTTGTAATTTATGTCATTCCTTGCAGATGCTATGATAAAGAACTTTGAGGCAACTCTAGCAACTAATAGGTTGGCTACAGAAAGTTTGAACTCTAAGTTGGGTGAGGTGCACCTTGAGTTAAAATTGAAAGAGGATGAAATCAAACGTTTGATAACTGTCCAGGAAAACTTGGAAAAGTAAAAGTTCGATGTTCAATTGAGCAACGATGACCTTGTTAAGAGATTAGATATGTCTATCCTTGAGATAAAAAACCTTGAAGGGTTTGTTCTGTTAGTAAAGTCAAAGACAAAACATAGACATCCCTAAATGGCTTGTCTACCACCTTGTTACTTTTCCTTGTTTTCATATTCCTTGTTTTAGGGATGGAAACTCTCCATGTTTCCCTCCATGTCTTGTGCATTGTTTGTAACTAATAATCACCTTGTATACTTGTATATCTAACCCTTCACTAAGTAAAAAACTCAATTGGCAGATTTGAATTCTCTGCAAAACCTATCTTGTTCTTCTTATTATACATTCTCAACTCTCTCAATTACACTATATTTGGCATGGTATCAGAGCAATCGATTTTGGTTGCCTCTGCATAACCTTGTTCTTGCCTAAATCTCTACCTATCCTTGCCCATAATTTGCTGTTATATTATTCCTACCTCATACTTTGCCTTGCCTCAAAATTGGTCTTGATCACAAGCCCTTTTTGTGCTCTTGTTTGCTGAAGTTTTAAGCTATTTCTTCCTCTACATCCTTTTATATACTTACCTCATGGGTGACACCAACGACTCCATCAACGACTCTCACGGACGACTCCTCTAAAATCGACTCCACCAAGATCGACTCCACAACACCACCACCACCCCGGTCCTCTCATGACTACTCTCCAATTACTCCTGATAAGTTGGATGGGTCCAACTATCCTGCATGGTCTCGTAGTGTTCGCTTGGCCATCACTGCTCGTCGTATGGCTGGTTTCATTAATGGTAAAAAGATTGCCCCTGCCATTGATGATCCTAGCTATGAAGCTTGGGATGAAGACAACTGTTTGGTGCAGTCATGGCTCCTCAACTCCATGACCAAAAATGTACGTGCCTTATTTGATCACTGCTCAACGGCTTATGCGGTGTGGGACGCAGCTCGGAAGACATATACTGTCACACAGAATAGCTCCAAGTTGTACCAACTCCGTCGTCAGTCAGTCACCACCTCTCAAAGTGGTGAACCTGTGAATGTATTCTACGAAAAATTACACAGAATATGGCAGGAAATTGACAGCCTCCGTCCCTGCAAACATACCAATCCCGATGATGTGGCTCTTCACCAACAAGCACTTGAGGTGGAACGTGTGTACGATTTTTTGGGAGGACTCGAATCCCAACTTTGATTCCGTTCGTAGTCGGATTCTTGCCATGAATCCGCTTCCAGCAGTCATTGAAGCTTATGCACTAGTGGTAGAAGAAGATAATCGCCAATATTCCATGCTTGGCGGTGGGAGTGCAATGGCGGTCAAGCCATATCGGCCACCACACCGTACGTCCTCCGACTTCCCCCCCGGGTCCCAAAACTGACAATGCAAAGGGAACTGAGAAGTGCACTCATTGTGGTGGTGATCATCTTGTTGAGAAGTGCTTCAAGCTTCATGGTTATCCTGAGTGGTGGGATGCTTTCAAATCCCGCAACAAAACACCCAAGGCAGCATGTGTTATAACTACCGATGCCTCTCCATCTTCCACCCTACTCTCCGACTCCGAATCAGGTACACAACCCACTACATGGATAATTGACACAGGTGCCACTGATCATATGACTTTTGACTCTACTATGTTTTCCACAATATCTTCTAAGTCTCGTCATCCTTACATCACTAGTGCCAATGGAGTCCCCTCTAATGTTGCTGGTGAAGGAACTATATCACTTTCCCCTTCCTTATCTTTATCTCATACACTACTTGTTCCCTCCATCAATTGCAATTTGCTGTCTGTTGGAAAATTACTTGACTCACATAACTGTTATGCCACATTCTATCCTTCCCATTGTCTTTTTCAGGACCTCACGACTCACGCGACGATTGGGCATGGTAAACGAAGAGGGGGGTTGTATTCCTTGACGGTCTCTTCACCACCAAGGGCAGCTCATACTCAAGGTTCCAGCTCACAAGCTCGCAATCAACATCAGATTTGGCTTTGGCATCGTCGTCTAGGACATCCATCCTTTGGCTATCTTCAACGTTTGTTTCCGTCTTTGTTTCGTGGCCTAGATCATTCTCAGTTTCAGTGTGAAACCTGTGTATTGGCCAAAAGCCATCGAACTGTTTTCCCTTAAGTGATAATAAAACGGAATTCCCTTTTGATTTGGTTCACTCTGATGTTTGGGGTCCCTGCTAAAGTTTCTTCCAATGGCAAAAGATGGTTTATTACATTTATTGATGATTGTACTCGCATGACTTGGGTATATTTACTAGCTCATAAAAGTGACGTTTCCGCTGCAATCCGTGAATTTCATGCTATGATTACCACACAGTTCCAAGCTTCCATCAAAGTATTCCGGTCTGATAATGGTGGGGAATATGTGAACAATGTCTTGGCACATTTCTTTCGAGACCAAGGCATCATTCATCAAACCTCCACATCTTTCACTCCGCAACAAAATGGTGTCGCAGAGCGAAAGAATCGAACAATTACTTGAGGTTACTCGTGCTTACATGCTGGATAAATCGGTCCCTCACTACTTATGGGGACATGCCCTTCTTTCTCCAGTATATGTAATTAATCGAGTGCCGAGTAGTGTTTTGAAGTTTGAAACTCCACTGAACACCTTGGCTCGTCATGTCTCTCTTCCTCCAGTCCTCAAGCTGCCTCCTCGCATATTTGGTTGTGTTGTATATGCTCATGTTCCATCTCATCAAAGAAGTAAGCTGGACCCTTGTGCCATTCGATGTGTGTTCGTTGGGTATGGATCAACTCAAAAGGGATACAAGTGTTACCATCCTCCTACTCGTAAGCTCTTTGTTACTATGGATGCCACATTTCATGAAGATTTATCCTACTTTAAAGCTGCTATGCCCCCTTCTCTTCAGGGGAGAGAAGGAATGAAGAGAAGGAAGAAAAGGAAGAAAATATCCAAGTCTGTGACAAAACGACCGGTCGCAACCCAGAAGCGACCGGTCGCTTCCTGAAACGACCGGTCGCACTGACCACAGGACCGGTCGCATTGCTCCAGCGATGATGAAGATCGACTCTGTGACAAAACGACCGGTCGCAACCCAGAAGCGACCGGTCTCTTCCTGAAACGACCGGTCGCACAGACCGCGACCGGTTGCCTTGCTCCAGCGATGATGAAGATCGACTCTGTGACAAAACGACCGGTCGTAATCCAGAAGCGACCGGTCGTCGTGACAAAACGACCGGTCGCACAGAATCCACGACCGGTCGCCAAGCACCAGTGAACTTCAAAATTTGGACAGCGATGAAGGTATTGGAAAATTGTCGTTCTTATTTGGTGAAAATCCCGAGGAGACAATTCAAATGGTTGCTGCGATCAACAACAAAATACAACCCCTTCTTCTCAACCATCGGACCAGTCGTCTCGTGATGAGGAAACACTTGAGGTAATTCCCGAAGCACCTAATGCTATACCATACACTCTCCCACCTAGGACCACTAGAGGAAAACCCAAGCCTCAATATTGTCCTGACCTTACTGCCAAATCTAAATATCCCATTAATAACCATGTTTCAACTCATAGATTGTCAAAGTCATATGCATCATTTGTCAATCAATTATCTACTGTATGTGTTCCAAATAAGTGGCAGGATGCTATAACAGATTCCAGATGGGCTGAAGCAATGGCGATTGAAATGGAAGCTCTGGAAAAGAATTCTACATGGGAAATGGTCCAGTTGCCACAAGGGAAGAAACCAGTTGGATGTCGGTGGATATACACCATTAAATACAAAGCTGATGGATCCATAGATCGATACAAAGCTCGATTAGTGGCCAAAGGGTATACACAAACATATGGAATTGACTACCAAGAGACATTTGCACCTGTTGCCAAGATCAATACCGTACGTGTTCTCATGTCATTGGCTGCAAACCTTGATTGGCCACTATTGCAGTATGATGTAAAGAATGCATTTCTTCACGGGGAATTGCAAGAAGAAGTGTATATGGAACCACCACCAGGGATCTCCATGGCACTTGGTCCCAACACCGTGTGCAAGCTGAGAAAATCATTATACGGGCTAAAGCAGTCACCACGAGCCTGGTTTGGAAAATTCACAGATTCTATGAAGCGCTTTGGGTACACTCAGAGCCACTCGGATCACACTTTATTCTTAAAGCGTCGTGGTGACAAACTTACGGCCCTTATCATCTATGTTGATGATATGGTGGTTACTGGTAATGACAATGAAGAAATGAAGAATCTGGAGAAGCTCCTTGCTAGTAAATTTGAGATGAAGGAATTAGGTGAGTTACAATATTTTCTTGGCATAGAAGTTGCTAGATCAACACATGGCATATTTCTATCCCAACGAAAATATGTGTTAGACTTGTTAACAGAAACTGGAATGCTTGATTGTAAGCCAGCTGACACACCTATTGAGCAGAACCACAAGTTAGGGATGTATCCAGACCAAGCACCCACTGACAAAGAAAGGTATCAAAGATTGGTTGGGCGACTGATTTATCTATCACACACACGCCCCGACATAGCTTATGCTGTGAGTATGGTGAGTCAGTTATGCATCAACCAAGTGAGGCACACATGAATGCAGTAACTCGGATCATGAGGTACTTGAAGGCTGCCCCTGCCAAAGGGTTGATATTCTCCAAACATACACATATGAACCCAGAAGGATACACAGATGCGGATTGGGCAGGATCCATCACAGATAGACGTTCTACTTCTGGATACTTTACATTTGTGGGGGGCAACTTAGTCACTTGGAGAAGTAAGAAGCAAAAAGTTGTGGCTAGATCAAGTGCTGAAGCAGAATTTAGGGGAATGGCTCAAGGAGTTTGTGAATTGCTCTGGTTACGGAAATTACTGAAGGATCTGGGAATTAAACCATTGAAAGCTACAAACTTGTACTGCGACAATAAATCAGCTATCGAGATAGCACATAACCCAGGACAACACGACCGTACCAAACATGTGGAAGTCGACCGACACTTCATCAAAGAGAAACTAGAAAGAGGTATAATCAAGTTTCCATTTGTAAACTCGGAAAACCAACTTGCTGACATCTTGACGAAGGCCGTATCAAGTAAAGTTTTCCATGACTCACTGGACAAGTTGGGCATGCGTGATATCTTTGCACCAACTTGAGGGGGAGTGTTAGTAAAGTCAAAGACAAAACATAGACATCCCTAAATGGCTTGTCTACCACCTTGTTACTTTTCCTTGTTTTCATATTCCTTGTTTTAGGGATGGAAACTCTCCATGTTTCCCTCCATGTCTTGTGCATTGTTTGTAACTAATAATCACCTTGTATACTTGTATATCTAACCCTTCACTAAGTAAAAAACTCAATTGGCAGATTTGAATTCTCTGCAAAACCTATCTTGTTCTTCTTATTATACATTCTCAACTCTCTCAATTACACTATATTTGGCATGTTCATGTGTTGGCTGCACACTTGGTCGAATTGGATAAACAAAGTTTGGATTTTTTAGACAAGTTTGATAAGCTAAACTCTCTCTATGACGCGTGCTTCAATTTGGTCCAGCAGGAGAGAGACCTTTCTACCAAGCTTTCTCAGAGACAGTACGATCAACTGCATGATAGATTTCTGACCTTAACATCAGAAAAAGATGCTATAGAATTGGTAAATCAGGAGTTGAACAATAAGGTCCTCGAACTCCAGAAAGTTCAGGAGTCTGTTGTGGCACAGCTTTCGGAGGAATGCCGTATAGCCAGAGAGAGGATACAGAACTTGGAGTCTGAAGCAGAAGGTCTGGTCTCAAAGAAGATTGAAACAGAGAAGTTGGTCTCCCAATTAGAACTGCAAATTGATTCTCTGTCAGAAAGTTCAAGATCATCTGAGAACAGAATGGTTAGTAAGTTCCAACATGTTGACTTTTTGTGTTTGAGCAGCATTTTTTCCATATTAAGCTTTGTTTTATACCATCTTGCAGCAAGATCTGTTGATGAAAATTTCGGCATTAGAAACTGAGAGTAAAGATAATACAGAGAAATTACAAGCAGAGTTACAGAAAAAAGCGGAAGAAATAGATAGTTTACTAAAGGAGGGTGAAATACATGAAGAGCAAGTAGATCTGATGGATAAACAAGTCAGTCAGCTTCAAAATATGCTAGAGGAGAAGGAGAACCTTATTCTGCAACATAAGGCACGAGAGAAGAATCTGGAAGAACAGAACACAGGGGTATGAATTCAGTGCGAATGTGTTGAGTGCATAAATCTGTATTTTTGCATGTATTTACGATTCTGTATTTTTTTGCAGAATCAGGCATTGCTGGCTGCTGCTGAAAGTAAACTTGTGGAAGATAAGAAGCAATATGATCTCATGCTAGAGGGTAAACAACTGGAATTATCAAGGCATTTGAAAAATATCTCTCAGAGGAATGATCAGGTGTTATCTCTTGTGATATTCTTATATGGACACCATACAGGTTCTTTAAGTACTTTTGGACTGACAGTAAGAGGGTTTAATTAGGCAATTAATGACATCCGGAAGAAGTATGAGGTGGAGAAGCTGGAGATAGTTAACATGGAAAAGGAAAAGGTTTGCTCGTTTTATCTCTTGCAATATGCTTAGGAATGAATCATGTTCTTCAATTGTTATTCATTCGAAAACTTCAGGCCGAAAAAATTGTTGGAGAAAGGGAGAGACAATGTGAGAAAAAACTTGAAGAATGCAAAGAAGAATCTAGGCAGTACTTGATGCGTGTTCAGGAGGAACATGCTACTCTGGTATGTGTTGGTGTGTGCTAATTGCCGATCACTTTTTCTCTATGATGCATTTGTTTGCTATCTTACCACCAAATCCTATTCTTGTTTTTGCTGCACATTTTCTGGCATTGCCAAACATTTACTTTCAGTTAGGGAGTAATTCTTTTTCATATGTTAAATACCTCTGAACTCGTATTGGATTATGCAGAATTTTCATTCTTAGCAATCACTCTTAGTTTTTTGGAATCTTAAGTTGTAATTTGAAAAAAAAAAAAAAAAAAGAGCTAGTTTGTTACTCAGTCTTTTTGGACTGATAATTAAATTAACTTATTAACTGAGCTTATCTGCAGTTTATTAATAAAGGTGAACATTTGTAAGAAATTACTTCAAATTTTCCCTTAGCATCGTATTAGGTTGCTCAGTTTAATATGGGAAGTTGCTCATTTATGAGGCATTTATATTGCATGCTTCTGTGTTTTCTACTTCAAACACTGACTTGGAATATTTGGTTATGAACATTATTGAGTTTCATATTTGATGTCGTTTAGGTCAGTCGTATTCAGCAAGAGCATGACAAAAAGGAACTCAGTCTAAAAGCTGAACACAGTGAAGAGCTCAAGCATATCCAACTTCAAGCTGAAAACGAATTGAGAGAGGTTCAAATAGCTTTAAATTAAGTTGGAACTGCTAATTTAAGTTGAGTGTAATATGATTTACTAATCATTTTATTATTTTCATAGAAAATTACATCGCTGAGGAACGAACATGAAGCCCAGCTTAGAGGTTTGAGGCTCGAGCACGAAGATGAGTGTAAGAAGCTGCAGGATGAGTTGGATCTTCAAAAGTCCAAAGTACATATCTAGCAGAAGTGCTTTATATAATAAGATTTGTCCGTACCTTTTATTTATAATGCTTATTTTACAGGAGGAGAGACAGAGGGCATTACTGCAATTGCAGTGGAGAGTTATGGGTGATAAACCACAGGAGGACCAAGAAGTGAATTCAAAGAAGGTGGGATTTAAAATCAATAGATCTCTCTCTCTCTCTCTGTGTATCTTGGAGAGGGGTGGGGGGTCGATTGGGAGTTTTACATATAAAATAATTTCAAAATTTAAACAGTCTGAAACAGTGGGGACTGTTGTCAATATAGTATTCACAGCAGGTGGGAACTGAGAAAGCATATTGTTAAGAATTTTCTTTTAGGGGTTGAAGTGTAAATTTTCATATCAGGAGTAATTATCTTAAATGAATTACGATGCAACTAATCTGAAATTCTATTACTCTGATGCCTTCATTCTGTCTCAGGATTACTCCATTTCGTCAAGGCAGATGAGAAACTCTGTTGGTAGAAAAAGAGGTCAGCACTCTCAGCTGGTACCAGAGAATGATGAAAAGGTGGCACATTAATGAAAAATCATTTATACTTTCCTTCCCTTCATTTTTCCACGTGACAATATGACAATGATTATGATACATGATTCTATTTCATTGATAGGATTCACCTTTACTGGTAGCAACACAAACTCCAGTGTCAAAGTTGTTGAAGAAAGTAGAGAACGCAAACACAGGAAGTATAATGAGTATTCCAAAGCATCACAAAAAGGTGAATAACTTCTGTACTTATGTTTTTCTGCTAGTGTATTCTTAAATGATGCAACATTTGCTTTTCTATAAGTTATAAATGCATTTCAGTAGTAAGAAATATATAAATCCTCTTGGCTGGGGCACTAGTGGTCGTTTAAGAATTTAATGTTGCTTACTCATATGATCAATCGATACATGCCTTATCCCCTCAACCTCTTTAGACTAACTTCATCAGCTTGCAGGTAACTCATCGGGAATATGAAGTTGAAACTTCCAATGGAAGAACAGTCACGAAAAGAAGGAGAACAAGAAGCACAGTGATGTTTGAAGTATGTACCTGGTCACTTCCGTGAAGCTATATACTAAATCTTTGTTTTGTACATGAAATAAATAGACTTCCAGAATTGCTCTTTTCAGCATACATTACCCAATACTGAATTTTATTTATATGTAACATCAGGATCCAAGAAAACATAAAAAGACGAGTACTCCAAAAGCCACTACTCCCAGGAGTGTTGTTAAGGTAACAGAATCAACCAAATACCTATTTACTTCAGTTTTTGTAATCTCTTGTAATGCTTCTACTTTTTCGTGCCCCAATATTGCTCGGGACCTTTCTTTGGAACATGTAATGTAATTAGGAGTATTATTAATGTATTTATCCATTGGAAAAGCTGGATATGCATGTATAATTCGTGAACCATGATAGCATAGGTAGCATGGCTTAAATTATATTACTGCAGTGTTCCTTTTGATTTCCACATGCAGAGTTTGCAATGTGTCATATTTGTTATGTATAATGTAGGGATCTAAGGGAGGAGGTCAACCAAATCCTTCAAACATAGGGGACTTGTTTTCAGAAGGGTCTCTGAATCCATATGCAGACGATCCCTATGCATTTGATTAAGGTATTTTCAACTGATTATTGTTGACATGATTTTGTTTCATTTATTACAGAAAAATATGATGCCTTCTTTTCATTTTAATGCAATTTTTTGAACTCCCACCCTTCCAGATCGTCGATATGATTTTGAGTAGGGTCTGCTTAGACTAAATGTGAGTATTTAGCAACTGACCAGCTTTTCTTGTTTTGGTTCAGGTCAGAAAAGAGATCTCTGTAATTTCCCTGAACTGCTTCACTCAAAGCCAGCTGGGCACATGATATGGACGTACAGGGTTTCTGCTGGTTACATGCTTTCTCTTGTATATATGTGCATATAACTTTGGCATTTTACTGATTTGCAAGTTCCAATTTGATCACTTCCTCACTCTTCTCTTTTGTCTATATGGGCTTTGTATATGAAACTTGTTGGTTGAAAGGTTTTAAGGATTTTGAACATCCATTTTTAAAGCTTTGTTTATAATGTTTTTTTTTTCAATTGAGTTAAGAGGAAAGTTGGAGAAGAGAAAGAGTCGATGTGAGGGATAAGAGAAGGAAAATATACATACACTGATTTTTCCTTCTCTAACTTAAAAGAAGTAAAAACAAAAGCATAATCGTTCCCGAACAATCCTAAAATAATTTTAAGCTTTTAACTACGTAATTGATTAGCATTAGCCAAGGAAATGCTTGTACAGTTGAGGAATTTTGACATAAGATTTCATGTGGACATCATAACATAAGCATACATATATGGTTGTGGTTTGGGTTTTGTGTAATTGGAACACCAATATCATTTTTCTATCGGAAGTTCTTGCCTTCGAATGTCTGGCCAAACTGCCAATTCTTGGGGGCTATATGCCATGAGGTGGAGTATCTTTTATCACTTTCTAGGACTCGGAAGGTGAGTGACTCACCAACCAACTTGGCATCAGTAACCCACCTCTGACCCCACATCCGCTTCATCATTGTCCATTTCAACTTGTCGTGGCCCTTCACTTGCACGCTGACCACATCCCCAGCTCCTGCCACATTCCACACCAACACTTCGTTGAAGTAAGGGTTCCCGGTTATAGTGAATCGAATACCTCCTTTCTTTTGGCATGAAACCCTGTAAAACATTATTAACATTTCATTCAATGTTGAACATGAAGATAATAATTAAAATGGTTGATCAATAATACTCTCTTGGTACTTACTATGACATGTTATGTTGTTACATTGTTATGAATAAACTTACCTGCGGTATTCGATTGGGACGATGCCAGCCTTGTACTCGGCAATATTGAGGAATACAGGCTTGGCTATGTCGAAATGCTTGCGTGGTGGATTGCACCATCCTCCATTGTCGCTTGCCTGATTCCAATTTGGGGGGCAATTGTTAGTCGCCGTAACATGCAGAATCGGATTTCCGGGCTTGCACCATTGAGGTTGGTCTACGCATTTGATATCGTAGCATGCACCACATGACTGTCCATTGTTGAACAGTGCATTGCTCAATGCTACTGTCTCCAGGCCATATCCTTCTTGAACAACATCATGGTAACCACAAGCTCCACCTGACAAGCTCAAAAGAATTAGTTGCAAATATATATATATATATATATATATATATATATATATATATATATATAATGTACCTAAAATATAGTGCTCTTGTGTTCAAAACGACGTTGTTTAGAATTTCATACCAAATGTTCCGGAGCCTCCTTCATAGAACGTGGCATGCGCTTGCTTCCAAGGGCCAGCAGTGAACCCTGGCCTATGGTGGGCAATGGCATGGTCGGGAAATACAGCTAGAAGAAAGAGCAGCAATGAACCCAATAGGGCTTTCAAATTAGTCAATCTCATGGTGGCCTTTGGCTGCAGTTGTCTCCCTGAAATTAATTATAAACTTATTGATTTCTCTCTTCTTTTTTGTTATGAGGATTCTCATGCATCGTGGGTATATATAGTACAAAATTATAGTTATCATCGTTGTCATTGTAATTTTAGCAACTCTCTATTTCTCAGGGAATGACCTTAACAACTCAAGCAACTGAATCACACTGCCAATTATGAGCCGTCATTTTCCAACAAATGTTACAACAGCATCAGATCGGTTATTTCCAGCATCAGATGGATCTTAAACTCGTTAACATGCGTGGCATTTATATTCAACAAAATAAACATTCGCAGTCCAAAAATAGAGTAAAAACATAACATCCAGTTATAAAATTATTTTTTTTTAAAAATCAAAATATACCATGTTCCGATAAATGGCTGAAAATTCGAAGATTATAACATGATATATATCATATCTATATGGTTTAAGCGTTTGTCTTTGCCCTATTAATCATGTAGTTTTCATCCAACGGTAATCGTCTGATCAAACTTTATTTACAGAGTGTTTTCAGGCTATAGAACTCCCTTTTCCTCTCCTATCTCCACATTAGTTACAAAAGGGTTTCCAAAAACTTTGATAGAGTCTTCAAATTTAGGGAAGATGATTTTAAAAGTACATCACTTACAAAACTACGAGTCAGAGTTAAAAGAATTTGTACCAAGCAAAACAGAGAAATTAGTTAACTGCTACTATATGACACAAACTCAAAAATAGCATAGCCTATAGTAAGCACAAATAATAAACATCCCAATAAGTTAGTGCTAAGGGTCAATTGTAGCAATGCGCCATGAATTATCATGTGTCTCGCCTTTTTAGTTTTCACTCACTTTACCACATAAAATTTAACGTGGGTGTCAAGTTTCCAAAATCCATTGATGCAGTTTTGTCTAGCGTGGCACCCATTTGGCAAAATATGAAAGAGTTATGCACGTCAGTATTGGAACTTTGTTTTTTGGTCTTAAACTTTGTAATGCACAGATTTATTATTGTATTGAATAATTGGGAAAGCTAGATTTGTAAGTATGATTCACGAAGCATACATGTAGCCTTCGGTCCTTTGGTTTGCATATGCAGAGTTTGCTACGTTATATTATTTATGTAGGGATCTCAGGTTGTGTCGACAACCCACTTCAAAGGTTTCAAACATATATTGTGAAGACCCATTTAAAAATATATATATATATTTAGAATTAAATATTTTACTATTCATTCAGTTTATAATATCTCTTCTTATTATTAATTAGCTCATAATTATTCTTATTTTATTGAGTTTAATCTAGAAACAAGAAATGATGTAGAGTTTAGACTACGTGGCATCATTGCATATCTTGTTGAAAGGATGAGTATGGGTTTATTATGACATGGGTATAATGAGCATCATGAATATAATGAGCATGAAGAGTTAGAGTTATTTTGGGGTCAATTACATGCAATCAAAGGAGCATACAAAAATTTCTCCAATCAAAGAAGCATGAGTTGTTGACATTCAAGAAACAATTAGCTAAAGCTTGGAGTTAAGCTTATTAGCTGCTGCACACCTCACCAATTAAATGTCTTGCTGCCTCATTGTAGTATAAATAGGACCCTTTGTTGCTTCTTTTGAAACACACATTAAATAAGTCTTGTGTTAGTGTAGTGCTCTTACCACTTGTTAGAAGAGAGAAAGGCAATATATAGGAAAGATGGCATCGGAGGAGATATAGAGGGCTTGCCTTGTGTTTTATTAACTTCTTGTTATGCTTTTGAATCGAGGTATAGGGGTTCTTGGGGCGTCTTTACAGAAATTAGTTTAATTAAATTTTGTGAATATTATATTATTATTTAAGATTGTTAAATGATGATATTATTGATATTATTTTATTAATGTTGACATGTTATAGGTGATGGTTCGAACTCTTGGATTAAGAAAGTAATTATGAGAAAGAAGGTAATAGAAAGGATCTTTTGTGTTGTTGAGTTAGAACATTGTTGGGACTAAGTTCAGGCGAGAATCGTAAGCACATCATAAGAGGATATCGGTGGTATATAATTGTTGATTGGGAGATTTGGGCTTGGAGATCAATAGTTTAGACAAGATGATTAACAAAAGGGGAATTGTGGGATGATTTAACTCATACAAATAGGCATTCGGGACCAACTTATATAAGCATGGAATGAAACGTGCGAGGTTTGCTTATTCAGTTATATGAATTCACTGGAATAGACGAAGAGCGTACATTGCGCACTCACGCATCACTAAAATTGATTTGGCATATGATTGTAACTTAATTTATTTATATCAATTTCTTATAGTAACATTTGTGTCTCTATTGAGCTGTGGTTTCGCTAGTCCCTTTATAGACCTTATAGGCTTAAAACCGAAAAGACGGATGGTAGGCGAGTTGAGGTTAAATTAGATAAGGGTGGTAGAACTTTAAAAGTTTTGCAACTTTAAATTAGATGAGGATTGCGGGCGAGCTGAAGATAAATTTATCTATTTTTGGTACACTTGTAAGATTTTGGACCTATTTTTATAAGAGAAGTTTAAGTTAACCCATATTTTAGCCCCTTTTTGTTTTATCTTTTATTTTTCAGGCACTCGGCACGACGTTCCTACCATACTCAAGTCCGGAGCGTGACATATATATACGTAAGGGTCTCTAAATCCACATACAGAAGACTAAATGCATTTTATTAAGCTATTTTCAACTGTACTTTGTAGGCATGATTTTACTTTATTTTATTTTCGAAAAATATAATATTTATGCCTTAATTCAAATATTGAAAATATATGCATTTCTTGACTGGAAGATATAATTTTAAATAGGAAAGAACTAGATAGTAATTTCTCAGTTTAAACTCAATCTGAGTTTGCAATACACCGTAGAATCGAAGCCTGAAGCATTCTTGCAATATATTTTTGAGAGGATAAGCCAAAATAATTCGATTCGTGCAAGAAGGTTGAGAAGAATGACGTTAAACATTGGGGAGCTTCATTCCTATCGAAAGTTCTTGCCTTCGAAGGTCTGGCCAAACTGCCAATTCTTAGGCGTTATATGCCATGAGGTGGAGTATCGTTTATCACTTGCCTGGACTCGGAAGGTGAGTGACTCACCAACTAACTTGGCATCAGTAACCCACCTCTGACCCCACATCCGCTTCATCGTTGTCCATTTCAACTTGTTGCCCTTCACTTGCAGGCTCATCACGTCTCCAGCTCCTCCCACATTCCACACCAACACTTCGTTGAAGTAAGGGTTCCCGGTTATCGAAAATTGAATTCCTCCTTTCTTTTGGCATGGAACCCTGCACAGCATATTAATGATTTCAATCAATGTTGATCATGAGGATAATAATTGTTGAAAAATAATGTCGATTTGTGTTCTACACAATTTTAGAAGAATCATGAATACAAGGATTGTTCTAGAGTTGTGAAGAACATACTATGTTGACTAGACAAAGAGAATTGAAGTTAAAAGAACTTTCTAGAGCAAGAACACACTCATGTTGCTAGATTATGACGGTGGAGCATGATGACTAAACAATAGCCACACAAATAAATATTATAAAATATAGAAGTTTCTAGTATAAGCCACACACTTGTGGCTGGAGTAAAAAAGACCAAGTCGGTGGACTTGGGGATATCGGCAAAGAATACCTATAAATAGGCATGCAATGCAACAAAACAAGGTGGAGTGAACCAATCAACTCCCAATCTATGTGGGAGTAAACAAGCCAACTCCCAAACTATTAGGGAACCAAGAGCTACCCAAACAATTGAGGAGCCAATAAACTCACCAATCTAAGTGAAGAGCCAAATAGCCAACATTATTCTAAACCAAGTGTGGTGGTCAATAAGCCAATAAGCTAAAAAGAAGGCCAATTGGCCTACACCAAGCTATGTACTATTCTCCTCCAATGTAATAAAATTACTTTATTTCAACTATTGTCTATTGTCCTAAACCCCTTCATCACATAAATCAACAAGTGATATTATAGCAACACACATCACACCTCCTAAATTCTAACAATAATGAAAAGGTCGATATATTCTCTTGCTACCAACATGTTATGTTGTTAGACTGTTCGTTTTTTAGTGCATGTAGAATTACCTGCGGTATATGACTGGGACGATGCCAGCCTTGTACTCAGCAATATTGAGAAACACAGGCTTGGCTATGTCGAAATGCTCGCGTGGTGGATTGCACCATCCTCCATTGTCACTTGCCTGATTCCAATTTGGTGGGCAGTTGTTGGTCGCTGTAACATGCAGAGTTGGACTCCCGGGCTTGCACCATTGAGGTTGGTCTACACATTTTATGTCGTAACATGCACCACATGACTGTCCATTGTTGAACAATGCGTTGCTCAATGCTACTGTCTCCAAGCCATAGCCTTCTTGGACAACGTCATGGTAACCACAAGCTCCACCTGGTAAGCTCAAAAGAATTAGTTACAATCATAATGCTATATATAATATGTAACTAAAATTTATGCCGCCTGTGTTCAAAACGATGTTGTTTAGAATTTCGCACCAAATGTTCCAGAGCCTCCTTCATAGAATGTGGCATGAGCATGCTTCCAAGGGCCAGCAGTGAACCTTGGCCTATGGTGGGCAATGGCATGGTCAGGAAATACTGCTAGAAGAAAGAGCAGCAATGAACCCAACATGGCTTTCAAATTAGGCAATCTCATGATTGCACTTTATCTTTGGCTACAGCTTAATTGTCTCCCTTCACTTAATTATAAGCTTGATTTCCTTTTTCTTTTTGTTGTTGTCAGGATTATCATGCAGCCTGCGTATATATAGTACAAGATTCTAATGATTATTGTTTCGGTTGTTTCGATCGGTTTAATTAGTTGAATTCGTTGTTGATTCGTGCCAATTCCCAGTTATTTAGACTATATATAGTAATTTTAACAACTCTCTATCAGGGATATTGACAATGTTAATAATCGTTAATATATATTCGGAATAAGGTACTACATACCTTGCGGAAGATTCCAAGTGAAAAACCGCTTGCAATTACTAGCCCACCGTGATGCTTCCACGTCACGAACACGTCAACAAGATTCTACACGTTCTTCGTCTCCAAGGTCGTTGGATTGGCTATGAAAGTTACTCCATTGATTCCACGTACCCAAGACCAAGGCTCTTGGTGAATTGCCTAAAGGAGAGTGTTTAGGGAGATATGAGGTTTCTCTCTTTGTGGGTGTAAAACTCACTACAACTCTTTGATATGCACTCACACTTCTTGTCTCACACACACCAACTTAGAGAGTATGCACTAATGCTTCTCATCATCTCTTCACTTGCACACACTCCATCTATTTATAGGAGTTGTTTTAGCTCATCTCAAGAGAGCATAAAACATGCATTAGTGCTTAGGTTGGTAGTGCCTTAAAACAAGGTTTAGTGCCTCAAAACAAGGATTAGTGTAGTGCCATAAAACAAGGATTAGTGTAGTGCCATAAAACAAGGCTAAGTGCCTTAATTTGTGTAGTACCATAAAACAAGGATTAATGCATAATAATTGTTTTATTACATCTCCCACTCACCCCACATAGAGTGTGATAATAACCTTGTTTTATTACATCTCCCACTCACCCACATAGGGTGTGATAACCTCATAATCATCTTAAACCTCTTGTATACTCTTCTTCTCATACCAGGAAATGGGTCGTGCGACCTTGCGAGAAAAAACGTACAGCTACAAGAGCACATTTTATTAAGTCATCACCAAACTAATAAAAGTGCATCATTTGAAATCATCTCGTACATACCCCAGACTTATTCAGACTACACCGGTATCAGCACTCTTAACCCCTCATAAAAGCAGTGCTACACCCCAAATATGTTTTGTACTCATGACATGTCAACAACAAATATGACATAGACGCCGGCCAGCTATGAGTCACAAAAACATGGTGTATTGTCTAACAGTCTTCCTTAAGCGCTCATATCAATCCAACTAGACTTAACTGCTTTCTTAGACATGCCCCTTGAGACCTTATAATTGATCCTAGGAAAACAAGCTAAAGTAGCAACATCAAGCATCCTCTTCATGACATAGGCTAAAGTCAACTAAGGGTACATTTTTTTAGGATCTGAATTAATGATCCAAGTGGCTCACATAGTGATGAAGCAGGGATTCATTCATCACTCCCACTGTCGATCGCATCTAGCACATACAGTATGAAATGTATGCTATAACGTATTCTCATAAAACGAGCATGTCACTTGTCCAAGAATTGGACATACGTCATACGAATCTTAGTCTAGACATTACACAAATGTCTAACTTGAGTTCTAGTCTCAGTCACCCTCTCGCGCCCTGCCCGGATTCTCACATTCGGCTCAATACAGGCTTCATAGATTTTATGGCAATTTTCTATGATCGACCTCTTTTCTTTTTCAAGGTCTCATCTTAGCTCCAACTAAGGCGACATTTAGAGAAGTGTTTTATCTTGCTGCCTACTTAGGCGCAGATATACATATATGTCATAATATGTTGTCTAAGCATTTTAGAACATAACACAAATGTCTCATCTTGCTCGCTATCTCAGCGCCAAGGTGAATCTCCCATGTGAGTGGGCTGACTCAAGCCTGGTGACAAATCTTTGTGCAAAAATCATATCAATCATTCTAAAACAAGTACCATGGAAAAAACGATTAACATTGCATTAATAATAAAGTCAATTACAAAATAGGTATATTAAAACCTTCGTAGTCCCATACTCCTAATATGAGAAAGGAACACATCTCTAGCAATGGGTTTAGTGAGAGGATCAGCAACCATATTGCCACTTGAGATATGCTTTAATATAACCTCTCCTTGTGCTACCCTCTGTCCTCATATAGTGATATCTGACATCTATGTGTTTGGATTTTCCATGGTATTTCGGATCCTTTACATATGCCAAAGCAGATGTACTATCTGAGTAAACAAGTCCTGCCTCACAGGTTTTGGCTGTATAGTTTAGTCGTTGCAAGAATCTTCTTAACCAAACAGCTTCCTGAACCTTGCCTGAGCAAGCAACATATTCCGACTCCATGGTGGATAGGGCTATGCAAGACTGTTTCTTGCTACACCAAGAGATAGCTCCACCTCCAAGTATAAAAGCATAACCAGAGGTGGATTTGCGTTCATCTCCTGTCATTGGCCCAATCTGCATCGCTGTAACCTCTAAGTCTCAAATCGCCACCATGGTAGCATAAGACAAGATCAGCGGTACCTTGCAGATATCGAAAAATTCTCTTTACCTGCTTTCCAATGAGCACGTCCAGGATTACTTTGATAACGGCTCACCATACCAACTGCATGACAGATGTCCTGGCCGTGTACACAACATAGCGTACATTAGACTTCCTATCGCAGATGCATAAGGAACTTTGGTCATTTGGTTTCTTTCCTCATCATTTTTAGGACATTGGTCAAGGGTTAGGACACATCCTTTTTCCATTGGTGTGTCTATGGGTTTGGAGTGATGCATACGAAAACGTTCAAGTATCTTCTTAATGTAAGTCTCTTGAGACAAACTGAGAAGTCCTTTTGAACGGTCTCTTATGATTTTCACTCCTAGCACATAATTTGCCTCACCCATGTCCTTCATTTCAAACTTTGCGGACAACCACTTCTTAGTGGCGACAATGGAATCCATGTCATTTCCTGCTATGAGAATGTCATCAACATATAATGAAAGAATCTGAACATTTTCCTTGGATCGTTTTAGATACACACAGTGGTCTTCTTCAACCATCTCAAAACCAAAGGAGATGATTGAGGTATGAAATCTAATGTTCCACTGTCTAGACGCTTGTTTGAGGCCATAAATAGAACGTTTGAGACGGCAAACTTTGCGCTATTGTCCTTTGACCTCAAAACCCATTGGTTGATCCATATAGATCTCTTCGTCTAGATCTCCATTGAGAAATGCAGTCTTAACATCCATTTGGAAAATGTTCAAATCCTTTTGTGCGACAATAGCTAGGATTAGGCGAATAGATGCAAATCTCACCACTGGGGAGAAAGTATCATCATAGTCTATACCCTCTCGTTGAGTATAGCCTTTCGCCACAAGACGTGCCTTGTACTTGTCAATTGAACCGTCCGCTTTGCGTTTGATTTTCAAGACCCATTTGTTTCCAACGGTCTTGCGCCCAGGCGGAAGGTCAACTAACTCCCAGACCTTGTTTTTGTCCATTGAGCTTATCTCATCTTGCATAGCAGTCATCCACTCTTTTCCAGCTCCAGATGATAGCGCTTCCTTATAAGAAGCAGGCTCTTCTTCATCTATTGGAGTACACAAGAAGGTTTCCCCTTCAATTTCAAAAAATCGACGGGGAATATTTCCTCGTTTGCTCTTGCGCACCATTAAATCTTGAGTTTCTAGCGGTGTACCATCCTTTGGTATACTCCCACTAGGTTGCAGATCATTGTCACTTTCTTTAGCGATTACTGGATTAGGAGTCAATTCCCCATCCTCGCTTAAAGATTGTGAAATATCTTTACTTCCTTCCAACTCATGGAGGTCAAGATTCTTTTGGGCATCACCAATGCTAGGAAAATCATTCTCTATGAAATTCACATTTCGGGAATCTATTTCAGTCATTCCTCCATCAGCATGTTCACCATACATCACATAGCCTTTCGAGTGCTCGCAATACCTTATGAAGATATGTTTTTTACCTCGAGGGCCAAGCTTTCCATGCTTGTGAAAAGTATTATGAACAAAACCAGCTGATCCCCAGGGCGCAAATGCCCCAAATTGGGCTTTTCGCTTTTCCATAATTCGTAAGGGGTTGAAGTGACTGATTGGGAAGGCACTGGTTAAGAATGTAGGCAGCAGTTAATATTGCATCTCCCCAAAACGAAATTGGGAGATTAGCTTGCGCCATCATAGACCTAACCATGTCTAATAAAGTTCTATTCCTTCTTTCCGCAACACCATTTTGTTGCGGTGTATAAGGAACAGTAGTTGTCTGCGTATCCCCTTATTTTCACATAGTTCTTTAAACTGTTCAGATAAGTACTCGCGTCCGCGGTCTGTGCGAAGAGCCTTTAAACTCTTCTCTGTCTGATTCTCAACCTCAGCTATAAAACGCTTGAAACAATCCAAGGCTTCATAGCGGTGAGCGATCAGATAGACATAACCATATCGCGTGTAATCATCAATAAATGTGAGAAAATAAGAGGTGTCATGACGTGCCTTCACACTCATAGGTCCACAAATGTCCGAGTGAACTAACTCTAGCGGTTGAGTAGCTCTCTTAGCCTTACCAAAAGGCTTTCTTATAGCTTTACCAGCTAGACAACATTCGCATATAGGTAGGTCAACTTTAGCGAGTGAGCCTAAAAGACCTTCTCTAGCTAACCTTGTCATCCTATCACGTCCTATATGTCCTAGTCTAGCATGCCAAGTTGCAGAATCAACATGTACATCAGCATAAGCTATATAAGAAGATGAGTAATCGGAATCATTCAAATCCAAATAAAAGAAGTTATTCCTTAAAAAACCATGACCAACAATTGTACCATCCAATAACACATCTAAACCAAAAGAAGAAAACTTAAAACAATATCCATCACGCAAACACTCTAAAACTGAAAATAGATTATGCTGAATTCCAGGAACGTAGAGCACATTATTGAGGAGCAATGTGCGCCCATTGCGCATTTGAAGTTGATATGAACCAACTCCCAAAGCTTCTATACGGCTTCCATCACCCATGAACACACCAGAGGTGCCCTTTGGAATTCGTCGATAATCCAAAAAACCTTCTCGATCTCGAGTCACATGTTTGGTTGCTCTCGTATCTACAATCCACCCAGAGGACGTATTAGCAACTAAAACATGTTCACATACATATATGTGGGAAGGTTTAGTTAAGAAAGATACCTTCTTCGGCTCAGTACAATCACGAGCGAAGTGACCCTTCTTATCACAGTTATAGCATTTGACTTTGGACAAGTCTTTCTTCCCACCATGCTTGCCCCTACGGCGCTTGGTTTTGTTGTCATCCTTTGGTGCAAGTCTGTTTGCCCCATCCTGCTTATCTGTCTTTCCTTTTACTTTACGCTTAGACCCTTTAGTCTTAGACGTGCCACCCTGGGCGAAAGGGCAGTAGCATTGGTCGCCTCTTGGCGCTCCGATTCTAGCTCAACATGACGAGAAATATCAGAAAAATTCTTGATATTCTCATTATGTGTCATGATTTGTTTCATGGAGCTCCATGAATCTGGGAGGGATCTAATGACTGCCTGCACTTGCTGCTCATCAGTGAGGGTATTTCCAGCAGCCTTTAAGTCACGTATCATGCTAGAAAGCACCCTTAAGTGCTCATGAATCGTGTGCTTAGGATTTTTGCGGTATACCTCAAACTTTAGAACCAAGCTTCTAAGTCGAGTGGTGGACGTACCACCAAAATCAAACTTTAGTTGATTCCATAAAGCCTTGGCAGTAGGGTAGCTCTCATATCCCCCAATAAGATCATTGTGCATGCTGCTTAGCATAGTAAAGCGCGCACAACGATCCTTTTTGAACCAAGTCTGATAAGCTTCAAGATCACGGCGATGTTGGGCCGTTTGCCCAACCTCAGGTTCGATCATTGAATTGGTTAATGTTTCCAATAACTCCTGCTCATTCAAGAGATATTGAATTTTCCTATGCCAAATATCATAGTTGGTACCCTCAAGTTTGTCTCCCTTATTTAGGTCAGCAACAACATTTTTGGTGGCTATTATCTATAAAACACAAGGATTGACTTTAGTATTAGCGTTTTGCACATTTCTATTTGTTTCAAAAATAACTTGAAAAGAATTATCCTTCCTTACAAATTTGGACTCGAAAATTTGCTATGCTTATAATCATCACCCAAAAAAGCAAGTCTAAATAAACATTTTCAATTACTTTTAAACAAATTTCTACTTAGAAAACACAAAGTTTCCAACCAAACAAATGTTTGCGCAGTCTCATAAAAGCGCATGGGCCTCTCATAGATCTAAAATTGGGAATCCATTTAATAGGTTAACCAATGAAAGTCCACCGAAAAAATGTGACCAGGTAAGTTGCGGGAGTAGTGGTGGAGATGAACTCGCTTAAATACCATTTCCTCTTAAACACCAAAGGTGTTTCCTAAATAACTTGCCTAGACATCACACATTTTTGGGTAGTCAATTCCACTAGTATGACCCATAAATTAACTCAACCAATCTTAAGTCCATATTTGGCATGCTAAATATGAACAACTTAATAACATATTTAGTTTCTAAATGACATGTCATTATGTTGCAACTTCATAAACAAACAATTATTCATTTATTCCAAGTGATACTTAGCGAAATGATTTTTAGAAAATAGACGGGAGGAGTCCACAATTGGATTCCATTTGTCTAAGATGAAGCTCTACAAAGGACATACGTGCTCTCACGCGCCTTCAAAGAGGATGTGTTCACAAAGAACACTGTTCACGAAGAACACTATTCATCTTGCTGAAATTTCCAGATTTTCATGATCATTTGGCCATCTTTGGAGACCTCTATCTCCTTCGTTATGCATCCAAATGACGCATACAATATATCATTGGAAAGCTCATGCAACAGAGAATATGCTAAGGCAAAGAAACAGCATAGAAAAATAATTTAACAGCATACAAACGTGCTCTCAAAAACTCGAAAACAAACCGTTTTTCATGCTCTTTGGTTTTAGTTTTTCTCCTAAACCACTCCTTTAAAAAGTACGAAAATTTAAAGGTAAGTTCTCATCACATAGAGGAACATACTTCATGGAAAGAAAACATAAAAAAACAATCGAACAAAAAACGAAGTTTCTTGGTTCATGCTTTCATGGTGGTTCTTGCGGAAGAAAAAACATATTCTCATGCATCAATCAACATGGCGAAAAGCAAGCATACAAGCTCTGATACCACTGTTAATAATCGTTAATATATATTCGGAATAAGGTACTACATACCTTGCGGAAGATTCCAAGTGAAAAACCGCTTGCAATTACTAGCCCACCGTGATGCTTCCACGTCACGAACACGTCAACAAGATTCTACACGTTCTTCGTCTCCAAGGTCGTTGGATTGGCTATGAAAGTTACTCCATTGATTCCACGTACCCAAGACCAAGGCTCTTGGTGAATTGCCTAAAGGAGAGTGTTTAGGGAGATATGAGGTTTCTCTCTTTGTGGGTGTAAAACTCACTACAACTCTTTGATATGCACTCACACTTCTTGTCTCACACACACCAACTTAGAGAGTATGCACTAATGCTTCTCAACATCTCTTCACTTGCACACACTCCATCTATTTATAGGAGTTGTTTTAGCTCATCTCAAGAGAGCATAAAACATGCATTAGTGCTTAGGTTGGTAGTGCCTTAAAACAAGGTTTAGTGCCTCAAAACAAGGATTAGTGTAGTGCCATAAAACAAGGATTAGTGTAGTGCCATAAAACAAGGATTAGTGTAGTGCCATAAAACAAGGCTAAGTGCCTTAATTTGTGTAGTGCCATAAAACAAGGATTAGTGCATAATAATTGTTTTATTACATCTCCCACTCACCCCACATAGAGTGTGATAATAACCTTGTTTTATTACAGACAACAACAAAACTCTCTATCGGGGAATGACCTTGACAACTCAAGGAACTGAATGATGCTGCCAATCATGAGCCGTCATTTTCCAACAAATGTTACAACAGCATGAGATTTTGAAGAGGAGGGGAACGACTCCAATCCTCCATGCTTTTCTGATTTGAGAATTTGAGTAAATTTTGTATCTCTCTCTTTATTGTTGTTCAGTTTTGTGTATTAAAAAGTATTGTTTGTTATATGGTCCTGAATTTGAGTTCATATGTAATATTTTTATAAATGATACTTAAAAGAAGAATAAAAATGAAATGAAATGAATATACATGAAGGGTTGAGGGCTACATTTTCGTGGTTCACCCAGGGCCTCCAAAACATTAAAGCCGCCCTTGCTCAGTAACATGCATGACATAAATATTCTCCCTATAATTTTTGTATGTGCCGGGTACACACATGCAACACAAATATTCTCCAATACAGATAAGACATAAAAATAAAATATTTTCACATGCCCCATGTATATTGAATGGTAGGTATATCCGGAACATACAAAATTTCTCCTCCAATAGACAGCGGCTAATAAACAAAACTTTCCTACGTTTCCTATTCTGCTTCTAACCCCCAGACTCCCCCCATAAACAAAACGTGAGTTTTTTTTTTTTTTTGGGTGAGTACAAGCAATATTCAAAACGCATTTATTTGTTAGCAAAGTTTAAAACCAAAGAGCATTCCTTCAGTCCAAAATAAGAAAACATACCTATCGTATTTTAATAATGGGATTCGAACATCAACATGATATATATCATATCTACATGAGTTAAGTGTTTTATTCCTAGGCCTGCATACTAATCGTGTTTAGTTTTCATTCAACGGTTGCCTTAAGTTTCTTCAAAATATGTTGAGTACTCGTGTCTTGTTCTAAGTCATTGGACGGTTAGGATTGGTTAACTATATATGCACGTATATGATTTCCAATTATTGAATTATGAACCATGTCCATGCTATATATTCTCTCCCTCTATATCCTCACTCTATTATATCTCTCTTCTCACATTAATTTTTTTCCTTTTTGTATTGAGGTTGGTGAGGTTGCCGACTTCCTTCCTCTTATGACCGTCGTGAGAGGGGGAGAAAGTGGGGGGAAGATCATGTGGGAGGAGGTGAGAGGTAGAGGGTGATGGGTTGGGGATGCCCGACGGCTTGAAATGAAGGAGGTGTTGGTGACACTGTGAAGGGGAGGGGATCCTCCATGCTTTTCTCATTTTATGATTTTTTTTTTCTTGGTACTTATTTTATGTTCTAAGCTATTTTTAATTTAAAAATATTTTTTTAATCTAAGGGGTTATACATTTCAGTTCTTTTTATTGAAGGTTATCATTGTTATAAAAATTTAATAAAAAATATAATTTGGGTGTACTGATTTAATTTTACAGAGTGTTTTTCAGTGTATAGAACTCCCTTTTTGGCCAAAATAATTCATTCGTACTGCGAGAAGGTAGAGAAGAATGACGTCAAACATTGGCCATGGGAGCTTCATTCCTATCGGAAGTTCTTGCCTTCGAAGGTCTGGCCAAACTGCCAATTCTTTGGGGTTATATGCCATGAAGTGGAGTATCGTTTATCACTTGCTAGGACTCGGAAGGTGAGTGACTCACCGACTAACTTGGCATCAGTAACCCACCTCTGACCCCACATCCGCTTCATCATTGTCCATTTCAACTTGTTGCCCTTCACTTGCACGCTGACCACATCTCCAGCTCCTGCCACATTCCAAACCAACACTTCGTTGAAGTAAGGGTTGCCGGTTATCGTAAATCGAATTCCTCCTTTCTTTTGGCATGGAACCCTGCAAAGCATATTAAGATTTCATTCAATGTTGAAAAAGAGGATATATAATAATGAAAAGGTCGATCGATAATATTCTCTTGCTATATCAACATGTTATGTTGTTATTAGATTGTCCATTAATTAATGCATGAAATTACCTGCGGTATTCGACTGGGACGATTCCAGCCTTGTACTCGGCAATATTGAGGAATACAGGCTTGGCTATGTCGAAATGCTTGCTGGCGGATTGCACCATCCTCCATTGTCGCTTGCCTGATTCCAATTCGGGGGGCAATTGTTAGTCGCCGTAACATGCAGAATCGGACTCCCGGGCTTGCACCATTGAGGTTGGTCTACACATTTGATATCATAGCATGCACCACATGACTGTCCATTGTTGAACAATGCATTGCTCAATGCTACTGTCTCCAGGCCATATCCTTCTTGAACAACATCATGGTAACCGCAAGCTCCACCTGACAAGCTCAAAAGAATTAGTTGCAAATATATATAATGTAACTAAAATATAGCGCTCTTGTGTTCAAAACGACGTTGTTTAGAATTTCATACCAAATGTTCCGGAGCCTCCTTCATAGAATGTGGCATGAGCTTGCTTCCAAGGGCCAGCAGTGAACCTTGGCCTATGGTGGGCAATGGCATGGTCAGGAAATACCGCTAGAAGAAAGAGCAGCAATGAACCCAACATGGCTTTCAAATTAGGCGATCTCATGGTGGCTCTTTGGCTACAGCTTAATTGCCTCCCTTCACTCAATTATAAGAAGCTTGATTTCTTTTTTCTTTTCTGTTTTCAAGATTCTTGTATGGCGGGGGCATATATAGTACAAGATTCTAGTTATTTTATGCGGTGGTTGCGGTTGAATTAGTTGAATTCGTTGTAACTTCTCTCTTTGTTATGAGTTACATCTTGCATGCAGGCAATTCATGCTTCATGAGCTGTCAACAATTGTTATAACAACTTATACAAGGGTTGGTTCTTAGGTTGATGGATTTGTCCCTTAGATTCTATTACCTCCACATTAATTGGTATTCAATATATATATATATATATAAATCATGACAATATATATCTCCATTTACATTGGCCGGTCAGATGCTGATTTTGCATCCCATTTCTGGCCCATTAATGGAGCATATTTTGGGGTGTGGGGATACAAATTTTACCAATAAGGGATGGTTTGGGAGTAATTCTGAGAGTGCCAGCCAAAATCACTTGTGAGAAGAAGCACCTCATATGTGATTCTCCATAAAATCAGTTAGGCCCAGTTTGATTTGTAGAAAAGATTTGATGGTAAATAATTTCTCATGTCTTTCTCAAGGGATGAGAAATGAAATATTTCCTTTTAATGTTCGGTAGTGTTGGGAAAGTAACAAGGAAATACCACTTTATTTCTTTTCACATGTTTGGTTTGCATAGGAATGTAGAACAAAGTTTGTTTAATTTTCCAATTATACCCATATGAAATCAAATAAAAAATTAATGCATTTAATCCTATATTTTAATTCTAAATTGTTAATAGGGTCATTAAAAATGTGCATTTTATGTTGGTTATGTTTACCAAACTTTCCCATGATGAGGGAAAACAAAAACCCAAGAGGGGGGAAGGATTTCATTTTTCCCACTACTTTCTCATGTGCCGAGCAACAATTTCTCATACATGAACTTACCAAACATGAGAAAACAATTGATTTTCCATCTCCAAAGCCTCACTTCCCATAAACTAAACGGAGCCTTAAAACCATAAAGTGATTATATGAGAAGTGATTCTCCATAAAACTAATTATTGGTTTATTCAAAATCACTTCTAATAAAATTGCATGAACCGAGTCTAAAATTAATTTTAAAAAAAAAATTAGTGAAATATATGTAAAATAACCGTAATATCCTTACACAAATCAATTAAAATTGGTAACAAGCCAAAACAACGAGGGCATATAAAAAAACAAAATTAAAGACGGGAATAGAATAGAGTAAAACACATGGACCTTATCTGATTTTAAGCCCAAAATAAAACCATACAAACACAACAAAAATTGAAGCTGCACTACTTGCTCGATCACTACAGCCCAACTCAACCGACCCAAATTAACAGACCAAAAAGAAATTAAAAATTCATGAAAATTAGGACTAATTAATCAGGTGTCGCGTTACTAATGAATTATTTACTTGTTTTCTACTGCAACTCCGATTTCACAGAGGAAAGAGTAACTACGAAGCTCCATTTTCGAACGCGAGCATGAAAAAGAAAGTGGAAAGGGCCAAGAGCAACACCAGCTGAAGAAGAAGCTCCAAGAAGCCGCAGAGCTTGATCCTCTTGTTCTGGAGTCGCTCCCTCGCAACCTCCATTTTCAGATCTCCGATCTCTCTCCTCAGAATCTCCTTCTCCTGATCATCGAATTTTCAATTCCGATCACAACTAAGATTATCAAGGTAAAAATGAGCAGAGAAAGTGAGAGATTAATGTGTTGAGCAAATTAGTACCAAAATGTCGTCGTTGTCGATTGCGGTGTCGAGGCTGCGATTGGGCGACGATTTGAGCGAAGAAAGAAGAAGAGCGGCTTTTGCACAGCGAATTGCAGCATGCGATCTCAGAGCTTCGCCTCCTTCGCTTTTGGTTTGGGTCTCTCTTCCCTCCATAGCGCTCTCTGTCAATTTCTTCTTCACTGTATGAATTTGAATTGTTTTGGTTTTGAATTGAGATTGCTTTTAAATTCGGGGTTCTGCTACTCTACACGTGTCGGTTCGACCTCAGGGCAAGTCAATGCGACTCAATTTGGACTTTTGAAATTCGCCAAGTGGGCCATAATTATCCACGTCTACAGGTTTTTCAGTAAATTACAACTGTCCAAATTCCTCTCAAACTTCTTTAAAGTTTTTTTTTTAAAAAAAAATTACAAGAGGTATTGGGGAGGGAAAATTCGAATCTAGGATCTAGATGCATAAGTAAATATTTTTTACCACGTGAGCTACAAGTCCCTTACTTCTTCATGTGCAGCTTAATTTTAAAAAAGCCAACAATTTTTATTGAAACTTTGGAGGATGCTTATTTAGTCAATTATCTATTAGTTTATCCAAAAAAATTGAAAGGAAATGCATTGTATGATGGGTTTTAACTGATTTAAGTTGATTATATAGCGAGCTGACAAACATTGTGAGTGTAAAACATATGTAGTAATTAACGAAAGAAGATTAAATACACTATAATTATTTACATATAATGATTTACTACAATATTTTACACTTTATACATTGCATGGTAAGATACATGAGTGATTTAGTACCACATAGAGTTCCCCTTTGCATATTGTGAAATGGAAGGGGTTTGAATCCCCTTCACATGCGCGCTTTGTGTTTTTGTTTATTTTAATTTTTTCCATTACATCCATATTTTCGATATTATAGCAATATTTTGACAAAATATTGCTGAAGTGTGAGCGAAATTATTGACATCAATATTTTCTGATATTATTGATATTTATACAATATGTGTATGGATATGTTCCGACATATCCGTGACCCAAAAAAATGATAATATCCTCGATATTTTCATCGATATTATCAATATTTTAGACTATAAATATAACAAACTATTTTCTTATATAATCTTCTATGCATTGCTAAATTGTTATTGCAGAAGTAAATATTCGCACATAAATGATAATACGCCACTTGGATAGAAAGATGTCTGCACGAACTGCCCCTGATTAAAGGCAGGAGGAAAGGAGATGCATCTTGTCAACATTAATTCCCACAAGCTGGCAAAGGACTCACTAGTGTAGTGGTTTGAAGTATTTACTCCCTCAGGCAAGGTCTTGGGTTCGAGTCCTAGCATTTGTGTAGTGTGTGTGAGTTTAGTATGCTATCGCCCCTCTCAATAGGAAAGGTCCTCAAAAAAAAAAAATCCCACAAGCTGACAAATGACGCTTCATCTTAGAGGGTAACGAGATACACAGGATGCGCATAAGCCCTCGTGACAGCCAAGCAAGGCTAAATACAAATCTTGCCCTACTTGGGCCTTGCACCTCACATGCCTTAGAGCAGTTCCGCAGGGTTAGGCTAGGGGGGCTGGGGGGTTTGGGCCAAAAACATGTTTTCGGCGGCAAAATGCAGCCCTCGCAGGAGGTGGGACCCAGTGACTGGGCTGGCCCAAGGGCAAGTCTTGCCCCAGGTCCAAAACGAGGGCGAGCTGACATCACGATAACATCATCGCTACAGGATCACTCTGCCACGTGTCGCGTTCTGGGCTGTCTAATCATAATTTTTCCTCAAATCCAACGGCAGCCAATTTTTGTGCAATAAAAAAATGAAAAAAAATCAAAACTTTTTTAAAAAAATACTGAATTTTTTTTCTATAAATACCAACCAATACTCTTCACTTTTAACACTAAATCCTCATACATTTTATTCTTCTTTCTACTATTATTCAAGTTTTGAAATGTATCTTAAATTTGAAATTTATCTTAAATTTGAAAATGAAAATCTTATCCAATATAAATAGTTTTGACATGTAGGAACCCAAAAATCTTATCCAAAATAATTGTTTAAGTAAAAAGTTGTAAACAAATAAAAAAATGAATAGTAGTTGCCATGGCAAAAGGCAACTGCTGGAAACACACATAACTTAATATAGCAAGGGCAGCCACTATTCACATGAATAGTAGCTGCCATAGCCCCCCCTCCCCTCCCCCTGCCATGGCAAGGGGCAAACTGCTGGAAGTGCTCTTAGTTTAAGCATGAACAAGCACAAAAGGGTGAGGCCAATAAGACTCTTCCTTAGGCAACATGGCTCTGGCAAATCAGCCCAAATCACCGAGATCTCCTGATTTATTACGGCCTCAACAAATTAAATAAGGAGACTACAGTCATCCATTCCGGGGTAATTATCCATGCACCCCAAGTTAAATCGTTAATGGACTTAAAATCCGACCTAACGGGTCTTAACGCACCCAATTAACATTCAACACGTAGGCACTCGTGACGATAAATTTGGCAATACATAGTTTTATGGAAAGCAACTTATACCTCAAGGAGAATGCAAATGTTCCTTGAAACTAAGAAATCCTATTTTGTTCATTCCTCACTACTGACTTTTTAGTTCACACCACACCGGTGTGTTTAAGGGTTAATTTTGTCTCTTTCTTTTTAGTTTCAGGCACAAGGGTCTTTCCAAATAGTCTGGGAGATTCATTCCCTATAGTTATCACATAAAGTAATAATTATGGTTAGAAAATACATTTCATGTGTTTACAATGAAGAACACATTAGATTACGTAAAAAGAATACAACTCATTAAGTAACTACAACGAATATAACAAACTATTTTCTTTGTATAATCTTCTATAAATTACTAAATTGTTATCACGTAAACTAGTAATTATGTCCAAAATGTATTTCAAGTATCTACAACGAAGAACGCATTACTTTACATAAAAGAATACAACTCATTAGGTAACTACAATGAATATAAAAAAACCATTTTATGAGTATAATTTTCAATATATTACTAAATTTTATAAACTAGTAATTACGGTCAAGAAATGCATTTCAGGTATCTACAACGAACAACACGTTAGATTATTTGTTTAGCCAAAACTTTTTAACTCAATAAGTAACTACAACGAAGAAAATGCTTGCACAAGAACATACTTGTTGACGCCAAAAGTGGTTCGGGACTTTCAAGGGTCAACTTAGTAATTCTGTGTCTTCGGTATCCTTGATGCCTCGGTAGGGAGCATGACTTGAAAAATGGGGAAACGCTCGGTAAGACCTAGGGCACCGATGTGGTACCAGCCGAAGGCTCTCCGATACTTAAGTAAGTTCAGGATTAAAAAGTTTTACCTGCAGTTCAATTAAGCAGTATGCCGATTGTTCTGATTACCTCCATTTTGGGGTGGTTGGCCTCCTTTATAAGCCTTGGGAGGTGTGCACTTTGTGTAGAATTTCGATGTGGGACTATGGACGTCGATTCTAGCGTGCCACGTGTCCAGAAGGAGGGCGTTGCCCTAATGGAGCGATCGGAGGCTGAGTGCCGAAGGCTACCCTAATCAGGCTCAATTTCTTCCACGTGTCCTGTCCTTATTGGTCGTTCATTTTGGGTATAAACAATACTAAATATTCAATTTTTCCTAAAAGAAGTAATAGCAAAAAAAATTATTTCACAATTCAACCAATATTAAAAACAAAAGAAAAAAAAAACAACAGCAGCAGCAAAAGGAAATTAATTATTAACTTTCGGAAATAAAAATAAAACCATTTTTCCCTTCCTGTTTATTTTCTCCGCGTGCATATTCGTGCAGACAAAATAGCGGTTAGAGACACAACAGCCAAGCACTACCTCAGTCCCTATTTGTGTATAAATAGAGCAAGGAGCCTGACTCTGTAAAACCTCTGAGGCTCTGACAAAACAAACCCCCCCCCCCCCCCCCCAAAACCCAACAAACCCAGAAGCCCCATTTTTTCTCTCACTCTCGGCCTTCAAAGTTCAAACAAAAACCCACCCATTTCCCCAAACCCGAAGAACCATTTTCTTTTCTTCACCAAATCCCATTTCCCTGGTAATGCCAAGCAGCCCTTTTGGGTTCAATGGGTCCTCAAGAATCTGAGACTGGCAGTGATAAGTTCAGACTCCTTGTGAAACTTTCTTCACACACTCCTGTCTTTGGCTGCAGAATGTTCCCTATCGTTCGCGTGAGTAGGCACCAATCTTTCCTTCAACTTGAAGTCCCGCCTCACGAGCTCACTTTCTCATGGTTAGCCCTTTTATTTTTTTCTTCTTTCGTTCTTTCTCTTAATTTAGTCCCTTTTCTCTGTGAAATTTTTTGTTTTATGATCTTTTTGTTATTTCATTTGATGAATGTGATTTTAATCACAATGCGTATGTTTTTTTTTCCACATGAATGTCTGTTTTGGTTGCTAAAGAAACAGAGGAAAAGATTACTCTTTTGTTTAGTGAACTTTTGGTTTCCATTCCAAGATGTGAACCTTAACGCCAACAAAACAAGTAGGTGTTTTTGTTCTTCATAATTTGGAGAGTAGGATTGTGGTATCTTGAACCAATGAAGATTACTTTTTATTTCTGAGAAGAATCAAAATTACTTGAGATTCGACATTTCTTCCTTTCTTATTATTATTTTTTTGTTTTCATGTGAAGTGGGTCATTCTATTCAAATAAGGCTCTGTTTTTTTGGTTGGTCTGAAAAATAAGGCTCTGTTTGGTAGCTGAGAAAAATGGTTTTATCTTTAAGATAAAGCTGACGTGTTTTTATTTACTTATTTTATTTTGTTCCCTTAAAGGTAGGCACTTGTAACTTGTAAGAGTCCTTCATGTATATATTTTCTTTCATACTCTTTATTTTATATATAATATAAAAAAACCACAACCGAGTTTCTAAATTTCTCTTGTCATCCCTTCTGTTTATACACTCCTAATTGTGATGATAATAATTGTCATAATAAGATTATTATTATTTTATTTTTTTCTCATTCGGGAGTGATTCAGGATATAATCACTTAAATATAATCACTTTAAGTGATTTTAAGTCATTCTGGGGAGAAGCACCTCTCATATGCTTTTCCATAAAATCACTTAAAACCACCTAAAGTGATTATATGGAGAAGTGATTCTCCATAAAAGTGATTTTTGGCCTATCTAGAATCACTCCCAAATGAACCCTTAGATAGCAGCAAAATGAAGTTCAAGCTTTTGTATATTTCCTTTATTAGTTCTCCCGTTATTAATTGTCACAAAGTTAAGTTCACATGCACATGAAGTAAGAGGTGGAAATAGTATATTGTAGATTTTCCATTTCCAAGTGTGGCAATTGTTGTTCTATAGAAGCTTCTTTGTTGTATAGTAGCACCTATTATAGTGGATTCATCTTCAATCATGTTCCAATATGTAGGTACCGAGAGCAGACTAGCTCTTCTTTTGACCGGGAGAAGGTTCGCTGTTCTGTCCATCTTGACATGTTGGCCAAAATGCAGTGCGAGGAATGTGTAAAACTGAATTTATCTGTCAAGGGAAGTTACCATTGCTCTAATAGTTGTTACGTGGATGCATGGGAAAAGCATAAGGTGTACCATCGTTATGCAGCTGAAACTGTTAGTGAGACTTTGAGTAACAATCAACAAGAAGTAAGAAATGTCAAGAGTTATGGGCCTGATAAATATTGGACGGAGTCTGACTTTGTTGTGGGTTCATCATCTGATAAGAATGAAAAGGTGATGGAACCAGACGGGAAAATTTGGATTAAGGTCGGATCTTCAAAGTCTTATGCACCTACAGAGCATGATATTGGACACTGTCTGAGGCTGGAATGTGCAGCTGTTGATTGTTCAATGGGTACTAATATCACCCCAGTAAACATCACAGTGACAGATCCTGTGATTTATCCTCCTGCTCATCCGCCTCGTTCTACAATTAATTGTGTCTGGAAATCTTGGAACTCTGGTCTGGAAGCACACTCTTCTAGTGATTTGACATTTAGTGTGCTCTCCTATAATATCCTTGCCGGTATTTATGCTATTGGTAATAGGTACAGCTACTGCCCTGAGTGGGCTCTGTCATGGGAATACCGTATGCAAAATATAATCAATGAGATCATTGAATATGACGCAGATATCCTATGTCTTCAGGAGGTAACTATGTTTTCTCAAACTTCTTATATGAATGTTGGCCCTAGAGCCCCACATTGCACAACCCTGTTTTACCTTGTATATTGTTCCTTTTTTGATGGGCAGGTACAGAGAGACCATTTTGAGGATTTACTCAAACCTGCGTTGGCAAAATATGGATACTCAGTTCTATACAAGACGAAAACCAAAGAGGTAAAGTGATATGTCCTATTTTGTACCAATGCGTGCACTTCCAGGATTCTTTTTTCTACCAAGAGTATTATCCCTTTGCCTAACATGTGCACCCTTGCATACATAGATAGAACCATAGATAATCGTTTGCAATCTGAACAAATGGGTTAACATAGGTTTTGTGAATGTAGCTTAGCTTGTTTTCTGTGAGTTGTTACATTGTAGTAGTACCTATTATTTATTGGTTGAAATTTAGGGACGCATACATTGGTAATCATAAAAGTGCGGTATGTGGAAGTATGTAGTCATAAGCTAGCTGTAAGAGAGATACAATAGAAAATACCATGCTTCATTTCTTTGATTAACAAAGTTATTTTTATGTTGACTCCTTTCAAAAGTTTTTTTTATATGTTGATACTAGCTGAAAAACCAGAAAATTGTTGGCTTGATATACAACTTAAGCTTTTGGGGTTAAATGGTTGTCTAACATGGTATCAGAGTTGTGTTTGTCCTCAGTTAAAATCCTCCAATCCCCATTATTTTGTTTATTTGCTAGGTGTATGTAATGGCAGATTAGTAGGTTGAAAGTCAAAATATCAGAGCAAAGTGTGATGTACTCTTGAACTTGACCTGCATTACTTATAAATAGATTTGGTCTTTAGTTGTCGTTGACTCGGTGATAAACCATTAATACACAGTACACACAGCTCATCTGGAATAATTATGGTTTTAAATATATGAATTGTTAAGAGATTTGTTTGCTTCACATAGAGATTGTATTCATCCGCATTTGGGAATAGGCTGAGTTACATACAGAATCCTGTCCTGTATGCTTAATTTCAATAAAGTTTTCTTCCTGTTATTATACCATCACTTAGAATCAAAACGATTATTTTTACATGTAGTCTCTCTATAACGTTAATCAGTCTTAAAGGCACTTAATTTATTTGTCCCCCTCCCACAGTACGTCTCCTGTATTCAGTTTCTTTCTCTATACCTTAGTGTGCAGAGTACTATACTATGGCTTTACTCCCGCATGGAAATGCTGATTTTTGTACCTGATGCGTCTCAAATGGAGACATATTCCCTAAAATCGATTGTTTGAATTGCATCAGTCTTAATTTTCTATGTTTGTAGGGTCCATGCAAGAACCATATGGCCCATGTGAACCCCACAAATGACAAGTCTGTGGATGATAATGTTCCACTGTTACTGTATAATATGATTTATACAATAATGGGATATTGCTATAAACAAACTTATTTTGTAGAATAATGCAAAATATTTTAGTAAGCATAATTTCATGCTAGGTCCCCAGCCTAAGCTAGCTTGACCTGAGCTAAAGGTCTGTTTCGTACTTGGTGCCAAGGTAGGACTGGTAAAGAGGCCCTGTAGTCCTCTAATTGCCCTAGTTAATAAGTATAGCTGCCTTCCTATGGTCCTTTTCGTTAATAAATTGGCCAAAGCATCGTTGAGATTGTTCAGTATAAGTTTTTAAATAACAGGATGTCAATTCTTTGTAACTCGCTGAGGCTTAAAGAGAAATGGCAGTGAGTGCTCAAACTACTTCCAACTGCAATATTCTAAACTTTCAATTCACTAACCCTTGTAATGTTAATTTTTGAATTTCTTTGTGTTTACAAATAATGAAAATTATGTTACTAATAATATATGATCTGTATCGCGTTAACTATCTCCCAGTCCCAATTTTCTGTGCATTGAGCAAAACTTGTGGTCAACAATATATGATAAAAGTGCACCCAAATGAATTTTTATAGACAACTTGGCAACATGTCTTTTGTTATATGTTGGTCTAAAAGCAATCATTTAACTCAGTGAACTTTTAGATGACATTATATCAAGATAATGAATTTAATGGATGTCTTGCAGGTGTATACGCCTAACCAGTATACAATTGATGGTTGTGCTACATTTTACCGGCGTGATAAATTCAAAGAAATTGTGAAATATGAGGTGAGTAATCTCTTGCTTGTACTTATGAGGAAAAAGTGAGGAAAATCTCATTTGTGAGAATAATTTGTATGTTCCCAGTGATTGATGGTTCTGATTTGCTTTTGTAGCTTGAGTATGATAAATCAGGATTGCCATTCGTAGAAGCATTGGAACCTGAACTGAAAAAGGTTGGTCGCTTTGTCTGTTGAAGGTATACATTTCTCCTATAGTTTTCACTATGCACTATGTTCTTGTGGCTCTGATTTCTGCATCATCTGTTTGTTGTATCAACTTCTTATACATGATTTTGCAGGACAATGTTGCACTTGTTGTTATATTAGAAATAGTTAAAAATGAGGAATCCTTCGATGGCAATCAACCTAAAATTTGTGTGGTATTGTGTCCGTTTCAAATTCTACAGCTTTACATCATTAATTTTTGGGTGCTGACACAGATGTGCTTTTCCACTGCAGGCAAATACCCATATACATGCAAGTGAAAAATTTCCAGATGTAAAATGGTTTCAGGTGTAGTTTAAAATTTGTACCTGTTCCATCTATTAACAATAAGTTTAAAGAGCATGATTGACTTAACTGGATTCTTTTCTGATTTAAAGGTTGTGAGCCTCGTCAATGGACTTGGGACAATTGCCAACTCGAAAATTCCTCTATTGATTTGTGGAGACTTGAACTCTCTTCCTCTGAGGTTAGTCTTCTGCTCTTACTAACTGGTTTACTGAAAGACTTGGGAGAGTATGTCTGTGTATTTGGAATGATATCGAATCTTTGTTTGTCCCTCTTTTAAGATATACTTTAAATTTTGGAAAGCATTTGTTTCCATGTGGAATGATAAGCGAAGATTATTGATATACTTATTCAACATTACAGTAATCCTCATAGTTTCATAAGTAAGGGCATACTTCAGAGTGTTCCCAACAAGGAAAATGATCCGTTAGGGGTATATCAGTATCTCCAGCCTTGTCCTATATATAAGCTGGTAAGGCCATTGTATCTCTCCTTGCATAAGTTGGTAAGGCCATTGTATCTCTCCTTGTCCTATACTTTAAGCCTCAGATTTTTACCTGCATAAGTTCATCCTAATGTATGTTTTCTTTAAATGAAAAGTACATTTTAAGTTTAACTTGCCTCTGCGTTAACAGCTTATACTTTTGAAAAGCCACACGGGGGTTCCTGTCCTCTATTTATATGTCTGTCACCTGAGAGCCAGATGTCCTTTCTTTGATAAGAGAGATCCAGTTGTTCTTAAAGGAGGCTTAAATTATTTCCCAAAATTACCCATAATTTTATATTCTTTGAATTCTACTCAAATATTGGTGTGCTGACTGAACAACTTTATCAGGAAAGCGGCATTGCATATAGTTATAAACATGTTAGATGGATGGGAATTACACTACCAATCACATTTAGCCTTATATAGCTGCAGTAATTCTGCTTGATGTAATCAGCATCCAAAGGAAAGCTTACTTGCAAAGAAATTCTTTCCTTGCAATATAAAATCGAAGCTCTTCCTAGTCCCGGTGCCTTGGGAACCAAGAGCTACACTTTACAAATGATGCAAGGTTGTGTTTGTCAATGGATTCTTGAGTAGGTATGTGCTTGAGTAGGTATGCCCCCACAGTGTTGATGCTTTTATCTTGTTTCCTCTCAAACGTTTAGTTCTCTGTTTTAGGTGACAATGCTAAAAAACTAGAAGCGTATTTCCTTTTTGTTTTTCTTGGCTAAATTGTATACACAGCAGAAATTGATATTATTGAAAATGTCCCTCTTATCAATTCCTGCAAAAGATTATCTGCAAGCTTGGACCTCCGGAGGTGCCTTAGGTAGAGCATTGGCCTATAAGCTTGTTCATGGTTCTTATGATGCTTTAGTTTTTGCATTGTCCCTCCTAATTAAATTAGACTTTTGTAGCAAAAGCTATATCATATTGGATGAATTTAAAATCTTGTGAAATGTTTTTTTTGGTTATTTCAATGTGTACCATGTATCTTCCTCCTTATTTGGCTTCCAAGACATTGGAAATCTAAAATTTTGAAATGAACATAACTAACAGCTTGTTCCAGTTCTGAATTTTTTTTATATATTGCCATTTGACTGTATATGTAATGCTTTCCTGCAGTTAATAGTTTGAGGCTTGAAAGTGTACTGGAGCTTCTTGACAAGGAAGCCTTAGGTTCTGGTCTTCCATCTCCTCAATGGTCATCAGACCATATTGCCCTCATGGGAAGTTTCACTTTTACCCTTGAACGAAGCTCTTACCAGGGTCAGCGCTTACTACCATATCTGCCCAGTCCATGGAGAACAGCAGCTGCACAGTAATAAGTTTTACAGGAAAGCTGAAGATGATTGATAGACTAATGTCTGGTAATTTGTATAGAATGTATTCATTCTATTCAAAACTAACGGTGATTACTACATGAAAGCTGAAGATGAATAAGAGATTAGTGTCAGGTAATTGCAGAAAAGCAGCAACTGGGCAGTAGGTACTTCTATAGGATAGATGAAAATACACAGAAAGATTAGCAAACAGGTCATATGATCTTTTAGGTCAATATGTAGATACACAGAAGATTAGACACAGAGGATTAACATTGAAACTTTCTTCCCCATACAACAATCATGTAACTTGTGCTGGGTTTCCAAAACAGTGATAATTCATATTTTTCACCGTGGTAAATTTCAGGGCCTTCTCTGTTTGCATAATTGATTGAATGCTCTATAGTGGAAATTTATCCACTTCTTTTATTTTACTATTCAGATTGGGCCAATTATATGATGAGGTATATGGCATGGTGCATTTGTACTTGGTGATTTGGGTAATTCAACATTTCCACCACATCTTGTTGTGATGGTTTGGTGAACATTTAGAATGTTCTTTTCTTTTAAGGGATTCTGTGTCGTTTTCATGGTTTGAGGTACACACATGTTCAGAAAGAGCCCTCAATCGACAATGTGCTAATTTTCAAGGATCATATAAAAAGGAATGCTCTCTTTTTCAGATATCTGAAATGTTATGTTTCGACGGTGGATCGTTATCACCCATTTGGACATGATTTTGACTAATCAATGATCTTAATTTACAGTTTGCAAATATTACATGCTGGATTGTTGGAAAAGAGAAAAATGTTTAGGTTTTGCATCAGATGGTTATGAAACATATGTAGTTAGAGTGAGACTAGCCCTCAGAACAAAAAGCAAAAAGAATAGGAGACGAGTGAGTGAACACTTATGCTGACACAAATGTCTATCCTAATCCCAAAAATATGTATGTATATTTTTCCATGATATAATAATAAATGTGATGATGATATACCTACGACAGTAAAGCGTGGACCTCCACTAGAAATCGCCTTTAATTTGCAACAGGTGTGCTGAGGGTTAAATGATGGAAAAATCTAAAGGCTGGATCTCTTCTAATCTATAATAAAGGATCAATTGTAGCAATGGTCTTTGAATTATATCCGTAGTAATATTTTGGTCACTCAACTCTAAAAATAGTTGCAGAGGTCGCCTAATTATGTATATTGTTGCATTACTAGTCCCTTTCGTCAAGTCTGTCTGTTTCCCGTTAAATCCATGGGTAAACTTGGAAATTCATTCCAAATATTTATAAAAACGAAAGGGTTATTTATAGCAATGGTCCCTCAACTATACTCGGAGTTACATTTTGGTCACTCAACTCCAAAAATAGTTACAGAGGTCACTCAATTAGGTGTTGTGTTGCACCATTAGTCCCTACCATTAGAGAGACTTGACGGTAGGGACTAATGGTACGACACAACACCTAATTGAGTGACTTTTGTAATTATTTTTGGAGTTGAGTAACCAAAATATAATTCCAGTATAGGTGAGGGATCATTGCTACAAATAACCCTATAATAAATTAAGCAAAAGTAGGGCAGGGAACCCACCCCCTTCACCCAAGTTCGAGTTTCCCTTATGACATATTAGATTAATTTAAAGTAGTTTTTATATCTCAAAAAAATACATAAAAAAAGTTGAAACAAATCTAGTAAGATAAGCTTAATGCATATTTACACTATGTAAAAAGGTCAGTCTCTCTTAGCATATTAAAGCCTCCAAGGGAGACTAGTCTTGAACACAGAATTAACTCTGTTACATATTATATATCTTCTCTTAAATAAACTTATTAAGCAGGCTTGATTTTGATCTTACAACTAACACATGAAGCTACTACACCTTGGCTTGAAAAGGGTTGGTGGGGTTTGATCAGGTGGGTGCATGTACTTGCAATTTGGGCATGCAGGTGAAGACCTGCACAGCATAACCAACATGTGGCACTTCATGCACACAGTGGCTACCATCTCTTGGTGATGAAGATGATCAATTTGGAGCCCCAGCCTTGATGGGTTTTTGCTCTTTGTTGGTCTGCTGGGTTCCATGAAAAGATCGTGGAAATTGTGAAGGGAAATGTCTGAATTAGGCCTGGAGTTTTCACTGCTGTGATCTGAAATATTGGCTTTCCTGATCATTGACTCACAGGATCTCAAATTGAGCTCAAGGTCCAAGCTCATGTGAGGAGCTGGACTTGGGGGCTCAGGGCTCCTCCTTGGGTCCCTCGAAGTCTTCATGTGTGTTATTGTATTGTAAAAGTGTATCTGCCCTGACTGCACATAATAATGCACACAGCAGAATAGAAACTATCAGAATTTAGAACATGAAAAATTAAATTGTGAAATTAACTGTGACATCTTGAACATGGTATAAAATGTATGTAAATATATTTACCTGAATATCAAGGCATCTTTGCCACTCCAAAGGCAATGGAGTCTCTAGGTGAAGCTCAATATCAAACAAGGATTTGGCTGTGTTTTGTGGTTTCCAACGCTTTTCGAAAATTTGTTCGACATGATCATGATCATGATCATCATATGGCTCATCATCCCACTTTCTTTTCTTGGATGAATTCTCAGACTCTGGGATTGCCTTCTTCTGGTTTGGAGAAAGGGGATGAGCTTGAAAAGAAACCATAGCTATTAGCTAAGCTAGCTGCTTCAATTTACTCAGAGACAAATAAGACTTCTACTCTCTCTCTCTCTCTCTCTCGTACACACACAAAGAGTTGAGAGTTGAGGGTTGTGTTGTAGAAATGGTTGGAGAAAGTTTGGGTTGTTATATAGGCTTGATGAGGTTTGGCCACAACTGCAAGGGAGAATCTAATAGGGGCAAAATTTATAGGTACAACTAAAAGAAACCTGGCCTACCCATGCATGACGTGCATTCCAAGTTGGTTCTCTTCAATTAACTCTGTTTTCTATATCAGAGAGAGAGAGAGAGAGCTCCAAGCCAGCTCCCTATTAAATCCTAAGATGTGAAGTCCTAACCAACTCAACTCCTTGGTCTAATACCCCCAACCCCCCTGATCCTGATGCCACCCAACACAGCCAACTATATAAATCCTAGCACTCAATTTGGGCTCCATTCCATCGACTGTACTTACGAGAAATACTGATCTCGTTGCGTGGCAGTGATGAGCGGTACAACAATCCAATTAAAACACGACATGTGTTTAAGTGTGATGACCAACTCTTAATAATGGATTATTGTGCTACTCAATATTGTCACGTAACAAGAACAACCCTACTTAAGTTTTTCGTGTCTCAGAAATTAAGTGAGCTAGCCAAGCCAAGAGCCAGTAGTTGCAAGCCAAATGTACTCCAAATGCCAAGTTATGATACTCATGAAAGGCGGTGAGATGGGAAAGAGGATGTGTGAAGTGGTCATTAAATGAGGAGAGTCTGCATACGGTTGAAGAAGGTCTTGAATGGCTATGGGATCTTTAATATACACAATAACTCCAACTTCCCACAACTGAGTGTTGGAAATTGGCTCAAATGTAGAAGAATTTTGGAGTTGCCCATGTGAGTCAAAGTTAGTTGCCCATGTGAGTAAATGTTGGCTTACTATGAGGTCAAAAATGGTGGATTGTTTGGTAGCCATCCATTGGTAAGTTTGGTAGCCAACAAATGAATAGTTGAAGCTTGCATTCACACTCTTGCATTTTTGGCTATAAATTGGAAGCAAATGGTTCCATTTGAAGCATCACACCAAGTGTTGAGTAGAAGAGAAAAATAGCAAGAAAGGCATCTTGCCAAAGAGAGAAACATTTCTCTCTAATTGTTTTTTGCTTTGTATCATTGTTTTCTCTTCAATTGTTGTGAGAGTGAGACTTGGGTGTATTTGGGGCTTTGGGTTTTCTTGAGTGATAAACACTTTGTATACTCTCTTTGAATATAGTGAATTACTCCGTCGTCTCCAAACTGGATGTAGGCATTGTCGAACCAGGATAAATCTTGGTGTTCTTGTTGGTGTTGTTTTGTGTTCCATTTATCTCCTGCTAGTTGTTATTTATTTTTCACTCACAATTGGTTGACGCTTCCGCACAACAAGTGGTATCAGAGCTCCAGTTTCCGTCTGGGGTTTCGTAGGAGTGAAAAATTCGTCGGAGCTACAGTTCCATGAATAGTGTCGGCGCTACAGTTCTCGTGAACAGTGCCGGATTTGATGGCTGGAGATAAAGACGAACTTGTGAAGGAGAAGGAGTCGACATCGTCTTCGTCGACATCCAATAGACATCCAATCGCTACTACAAGGTTAGAGGTTGATAAATTCAATGGCTCTAATAATTTTGGTATGTGGCAATGTGAAGTTATGGATGTGTTGTATCAACAAGAGTTGGATATTGTTTTGGAGAATAAACCCGAAGAAATTGATGATAAGCAGTGGAAGAGACTTAATCTTCATGCTTGTGGCTCTATTCGATCATTCCTTGATAAGGAGTTGAAATACCCGTATATGAAGGAAACTTCTGCTAAGGAGTTATGGACGAAATTGGAGGAGAAGTATATGACCAAGAGCGCAGAAAATCGGCTCTTCTTGAAGAAGCGACTCTTCCGATTTCAATATCGTTCAGGTATTTCTATGCACGAACACCTCAATGATTATAATAAAATACTTGCTGATTTAGCAAACCTTGATGTGAAAATTCCTGACGAGGATAAGGCACTATGTTTGTTAAATTCATTGCCCGATGATTATGATCATTTGACAACTACTTTGTTGTATGGAAAATCCGAGGTGAAACTTGAGGAGGTGTCTGCGGCATTGGTGAATCATGAGTGTCGTAAGAAGGACCAGAAGACTCATAATTCACAAACCGAGGCACTAGTTGCAAGGGGTCGAACAGAGGAAAGAAAATCTGGGAAGCGGGGAAAGTTTCCTGCCATAGATGAATGTGCCTTTTGTCGCCAAAAGGGTCATTGGAAGAAAGACTGCCCCAAATTGAAGAACAAAGAGAAGGAGAAAGCGGATTATGAAGCAAATGTTGCAAAATCTGGAGATGATGATTTCGAGTTTGCTTTGGCTAGTTCATCTGCGATGGTCACTTCGAGGAGTGGATTTTGGATTCAGGTTGCACCTATCATATGTGTCCCATTCGGGAATGGTTTTCTAGCTTCAATGAGCTGGATGGTGGAGTTGTTTTGTTGGGCAATAATAATGCTTGCAAAACACAAGGGATAGGCAAAATCTGTTTGAAGATGCATGATGGAACAGTCAGAGAATTGAGTGATGTTCGGTATGTACCGGATATGAAGAAGAATCTCATCTCATTGGGCGCTTTGGAATCCAAGGGTCTCAAGATCACCATGGATGGTGGAGTTCTTAACGCTGTGTACGGGGCATTGGTGGTGATGAAAGGTACAAGACGAAATAACTTGTATTTCTTGCAGGGGAGTACAGTTATTGGTGGAGCAGCTGTCACTTAAAGCTGCTGACGCAGATAGCACAGACACCACGAGGTTATGGCATATGCGTCTTGGGCATGCTGGTGAAAAAGCGTTGCAAGGATTGGTGAAGCAAGGCTTATTGAAGGGTGCAAAGGCATGCAAATTGGAATTTTGTGAACACTATGTGCTTGGTAAGCAAACTAGAGTGAAATTTGATACCGTTATTCACCACACTAATGGCACTCTAGATTATGTTCACACTGATGTTTGGGGACCTTCCAAGAATGCACCTTGGGGAGGTTACCATTATTTGGTCTCCGTTGTTGATGACTTCTCTAGAAGAGTATGGGTGTACACCATGAAGCGTAAAGATGAAGTCTTGAAGATATTCCTGAAGTGTAAAAAGATGATTGAAACGCAAAGCGATCGAAAGATTAAGACTCTTAGATCAGACAATGGTGGTGAATATAGGTCTGATCCTTTCTTGAAAGGTTGTCAAGATGAGGGTATTGTGAGGCACTTCACGGTTAGGGAGACACTGCAACAAAATGGGGTGGCAGAGCGCATGAACCGTACTTTGCTTGAGAAAGTTCGGTGTATGTTGTCTAATGCTGGATTAGGCAAGGCGTTTTGGGCTGAGGCGATTAGTTATGCAAGCCATCTCATTAATCGGTTGCCGACCGCTGCGAACGAGGGCAAAACGCCCATGGAGGTATGGTCTGGTAAACCTTGTACTGATTACAAGTATTTACACATATTTGGTTGTTCTGCTTACTACCATGTCATGGAAAGCAAGTTGGATCCAAGAGCAAAGAAAGCTCTGTTTATGGGCTTTAGCACTGGCATGAAGGGATACCGACTTGGTGTCCAGATAAGAAGAAATTTGTTGTAAGCAGATATGTGACTTTTGATGAGACTGCTATGGTTAATCAGAACAAGCATGAAGATGAAATTGAAGCTACCAATACCATGAGTAGTTCAAAGCAGGTGGAGTTACTAAAGACTCCAGTTGTTCCAGGTAAGGTCTGATGAAAAGGACAAAGATGATGAAGAGGAGGCACCTACCCAAGAGCCTCCACAGCAACAAAATTGGGTGTATGCCAAGAAGATGGAATCCTTGGAAAAGGATAATGTAAGATTCGAAGCCAGATTGGTAGCTAAAGGCTATGCTCAGAAGGAAGGCATTGACTACAATGAGGTATTTTCTCCGGTAGTAAAACATTCTTCTATTCGTATTTTGTTGGCTTTGGTTGCGCAGTTTGACCTGGAGTTGGCTCAACTTGATGTCAAGACTGTTTTCTTACATGATGATTTGGAGATCTATATGTCTCAGCCAGAAGGTTTTGGTGTTGCTGGAAAGGAAAATTGGGTCTGCAAATTGCAGAAATCATTGTATGGCTTGAAGCAGTCTCCAAGACAATGGTACAAGCAATTTGATAGGTTGGAGAAGCCAGTTTCGTTGTTCAAGTTTAAGCGTTGCTTGGACTTGATTGGAATTTGTAAAATTTGTTGATTGCCCCTTGGGGGATTGGGAGACGACCATTGGGAGTGTTACTATGAGAGTTTGTTACATGTTGAGCCAAGGTGGAGATTGTTGGAAATTGGCTCAAATGTAGAAGAATTTTGGAGTTGCCCATGTGAGTCAAAGTTAGTTGCCCATGTGAGTAAATGTTGGCTTACTATGAGGTCAAAAATGGTGGATTGTTTGGTAGCCATCCATTGGTAAGTTTGGTAGCCAACAAATGAATAGTTGAAGCTTGCATTCACACTCTTGCATTTTTGGCTATAAATTGGAAGCAAATGGTTCCATTTGAAGCATCACACCAAGTGTTGAGTAGAAGAGAAAAATAGCAAGAAAGGCATCTTGCCAAAGAGAGAAACATTTCTCTCTAATTGTTTTTTGCTTTGTATCATTGTTTTCTCTTCAATTGTTGTGAGAGTGAGACTTGGGTGTATTTGGGGCTTTGGGTTTTCTTGAGTGATAAACACTTTGTATACTCTCTTTGAATATAGTGAATTACTCCGTCGTCTCCAAACTGGATGTAGGCATTGCCGAAACCAGGATAAATCTTGGTGTTCTTGTTGGTGTTGTTTTGTGTTCCATTTATCTCCTACTAGTTGTTATTTATTTTTCACTCACAATTGGTTGACGCTTCCGCACAACACTGAGTTACTCAAAGAACAACAAGAAACTTTTAAAGCTCTCAACACCCAAGCACTCTCAGCCATCAATAACCTCATTCCATGCCATGAGCCATGAAATTAATCTCTGCAACTAATTTAACTATGCCTTTAAAGCTCTCAACACCATCGGCTATTAATTGTAAATCAACCATATATATGTCCAATATTTTTATTTTCTTTATTGGTTTTTTTTGGTTTTTTTCATTATTTTAATGAAGCATACCCTGCCATTCATGCCCCCCCAAAGTATCCATTTGCTCCTAATATCAGGGTCCCCTATTTATTCTTGGCACCAAGAAGTAATCAAAATGCCGTCTTTTTTAATTGTTGTTTTTCTTGTGTGAAAAATCTCTTCCTCTGTAGTTTAGATTATCGCTTGTACTAAAAAAAAGCGATAATTTTTTATTGATAAATAGTTTTATCATAATGAAATATCCTTAAACATTTGAACAGCTTATGTATTGCAAGCCTCATGCAGCAAAAATTCATTGATGTCGCTGATTAAAGAGGTAGTGTGGTGGTACCTCTACCCTTATTAAAGAGGTAGTTTTGAGTTCAGCTTCTAATGGAGTAGGCAGTTGAAGTACCTAATATTTCTGTCCTTCATAATAATTTTTTTTCCTTAAAAAACAAAAGAAAATTTAAAATAATAACATAAAAAAGAGACATTAATTGAGTTTCATTCATGGCCCTCCTATCCTAACTACTCTTTTTCTTTTTAGCTTTTTCTCTTCAGCCTCTTATATCCGCGAAGAGAATACCATTTTGGCCTCAAGATTGCTAGTTTTAGTGCCAATAAGTTCCTTTTCTTGGAGAGGTATACTTAGCCAAAATTCACCAACCAAATATAAATTGGTGAGGGACCCTCAATAGACTAGGCAGCTATTGACATAAATACCAGGCCTGTTCATTGCTACTAGTCAAAAGAGTTAGGACACACAAAAAATGTTTTCCTAACAAAGGGTATTTTTGTAAGGCAGCCACAAAATTGAAAACAAGAAAATGGAGAAAGAAAAAAAAAAGTTTAATCATCTTATTAGTCCATGAACTTAGACCCGATTTGCATTTGAGTCCCTCAATTTCCAAAATTGTTCTCGTGGTCCTTCAACTTCAGTTTCGTTAGAACAAATGGTCATGTCGTCAATTTTGTTAACTTTTCTGTTAAATACAGGGTAAAATGATATTTTTATATTAAATTGATTAAAATATGAATAAAAAATTAGAATCAAAATCTCTCTCTCCCCCTCTATCTCTATTTCTACTCCCCTCAAACTTAATGTTTCTCTTTCCTTTTTGGTTTTTTATTTGATTTTCTTTTATTGTTATTTTAAAGATATGATTTTTTTATTCTTTTTTATTTAAATATAAAATTACTATTTTACCTCTGCATTTAACAGAAAAAGTTAACAAAATTAACGGCATGACGATTTGTCCTAATGAAAGTGAAGTTAAAGGACTACGGGAACAATTTTGAAAATTGAGGGTCTCAAATGCAAATTCGGGTCTAAGTTCAGAGACTAATAAAACGATTAACAAAAAAAAATAGATAAACCAAGAAATTTAAAAGGACAAAAAAACCCCAAAAGGGTCCCAATGGTATTAAAGGCTTTGAGGGAGAGAGAGTTTTCAAGTATTGTTCACCTGCCTTCATTAAATCATCTTAAATTCACTTAAATGCAGAATTCAAGGATGACCATTGAAACCACCCTCACTTTCTTCAACATATATCTTTCTTCGTCACTTTCATCAGCACCCGTTTATTTGCTTCTGTTAAATGCTCCCAACCCACCTCTTCTTCCCTTCATTTATGTTCTTCTCTTCATAGCCTCTCTCTCTCTCTCTCTCTCTCTCGAAAATTTATTCATGAAGTTTCAATCACTTCCCCATATAAGGATGGACTGTCAGAATATCTACTCTCTTGTGTGTTCATAAATTCCAAAGAGTTAAATTGTTTGTAAGCCATTTGCACTTATTTTCAAGTGTAGTGTCCTAGCAGCAGGAGCTTCTATAATGCAAGAAATTGAAAAGGGAAAAAAAGAACCGACAATTGTTTATGCTTCAACTAAATTTCTCAGTTCAAAGTCGTTAATTTGACAATAATATATTTAACAACTACTTACGTGTCTATATCTTTTATTACATGACTATTTAATTGAATTTTACATTGTAAGATGATGATTGACGTTCTCTTATCAAACAAATACTTATGTTGTCATACTGTAAATCTGAACTAATATTATACTAGTGGATTAGGAAGTTAATTTACGGTGGATGCATGACATTATTATAACTAGTTTATTTTGTTGGTAGAATATATGCATGTATCATAAATTCATGCTGGGGAGTGTGGTGTATGTAATTATCTTGTATTGATGGCTTTGATATGAGATGAAGGAGGTGGGAGTGGCAAAATCCATTACCTAGAAAGCAGCCCCTCAAGATTCATCACTTCCTGTCGTTTTTAGATGAAATTAATTAAATACTCTGTTGAGCGTTGAGTGCCCGTCAGTCCGTGGGCATCGTAAGGGTTTTTGAAACAAAAGCTTTATATGTATGTGCATGCATTCAAAAATTTTAATCAAGAATATCTGTAGCACTCTTCTCTACAGCTTTTATTTACTTATTTTTTTTATAAAAAAAAATAACAATATTAAAGGTATCAAGAGGTTCACTAACTTTTACTCGTGGGAGATGACTGGAAATCTGCGCGAAATTGCTCATATACATGAGGTTCTCTCTTGGCAGATACGTGGCAAATATAAAGTCGTGTACCAATTGATTTTGAGTTGAATACTCTAATCTTTTTCCATAATATATGAACAAATCATTTATATGTCATACTAAACGATCACATGTAATTCACGTCTCATCTAATGTGAATTGTCTACATGTATTATTAGCTCATTTGAAGTGGGTTGGATTACTCTTTTCTTTCACCATAAGCAAAGTATAGTTTTCATGCATTTACATGACTTGTATATGATATTCCGTTAAGAAAAATACTTGTTTTATGTTCTTGTCAATAATAATTTAATATGTATGTAGATATTTTTTATTATTTATTATTGTGTATTTTTTATAAATTATATCTACAAATATATCAAATTGTAATTTACTGAAAGGAAGAGTATCTTCTTTCTTTCCGAGAATCACGCAAGCACTATCATTTTATAAATTAGGGGCCCCATCGTCCTGACCAGACTTTTAGTAACCTGAGAAGTTCAGTGGATGGTCATTGCCTGGGTGGTTCCTTGTGTCATTGCCTCAAGACTTAGACAAAGGTGATATATACAGAGCAGAGCAGAGAGGCCATTCACTCGCATGGTCGCATTCATACCTTACAAGCTATATATATTTCTTTCTCTGCTTAATTTCTTATCCTTCTTTTCTTTTCTTTTCTGGTAAGTTCTTATCCTTCTTTCCTGATTGAGTGAGGCACCTTCAATTGCGTTTTACTATTTTAGGGGAAACTTCTGTTTTCTTTTTGAAAAAAATTTTATATTTTATGAAGAGCCACTAGATATGCTTTGGTAAATAAGATTTATTTGGTGAACATCATGGAGTTCATGGACTTATATAATTGTTTATTTATTTGTTTAGAGAAAAGGAGAGGGCAATAATCAAACTCTTACTATATGCTTTATCTCTAAAAAGCCCCGTCGTTTAATTTATAATTTTAGAGTAAGGTCTTGATGGAGACACCCCAATCCCATGTAGACCCACTGATTTTTGACACACACCTTCAAGTTGAAGCCTTTTATTAGTACAAACTCTGATACCAGGGGTGGGTTTCGAACCTCAGACTCAATATGGGGTTAAACACTCTTAACCACTACGGCATGACTCTCATTGGCCATCCCAACTTCAATGTAGGAATAAAAACTCTAAAACTTTATATATACTTTAAAATACCTTATTCCAAACGAAGAAAGATTATATAAAACTATAAACCAAAACTTTATTAAGTATTCCGTTAAAATCAACAAAAAAAACTTCCATCAAGTTCGCAATAACTAAGAAAAATTATTGTGACTTCGAACAAAAAAAACAGGAAAAATTATTGTGTGATACAAAAATATGATCGCGTGGTACGTATTGTAATATGGATAGATAATATAATTGGTATTTCCCACTTATTTCAACATAGCACAATGATTGGTCAATAAAAAATCAGTAAACTTCAATCATATTCTTCGATATGCTTAGTGCAAAACATAAGGTTACGCAACGCAACGAAACGAAAACCTTTATACATTTATGAGGGCCTAATAAATCACCGAAGTAATCGGTCCATCTAATATGACAACCACTTTGCAGGATATATTGGCCCTCTACTGTATTCACTCAAATCCTGATGGGTCATCTATCTGTCCCATTGGGCACATCCATGTCGTCATTTGATAAATTTGGGCCGAAAATACCCCCAGTATTTTCAAGTTAACCTGGTTAAGATGTTAAGCGCACACACTATTTTTTATCAATTTATCATAGTAGTTTAAGATCCAATAAGATTTGCTTCATTTGCGTATAAAAACAGCAATGTAACACGTAAGGGGTTTGTAGCTCAAGTAATTTAAGAGTATTTATCTTTGTAACTGAGATTCTAGGTTTGTTTTCCCCTTCTCTCAATATGACTTGTATCAAAAAGCAAAAAATGTAACGCAAAAATGTAATTTAATTGCACCTAGCTTGGAAACTACCTCACACATTCACTCTTACAATCGTATTAACATAATTGGGACATCCATGTACAATCTCATACATTATAATAATACTAGAGTCATCAAAAACTGTCTCAAATTTAAGTGGCCAAATAGATATACGGCATGCCGATATCTTCTTACCTACTAGAAACAATAAAGTTTAAAGTGGCAGCACATCTGAATAAATGAAACATTACCGCATGATTTCGGATATGAAATTTTGGGATTTGTTTTGACATCCCTATCATTACTCATTTTCATCAATGGTATCCTTATGGTCACCTTGAACAAATCGACGCCAGTACCAATGCTTCACCCACACCGTATGCACTTGATCCAATGGGATTCCTTTCGTCTCTGGCAAGAAAAGCACTACGAAGACGGTCATTGCCAGAATCCAACCGCCGTAGAACAAGAATGTGGCATATTTTAAATGGCATAGCATGGACAAAAAGGTTTGGGATAGCACGAATGTAACACCAAAGTTGACAGCAAGCCCCATACTTTGGCCTGTGGGTCGAATTTTCATGGGGAAAATCTCACTTGGTATAAGCCAACTCAAAGGACCCCATGACCAACCAAAACCAGCAGCATAGAAACACATCAACACCAGAACTAGTATGGCATAGCCCTTTGAGATGTGCCCGTTGCCATCGGTACCTGTTTTAGCTGCTAGAACAATAGCCACCGCAACCTACACAAAAACGTATGCCAATTTATATGTTATGCAGCTCGCTTCATGATTGTATTTCACCTGCACATAGAGGCTTTCGTTCTAGGTCCTTTGACCATAAACCCAATCAGTTTAATTGTAAGGGTTTCATACTCAAATTAGATGTATTATCTTCTTCAAGGTAAAATTTTACGAATGTCACCTGAATTTTAGGACTTGTTGGAAAATGTCACTTGAAAAGAAAATTAAAGTAATGTGTGATCTCAATTTAAATTTGGACAATGCTTGGCTCCTGAGTCATTCCTCCTCAACCATGACGTGGGTCCCTTCAAAAACCAACACGTGTGCCTTTTTTTTTTTTTTTTTTTTCCCTCTTTCCTCTTCCCAACGCTTTTACCCCAACTTTTTTGCTGGTTTTAACCTAAAAAAAAACCTGTAACCTCCCCAAACCACCGTCACCCCTGTTCCGAATCCAAGAGAATGAGCTGAAAATGGGGAAGATGGAAAATGAGCTGCTCTCTGTTGGACTTCCGGCCGGAAAAAAACCAGCCGCCAGGCGGCGAACCGGCGGTTCAATTGAAATTTGGTTTTGGATTGGAATCCACCCTCATCACCAACCTCATCCCAAAAAAATTACAAAGCCAGAGAATTTGTAAGACCAGCAAGCCAGCCCCTCGCCTTCGCTCACCTCAGATCTGGAGGGTAGAAAGTCGCCGATCTCCATTGTTTCCGGCGTGAAGAGAGAGAGAAAGGGAGAGATAAGTGATGGAGAAATGAGAGAGAGAAGAAAAAAGAAACCAGCAAAAAAGTTGGGTAAAAGCGTTTGGGAAAAGGAAAGAGGAAAAAAAAAAAAAAAGACACACGTGTTGGTTTTTGTAGGAGCCCACGTCATGGTTGAGGAGGAATGGCTCCTGATATATCAGGAGGGAAGCATTATCCTTTAAATTTTGTCGCAATGTACCACCTAAGATTAACTTTATCCTTTTATTTATTTATTTATTATATATAAAAAGTTTCACTTGTTTCACACATTATCCTTTGAAAAGAGTTTGTATCAATATTTCGGACACCAAAATACCCTTCAAGAGAGTAAAATGTGAATCACGCGCGATTTTTTGGACGAAAAAATAGTCCAAGATTGACAACATAATAAGCTCTTATAATGTAGAAGATGTACATACCTGACAGATGATCATCTGGATGCCACCCTGCATAAACAAAAACCTCCGGCCATGACGATCAACCATGTACGTCGACACAAGGATCGAGCCCAGATTAACCAACCCAAGAATAATAGACGCAATGAGAGCAGAGTTGTTGCCAAACCCTACAGACTGAAACAACACAGGCGCATAGAAAGCAATGATATTAATGCCAGTGACCTGCTGAAAAAACGGCACGGCAATGGCCCCGATCACAAGCTGAGGCCTGTACTGCCTCTGAAATATGGTCACAAAGGGCTCCTCGTCGAGAGCTTTGGCGATCTCGCTGGCCTTAACGAGCTGGGCAAGCTCTGCTTCGATATCCTCCTTGCCTCGGATTTTGATGAGGGATTTTCTGGCTTGGTCTAGTCTGTCGCGTTGTACTAAGCTTGTGGGTGAGTCTGAGATGAAGAGGGCGCCGATGGTCATGATGGTGGCTGGGACTATGGCTAGGCCGAGGGAGAGGCGCCAGCCCCAGCTGTGCTTCGAGGTGGCGTAGTTTATGCAGTTGGAGGCCACCACCCCGATTCCGATGAAGAACTGGAAGCCTGTGCTGAATGCGCCGCGCCACTTGGGTGGTGCGATCTCTGAGAGGTAGATTGGAGCAGACTGTTTGGACATTTTTAGAAGGGGATGTTAGTAAATGCGGATTCATATTGAGCAATGCAATTGGTTTTCTTATTTTTAATTTTTTGACAAGAGGATTCTAAAACACTATAATGTACAAATAGGTGAATTTGTGTGCAAGAGAGGAGAGGGTGAGTGACACAATGCATTGGTCAACCGACTTAACCTATATTTGCATGTAATATTACTCCGATGCTCATTATAACTGTGAGATTAATTAAATACCTAAATGCCTAAAATTTCGTACATTGTTAATGCAATTTTTTATTTTTATTTCTTATCAACAATGGGGGAGAAATAAAATTAGGCCAGGACCAATTGATGGACTAGGTATTTTAGTACCTTGTCATATGTAATCGAGTCTCTAGAGAAAATATCATAAGTTCAGGATAAAAGTCTTTGTAAGATCTCAATCGATTTGTGAGACACTTTTTTGGGCTCCACATCTTTATTCCAAGGATGGTACCATAGGTAATCACAGTGGGATGTTACAAATATGGAGAAAAACTTTTGCGTGATTTGTTTTGGTGATGTGATAGTATTCAACCACTCAACACTGCCTTACGGTATAAAAAATCCCACTTTTTGTCAATACTCCAAATATTTATACGAATCCATTTTTTTGAAATAAAGGTACTTTTTTTGGAACTGCCGTTAAAAAATTATAATAGGTTCTTCGGTTAGAATTTGGAAGAAATTATTGGGTCCAAAATCCCATTTGTGGGAATGTAATAGAATCTTCCATTTTGATGGGCTATATTCTTAGCAAACCCAAACATAGTGTTAGAGATTGGTAGACTTACTTGGTTTGTGAACCCAACACCAAATCCAAGCAAGATACGGCCCAAGATAAGCATGGCAACATTGACAGCCCCGCCATTGATGGCAGACCCTGCAAAGAAGGTACACCCACCCAGCACCATGACATTCCTTCGGCCCACTATCCTGGCCAGACGGCTGGCTACAAGCGAGGCAGCCAAACCCGCTATGTAGAGAGAGGATGTGAAGGACGTCAAAACCTGACTATCATACACACAATACATGTTTTTGGGGGCACTTCCTGCTTCCTTTCTCAGCACTGATGGGAAAAATTTATTCAGAAACGATGGCATTGTTGTCACTCCTCCTGAAAAAAATTGTGCATTTTCATGGTTAATTTCATGCATTTGATCAGCAAATTATTCACTTTAATATGATAAGTATAGTGCTAGGTAGGTTTAATATAATCAACGTGCCATTCAGTTCATTATGTCTGATACCAACACGTATTAAAAATATAAATTCTTCCGACTGAAAGATGTAGGCGAAATGGAGCTGGTTAGCTTGGCCGCATCTTAATTCTCTTATCAAATAGTTTGATATATTGTAAAAACTAATGAGTAAGACAGATTTTTATTCCAAATGTGTGGTTCTTAACCAAAGGTTCACGTTCAAACATCGGCGGAACCACATAGTGGGCTGTAGTCCAATGAAGGTTTGGGAAAAAAAACAAAACAAAAAAAAACCTATACAGCCAAGTATTTTAACTTTAAAATTTTATTAAAAAAACACACAATTTCATACTTTACCAAAGCAAATAGGAATAGTCAGAGGTCTTCCGCTTTTTTATTTGGTGTCGAAGATTGTTGCAACACCAATACGCATGGTAAGGGTAAAGTCTTAGCTCTAATTCTCCAATTTTAATATTTTTTTTATTAATTTATCTCCAAAAAAGAGAAGCATTTTTCTAAATAAAATTCACCCTAACCATAATTTCTTTTTCTTTTTCTTGTGTTTGCAACTAACATGATTTATATAATAGTATACTTTTATTTCTAGAAACTGTTTTAAAAAAATATATATTTATAAGTATCATTAGATTTTAAGCTAATAATTTTAACTAACCCACCCTATGAAATTCATGGTTCTACCTTCAAATTTATGTAATTGCAATATATAAAAGTAGGTACCTAACCAGAATATGAAAATAAAAATCAAGATGATGCTACTCATATAATAATGAGGGGGAGAGAGGATTGTATAATTCTTTGTTTAATAATATGAATCACTCAAACGAAATGATAATGAGGGGAAGAAAGCACTAGGAAGGCTTTTAAAAAGCAGCCAAACAAGATTCAACCTTAAAAATCATCGCACCTGTAAATGCAAAACCCAAATTGGTTTCGATTACTAAAATTGATTAGATATCTATGCTATCTTCTTAATAATTAAAAAAATTAAATTTAAAAAAAACCATGGGACACCCAACCTAACCTAACGGTCAACAGCATTCAGTCGCAAATTTGTTGTCAATTATGGAGATTGGAAAAATCTGTTTTGTCCTTTTTCTTTTCCAAGATCAAAGACTTTTGACAAATAAACCAAACTCTACCCAACCCAACCCAACCCAACCAAAACTTGAGCTGCCAGAGCCTAGCTGGCTTTATAAAAACATCATCATGATTCATGAAATAATATCAACTCTTGAATTATGAGAGCTAGCTAGCTGCCAAGGGAAAGGCCCAAGATTCAACATGTCCTTTGTAGGTAAGATTTGTTCTCTTTGTTCATGGAAAGCTTTTCAACTTAGGATATAATACTTTCAATTTAGTTTTTGACATTTGATGTATACATTGTCATTGTCGCGGTATAACAGTTAGAAAGACTTGTTTTACGTCCAGTGATTTATGGGCGTATGTGAAAAATTTCTAATCGTATCAACGTAGAATCCGTATTTAATTAATGGACATGTGTGATAACTTTCTGATCATATCAATATTAAATCTGCATTTGATTAATGGGTCCAAATAATTTACCAGAAAATAACTATCAACTAATATGGTTTAAGTTGAACGGTGACTACCCATAATTCTAATATTTGCAGGCTACAACTACTGAACTTAATTTCACTCACCAATTGCAAATTGGAACCCCCTCATGCTTCTTTTCTTCTAATAGTGCTTTTTTACTTTTAGTTTTGGATAGCTTTGTCAGGTGAAAAACTTCATTAAACAGGAAAAAAAAAACAGACGAGGAAGGACAAACTTAATAGAAAACATTAAAACAAAGTCTACTTAAAATCGAACGTCAACATTAACGAAACCGCTAAATAATTAACACAAAACGCACCTGAAATTCCGATGTCATAACCAAATATGAGGCCGCAAGACGCAGCGACGATGCAGGTGATCACGACGGAAGCCGTTATCTTGCCCTCGACGCCAGTGACAGCCAGAGGCCCGTCAACGGCGAAACCTCCCACGGCCATTTCCTCAAATATATATCTTCCACACTTTCCTTCTCTCTCTCTCTTTTTGATTTTCTCGGGAACCAAACAGTAGCTAACGCTTAAATTACTACTCGAGTCAAAACGAAAGGAGCGCTCTAAGTCCACTGTCCACGTTCTGATGGCAGTTTGTAGGGTGCGTGAGAGAGATTTGGGGGTCAAGAAGAAGTGATTAATTTTTATAAACAAAGACTAATGGCGTTGCATTTTGCAATACGTAAAATTCAAGCGACTTTACCCGCCACCAAAATAAGAAAAGCTACCTACCAGTAAGCTGGTCTATATTTCTAAACCTATCAAACTCCTCCACGCATAAAAAAATTATTGGGTTTTCTTTTTGGTTTTTATAATACTTCCAATGAGGGGGAAAACACTGTTGATTCCTTTGTCGGATATATGACTTTAGGTAAATTTTGATTCAGGGAATCGCACGAAAACCACACGTTTCAGATAAATTTGATTTGAGTATCTTAAAAAAGAAAAGTAATTACGTAAAGTGTGGAATGAGTGAAAACAGGAAAATAACCACAAAATTTTCTCCCATGGTTGTCTACCATAATTATCACTAATTATGTTTAAATTTGTTAATCATCTTTTTCTCTTTTTAATTCGAGATAATGTAAAAAATATATAAGTCAAACCATTGCAATTAACTATTTAAATTTTAAGCCAACTGTCTTGAAAAAATGGGGAAGGGGTAGTTGGTCATGAAACAAAGCGTGCACCTTCCCTTCCGTATTTCCTTTTTTTGAAAAGCTTCCCTTCCCTTGTAGGCATGCAGTTGTTTAATGTTTTGTGTGTAGAATATGAGATGGCTTCCACCACTTGAATAGAAAGGGAAACTACAGATGGAAATGTTTGGAAGATTAGCAAATGGTGTGTCTCAAATTGATGGTTGTTTCCATAAGCAGTTGCTGAGGGTCATATCATGATGTGTTTAAACTGGTACTCAGTGTGAGGTGGATACTTAAGCTCACCTAATCAAATGACTTTATAGCTGCCCTAGGTTACCAACATACTGTTGACAATATGAGTTAAGTTAGGCAAGTCATAGTTAGGCATGTTTACATTTACTTGTTTAGTTTGGCATGTCTAGTTAGGCATGTCTACCACCTTTCCTTTCTTTACATGTATATATGCTTTGATATGTAATACAATGCAAAATAAGTAGAAATCTGAAAATATGAGAAGCTCCAATATTCTCTACACTCTCCATTACTCTCCATTCTCTCTACTCAATCTTCAACATATACTCCTATTTTGACATGGTATCGAGCAGCGATCTTGCTGAACTCTAGTCTAGAATTGTTGCTGCTATCATGGGAGAAAACGATTTCTTTCCCACTGAAAGTAGCACCACCGATCCGGCTACTCCTTATCAACCTACCTTCACAGAATTTGCTGCCCAAATGGCTGAGTTGATAAAGACACAAGCATCGACATCAACTACGACCCGACTCTACGATTTCCTATGAAACCTCTTCTGCACAAATTGGTATTAAATTGGATGGCTCCAACTATGCCTTATGGTCTCAAGTTATTGAGATGTATGTTGCTGGCAAAGACAAGCTGGGATATCTCACTGGTGAACTCCCAACTCCTTCTCAGGGCAGACTCTACATTCAACCGATGGCGGACAGAAAATGCAATTGTGAAAGGGTGGCTAATCAACTCCATGGAGCCAAGGTTGATTGGCAACTTCATTAGATTCCCGACGGCCAAAGGAGTATGGGATGCAATAGCCACAACTTACTTTGATGGCACTGACACCTCCCAGGTGTATGATCTTAAAAGGAGAATCTCCCGTATGCGACAAGGGGGAGGCTCGATTGAAACTTACTACAATGATCTCCAAGGCGTATGGCGAGAAATCGATTTTCGTCGTCCAAATGAGATGAAGTGTGAGTTGGATATCAAGAAATACTATGATATCATTCAAGAAGATCGAGTTTATATCTTCTTGGATGGTTTGGATGATCGACTTGACAAAGCCCGAAGTGATGTGCTCCAAATGAGCCCATTTCCTACAGGAGAGCAAGCCTATGCTCATGTTCGAAGAGAAGATATCCGACAAGCTGTGATGTTAGGAGCTCCAACACCAACTGGAGTAGGGCTGGCAGCAAAAGGAACATACCGACCCTCTCGCCCAAGTCCAACCACTCCACTCCAGCCACCACAGACCGCTGCCAACAAAACTACTCCACCTTCTCGACCCAAGGCTCCCATAGATGGAAATGGTTGCACTCACTGTGGGAATCCAAAGCACACTCGAGAAACATGTTTTAAATTACATGGCTATCCAGATTGGTGGGAGGGTCTTAAGGCTCGTAAACTCGCTGCCTGGAGGAACGGGTCGTGCTGCCCTTGTCACCACGGATCCTCCGACAACGTTAATTCCTCATGAAGAGTCTACCTCAGCACCAGAAAAGAACGGGTCATCTTTCAGTGACTCAGGTAACTGTGGATATGTATTTCATACTTCATATACAAGTGACTCCACAGGTTGGATTATTGATTTAGGAGCCACAGATCATATGACGTTTGATCCAAGCGATTTTCTAAGTACAACCACACCACAACGAACAAGTATTGCCAACGCAAATGGTGTTACCTCTCCTGGAATCGGTGCTGGAACTATTGGCCTCTCTCCATCCCTTTCTCTTCAAAATACTTTACTTGTTCCATCATTGTCTAATAAATTGATGTCTGTTGGCCAAGCTACTGAGCAACTAAATTGTTGTGTACTCATGTATCCCAACTTCTGTTTATTTCAGGATATTCTCACCAAGGAGATCATTGGTCGTGGTACTAAGAGAGGGGGGTTATACTATGTGGATGATTTCAGTATGGGAAAGGCACATAGTGTGAAGCACTCATCAACTTGGAAGGATCGACAACTTTGGCTATGGCACCGACGTTTGGGCATCCGTCTTTTGGATATATGAGACATCTATTTCCAGATTTGTTTTCAAGTTCATGTACTACCTGATTTCCAATGTGATACTTGTATCTTAGCCAAGAGTCACAGAGCCTCTTATCCGTTAAGTACAAATAAAAGTGTTACTCCATTTGCTTTGATACATTCTGATGTTTGGGGTCCTTCACCTATCTCTACAACTTCGGGCTTCCGATGGTTTATCACTTTTGTAGATGATTGTACCCGCATGACTTGGCTTTTCATGATGAAAAATAAAACTGATGTGTTCCCTATATTTCAGTCATTTCACAAGCAAATTGAAACTCAATTCTCTACCAAGATTCAAGTCCTTCGTTCTAACAATGGAGGTGAATATATCAACCATGATTTTCAGACCTACTTCCAAATGCATGGCATCATCCATGAGACCACTTGTCCTCAAACTCCTCAACAGAATGGTGTTGCGGAAAAGAAAAAATCGACAACTCCTTGAAACAGCACGAGCTCTTTTGATCGGAGCTCATGTTCCTCGCCACCATTGGGATGATGCTATAGTCACTGCAGTCTACCTCATCAACAGAATGCCTTCCAAAGTTTTAGACTTCCGGACTCCATTACAAGCACTTGCCCAACATGAGCCCTTGCCTTCTGTTCAGATGCTTCCGCCCCGTGTCTTTGGTTGTGTGGCATTCGTACACCTCCATAAGAATCAACATGGCAAGCTTGATCCATGTGCTATCAGATGTTTTTTTGTAGGCTATGCTGCCCATTAGAAGGGATATCGATGCTATCACCCCTCCAGTCGTCGTACATATGTCACTTTGGATGTCACTTTTATGGAGTCAGAAATGTTTTTTCATGATCCGATGTCCAACTCTCCACCCCACAGAGACATACACAGAGAACCACTGGGCAAGGAGGCCCCGGAAATCCAAGAACTAGAAGATTGGAGCAAAACAGATCCCAAAAGTCCAGAAGAAAATGTCATCTGCCCAACGCGACCGGTCGCAAAGAACCTAGCGACCGGTCGCATAGAAATCCTGAAGGTGAAAATCGATTCTGTGAGAACGACCGGTCGCCAGGAGCCAAGCGACCGTCGCATCCAAGGCCTGAAGTTGAAAATCGATTCTGTGCAGAACGACCGGTCGCCAGGAACCAAGCGACCGGTCGCTTCCAAGGACTGAAGCTGAAATTCGACTCTCTGCAGAAACGACCGGTCGCCAGGAATTAAGCGACCGGTCGCTCCAGCAGAGAGCACAATATTTTTTCATACTTCACCAAAGATGATGATGAAGACCCCCCTCACATCTCAGGACCAGCTCGATCAATCTCCTGAGAATACTCCTGAGGTAAGTGATTCTATTCCATCTACTGTTGATAACATTGTTCGATATCAATTACATGTTAGACAGAATCGTGGAAAACCACCAATTCGGTATTCACCGGATAACGGCAAGTCATCCAAGTATCCCATTGCAAATTATGTTTCCTGAAAAGTTATCTGCACCCATCCAAGGCTTTGTACATCAGTTATCCGCAATTCATATTCCAACCAAAGTGAATGAGGCCTTGAAAGATCTGAAATGGTTTCAAGCGATGACGGAAGAGATGCATGCTCTGGAGAAAAATCACACATGGACATTGGAGACTTTACCTCCAGGTAAGAGGACTGTCGATGCAGATGGGTTTATACTTTGAAATATAATGCTGATGGATCAATTGAACGTTACAAAGCACGACTTGTGGCAAAGGGATACACGCAAACATATGGTATTGACTACGACGAAACCTTTGCCCCTATTGCAAAGCTTAACACCGTTCGAGTGCTATTGTCTATTGCAGCAAATCTTGATTGGCCTCTCCACCAATTTGATGTCAAGAATGCCTTTCTCCATGGAGAACTCACAGAAGAAGTCTACATGGATATCCCACCAGGATATGTTACATCTACTCATGCTAATGTGGTATGTAAATTACGAAAGGCATTATATGGATTGAAGCAGTCTCCCGGGCATGGTTTGGGCGTTTTACATTGGCAATGAGGAATTATGGTTTTAAGCAGAGTAATTCTGATCATACTCCGTTCTTAAAGCACAAGGGAGGAAAGGTAACTGCACTAATCATTTATGTTGATGATATGATTATTACCTGGAAATGATACGCAGGAAATTTCTCGACTCCAAAAATGTTTGGCAAAGGAGTTTGAAATGAAGAATCTTGGTGGCCTCAAGTACTTCTTGGGCATTGAAGTTGCTCGATCAAAGCAAGGCATATTTCTCTCACAAAGGAAGTATGTTCTAGATTTATTGGCCGAAACAGGAATGTTAGATTGCAAACCTGGACACTCCAATTGTTCAGAATCACCACCTTGGGGAATATCTCAATCAAGCACCCACTAACAAGGAACAATATCAAAGATTAGTGGGACGATTGATCTACCTGTCCCATCCACCCGACCGACATCGCGTATGCTGTAAGTGTTGCTAGCCAGTTATGCATTGTCCAAGTGAAGATCATATGGATGCGGTTTTTCGGATTTTGAAATATTTGAAGTCAGCACCAGGAAAAAGAACTTCTGTCACCAAAAATGGTCATCTGAATATCAGTGGCTATACGGATGCAGGTGGGCAGGAAATGTTACTGATAGACGATCAACTTCAGGATACTTCACATTTGTGGGAGGTAACTTGGTTACTTGGAGAAGCAAGAAACAGAATGTCGTTGCTTTGTCTAGTGCAGAAGCCGAATTCAGAGGAATGACCAAAGGAATTTGCGAACTCCTTTGGTTGAGGAAATTGCTTACAGAAATTGGATATGCACCTACATTAGGAATGCATCTACATTGTGATAACAAGGCTGCAATATCCATTGCACACAATCCAGTTCAACATGATCGCACTAAACATGTTGAAGTGGATCGACACTTCATTAGACAGAAACTTGACAACAAAGAAATTCAGCTTCCGTTTGTCAAGTCCGAAGACCAGCTGGCCGATATTTTGACAAAAGCGATTTTTAGCAGAGTATTCCACAATTCACTGATCAAGTTGGGCATTGGTGATATCTATGCACCAACTTGAGGGGGAGTGTTGACAATATGAGTTAAGTTAGGCAAGTCATAGTTAGGCATGTTTACATTTACTTGTTTAGTTAGGCATGTTTAGTTTGGCATGTCTAGTTAGGCATGTCTACCACCTTTCCTTTCTTTACATGTATATATGCTTTGATATGTAATACAATGCAAAATAAGTAGAAATCTGAAAATATGAGAAGCTCCAATATTCTCTACACTCTCCATTACTCTCCATTCTCTCTACTCAATCTTCAACATATACTCCTATTTTGACACATACATCTTATGAGAATTTTAAAGAGTTGTGTTTACCATTATAGTCCAAAATCTTGATCCAACCGCAATCGCGTTACAACACTTTGTTTAATCGAAATATACTTCACTACTACAGTATGACTCATAAGGCACTCTGCTATGCTCTCTTGTGCCCTTTGAGTCAACTATTTGTGCTTAGAGTTTGTTTGAGAATGCTTCTTAATGGGTTAAAAAAGTATTTTTGACAACAAAAAGTGTTTATGACTGTGTTTGATAGACAAATTTAAATGTTTTTTTTTTTATTTTTATGAAGAAGGACCAACATGTGCTTTTTCAAGAAGAACTTCAAGTGTTTTTACAAGCAGCACTTGGATTCTTAACAAAAATGCTTACAAACAAAAGTGCTTCTTCTAAAAGCAATCTCACAAACCATTAACATCATTAATAACAATAATCTAGCCACAATAAGATAGTTTCCAAAGGTTCGGAAGAGTGCATCTGCTATGACACACTTTTCAGTCGATTGGACTTTTGTACAGGCCATCCTGGCACAATATTCATGCTCGAAGAGTACAGTTTGAGAGGAAGATAAGGTTTTATGCTTGTGGCCTTCGTTGTATTCTACGTGACATTGTCTGTTTTCTGTTTTCTAGAAGAAACATCGACAAAATTTTCCTTTCGGTAAATAGAATCAGGAATAGTTAATGATGATGAAAGCATTTTCCTTTGGGTAAAACATCGACAATTTTTTCGCTTGAACTCACAAAAACTGGGAGTTTGTTTGCCTGCCAATGCCTATGTGCAGTTTTCTAGCAGTGCATCTACTTTAAAAAAGAAAAAAGCAAAAACAAATTTGAATTTTTTTTTTTAAAAAAAAAGAAAAACGAAAACAAAGTACAAAGAAGGATATGCCTCCAATCTCCTCCATTTATCAACAATCCGTGCTTGGAAATTCAGTGCTGGTTTAAGGGATCAGTTTGAAGGACTTAAAGTTGTCCTTCTTCTTGTCATAAAAAAAAAAAAAACAAAGTTGTCCTTCTCCGTAAGGCTTATCTTTTTGGTCGAACCATAAGGCTTATCTATCTGACTGAAATATTAACTCATTACCCCATCTTTTTGGTCGATTGTTTAACTCGAAATATTATGGGCTCAAAATGGGCCTAACCCACATAAAAGACCTCTAAGAAAAGTGACATTATTAATTAAATAATGAAATGCGACACTTTAAGTTAGTTCCTAATTAAGTCCTTACAACTTTCAAATGACAGAGAAAAAATGGGGTAATGAGTTAAAATTATGATAATTTGGGAAACTAATGCCTTCCAATGTAATAAGAAAGTAACCCCACAACTATGAAATTCAATATAAAAAAGGAAAAATTGAGTATGAGAGCTTTGAGCAATAAAATTTGTGTTTGGATCCAACCTTGTCCATTGAAATTTTAGGACTCAAACTCATATTTTGGTCCTCCCCATTGGAGCACAAAAGAGTGGCTCTTAATTATTACTCAAAATATTTTACAAGAAGTTAATACATATTTTTAATTCAATTTAATGATATTTATCTTTCAAATGCTAAAAGATGTCTCAAGTTTTTATAAAATCACAATAAGAATCAAATGAATCGTAGAATGGATTGCAACTTAAAAATAAAAAAAAAACTTTTTATGTCATGTTTATTAATCCGTAATCGGATGAAGAGTAATTGAATTAAGGATGAATTAAATTGAGGAGAAGTTGAATTTAGGAGAGTTAGAATTCGGATTCCTATTAAAGTTCTTTATTAAACCCTATAGAATTAGGGTTGGAATGATACTAATTCCTTGTAAGTTGTTTACTAAATTTCAATGAATCATATAAAACCAAATTGATTACTAAAATACTCTCGTTGTTGGGTTAAAGTAAATAACAAATTTGAAATTTTAAAAGTTGTGTGAAATTATGTTGAGTAAAATAGACGAATTTCCTAATTGGTTAATTCTACAAGAATTAGAATACCACGTTCAACCCAATAGTCCGATTCCTCCAACAGAAGTTGAATTCTTAAGTTTATATGGATCCCACTCGCATGTGAAGTAAAATACAGATTAGTTCGACCATCTCCGAAAGAGGCTTTCTACATATTGGCGGGAAAGGGGATAAAACGGGGAGAAGACCGGTTCACTGGCTAGAAGACACAAGTAAAGCAAAAAACGCGGTAAATAAAGAAACAAAAGAGGGGCATATTCGTGAAGATAGCGTCAATGTCTTAAGCCCTTCACTGTGCTCACAAAATCCCCATCTCAAATTACAAACCCTAGCGCGAGCCCTCCGCCGCAGCCTCAGACTCAGACGCTCTCAGTTTCAAGCTCTCAGAGATGTCGCACTTCGGACGATCTGGACCTCCAGATATCAGAGACACCTACTCTCTCCTCGTCCTCAACATCACTTTCCGTATGTACCTTTTTGCCCTTCTCCTCCGTTCCCCTTTTCGGTTCTTCCTTGCTCAAAACCCTAACAATCTCTCTCTTTCTTCTGCTTTCTCTTTTCTGTGTGTGTTTTACTAGGAACCACCGCAGACGATCTCTTCCCGCTCTTCGACAAGTATGGCAAGGTAGTCGATGTCTTCATTCCCAGGGACCGAAGAACCGGTGATTCGCGCGGCTTTGCTTTCGTTCGGTATAAGTATCAAGACGAGGCTTCAAAAGCCGTAGAGAAGCTCGACGGTTAGTTTCTTCTTCTTCTAATCATAAGGAGAAGCTAGGGTTTTGTAATTAACCAATCGATTTTGCTTTCAGGGAGAGTTGTCGATGGAAGAGAGATTATGGTTCAGTTTGCTAAATATGGCCCCAATGCTGAGCGAATGTAAGTTTTTTGTGTAATGTTATGGGTATTGAGCAATTGGTTTGTTGCAAGTTATGGTCTTTTCATTGGTGAGTGGCTGTTTTATTAATTTGAAAGTTGTTGTTTTGTTTTTGTCATTTTCTAGCCACAAGGGTAGGGTGAGTGAATCATCTTCCAAGCTCAAATCAAGGTCCAGAAGCCGCAGCCCTCGTCCAAGGTGATATTTTTTCTTTGCTAGAATTGCATAATTAGTTGTATTCTGATCCTAAGTAGAATTTGGGTAAAGCGATGTCAAACTTTGTGGTCTAATGTAGGGTTGCTAGCTCTTTTGCAACACTGTATATCCATCGCAGTTTCCTTCTTAATAATTTGTGAGTTGGTACTCAGAGCCCACTGTTGCTTTAGTACATCTAGGCATTTAATTTTAGCAGCTGATGGTTCTCATTTGCCATTGATGTGGACACAGCATGTGCAGTTCAAGGGGAATTCTTTTGTAGCATAGGGCCTCTTTGTACTTATCAAAATTTTCTTTTTATTTATTAATCCTTATCTTAGATTGTTGTTTTTCATCTTCCTACATCTCTTTTGAGGTTTTGGTGAAATTTTCTATTTTTTTTCGAGGGTCTTACACCATACATCATTTTTCTTTCTCTGTTTATTTTTTCTGAGGGGTGCGTAGTGTTTTGGTGCATGAATTACCGTTTTTATATTTTATCTTTTGGTTCCTAGCATAATTCCAGAGGACCCATGGCCTCTTTAACAGGGCTCAGGTGGGTTCAACCGTCTGAAATTCGAAACACCTCTTATTTCGATCCCAAACACAGCTTGTTTCATGTGTTGAATAGTAGGATCAGGTCTTTACTACTCCTTTATGCTGTATGATGCTATGGGTGGAAGATGTTGTGTTTAAGTGATTTGATTATTGCAATGGCACAGTCCACTTAGGTTTCTATTCTCACTGAACTAAATTTAGATGGGTTTGAGGTGTTTATTTGTAGCTGATACAACTAAATATACTTGTAACTAATTTTGTGCTTTTGAAAAGGTGTACTACTAACATGACCCTTTTGAACTGTTACCGATTTATTTTCCAGAGTCTATTTGTGGAAATTAGTCTGCAGCAACTGACCCTATAGATTTTCAGGTATCGAGATGAATATAAGGATAAGGATTACAAGAGAAGTCGCAGTCGAAGTAGGGAGAGACATGGTCATGACAGGCATCATAGGAGTGAAAGAGAGCATCGCTATAGAAGCAGGAGCCGCAGTGCAAGTCCTGATAATCATAAATCCCGCGAGAGGGGTAGATATGATGATGAGCGGCGCAGTCGGAGCCGGTCATATGGAAGGTATAAAATGTTGTTTCTCTTTCCCTCCCATCTTCTATCATGAACTTTTGTGCCTTACCAAAGTGTTTTTTTGATTCAAAATGGCTGTATTCTTAAGTGCCTCTCCTGCTCGGAATAGCCCTAAATCTCGGAGAAGCCCATCTTCCCGGAGGAGCCTATCTCCCAGGAGGAGTTTATCTCCTCGGAGGAGCCTATCACCTCGGAGGAGCCCATCTCCTCGGAAGAGCCCATCTTCTCGGAGGAGCCCTTCTCCTCGTAGGACACCTTCAAGGGGTGAGAATGCTGATGTACGCAACCGGAACGAGCGCTCTCCTACCCCGAAAGATGTTTCACCACATGGTCGACGTGATGATTCTCCAAGTCCTTCCCCTCGTAAATCTGATGCTGATGTGAGCCCATACACCACACATAGACCTTTAACTTGTTTAGCTTTGGTTGGATTGCAACATTTTATTGGATAAATAAGTCTCTGCATGGGTTTTTTAGGTGGTTATTTTTGTTCTGCAGGAATGATGGACTTGAATACAAAGTGGCCTGGGATGATACTTTTGGCTAGAGCCCTTGTTACTGCGTTCGTAGTTGGGGGAAGAGTTTCATATTATGATCAACGTATTGAATGTTACATTTGACTGCCCTGCAGTTTTGTTGAAGGTTAAACATTTCTTTGTTGGACTCAGTGAGTTTCTTAACTCATCTAAGTTTGATGGTAGTTTTTTGTATTCTTATTTATGGGTTGGTACAATATTAAGTGTTTGCTGTAGTTTCTGTGATGGCCTTAGCAGTCCCTGCCAGTGGGAGTCTTCTATTAATATTTTACATTGCAACTTTTTAGCTTGTGTGCTTGGCCTTTTTCCTCTTTAAATATTTTATCCTTTTGATTTCTTATTACTCATATTTATTTCTAGTTTTTTTTATTACCTGAATTTATACCACTTAGTTATTTTACCTTTATCTGTTTTTCTTTCTTTAGATTGAAATGTGCTATGTTCATATACTTACGATGGTCCATATACTGGCCTTATTTAGTGATGTTCGGGAAGAGTGAACATTGCTGATTGACGAGATGCTGTACTAGCTGTTGGTGCTATTTTAACTACACAAATGGTAGATGTCAATATATCATGTCCATGCTGATTGCAGTCTGGTCTTATTCCTACTTACAATGGTCCATATACTGGCCTTATTTAGTGGTGTTCGGGAAGAGTGAACATTGCTGATTGACGAGTTGCTGTACTAGCTGTTGGTGCTATTTTTACTACACAAAGGGTAGATGTCAATTTGTCATGTTCATGCTGATTGCAGTCTGGTCTTAAGCTGTTTTGCTGTCTTGAAACTCTGGTTGGGTAAGAATAAAACTCATGATTTCAGTCTAATATCCATGGGGTTCTTTCTTTGCTCTGATCACACTTATTTTGCTTTACTGTTTGTAAAAGTTTGTTCCTACAAAGGAAACGTTGATGCTGTTGCCAAAAGTTGATCGGAATTCACTTGCCATTGCATGTAGCTGATGCGGTTTATATAAAAACACATTGACATTTTCTCTTTTAGGTTATTTTAGGGAAGAGAAGAAAAAAGGGGTGGGGTTTGGTTATGATTTTCACCAGTTAAATGTCACTGGTCCATATTCTTGAGTCATGCCCTTGATGCAATATTGGTATATCTGGTAAATACTGCCGCAAGGTACTTGTTCAGCTGTGTGAAAGATTATTTATTTTCGGCAAAGTTAAGCTTGTATAATAATTTCTGAATAAGTTATGTAATTGTAGCCTTTCTTATGCCAGTTTTCTTTTCATTTTGTAGAACTTCTTTTGGGTCTCGGTACCAGTATCTTAATCACTGTTTTTTGACAAAGTAACCAAATTTTGGACATGTTACATGCATCTATCTCACTTTTATTTATTTTAATCATAGAGTTTTAGATTGAACCATGAGTATTTTTTGGTTGATGGTAATCATTGTCCATGACCAAATGTTGTCTTAATTAAATGTGGTCTCGGAGACTTTATTTTCACTTTATATTAAATAACTCTTTCACCTATTTCTTGTTTCCTCCCTCCCACCTGTATGATTGAGTCTTCACCATTCAGTTGAGTTAGCCTCTCAGATGTATGACTTGGTCATCGTCGACCGAGTTGATTAAGGTAACTTGGTCATGAATCTTGATCACCATCAACCAAAGCTGAGGAATTTGTTAAGTTTAAATCAATGCCTTCCTAGTTGCGCATGCTTGTTTGAGGTTGCAGTTGTCGCTATCTTAAAGCTTGCATTTGATCCTATGCGGCCAAATTGTCTGCCTGTTTGCTAGTTTCTTTCGTCGGATAACTTAAACTAGAACTCTAGTCAAAAGTCAACTTAAAATTCATGTAATATCATATTTGTCTCACTTTATTTAAAAAACTGATTTGGCTTGGGAAATCCTTTTTATGTTTCATGACGGAGGTGATTACGTGTTATAGGACACAATGACCCAAAAAAAAAAGTCTCCGAAACCGGAACCGGAATTGGTACTATTTATCCGGTCCGGTTTAGGCAAAAAAAATTTCAAAAACCGGCTGATTCGGTTCTGACTGATTCTGGTTCGATTTCTGGTTTTTTGGACCGGATTATTAATTTATTATTTTTTTAATTTTTTTTTTTTAAAAAATACTTTTTTAATTTTTTTTAATTAAAAAATTATAATAAATAACTTATTTTTTTGGTTTAAAAATTAACAAATAATCCAATTCATACATTTAGAAATTTTTTTAAGTTAAACTTGGAAAAATAGTGATTATAACATTTAAAATATAAGATTATATTTTAAAAATTTGTAAAAAAAAAATATAAAAAAAAATTAAAAAAAATTAAAAAAATATGACCGGTCCCTTTTTAGTCCAGTCCGGTGCGATGTAGTATAAAATCAGAATTCGGAACCGGTTGGAACCGATTCGGTCCGGTCTGTCCAATTTGTTGACTTTTTTGGTCAACCGGTTTTTTTTCACCAGTTTGGTTTGTTTTGCCGGTTTTCCCTCTCGATGCCCACCCCTAGTTTTTGGTTTGAAAACGACACGTAATTGATAAAGTGTCATAAGATGTAGACCATATAGCAAAAATCCAGGTTTGGATATGAGGAACAATAGCAAAATATTAAGATGTATATGTTAAATGGCAGGCATTTGTCACTAGTTAGAAGAAAAATAAACATTATTCAATCCAACGCCCAAAAGCATAAAACAACCGTTATCTGTCCAAGATCAAAACAAATAATAGAAAACTAACCTACGGACAAAGGAGCAAATGATTATATAAGCAACTAAGAAAAATTATTTACAAAAAAAATAAGAGAGATTGCGTCATGTCTTAGCCCATTGATGCTGAGTCCTTCTAATTAATTTCATAATCAGCATTGCTACATGTCCTTTTTTCTGGACGACTTGTAAAGATATAGAAAATAGAAACAGGATCATGTCATCCTTTTGGAATTGATCATATTTTTATGTCCAACAAATTATGTTTTGAGTTTAACGCACAAGGGGGCTCTGCATTTGAGTTCACTAGAATGGGGCCCTGTGCGGCTTGAATGAAGGATTCCCCATGTGTGTGGACAGGTGAGGTGGTCTGCCTGCCAAACTCAAGAAGAGGAGGGAGAGTGGAGGTGAAGGTTGTTTGGGATATTTGAAGGATAAAAATGGATATAATATGCTCTAATTTCCTTCTGTAGGCATGCACATTTGTAATGGTTTTGTGATTTTTGTTGTTTTTCTCTGGCATTTGTAAATGCTTTTTTGAATTCGTTGGTCTGGCTCCAATAAAAAATTTGATTATATTTGAATAAGAAGTTGACTAAACACGCCGCCCTTGACACTGGACTTAATAACAAGAAATTTAGAAAACAACAAAAGAAGGCTTTCCAAGTTCATAAAGTCCTCTTCATCAATTTGTCAAAAGGAACAGAAGGTTGAAGAATTACAATTGAAATACCAGTGGGATGTTAAACCATTACAAGCACCATGGGAACATCAACCTCTAAGAAGTGTTTAAGCTCTCTAAGTTTCTTTATCACGTTTGTGTTTGTTTTCATTTCATCAGCAAGTTATGTTGCTTCTGCTGCTTCTTCTGCTGAAGAAGCCGGTGCGCTTCTGCAATGGAAAACCAGCCTTCAAGACCCTCAGTCACGCCCAACTTCATGGACTTGTCTGCACTCTTCCAACACAACAAGTCCACGCACTTGGTTTGCCATTTCTTGCAACACTGCTATGAGTGTGATCAAAATAAACTTGACTAAGTCCGGTTTACAAGGTACGCTCTCTGGATTTTCATTCTCGTTGTTCCCGAATCTTGAGCATTTTGATCTCAGCATGAACTCAATCTTTGGTACCATTCCACCTCAAATCAGTCAGCTCTCCAAACTAGTCTATCTTGATTTGTCCTGTAATCGGTTGAACGGTTCAGTTCCTGCCTCTGTGGGAAATCTGAGCAATCTGGCTTACTTGGATATGTGTAGGAACTATCTAAATAGTTCCATTCCCTTAGAAATAGGGAACCTTTCAAGTTTGGTGGAGCTTTATTTGAATACCAACAATCTAACAGGTTCCATCCCATCAACTCTTGTGAACTTAAAAGGGTTAAGATTGTTATACATGTATGAGAACATGCTTGCTGGCTCCATTCCCCTAGACATAGGAAACATGGTATCTCTCAGTAATATAAGCCTTCACGACAACAATCTTTCTGGTGCTATCCCAGTTTCCATATGTGACCTGAGAAACCTTACCTTGCTTGAACTCTATCGGAATAATCTTTGAGGCCCTATTCCGGAAAATATTGGAAACTGGAAGTCTCTTCTTGTTCTAAATCTAATGGAGAATAACCTCAGTGGTCCTATTCCCTTGTCAGTTGGTAATTTGAGCAAGTTACAAGTTTTATACATTCGTGACAACCCACTGACAGGTTCCATTCCTGAAGTCATAGGAAATCTCATGAATTTGGTTGTGTTCCGAGTTGCCAGAAACAATTTAAGTGGTTATTTGCCAGAGAACCTCTGCAAAGGTGGAAAGCTTCAATACTTCACTGCAAATGGCAATAGTCTAATAGGCCGAATACCCAAAAGCTTGAGAAACTGCACAACCTTGTACAGAGTCCGACTTGATGGAAATCAAATCACTGGAAATATATCTGAAGACTTTGGTGTTTATCCAAACTTAGATTACATAAATCTAAGCGATAATTTTATGGCGAAATTTCGGACAAATGGGGTAAATCTCTGCAACTAACAAATTTTGAGATTGCAGGGAACAATATCACTGGTTCCATACCACCTGAGCTTGGAAACTTGACTCAACTTCATCTGCTTAATCTTTCTTCAAATCATTTAGTTGGGAAGATCCCTATGGAACTTGGAAGGCTGACTTTGCTTGTGAAGCTTATGCTGAATGGCAATCAACTTTCTGGTGGTATACCTCAAGAACTTGGATCACTAACTGACCTTGAGTATCTTGACCAAGCTCAAAACCAAGTAGCCGTGGGAACTTTATGCATCTGCACCACATGAATTTGAGCAACAACAACTGAGTTTTTTGGTTTGGATAGCTTGGTGACACTAAACCTCTCCCACAACAACCTCTCTGGTGGTATTCCAGGCACTTTTGATAAATTGCGTGGCTTGGAGTTCGTCGACATATCATACAATCAATTACAGGGTCCAATTCCAAACAACAAAGCATTTCAAGAGGCTCCCATAGAAGCATTCCTGGGGAACAAAGGTTTGTGTAATGCTAAAGGTCTGCAGCCCTGTCCTAGCAAAAAAAGGCCTAACTCGAAAGTCAGTTTCAAAATTGTGTACTTAGTTGTGCCACCCGTGGTGGGAGCACTTATAATTGCTTCATGTGGAATTTATATCCCTTTACTAAGAAGAAAGAAACGTCAACAAACAGAAGAATGTGACATGCCCCCCAAAGAATTTGAACTGCGTTCAATTTCCAATTTTTGGTGGGAAGTTGTTATATGAAGAAATCAGAAAAGCAACTGAGGATTTTGATGATTCATATTGCATTGGAAGAGGGGGAGTTGGAAGGGTTTACAAAGCAAATCTGCCCTCAGATGACTTGGTAGCTGTAAAGAATCTCCACAGTCCATGTGATGGTGAGAGGAGCTTCCAAAAGGAGTTCTTAAATGAGGTAAGGGCATTAACTGAGATACGCCATCGAAATATTGTGAAGCTTTATGGTTTCTGTTCACATTCGCGACACTCATTTTTGGTTTATGAGTACCTTGAAAGGGGTAGCTTGTTTTCAATCTTGGCCAATGATGAGGAGGCTAGTAAATTGGATTGGAGTAAAAGGGTGAATATCATTAAAGGTGTGGCTCATGGCTTATCCTACATGCACTCTGATGTGTCCCCGCCAATTGTTCATTGAGACATATCCAGCAAGAACATTTTGCTAGATGCTGAATATGAGGCTTGCATTTCAGACTTTGGCACTACTAAGCTTCTTGAGCAGGACTCATCTAACTGGACTGCCGTTGCAGGCACATTCGGATATGTAGCACCAGGTAATTTCTTGTCAAAGTCTGCCATGACATGTTGTCAGGCTGTCTATCTGAACTACACACTCAAATAAGAATCCACCTAATCAAATGATAGTTCAGATCGACAATCTGACACATAACATGCCACATTATTCGACATAAGATCAGCTCTTGCGTACCTAATCTGTTGTACTCTTAAAAGAAAACAAAAAGACTATTTGACATTTATAACTTTTGTGTTTACCCTTTCGTCAGAGTTTGCTTATACATTGAAGGTGACTGAGAAATGTGACGTCTACAGCTTTGGAGTGTTAGCACTTGAAGTGATTAAAGGACAGTACCCGAATAATATTCTAATAGGGTCTTTGTTGTCACCAGCATTAAGCAGGGAAGGCAAAATTCTGGTGGAATTGCTGGATGGTCGCCTTCCACCACCCACAGATAAAGTTCTGGATGAAATTTTTACTATCTTGAAGCTAGCTGTTCCATGCTTACATGCCAATCCAAAATTTAGGCCTAGCATGCTTGACGCTTCTCAGATTATAGCACTAGAATTCTCCCAGATAGAGAATGACAGATAGAGGGCTGAATTTATGTTTGGTTGAGGCATTTGGAGAGGATATGAACTTGGATTATCTCCTTCAATTTGTATAGGCTAGATGTAGCTACCAATTAACTGAACTCTCTGTTTGTGTATAGACAGAATTTTGGTAAACACCCTCTTGCATGTTGTATAAATAATACGAATATCTTATAAAAGTATTCAGAGATGTAATTCTGGTGTTTGGTGATAATTTTTTCTATGAGAATAATAAACTCTTACCAAAAAAATATAAGCAGAAGATTGGAGAATCATTAATTGATTTTTCAACCAATTCTGAAAATAATAGTAAATACTCAAAATTTAAGAGCCATTTGATGCCTCTCAACTTGATGAGAAAAACGACACTAGTGCTGACTTTCAGTGTTGGATATTTTGGAAGGAAGTCTATGGTTAGCTTCCTGTCCCTACACGGAGACAAAGTCAAAAATCACTACTTCAAATTTACGGAAACTTAAAGCAAACAGAGAGAGAAACATGAAGAATAAAAAGTAGGAGAGAAGGAAATTATGATTGAATTTCAAGGATAGCTGGGCTAATGCTTGTGACTTGTGTGAGTGCTCAGCCTTCAGTCTTGCACTTCTCCTTTACATACCGATCTCTGCAAGATTGCAGCTAAGTGTGAAAAGGGCTTTGTCCTGCTGGAGATGCTAAAAAGTGGAGTAGTCAACCGTAGGCCATTGGTTATCCTCTATCACAGTATCATGATCAGATGAGACCAAATGGCATATTATTCTTATGTAATTTCAACAAGAAAGTTCAGGGGTTGCAATGTAATAACAATTTGTGTAAGAGAAAAAAAATAAACATTCCCAAAGACTCGTCAATCTTTGACTGAAGTGTTTTTCAAATTCCGCGGCACACCATCTTGAGTTTTCCATCTTCATCTAAACAGGACCATAGAAAGAGACCATGTTGCAGATAAAGCCTCAAGCTCTGAATAGTGTTGTTTCTCAAACAAAAGCCATGAGAGCTTCAACTTGTGATAAGGTATGCTCTCCAGCTTATTGCCTTATCTTGTATGTTCAGCTGGTTTCATCATCAACCATTGTTTTTGCTTCAGCTATTTCTACTGAAACAGATGCTCTTCTCAAATGGAAAGCCAGCATTGAAAACCAAACCCAGCTCCAAAATCTAACCTCATGGACTTATCTTCCAAGTAACAATGCCATCAATTCTTCAAGCAATCCAGAAGCAAATGAAAATCCATGTAATATTTGGAGTGGGATTTCCTGCAACACTGCTGGAAGTATCAGCAAGATAAACCTTACCAAGTGTGGTTTACAAGGTACACTGCATGAATTTTCATTCTTGTCCTTTCCCAATGTTGAATATATTGATCTTAGCAGGAATAAGATATATGGTGCCATCCCACCTCAAATCAGCTCCCTCTCCAAACTCATCTATCTTGATCTCTCAGATAATAAGTTGTCAGGAAAAGTCCCACCAGAAATTGGTTTCCTAACAAATCTTCAGAACCTGTACCTATATACAAACAAGCTAAATGGCTCAGTTCCTCAAGAAATAGGCCAGCTTAAGTCTCTTGTTGTTCTAAATCTCATGGAGAATAGACTCAGTGGTCCTCTTCCCATGTCAATTGGTAATTTGAGCAAATTACAATTTATACAACTACGCGATAACCAACTCTCTGGTTCCATTCCTCAAGTGATAGAAAATCTCATGAATTTGGTTGTGCTGAGACTTGCCAGAAACAACTTCACTGGTCATTTGCCACAGAACCTCTGCCGAGGTGCATTGCTTGCAAATTTCACTGCAAATGGCAATCGTCTCATAGGTCGAATCCCCGAAAGCTTGAGAAACTGCACAACCTTATACAGAGTCCGCCTCGATGGAAACCAACTCACTGGAAATATATCTGAAGATTTTGGTGTTTATCCAAACTTGGATTACATAAATCTAAGCAACAATAGATTTTATGGTGAACTTTCACATAAATGGGGTAGGTCTCTGAAGCTAACAAACCTTGAGATTGCAGGGAACAATATTACTGGCTCCATACCACCTGAGATTGGAAACTTGACTCAACTGCATTTGCTTAATCTTTCTTCAAATCATTTAGTTGGGAAGATCCCTATGGAATTTGGAAGGCTGACTTCTTTGGTGAAGCTTATACTGAATAACAATCAGCTTTCTGGTGGTATACCTCAAGAACTTGGATCACTGACTGACCTTGAGTATCTTGACCTGTCCACTAACAAACTGAGCCAGTCAATTCCAAGTAGCCTAGGGAATTTTGTGAAAATGCACCACTTGAATTTGAGCTACAACAAGTTGAGCCATGGAACCCCAACTAAGTTGGGTAGGTTAGCGCAGCTGTCCGTGCTAGATTTGAGTCATAATTCTCTTGCTGAAGAGATACCAACTGAATTTAGCAAGTTGAGTAGCTTGGTGACACTAAATCTCTCCCACAATAACCTCTCTGGTGTTATTCCAGAGAATTTTGTGGAACTTCATGGCTTGGAGTTTGTCGACATATCATACAATCAATTAAGGGGTCCTATTCCACACAACAAAGCATTTCAAGAGGCTCCCATAGAAGCATTTCAAGGGAACAAAGCTTTGTGTGGCAATGTTACAGGTCTACACCCCTGCAATAATACTCCTGTTGAAATGAAGCATAACTCAAAAATTGGTTTCAAAGTTGTGTACTGCTTGATCATGCTTCTTGTGTTGGGAGCATTTATGCTTACTTTCTATGGAATTTTTATCACTTCGCGAAGAAAAAGGGAAAGCCAACAAGAAGAACAAAGTGACATTCACCCAAAAGAATTCGAATTGCGTGCAATATCAATCTTTGATGGAAAAGTATTGTATGAAGAAATTATAAGAGCGACTGAGGATTTTGATGCTGCATATTGCATTGGGAGGGGGGCAGTTGGAAGCGTTTACAAAGCAAAACTGCCCTCAGATGACTTGGTAGCTGTCAAGAAACTCCACATTCCATGTGATGGTGTGTGGAGAAAAGAATTCTTAAACGAGGTAAGGGCATTAACTGAGATACGCCATCGAAACATTGTCAAATTTTATGGTTTCTGTTCACATGCACGGCACTCGTTTTTGGTTTACGAGTACCTGGAAAGGGGTAGTTTGTTTTCAATCTTGTGCAATGATGAAGAAGCTAGGAAATTGGATTGGATTAAAAGGGTGAATATCATTAAAGGTGTCACTCATGGTTTATCCTATATGCACCATGATGTGTCTCTGCCAATTGTTCATCGAGACATATCCAGCAAGAACATTTTGCTAGACACTGAATATGAGGCTTGCATTTCAGACTTCGGAACTGCTAAGATTCTAGATTATGAATCATCTAACTGGACTGCGGTTGTAGGCACAATTGGATACATAGCACCAGGTACAATTCAACATCTTGTGTTGTTTTCATTAGATGGTTTGGATTTACATTCTTGGCAACATAATATACATTGTTCTCTTAACTTCTCATATGAGCATCTCTCCCCTAAAATAGAAAACTTATGTTTACCCTTTTTGGCAGAGCTTGCTTACACATTGAAGGTGACAGAGAAATGTGACGTCTATAGTTTTGGGGTGTTAGCTCTTGAAGTGATTAAAGGAAAGTACCCTAGCAATCTAGTGGGGTCTGCGTTGTCATCTGCAATCTGGGGAGGCAAAATGTTGGGGGGTGTGTTGGACGATCGCCTTGCGCATCCCACTGGTAAACTTTTGGATGACGTTGTTACCATCCTAAAGCTAGCAGTTGCATGCTTACATGAAAATCCAGAGTTTAGGCCTACCATGCATGACATTTCTTGTAACAATACAAATCTCCCATACACAGAAAGACAAATAGAGGGTTAACTTGAGTTTAGTTGGAACATTTAAACAGAAGGATGTCAAAGCCATTTAGTGTATCTTAACCAGCTGCCACCAAATCATTGTAATTACTAATATTCAGGCTTTGTGAGTTCTTCATTTTGTTGTAATCATATATACAGGCTCTCCTTGAGAGATGGATAACAAGCAATAATTCTTTTCGTACATGGTATGACATCAGATTTGAGCATTTTTCGCCACCAAATTGCCTATCGTTATTGTATTAGTTTCGTTTCATTTTCAATGATAAAATGTGCTGTTTGCATGCCTACAACAACAAATTGACCGGGAGTGTTAACGATGGAGGAAGACACCTTTAAAGTTAGAAGTCTTAACTCTGAAGCTCAAAGTCTACTGTGAATTTAATATGCAAACAGAGAGTAATAGAAAATGGCATTATCATTGTTACCAAAACCAAAACAATGAGATCTTCAACTTATTATGACCAAGTATGCTCTGCTCTCTAGCCTGCACTCTTCTTGTTTTCAAGAAGACTGAAATGTTGGGCTACCCTTTTCCGCCATACTTTTGCAAGGGGGTTCTGGTTTTTATCAAGTTCAAATATTGCCTTTCCCAAGTGCTTGCTTTTTTCAAAGAGATGAACAATATATGTGGTAGTATAATTGAAATTATCAACCTCCGAATTGCTTGTTAATCAAGCATGCCCTTATGTCAATACACTAATTTATTAGTAATTTAGTACAAGTAGCATAGAGTATATTTAAAAGAATCACTAGCTATAATTGAACTTTCAAATTGATTTGAAGACTATGATTTCTTTATATATTTTTGCTTGGTTTGACATTGTACATGTTGCAGGTAAGTAGGTATCTCCTCACATGTGAAATTTTTATTAATTCCAAGGAGAGGATGCATTATTTGTCTACATTCAAATTTTAAAATAAGAAACAAAGACTTTAAAGTTCACCAAAAATAAAGAAACAAAGACTTTGACTAAAAGTGTCTGAAGAAAATTCCAACCTGAATGAAGTTCCAAATGGGAAATAAATCAATAAGAGGAAGAGAGTTTTCAAGTCTGTGATGCCTCAAGTCTATAATGCATCAATGTAAAACAAAAAGCCCTGAAATTAAGAAAAAACCATGAGATTTTTAACTTACTATGATAAACTAAGCTCTCTAGCTTATTGTCTTATCTTGTTGTATGTTCAGCTTATTGCCTCTGGTTCAGATGAAGCAGAGGCTCTCCTCAAATGGAAAGCCACCTTCCAAAATCAAACCCAGCTGCAACATCTAAACTCATGGACTTACCCTCCCAGTAATGTCAATGCCACCAACTTTTCTGGCAATCCGTGCAATATGTGGACTGGTATTTCATGCAACACAGCTGGAAGTGTTAACAGGATAAACCTTACCAATTCTGGTTTACAAGGTACGTTACATGAATTCGCTTTCTTGTCTTTCCCTAATCTTGAATATCTTGACCTCAGCATCAATAAATTCTTGGGTTTCATCCCACCTCAAATCAGTTCCCTCTCCAAACTCATTCACCTTGATCTCTCTTCGAATCAGTTTTTTGGGAAAATCCCATCAGAAATCGGTCTCCTTACCAATCTTAAGTTCCTGAAACTACATGAAAATAAGTTAAATGGCTCAATTCCTCAAGAACTTGGCCAGCTTAACTTTCTTAATGAACTTGCCATGTCCACCAATAATCTAGAGGGCTCAGTTCCTGCTTCTCTGGGTAGTATGAGTTACCTGACTTCTCTGCATCTTTTTGACAATTACCTTTCTGGTTCCATTCCTCCAGAACTTGGAAATCTTTCTAATTTGGTTGAACTCTACATGGACACCAACAATTTCACCGGTCCTATTCCTCAAACTTTTGGAAACTTAAAAAAGCTGACCATGTTGCATTTGTTCAACAATCAACTTTCTGGTCCTATCCCTTCAGAAATAGGAAATTTGAAGTCTCTAATGGAATTACTCTTATACAGAAACAATCTTTCTGGTTCAATCCCAACACATTTAGGTTATCTGGCAAACCTTACCCGTCTCTTTCTCGACGAAAATAAGCTTTCCGGTACAATTCCTAAAGAGATAGGGAACCTGAAATCTGTTCTGGATGTACACTTGAGCAAAAACTACTTAACAGGTCCTATCCCTCCAATTTTTGGTAACTTAAGAAAGCTAAAAGTGCTACTTGTTCGACTGTCAACTTTCTGGTATCATACCTTCAGAAATCGGAAACTTGAAGTCTCTAGTAGAATTATTCCTTTACAGGAACAATCTTTCTGGTTCAATCCCGGCATGGATTGGTGATATGAGAAATCTTACACATGTCAATCTGTTTGGAAATAAACTTTCCGGGGCTATTCCTAAAGAGGTTGGGAACTTGGAATCTATGGTGGATCTAGACTTGAGCCAGAATCAACTCAACGGTTCAATTCCTACTTCATTTGGTGGCTTGAGAAACTTGGAAGTCTTATCCCTCCGTGACAACGAACTCTCTGGCTCAATCCCCCAAGAGATAGAAAATCTAGTGAATTTGACTCTGTTATATTTAGATACTAACCAGTTTTCTGGTTATTTGCCCCAAAATATTTGCCAAGGTGGATCACTCACAGAATTTACAGCAAACAACAACCATTTTGTTGGTCCAATCCCCAAAAGCTTAAAAACCTGCACCAGCTTATCCTTTGTCCGCCTTAGTTGGAACCAATTGACAGGCAATATATCTGAAGACCTTGGTGTTTATCCGAATCTTCAATCTATGGATCTAAGCCATAATAACTTAAATGGTGAAATCTCACACAAATGGGGACAATGTGCACAATTAACAACCCTACTAATTGCAGGAAACAACCTTACCGGTAGTATACCACCTGAGATTGGCAATGCAACCCAAATTCATGAACTTGATATTTCTTCAAATAGTTTAGCTGGGATGATCCCAAAAGAATTTTGGAGACTGACTTCTTTGGTGAAGCTGATGTTGCAGGGGAATCAACTTTCAGGTCGTATACCTTCCGAATTCGAATCACTGATTGATCTCGAATATCTTGACCTATCCACAAACAAGTTCAATGGGTCAATACCTAGCACTATAAGTGACTTGTACAGATTACACTACCTGAATTTGAGCAACAACAAGTTTAGTCAAGGAATTCCTTTTCAGTTGGGAAAGCTAATTCACTTGTCTCAACTAGATTTAAGTCATAACTTGCTTGAAGGTAAGATACCTTCAGAAATAAGCAACATGGAGAGTTTGGAGACGCTCAACCTTTCCCACAATAATCTTTCTGGCTTTATTCCAACGAGTTTTGAAGACATGAATGGGTTGTCGTATGTTGACATATCCTACAATAACTTGGAAGGTCCCCTGCCCAACAGCAGTGCATTTCGGAATGCTCTTCCGGAAGCATTGCAGGGGAACAAAGGACTGTGCGGCAACATTGGAGCTCTGAAATCCTGCAAACGTAACTCCAAAAAGGACTGTAAAGTCATATTTTTAATCTTGTTCCCTCTCCTCGGAGCACTTGTGCTTCTACTTGCTTTCTTTATGTTTGCTTTTCTGATAGCAAGAAGAAAGAAAAATCAGACTCTGGAACAAAACGATGACATGCTTGAAGAAATTTCTTTTTCAATTCTAGATTTTGATGGAAAAACAATGTATGAGGAAATCATAAGGGCGACAGAAAATTTTGATTCCAAATATTGCATTGGGACGGGAGGACATGGAAGTGTATACAGAGCAAATTTGTCATCTGGCAACGTGTTAGCCGTGAAGAAACTCCATCTTCTCCACAATGGCGAGAATAATTTTCAGAAGGAATTCTTCAATGAAATAAGAGCACTAACTGAGATATGAACACGGAACATTATGAAGCTTTATGGTTTCTGTTCACATAAACGACATTCATTTTTGGTGTATGAGTATCTTGAAAGGGGTAGCTTGGCCACAACGCTGAGCAATGATCATGAAGCTAAAGAACTAGGGTGGAGTAAAAGGGTGAATATTGTTAAAGGTTTAGCTAATGCCTTGTCCTACATGCACCACGATTGCTTGCCACCGATTGTACATCGTGACATATCAAGCAAGAATGTTTTGCTGGATTCTGAATATGAGGCCTGTGTTTAAGATTTTGGCACTGCAAAGTTTTTAAATCCAAACTCAACTAATTGGAGTGCTCTTGCAGGCACGTATGGATATATAGCACCAGGTAATGTTTGAAACATTTGTTCTCTTATTTGAACACTTTTCACTGATTCTTTTTCATGCATGGTTAAACCCAACTTGTTAGAATCGAACAGAACATTTGAACTGTACCATCGTAATTAAAATAAAAAGTATTGAACCTAGTAGCAAATTAGCAAAAGGTACTTTAATCATTTCATATCACAAAATGTTTTGAACACTGAAGTTTCTGATATACTAATAATGCCACTGCTACGAAATTTTCTAAGCAGAGCTTGCTTATACAATGGAAGTGAATGAGAAATGCGACGTGTATAGCTTCGGAGTAGTAACGTTGGAACTGATTATGGGAAGGCATCCAGGAGATCTGTTGTCATCTTTATCATCTGCGTCTTTGTTGCCATCTTCATCATCTGCATTACCTGCCCATCAAATGCCAATGGAGGATATTTTGGACCAGCGCATTTCCCCTCCGACACATCAAGAAGCAGGGGAAGTGGTCTCTCTAGTGCAGATAGCTTTTGCATGCTTGAATCCCAGTCCTCCATCTCGTCCAACAATTAAACAAGTTTCTCAACACCTCTCAACTCGGAGGCTGCATTTGTCCAAGTCAATGCATATGATAACATGTGGTGAATTGCTTGCTCTCGATGGTTTTACAACCTGAGGGTAAGTTTCTACATGTTAAATGATCTCAATTATCTCCATCACCACTCGTCATGCTCATCTCTGCCTATCATGCCCTTATAATTTCTTTGACGTTATTTGATTGATTAATTTGAATAAACACCGTATTAACTCTGTGTTTACCCTCTGAGTGTTTTCTTCTAACCTTCTTAGATGTTCCCTTGTAGCAATGTATTTGAAGCCTACTTTTGTGCCACTCATTATTTTGAAGGAAGGAAAAAAAGGTGTAACAACATACGTTAATATTTATAATCACTTTGTCAGTTCAATTTTATGTTTGAAGAGCAGTAATTATAGGAAAATCAGATATTTATCTGGCCTTAACCTCAGACAAAATACCAAATTGTCATATCCCAAAAGAGAAGAACGACCCCTCAAGGGTCAAAATTGACACCAACCAAAATTAACAATGAACAAGACAATACAACAATGGTGTTCCTCTCAGAAAACTGAAATTAAAGTAGTGTTTCTCACAAGTGCAATGTCACAATAAAAGCAACGAACAGATTCACATTCTTATTCCTATGTATGCAAAGTTAGCTTTCGCTTGGTATACTCTTGGAATTTTGATCATCTGTTGAAAAATGCGAGGTTGTTACCAATTGCTTTCTTCTTCTTTTTTGGTTTGTTGTGAAAGTAGTTCTAAAAATATATAAGATATTGCAAAGACTTTCGAAGTCTGGATCTGGAACAATGAATATTGTTGAAAGCATAAAAATTATGAATATTGTTTAAGTCATAACTTGTTTGAAGGTAAGATACCTTCAGAAATAAGCAACAAGGAGAGTTTGGAGATGCTCAACCTTTCCCACAATAACCTTTCTGGCTTTATTCCAACGAGTTTTGAAGACTACGTTGACATATCCTACAATGACTTGGAGGGTCCCCAGCACAACAGCAGTGCATTTCGGAATGCTCTTCCGGAAGCATTGCAGGGGAACAAAGGACTGTGCGGCAACATTGGAGCTCTGAAATCCTGCAAACATAACTCCAAAAAGGACCGTAAAGTCATATTTTTAATCTTGTTCCCTCTTCTCGGAGCACTTGTACTTCTACTTGCTTTCTTTATGTTTGCTTTTTCTGATAGCAAGAAGAAAGAAAAATCAAACTCTGGAACAAAACGATGACATGCTTGAAGAAATTTCTTTTTCAATTCTAGATTTTGATGGAAAAACAATGTATGAGGAAATCATAAGGGGGACAGAAGATTTTGATTCCACGTATTGCATTGGGACGGGAGGACATGGAAGTGTATACAGAGCAAATTTGTCATCTGGCAACATGGTAGCCGTGAAGAAACTCCATCTTCTCCACAATGGCAATAATAATTTTCAGAAGGAATTCTTCAATGAAATAAGAGCACTAACTGAGATACGACACAGGAACATTATGAAGCTCTATGGTTTCTGTTCACATCACCGACACTCGTTTTTGGTGTATGAGTATCTTGAAAGAGGTAGCTTGGCCACAACGCTGAGCGATGATCATGAAGCTAAAGAACTGGGGTGGAGTAAAAGGGTGAATATTGTTAAAGGTTTAGCTAATGCCTTGTCCTACATGCACCACGATTGCTTGCCACCGATTGTACATTGTGACATATCAAGCAAGAATGTTTTGCTGGATTCTGAATATGAGGCCTGTGTTTCAGATTTTGGCACTGCAAAGTTTTTAAATCCGGACTCAACTAATTGGACTGCCGCTGCAGGCACTTATGGCTACATGGCACCAGGTAATGTTTTGACCACTGAAATCTCTGTCTTTGTACTTGGCGTGTACGATTTATGCATGATACAATTTCTTGTGTGAGCTGTTCTGAACAGAGCTTGCATATACAATGCAAGTGACCGAGAAGTGCGATGTTTATAGCTTTGGAGTTGTCACACTGGAAATAATTATGGGAAGACATCCCGGAGATATTTTCTCATCTTTATCATCCGGGGCAGTCATTGTCATCCCCATCTGCATCACCTGCCCTGGCAGGAAATGCCAATTTTGGACATTCTGGACCAACGCATCTCACCACCCACAAAACAAGAAACAGAGGAGGTGGTGTCTCTTGTGAAGATAGCATTTGCATCCTTGAATTCCAGTCCGCAGTGTTGTCCAACGATGAAGAAATTTTCTCAGCTCCTCTCATCAACTCAAAGGCTGCATTTGTCAAAGCCATTGCATATGACAGCATTTGGTGAATTGCTCTTGATGGTTTCACTACCTGATTAGGATATTTGCCGCTTTCTCCATATTTCACTTCATTTATGTCTGCCTTGTTCTAATGCTTCTTAGATGTTTGTACTTGAAAATGTTGACTACAAGAAGAAAGGTCAGTGTGACCAATTTCTTAGTGACCAAATGTATAATGGTCACAAATAGGGAGTCTACATTTTTTTTTTTTTTTCTACATTATGAATCTAAGAATTAGGTGGTGATGATGTCGACAAAGGATGTATGCTTGTAGCAAATGAGTTAGTGGAAATGAAGTTGAGTTCCGATGCAGCAGTTATCCTCGACTTCATCAAGGTTAGCTTATAACTCTCCTCTTTTGAAAGCCATTTTTGTTTGAACCTAAGAGAGATTTATGAAAGTGAAGAATGAAAAATAAAATAAGGATATGTAGCAGGTTTTGCAGCATTAGGTTCCAATCCACACTGCCGTTTTTTTAAAAAAATTTGCTTTTATAGTGTCATGCATATTTAGTATCAGAGAATTCATAGGATTAGGTCCCAACATCACACTTGAGCAACTGATCTATGCTCTGAATGGTACTTTGATTACCGTATCTGAGCATGACACAAAAATAAGATGATCCTGTTTAATAAAATATATTGTAGTGATGAACTTTCAACTTTTCTTTTTTCTTTTTTGTTTTGATTTCCTTATTTTGTTTGTTCTGAAACTAGTTCTGAAAAAATCATTTAAGCCCTCTAGTCCGACCCTCGGGACCGACCGACTCTTGCATTCAGCGCAGACCCAGTCCGAGCCTCGCTAAAAATTCATCCTAAAGTCCAAAAAATTAATGCTACGGACTCTTTGTATTGTAACATGCATTTCATGTTATAACCTCAAATTCATAATTTGACCCCAAGAAAATTTCATTTCCAAGTTTCATATAAAACTGAAAACTGAAAACAATTATCAAACAACTTATAAACAATTTTCAATTAATCTTTTATTTGAAAATTGAAAACAATTACCAAACAAGTTTCATATTTTTAATTTTTTTACAAATAAAAATTGAAAGCTAAAATGGTTATCAAACATGCCCTTAGAATGTTACAAATGTTAAATCAAAATTTTGAATAGGAAATTGGAGTAAAATGTATACAACTATCATTACTTTGAAACTTCAATTCTTCACGCTCATGATTTGTTGAAAATTGGAGTAAAATGTATAGATCATAATAGAAAGAAAGAAAAGAGCATGGTAATGAGTGGCCTCGATGAAAATTACATTGACGAGTTATTTTTCTCCAGATTTGTTGGGTACAGCTAGAGTGAATTAATTTTTCCACTAAAACAAAACAAGATGCATGCTTTGCTTGACAGCACTACCATTTGCTGTGTCTTGCAAGCGCACTTCCAGTTAAGCATGCTTTGAGAAAATCCTAATTTTGTGTGGGTTACATTTACTTTTTAATTCCTTAATGTAAAGTAAACACAGAAATCCTTCACAGGTAGAATTCAATTCCTTATGAGAATTCCAATTAGTAAACACATCATGAAAGGGTTTTTTTTTTTAGAATGCAGATATTTGTAAAATCGCATAAATATCCATCCCACTTTCTAGAGAAGAGCAACTCCGCGGTAAGCCCAGCCCTGCCCGGGGGCGGCCGGGGGGAGGAAACCAGTTCCAGGAGGAACCCAAGCCCGGGCTGGGAGTGGGACCCACGAAGTCGGGTTGGCCCGAAGGCCAGTTTCGTCCCGAGCTCCAGCCTCAGGGTTGATGACGTTAGGCACGACGTCATTGCGCGGTTTAAATTTTTTTTAGGGTAGAAGATAGGTGTCAAGGCCTGGGCGCTCCGATCTGCTCCTCCTCCAATCCAACGACTGACATTTTTTTGGCAATAAAATTATGAAAAAAAATCGATTTTTTTTTTTTAAAACCAAAATATTCTCAGTAAATGTCTTTCAAGACATTATTTTCATTCAACATTTAAGTAAATGTCTTTGTCCTTTTACTTTTATTTATTTTTATATTACTCAATTTATTTAAGTTTACAATGTAAATAAGGAAGTACCCCCCATTTGGATTTAAATAAAAATATTAGAAAATCAAATTCCCACCAAATCAAAATATGAAAAATCGGTTTTAGGGCAAAATACGATTTAGGCAAAAAATGATGGCTCATTAAGTCAATATATATTTTATACTAAAATTCCATAAAATCAAGTTTTCTTATTTGATGTGTAAGGAACAAAAGCCGCCAAAAATTATCTTGAGAAAATGATTATTCCGAAAATCATTTTTCATACTTAGTCAATATTGCACATCCGCTAAAAAATTTCTCGTGACCGCTAGTGCACGTAGGAACCCGAAAATCTTATTCAGAAAATATTATTCAAATTCATTATTGAGATAAAAAAATTTGTGAAAAAAATAAAAAAATGAATCCACTCTCTCTCTCTCTCTCTCACCCACTCTCTTCTCCTCCCTCTCTCTCTTCTCACCCACTCTCTTCTCCTCCCCCCAACTCTCTCTTCTCTCATCTCCCCATCTCTCTCTTGAAATTCTTAGGACGCTTCCAGAAAATAATAACAATGGTGTTGATAGTGCGACCACTGACGATACAATAACCAACAAAACCGACGATATTCAGTGGGCGCCCACATTCATTTGTCTCAAGTTGAACCAAGAGAAAGTTCCAAACGAAACCCCCACACACTCACCTCCCTATTTGCCCACCAAACAGAGTCATTGACATTTCAATGAATTAATTGCAAAACAACACACCCTCCGTTTTGTTATTTTTCTCCACCATAAAACCAGTCTTCCCTCTCTTCTCTCCAATTATGTACATTTCAGACCTTGCCAAAACCCTATATTTTTTAATGGATTCTCGATTTTTGCTCACTTTTTCTCTTTGTTTCCTTTGCATTGTCCCTCATCTCTCCTATTCCAGAAGAGGAGAGAAGAGAGAGTTGGGGGAGGAGAGAAGAGTGGGTGAGAAGAGAGAGAGAGGGAGAGTTAGTGAAACAAAAAAGAAAAAAAAATATGCATAATTTTTTAAAGAGACCACATCATTGTTGAGGAGGAATGGCTCCTGATCAGGAGCCAAGCATTGTCCAACACAAAATGCAAAATTTCCAAAGAGACGAAGACTCTGACTCAAGGTGTGAAAACCCCAAAAGTCTTCCCCAAACCGTCTTCCAATTAAGAAAATGAAAAAAGAAAAAAAGAAAAAGAAAGACCTTTCCAAGTCTTGCACTTTGAAGACTTGGATTTTATTGTGGAAAAGAGAATAGGCCACATAATAAAATCATGAGACTTGGATTTTATGACATATCATTATGCTCTCTGGCATATCTACACAAACCATATCTTATAATATAACAATGAAATCCTTGACTTGTTATAAAGTATGCTCACTAGCTTATTACCTCACCATTCTCTATCTCTATAATAATACTATTTCTCTCTTTTCGGCCGAGGTGGCCGACAGAATGAATTTTTGGTCATTCTTCTCTTGGATTGCTTAGGTGTGCCACACCACCAAGCTACTGGTTGGCTTGAATGGAAAAAGTTGGATTGCTGTTCGTACTTTTGACTTCTACCAAGCAAGGAACCTCTTCTTAGCCTAGTTTCTTTTTTACTTCCTTGGGGTCGAGGATGGTTAGGTCTCGTATGGGTATTTTTAGTATTTTTTGGGATTTAATGATAACGGTGCAAATTAAATTAAAAGGGGATTAAACTAAATAACAAGAAAGAAAATGTAAAAATAAGATTGAAGCAACAATAAACGTAACTTTTAGTTAGAATAAAACAAGAATGATATGAACGATAAAGGCGATAAAATAAATAAATCTAAAATCAAATTAAACTTAAAGTAAGTTTGATAACAAAAAATAAAGAAATAAACTTGAATATTAAAACAACGTAATGAAAAATGCAAGAAATTAAAGTTACACTAATGAAAGCGAAGAACCAATTTAGTCTATTTGCTTGGAAAATAAAAACCTAGTCTAGGATAGAAAAGTGAAAGACAAAAAGTATGTTTTTGTGTCTGATGTTGGGGTCCCCTTTGAGTTGATTAAGGTATAAGCCATTGTCGCAACCATAAGCGATCAAAGAAGAGCTATATGTATGTATGCCCAGAGAAAGTTTACTAGTCGATGACCCAGATTTTATGTTTGGTAAGTAGTAATGCACGTATTCACTTCTTCTTCTAAATTTAAAACATTAGGGAAATTTTATTCATAGGGTTAAACTTGAATTTAAATGTGATTTTTTCAAAAATATTGTTGGGTGAACTTGAATATTTACAGGGTTTAATTAAAACATCTATAAATATATGATAGAACCGAATTTTTTTTTTTACACACCAAATAACCAATTTTTTTTGAAAGAAATAGCTTTCATTCAACAACAAAGCAAGCAAGCTAATAAATAACCGATGTATTTTGTGTTGATAAATTAAAAATTAAGTTGACTATTAATTATCGGTAGTGGCATCGGAGGAGCACTATGAATTTATCCAATAAACGACAAAACAAATCATCAATTACGCATTTCTATTCCAAAGACTTTTCAATGCTCAACTGAACCCCAAAGACTAACCCACACTATATATAACTAGTAAGGCACGGCCCATACAATATATGCATACCACACATACAATAACCATGACATCTTTTTTTTTTTGGTGAAATAACCATGACATCTTTAACTTCCGCTAAACTATGCTTCCTGCCTTATTGCCTTGTCATCTTGTTGTATATTTCATCACCAAATTGGGTTGCTTTTCCTTATGCTACTTCTACTTCTCATACTGAAGCAAAGGCTCTTCTCAAATGGAAAGCCAGCTTATTTCCAAATCAAGCCCTCAATAACCTCACTTGGTACGACCCTCCCACTCATAATATTAATGCCACCAATTCTTCCACTAGCAATCCAAAACCAAGAACAAGCCCATGCACTTGGACTGGTGTTTCATGCAACTCAGTTGGAAGTGTCAGCAAGCTAAACCTTTCAACTTGTGGTATTCAAGGTACGCTACATGAGTTTTCATTCTTGTCCTTCCGTAATCTTGAATATCTTAACCTCAGTTTGAACAAACTCTTTGATGCCATCCCACCTCAAATCAGCTACCTCTCCAAACTCCACCATCTCGATCTCTCCCATAATCAGTTCTCTGGGAGAATCCCACCAGAAATCGGTCTCCTAAGAAATCTTAAGTTTCTTCGTCTCTCTAAAAATACTTTGTTGGGGGAAATTCCTAAAGAGATAGGCAACCTAAAATCTCTTGTATATCTATGGTTGTCCTACAACAATTTAAGTGGTTTCATCCCTCCAAATATTGGTAACTTAATAAAGCTAAACTTTTTGTACTTGTGTACTAATCCAGTTTTGGTTTGATTCCCAAGGAGATAGGGAACTTGAAATCTCTTGTAGATTTGCAGTTGTGCTACAATAATTTAAGTGGTCTCATCCCTCCAAATATTGGTAACTTAATAAACCTAAACACTTTGTACTTGTATTCCAATCAACTTTCCTGTTTGATTCTCAAGGAGATAGGGAACTTGAAATCTCTTGTAAAACTAGCGTTGGGCAGCAACAATTTAAGTGGTCACATCCCTCCAAATATTGGTAACTTAATAAACCTAAACACTTTGTACCTGGATTCCAATCAACTTTTTGGTTTGATTCCCAAGGAGATAGGGAACTTGAAATCTCTTATAGAACTAGGGTTGGCCAAAAACAATTTAAGTGGTCTCATCCCTCCAAATATTGGTAACTTAATAAACCTAAATACTTTGTACTTGGGTTCCAATCAACTTTCTGGTTTGATTCCCAAGAAGATAGGGAACTTGAAATCTCTTCAAGATCTAGTTTTGTCCTACAACAATTTAAGTGGTCTGATCCCTCCAAATATTGGTAACTTAATAAACCTACACACTTTGTACTTGGATTCCAATCAACTTTCTGGTTTGATTCCCAAGAAGATAGGGAACTTGAAATCTCTTCAAGATCTAGCTTTGTCCTACAACAATTTAAGTGGTCTCATCCCACTTGAGATTGGCAACTTAACCCAAATTCATGCGCTGGACCTTTCTTCAAATCATTTAGTTGGGTTGATCCCAAAAGAATTTGGGAAGTTGTCTTCGTTGGTGAAATTGATGTTGAATGGAAATCAACTTTCGGGTTGTATATCATCGGAATTCGGATCATTGAATGATCTTGAATATCTTGACTTGTCAACAAACAAATTGAATGAGTCAATTCCGAGCATTCTAGGTGACTTGTTCAAATTGCACTACTTGAATTTGAGCCACAACAAGTTGGTGCAAACAATTCCATTTAAGTTGGGGAAGTTGGATCAATTGAATGACCTGGATTTAAGTCATAACTCACTTGAAGGTAAGATACCATCAGAAATGGGCAGTATGCAGAGTTTGGTGACACTTGATCTTTCCAATAACAATCTTTCAGGGTTCCATACCATCAAGTTTCGAAGAGATGCACGGCTTGTCGTACATGGACATATCCTACAATCACTTGGAAGGTCCCCTTCCCAACATCAGTGTATTTCGAGAAGCTCCGCTAGAAAGATTGAAAGGGAACAAAGGATTATGTGACAAAGTTGGAGCTCTGCTGCCACCCTGCAATGCACATGGCTCAAAAAAGGACCACAAGGTCATATTCTCTGTTCTAGCAGTATTTGTACTTCTATCTGCTCTCTTTGCAATTGTCTTTATAATAGTGAAAAGAAAGAAGAAGCATCAAGATACTAAACAAAACCACATGCATGGAGAAATTTCCTTTTCAATTTTAAATTTTGATGGAAAATCAATGTATGAGGAAATCATAAGGGCAACAGAAGATTTTGATTCCACATATTGCATTGGGAAGGGAGGACATGGAAGCGTCTATAGAGTGAGTTTGTCATCTGCCAATGTAGTGGCCGTGAAGAAACTTCATCTGCTATGGGATGGTGAGACAAAATTTCAGAAGGAGTTCTTGAATGAAGTAAGGGCACTTAGTGAGATACGACATCGGAACATTGTGAAGCTCTATGGTTTCTGTGCACATAAACGACAATCGTTTTTGGTGTATGAGTATCTTGAAAGAGGTAGCTTGGCCGCAATGTTGAGCAAAGATGAAGAAGCTAAAGAGTTGGGGTGGAGTAAAAGGGTGAATATTGTTAAAGGCTTAGCTCATGCCTTGTCTTACATGCACCACGATTGCTTGCCACCGATTGTACATCGTGACATCTCAAGCAAGAACATTTTGTTGGATTCTGAATATAAGGCCTGCGTTTCAGACTTCGGCACAGCTAAGTTTTTAAATCCAAACTCAACTAATTGGACTGCCGCTGCAGGCACATTTGGCTACATTGCACCAGGTAATATTATCATATACAATTTCTCTTTTCTCTTGTACCTGTGTATAATTGATGCATAATACAATTTCTTCTATGTGCTTGTTCTGAGCAGAGCTTGCATATACAATGGAAGTGAACGAGAAGTGCGATGTTTATAGCTTTGGAGTTGTCACACTGGAAATAATTATGGGAAGCCATCCAGGAGATGTTTTCTCATCTTTAGTATCTGGGGCATCATCATCGTCCTCATCTGCATCACCTGCCCCTGAAATGCCAATTTCGGAAGTTCTGGACCAACGCATCTCCCCGCCCACAAAACAAGAAGTAGGGGAGGTGGTCTCTCTGGTGAAGATCGCATTTGCATCCTTGAATCCCCGTTCGCAGTGTCGTCCAACAATGAAGAAAGTTTCTCAGCTCCTGTCATCAACTCAGAGGCTGCATTTGTCAAAGCCATTACATATGACAACATGTGGTGAATTGCTTGCTCTTGATGGTTTCACTGCCTGATCAGGACATGTGCCTGCTTTTCATTGGAGTATGCCTTATTCTAATTCTTCTTAGATGTTTGGATTATTGTAATCTATGTCATGCCCACTTCTGCCTTTTGGGTAATTAGTATTTAGAAATACTTTCGTGCTATTAGCCCAACCCTGTCAAGCATTCCGTTAAAACTTCACTCGCAGTGCTCTTTTTTAATGTACAGAATAGTGATTCCTCAACAAAAATAAAAAATAGTGAATGTATACTCAAAATACAACAAAATCATAAATTAGAGGACAGATGAAGTGATGATTCAACATTTTCTTTGGATGGACACATTGAGACACGACACAAAATTCAAGTGGCATCAGTTTGAGTTTCTTTTCTTCTTTTTTAAAATACTTTTAAACTTGATTCAAGTTTAGTTTTTTAAAAAGACTTCTTTTAAACTTGATTATGTAAAATGAATGACGTAATTCCTTTTTCTTTCTTCTGTTTTTCTTGATAGTCCAAAATCAAAATGACATGGAAAATAAAATTTGGCATTTGTTTCAGTCTCTGGAACGTGGACTCAACTAATTGGGAAGTCTTCTCTCTTGCTGTGACAGTAATACGTTGGCATAAATAATGTCAATCCACAATCTTGTCAAACAATGAAACAAGTCTCTCGACATGGGTTTTTATTACAAGTAATTAAATAATTAACAACACGTAAATACCCAATATCAAGAACATTCATTCGAATTAGTTGATATATTTAAGCTCCATATTTATACTAGAATAAACATTCTATCATTGGTTGATATATTTAGCGGTTGAGGATAGGTGCTAACATTTGATATTTAGATAATATTTTGATGAGGTAAAGACGGCTAGCCACTTGGATAACAAGGCAACAAGCCCTATGTGTTTACACGTTCCTTGAGCAACCAAGGAATGGTGCCACCTCCAGCTTATGTTATCCACCTCCACCTCATGCTTCTTATATAAATAATATACCATGATGAAATGTACTCGTGTAGCTCACAGAGGTAAAGGCAGAATATAATATAATATAATATATATTAAGATAGGTATTTTATAACACATTCTAACACATTAATAATACATATATATTAAAACAAAAGCCTCTTATTCAATTGAACATATATAAAAATATAAAAATAATTAATAAAATAAAATTCTTATAATTACTGGAATAGTACTATAAACGTAAAACTATATATATATCATTCTTATCAAGATAATTACTTATAAATATATATAATAATGTTTATTCCTCTTTAATAAATTATATATATATATTTTTTAAATACGGACTCTCACAACAAATATAAGACAACAATAATCAAATAATTCTGGGAGACAATATGACTAGTCAAATACTAGTCATAGACTTATGAATAAACAAGCAAAGCACAGACTCATCACAAATCAAATATAAGAACCTGCAAGCCTAGAAGATAACTACGTGACAACCTAACCACTTAGAAGGACTCGTCAATCTAGGCATCCCTTGTGCTAGCAACAACTAGAGTGATAGGTGTATGAACATTCATTAACATTTTCAGAGATAATAGATCCAGTATGGCTAGTCATAAAATCAAGACTTGCACACCAGTAAATATTCACCTAGAAACCCATTATCGGGAAAAGATTAGGGTCATCACTCGCGAGCAGGCAATCCACTAAGTCAAGAAGATTCTTCAGGGAAGAAGTAATTACAAGCTCAAATAATCCTAGGTCTATTCAGGAAATGAGCACTACCTCCCTGTGCAACCTTCTTCTCCAAACTTAATTGAGCTAGAAGCTTGTCCTTCATGGAAATGGTAGCTAGTCCATCAGCTCCTTCACCCCCATACCGAAACTCAACTCCGGATTTTAACCAATGAATGAACTATAGATTCAACAACCAATAGATCGATTTCTTCAAGAAATCATTCTTGAAGAAATTAATCCTAGAATTTGTCCTAGAAAAATATGGTGAATGAAAGTGATGTAGATTTTAAAACACCAAAGTATATTTCAAAACATTTTGGAAAATCTCATTTTGAAAATCGACCATTTTTTCAGCAAGGAATTTACTTTTCTCACAGAAGAACACTTTCAACGGGAAAACATACTTCTCTCAAAATTTGACCTAAATTTGGTCCCCAAATTGGTCTAAGCTATGAGAGGAAATGTTGGATTCAGACAAATTATATTGACGTTGTAGATTGTTAAAGCGAGGAAATAGATTTTTCCTTGCTAAAAGTTTTAGCGGGAATTCTCCCAATTCCCTCCCAAAACTATACCGAGAAATGGTTCGTGCTCCTCGGATAGAAGGCTTTTAGCTAGGAACCTTCCTCGCTATACATCTTGTGCAAATTTTTCAATTTATTTTTAAAGTGCCGCCAATCTTTTTGGCAAAGTGAAAATTTTGCCTCTTTTTTCTGAAATTTTTGTTTAAAAATGTTGAACAACAATGAGGAATTTAGTGTTTGACGCGGTAGGTTTTTCGGGAGGAGAGTGTTTTGGTCGTAGTATGACATGTATAACGAGGATTGTAATATTTGTCTTCGGTTTTCAATATGGGGAATGCTAGCAACCTTCTCTAACCTTCTCCTTTGGATGTACCATTTTTGCTGACAGTGTGATTCTCCTTACACTTAAAACAATGTCATTAATATATTATACAAGCTAACTTTGGCTTTCCAGAGTTTACCCTTATTAATGTATTCAATTTATGCAAAAAAAATTTCACAACTTTCTTACCATCTTATTAATCTTGTTTTAACATCAATTTTTTTTTTTATAAAGAAAATACCAGCTTTTAAAAAAAAAGAGGAAATGTCCCTTTTTTTTTTTTTTTTTTTTATATAACACAAAGGGTTTAGATAGAAAAAAAAAGAGTCTAAACTTGACGTTAAAAAAAAGGGATATTTCGTCTTTTTTTTTTTTTAATCAATATTTCCTTTAAAAAAAAAAAAATTAATCAATGGTAAGAAAGTTATGAATTTTTTTTGAATAAATTGAATACATTTAATAAGGATAAACTCTGAAAGCAAAAGTTAGCTTGTATAATATATTAATAACATTGTTTTAAGTGGAAGTGACTCAAATGTAAAACAAAGCAGAAGTGAGAAGGAGGTTGAAGAAGAAGGTTGGTACGCTTCTTTCAATATATTCAATGTACAGTCCCCGTCTCTTTGTCACTATGTTCAAGAAATTTGTGGTTACCCACCTTGGATATAATCTAGGAATGGAAAAGCTGAAGAGGACCATGAGTAAGAACTGAAGGTCAGTAGGGGTCGACCTCTACCATGGAGTCGGAGGAGACTGGGCCCCTGGTAACCAAGAGAACGGAACTGATCTAATATATTTTATTAGTTTTGTTGTATCTTCCGAATCTTTCAGTTTCACTCCCTTTACTCCAAAAAAAGAAAAAAAGAAAAAAAAAGCGTAACTCTCGCTCTTGCTCTCACCTCGAGCTCACCTCCATCATCTTCTCCACTTCTGCATTCCCATTGACAACCGACTACCAACACCGGCAACGACGATGACGAAGAAGTACTCGAACTCCTCTTCTCCTCTCTCTCTGCTCAACCCCTCGTCGGGACCCATAGACCCCAAAACTCAACAGTCAACACCCCTCCATCAATTCCTCTCAGCTGCCCTAAATACTTGTTCAGTTCTCCACCACCGAAAGTCAAACCCCAATCCCACCCACTTCACCCACCATTCACAGCCCCTCCTTCTCCCTGTATCTGAGCTCAACCGAGAATCCAACCCACTCACCGAATTGGTTATCTGGATTGGAAATTGGTATCAAACACTTTGAGGGGTAAGTGTTGAAATCTGAAGTACTCTTTTGGATATTAGGAAGGAAAGGAAGGAGGAGGAGAAAGACTGCAAAATTTATATTTCAGACAAAATGGATATGCCCGATGTAGTGCCCGATTTGGGTACCGTAGCAATTGTTCTTGCCCGATATTGATAGAAATGAACGCACTGGCTCATATCGAGCTCAGCTATACACATCCATATTTATATCAAAAAACGGTACATCCAGATCAGTACAAAATTGATCTGCCAATGTGTGTATGACATTTGGCAATTTCCTACAGGCCTTTTAGCCACAAAATTCTCCTCAACCGTAAAAGGGTCCTAAGTTGTTACTTAGTCACAACTAGCTGTAAACTGTAAAACGGTAAAAGTAAATCAGTAAAACCAAGTTACACTCAACAGTAAGCATTCTTACTTGGGTCGATTATTTCACTTTCTTTTCTTCTCAACTTTGTCGCTTCACATCTCTGCTGGCTGCAAAACCCTCTCAAGCCTTTCCATTTTTAAGGGCTTCTGGTAATCTGAGGTGAAATGTTAAAGTGTGTGTTGGTGTGTATCTGTTAAAAACTTAGATATATTGATGGGTTTTTGATAATCTGAGATGGGTTTGTGTGGATTTGTGTATTGTAGGGTTTAGGAAGTTAACTGTAGGCTTGTGCATTGTCAAATTCCTATTTCTGAAATTGTTATCTGGATTAGGTTCTGGGCTGCTCTTTGGGCTTCAGGTTTCTAATGATTTCAAGTATCTTTGAAAATTTGGTGCAGAGGTTTGGAAAAAGGGTTGAAAACAATAAAATTTGCATCTAATATGTCTCTTTATATATCTAAATGCAGACCCTAATTCTTCTTATTATGTTTTTCTTCTTTTTGTTCCCACTTGATCTGCTGAGGTCTGGTTGCAATGGTTCACCATTGACTCTTAACATAAAAATTGATTCTTTCTTATGAATTCTGTATTTGCATCCCAAATTTTCAATCTCTGATCATAAGCCTAATTGGATTTGAACTTTAAATTTCAATTTGCTTTGTGGTTAATTCACTTCTTGTTGATACCCGTGTCCTTGACCACCTATATCTATGCCTCTTTCATTAGTTTAAATTCCATTAGGTTGAATATAATTACAAGCTATCTAATTTTATGACAATAAAGTTTTATCAGTTTTGTTATTCATATAAACGATTCCTAAATGTTCTGCCTACTTGGTATATATTTGTACTTTTGTGAAGGGCTTATTTCTTTAGAGTTTAATTTCATCTATAAGAAATTTATATCTTTGTTGAATTTTCCAGGTTTAAGACTTGAACCCCAATGCCCACAACGGCAAGATGCCATCACTTCATCACCTACACAACCTCAAGTGTGGAGCTTTGTACAAAAGGCCTCAAGTGTTAGATTTCTATTTAAACTACTTTCTTCTTTGCCCTCTAGCCGATGTGGGACAACAACACTCCCCCCGCACAGTACGCCCATTTTGTGGGCACACGTGGAGATCCACATCGGGCGAAAGGATTGAGCCTGAGGACTCACCCATCGGCTGGGGCCAAATGGGGGCCAAACCCATCTACGGTGGCACCTTTGGCCTTAGTGGAGCCAAACGGGGACTCACCCATTGCAAAGGGCCAAATGAGGACCCCACCCATCACCGTGGTGGTCCGGCCGCCTCCTAGCTCTTGATACTATGGGAAGTTGAGGTTCACCCCAAATTAATTGGCATTGGGGTAGCAGTTAACTCCTATGAGCTCTTGCTAGGTTTCTCAACTTTATAATATGAGACTTTTTACCTTCACATTCTGCGACTTTAAGATCTTTTATTTATCTGAACCTAAATTCAATTTGCAGGAAATTCAAAAGAGGGTATTTCTGTGTTAGCCACTCCCTTTTGTTTTAAGTTTGGACAAGCTAGCTATTGATTTGAGAGAATTAATCATCTACAGGTTTCCCCTTTTTTTTTTTTCTCTTTTTTTCCGTTTCTTTCCCTCAAAATGCCCCATTAGCATATCAATGTGCCTTCAATAAAAGATGTAGAATTTTTGGTAACTGAGTATATAGCACCCTATTGAAGACTACAATATATCTCAATGTAATTGTGCTCCTTCCGCTCATTATTGCACAACCACCAGAATTGCAAATTGCTGACTTTTTCAAATTTTACGATCTGGTGAGCAGAGTACAGCAGGCTCTGAAAGCTGGGTTTCGGCATCCAATTTTCGACGCATTATTCCTTAAGCCAAATATGTGATCGACCCTACATAAGAGGTGCATGCTCTCTATGTTATCTTCATTTTTCAACTATTTGTTTGTCATTTTCTTTTTTGTTTATAGTCGTTGCTTGTATATGAGGTGCATGCTCACATAATCTATTGCTTGTATCTACCTTCTTGCTTTTTCCTTTACCTAGACATTTGTCTGCACTTCTCTTATGTTTTCTGTTAAAATATGAACAAACGTTGGAGAGTCACAGAGTTTGTATTTGCTAATTTGTTGTTGTTTTTTTTCTTTTAAAATGTTCACAGGTGGACTTGGACCTTGAAAATTATGAGCGATTGGTAGAGCGTTGTGAACAACGTCAAGTTATCCAAGCAGTGGTGGAGAGGCGCAAACACCTTGAGGAGAAGCAACAAAAAAGAGGTTTGATTACTATTTCAGTCTAGAATTGTTTCCTATTAACTTAATGTTTATACTTGTGAATAAGAGAAAAAATTGCTATTTAATTAGGTAAACAAACAGGTGCACAATAATGCCGATAGAATAGTGATAATATGGCGGGAATTGTTTTGTCGCTGTTTAGCTACAAATTCTCTTAAAAGAATATGATAGCGAGAAAGGGATTCCCTCACTGTAACACGCATTCAGCGACAAATTGTATATTTTGATAAAGGTACTAATTTCCATGTTTGATTCTTCTCAGGAGCTCGCATCTCCTTAGTCATTGCATCAGCCCATTTAAAGCCATACTATAAATAAAATAATAAAACAAAAACAAAAAAGAAGAAGAAAGAAATGAAGTGGTCGCTGAAGATGAAAACAAACAACCAGAACCAAACCTTAAGGCTTTACTCAAGCTCTCAGGCGCCTAGTCGAGTGCCAGGCTCCTTGCTGGGCGGGGTGGGATCTGGGTGGTATCAAGTTAGTTATCAATATCAAAGCAAGGCTTGGACTGGACTTCTTTCTTCAAAGCCGTGCTATGCTATGCTTTGTCTTCCTCTTTCCTTTTCTCACACATATATGTTTTTATTTGTGGTTTGGTCTAAAACGACATCGTTTTAGCCAGAATTTCTTTAAATAAAATATAGGTGCGCTGCGCTGCGCACCCAAGAAAAGAACTCAGCCTTTTGAGGCATTTCACAAACATGTGGTGGGCACCAAAGGAGTGACAACTTCAGCCACCTTCAAAGGTTTTTCCGGCGAGGGGAGAGTGCTTTTGTGGGTCCACCAGTGGGCGTGGCAGAACAATCTTCAAAAGCAACTGTTAGATCTCGTAGGAGTTGTCAATTGGAAATCTTCATATAATATAATGGGAATTATTTGGGAATTTGTTTGGGATAAATGTGACCAGTTTGATATCAACTATGATAATTGTGGGAATAACCTTTTTGCGTCTAAGTTTGTTCCTATACCAGCTTCACCCTAATATAAAAAAATCCAACTCCTTAATGGGGTAAGATTGGTTGTAGCACAATTCAGGCTAATCACTTGTGGAATGCTCATGAAATTAGGTCATATAAGCCACAAGTTAGCTCATATAATAGATTCATAGGGACTAAACCTGGATAAAAGTGCCCATTATGACACAAAAAGTAGTTGAAAACTAAAAGCCTTTAATCAAAATTTAGAAATGTCAATAATGTTACCAAAATTTGAAAATATTTTGACTCAAGACGTAATCCTAACCATTTTTCAACATTTTACATCTAATAGCATGGATATAACCATAATTAACTCTTTTGATTTGTATTTGTGAGCCAACTGATGACTATACCCATAGACACACGTCAAGTGTCGAGAATTAACTTGTACCAGATACACCTTGAGAAATTTCTTAAGGAAATACAAACCCATCAAAATTTAGTAAAATGGCTAAAAGCGTATCCACTATCATTACTTTGAAACCATTCTTTCACATGATGATTTAGGATGGAAATGAATGGCGTTATTCCTCTTCAGATTTGTCGGGGACAACTGGAATGGCATGAATTTTTCCATTAAAAGCAAAGCAAATATGATTTGGTTTGAATTGTTTGGTTGTGACAGGACTATACCATTTCCTCTGTCTGGTTAGCGCACTTTCAGGTAGACCACGCTTTAAAATGATAAGTTGGATTTCCAGCTTCAAAAAAAGGGATAAAAGATTTTTAGTGTGGAACCCCCAAACCGTTGTTACTTATAAATTTTTTCCTTGTCAGAAGGAAAGAAAACTAAACAATAATTTTTATTGTCCAATGCCACGGTTTAACGTTTTGTATGTATACAAATGTGTTTCCTGTTCTAGCCACAGTGGAGGAAGTAAGTCAGTGGGAGTTTGCTTTGGCTTTGTGAGAGAGATGTGCAACTTTTTGGAGTTTGGGTTCTTTAACCATAACTTTTCACTGATCTGTTTTCCAGCGTTTTCCAAAAGACTCTTCACTGTTCTCTACCACCATTACTCGTTGAAAGTTTTTTTTAAAACGAAGATATTTGTAAAAAATCTCAGAAACATCCAGCCCAATTTCCGGAAACTAATTCTTTTGTTTTGAAATATATGAAGGGCCACAAACTACCTAGGTGAAGTGACAGCCACTCTCAGGTTTCTTCGGCCTTCTGTCAAGACAGACACGATCCACCAATAACATCCAATCAAGTCACACTTTCTATCAATTTCATTCCATTCAGTTCCAACACAAAACGCAAAATTTCCAAAAAGACGAAGACTCAGTGTGAAAAACCCTAAAGGGTAAATTTACCGATCCTCTTAAATTTTCATGGATCAGATATTTGCCTCAATTACCAATTTTCCGTTAGTCTCATTAATTATATATAAACGCCCCCTTCTTTTGCCTTACCGTCTAATTTTTTGTTAAATTCAACCAAAATTTTAGGGATAAATACGACTTTTTCAATAATTAACAAATAAATAGGTTGCTGAAGAGACGCAGAGGAAGAAAAAAGCTCCTGAGGAGGTGAAGGTTGCTGAAGAAATTGCTTGCCTCTTTCGTGAAGTGAGTGGTGGGAGTGTTGGCTTTGGTGTATCGATGGCATAAATCCTCAAACCCTCTCTAAGACTTCTGGTTTGCCAAAGACCCGGGACTCGTACTTGGAGGGTGAGAAATTGACAGTGACTGGTGATTTTCTGGAGGTGGGGTTGGTGGGTGAAATGGGGTGGGGAGGAGGGTGGTGGGTGGTGGTTTACAACAAAAGGGAAATCAAGAGGGAGGGGGAGAGGGTCTGGGTGGTTGTTGAGTTGAGGTTCTGGGTTTGTTGGGAGGGGGTTTGTGGAAGACTTTTTTCTTTTCTTTTTCTGGAGTTGCTGGCTCTGGTGGAGGGTGGGGAGGAGCTGGGGTTTTGGGTTCATAGGGCCTGGGGTGGAGGTGGTTGTTGGATGAAGTTTTGGGTGGAGAGTGGTTGTGGGATGGGTTTGGTGATTGGAACTGAGGTTGGGGGCCATGAGGAAAGGGAGGTAGAGAGAGAGAGGAAATTCCCATTTATTTTTCAGTATTTATTTTATTTTTAATTGTACCGAATGGGGTAATTTTCCCCTCTATATTTAACAACAACATTTAGAATGGAACCTGTATTAACCAAAAGATGAATTAATAAACTAATTACCATTTTAACCAACAATTTGCAAATCTTGTTAACCTGAAATGAATTGACAGTTTAAATGTGCGTAACCATTTGAGGATTACTTACGCAAAACTAAAACTTTTCGCAACCATCTTCCAATTACTAAAATGAATAAAATAAAATAAAATGGATAGATCTTTCCAAGTTTCTGAACTTTGAAGACTTGGGATTTTATTGTGGAAGATAATAGGCAAATAATAAAATCATGAGACTTGGATTGTCATAACATATCATTATGCTCTCAGGTGATCATTATGCTAAATCTTTACTTGTTATAAAATATGCTTTCCAGCCTATCCGCCTTCTTGGACGTTCAGTTCTTTCATTATGTAGGGATTTAAGAGACCTTATTGTTCTTATCTTAGGACATCATTGTTCGGATCTTCCTCTCTAGGTGAACCGATGAATGAACTTTTGGCTCTTTTTCTCTGGATTTTAACACCTGGCGGTATGATGCTTAATAATTGTTAGCTCTGATGGAAAAGTTGGATTGTTGTGTTTGACTTCTGGCTTTTAACCAGCTGATTGATTGGCCAACAAGGAACCTTGAATTGGCCTAGGTTTTTCACTTATTCCTGATTAATGACTGGCTGTGGTCTTGTTAAATCTGTGAATTTTAACCTACCCCAATTAGCATAATCACACATAAGACAGAGCTGTCGCTGCCAGTCAGAGAAGGGCTACATCCATTAGTAATTTATAGTTTTTGGATTTGTATTGAATATGGAGATGACATCACATGTAGAAGATATGGCAAGAGGCTCTAGAGCTATAGTATAAGAAGAAAATAAAGCTTGTGTAGAGCTTTGGACAGCTCT